>VDFB02179234.1:47371818-47558641 GCA_007258455.2 Sequoia sempervirens | reverse complement strand
TAATTGAGTTTTTGTATCTTGCCAAGTTGTAGGGTTTGAATGCAACAATGAATAAATACTCTTCAATCTTCCTCTAAAATTTAGATTTGTAACCTACACATTCAAGAGAGAGAAAAGGGTGTGCCATATAGGGGCTTGCCTTAGTCAAACCCTATGTTGGTGTTTCCACCTTCACAAGGAGAAATTGATAAAAAAGAGCTTATCCTTTTGAGGGATAGAGGCTAAATGAAAAATGAATGATGAATCAACAATAGATTGTAACTCATCAATCAAATTTGATTTCCTTGAAGGACTGAAGTCTTTCACATCACCTCAAGGCTTGATTGCAAATTGGCTTGATTGGTTGGAAGACCTACAAGGGTTAGTCCTCACAAATAAATGATAACATAAACATGAACAAATTGGCATAAAACTTGACATGATGCTTCCATGCTTCAATGTTGTAATAAATTTACTCTTGACTTGACAATAATTGCTTGATAATGCTCTTGATTTTCAATTCTTACTAGATAATCTCAATTAATGAAATGACTAGGTATTAATATGCAATTAATCTAATTTCATGAAAATTAAATCTCAATAACTAACATTTGACATTTGAAATTCAAATAATGAAATGCCAACTTCGATATATTAAAATTTGGAGGAAAAATAGGGGGACCAAGTCGCCTAGGGCGACTTTGTCCTATCCCTATTTTGTAGGGTGTAAAGTGTTGGGAGAAAAATATTAAATGTTTGCTTTGGTTTTACAAATGAGTTTTCTTGATAAACGTCCAAATGGGCCATGAAATATATAATTTAGGACAATAGATGTACAATTAGGTTCAATTACTTAAGAGGGAGTAAAACATAGTGTGAAATTGTTGTCAAGGTGACAATTTACGATGCTACAATTTTTTATTTTTTTAAAATATATATTTAGAATTTGCACACAAATTCTCACCAATAACTAGTTCACATCATCTCCAAATTTTTGATGGTTTAGTTTCCTATAGGTCTTATAAAGTGAAAGTTTGATGAAAATATTGATTTTAATATTCTACTTTGATAAAAAAGTGAAACATAGTATTATAGGCTAATCCCTTACCTTTTTTTTTAGACTATGAGAATCAGGATCGAGTAGCTGCCCCCTATTAACTGCAGTGCACTGGTAAACTTTTTTCACGTGACCAATGAGGCTGGTGCGACACACCCTTCGATACCATGCAGGGACAGTGGGGAGACAAGGCCTCGTGACCTCTTGCTTGCAATATGATGCTTTAACCAATCGAACTAGACCCACCACCCCAAACTGATTCCTTACCTATTAGCTTATTTTAATTTTATTTAATTAAATAAATTTTAAGTATAAGTCTCAACTATTTAACTTAAACTAATTGTTACTTATTTATTAATTAAAAAATCATTTTATGCAAAGTATTTTTCACTTTACACAGTCATACAAGGAAGTAGGTTGGCATTCATTCTACACAATCACACAAGTTGTTACTTATTTATTAATTAAAAAATCATTTTATAAAAAGTAATTTTCACTCTAGACAATCATCCAAGTAATTAGGTTGGCATTCATTCTAGACAATAAAAAAAGTAGGTAGGTTGGCATTCATTGTCGTAGAAGTTATAATTATGAAACTTGATAGACATTGCTAACATGGGTACACTACACAAAATAAGATGAGCAATACAATGATCTACCTGTGTAGATGTGGACACACATTTGGGATCAGAATTTCCCAAAGTCCAACTATGCTACATTTTGCAATGGCTTAAAATTTTGTGTTATGGAGAGTTGGGTTTGAAACCAATATATAGGATTTCAAGAAGCATCAAGGAAATCCTAAGACTCCTAGAATTCAGAGAAGCTACCAGGCATGACCACAATTGGGGTGACTAGTACTTGCATTCACACTATGCTGCAATAAGAGTTTATGGGGCTAAGGTTCCTCTTCATTTTTTACCTGTTTATATTTCTAACCGACTAGCCTTCATGAAAATAATGTGGCATCTAGATGCCATGGACATGAAACATTTCAGGGATATCAGGAAAGGTTCCCTCATTGCCCCACAATTTTCTTTTTCTTATTTTGTTGTCACTACAAAGGAAGGTTATGATAAGTTTGGTATAATGTTGAACAATCTCAAGATGAAAGTAGATGTGAGAAATTATGACCCAGAGGGGTTTGTGGATAAAGAGAAGAGGGCCAGAGGAAGGTATGGATTTTTGCATCACTTTCTATACAAAGAGGATGTAATAAAAAACTTTCCTTTAGTTGTTACTATGGTAGGAAGAAAAAAATGAATGGATGTTGATTTGTAGTACAAAGGAAAACATATTGAAAATTAATCCTTTCTATGTCAGCCCTTATGTTGAAATAAAGGATCCTTAAAAGAAAGCTATGGTATTACTTGATGAGTATCAAAATGGAACTTTCTTTAAGAAAGTCAAAAAAGCTGAAGAAAAAGCTAAGCTTGCTAAGGAATAGCACATGATGCACAAACAAGGAGCCTTCTAGCTCAGTCATAAGCTCATGGAACTCAAGGACAACCATTAGAAATTGATGAAGAGCTAGTAGTCAATCCTTTGGTTGAATACTCTATGACAAGACGGATAGGTGGAGAGGATATGCAAGAGAAGTCAATAAAGAAAATTTCAATTGAGCAGGAGGTGGAACACAGGCTCCCCTCCCCTGTGACGAACAATGTTCTTGATCTTTATGTCCCAAAAGACAAAATTGTATGATGGGACTATGATGAAGAGGCAGATGATGATGTTAGAGTCAAGGCCTGCAAAGAATTTATGATTGATGAATCTTTTGTTTAGATCAAAGAGTTTAGAGAATTTTTTATTCAAATTAAAGGCCAGGACATCAAGAAAATAATTGAGAGTGCTAAGGCACAAGTTGACCCCTCATTGCAAGAGGAGGTTGAGAAAAAATAAGATAAGATAATGAATGAGATAGTTGCTATAACTCCTATGGAAGGTAGGGAATTGGTGAAGGATAGTGGTATTTTGTTGTTACTTGGATGGGATCTCACCTCAACGATTGCATTGGATGCAATGAAAAATGATCCAAGGGCCTCTGATTTTGAAGAAAATTTTGACAACAAGGTATTTGGTTCTAGTTTTAGTCCCAAATTACACACTTTAGTAATCTGGTCAATTGTACCAAACATAGGAAAGCCAAAAGTTATAAAGTTAGTTGAGGAGGTAATAGGTGTTGTGGTGAAAAGAGCTATTGAGATAACCACTATGCAAGTTGCACAATTGATAGTTCATAAAGTTATGTTAAGTGTAGATATGGAACAAATATCTCAAGAGAGATATGATAGATTGTTGAACAAGTACAACACTCTACTTGATGAGTATAATAAATTGAAGGCCACTACTACACAATCAAGTCCAACACAAAGAACTTTTCCATCTCCTTCTTTTGAATTGTCTTCACAGGATAAGGAGACTTTGTTTTTGAGGATTAAGATCTTGAAAGAAGAGTTGCAAATGGGTAAACCCACAAAAGTGGTTTACAATTTGAATGAGGAAGGAAAACTTGTAAAAAATGAACCCATGCCAAAAAAAATCATTTTGGGGCTTCGAACGAACTAGTTGGTTCAAATGAACCGAAAGAGGGTTCGCTTGAACCCTAGTTTGAGAAAACCCATTAAATGCATGTACAAACCAATTGGCCAAAAAACTAAATGGAAACCCATTTATGGAAGGGGGTTCACTCGAACCCCCCATGGTTTGGGCGAACCCCCCCTTTCCCCGATTTTTGACCTTGTTAAAAAAAAATCAAAATTTTTGCACTTCAGAGCTCGGGTTGAAGATGAAAATGGTAAAGAATTCACAGACCCAACTAGAATCAGGTTGTCCTCGGAACGAGCTATCCAATGAATATAATTTTAATATGTTTTGGTTTTATTATGTATTTGTTTTTTTAGTTTTATTAAACATAGGTTTTTCACTGAAAATCAAGCTCTATGTTCTACATATGTGGAAAAATAGTAGATTATCAATTTTTTTTTTGAAAAATGTGAGTGCACTAGATATTGAAGTCCTTGATCCAACAAAAAAATAAATTGAATTTCGATACATACAAAAAAAGTTACACCTTATACAGTCACACTATGTTTGAATTGTAATTGGTTTGACTTCAAAACTTGATTAAAGAAAAAATATTCAATAAAAAACCATCTAACCAAGTGGAACCACTAGATCTCAGAGTTAAAAATCTAAATTTGAAAGAATTAGAATTTTATCCTTCATGGAAAAAAGTTATGCGTTATACGGTGAGCACCACTTTTTAAAAATGTTGTTTTATGAAAAAAACTAGTTTTTGAGGGAGATGGAAAAAGAAGTGCAATCTGATTCCAAAAATTTTGAATTTTTTTTTTTAGAATCTATAAATTTTTTTTCATGAAACTCTAGTTTGCATCGTCTTCAAACTCCTCACAGTTTAGCCACTATAGGTGCCTGAAAGTGAAGATTTAGTTAAATTTTTTTATTTCAGTGTCTAATTTGGCCAAAAATTGTAAACCACTATTGTGGGATCACCAAAATGGAGAAGGAAAATGTAAAGAAGGCCAAGGTAGAAACCTCAAAGGTTGTTGCCGATATAATTGAATATTTTTTAGGACATAAGATTTCTATGGTTGTGCATAGATCGAATAATGTGTGGAATGTGTATAAGAGTATCCATGAATCCCACCAAAGATACACTCAAGTGTAGAATGATTTCCATAATGACTAGAGAAGATTGAGTGGAGGGGTTGGTGCTCTCAAAGAAATGTTGCTGAATATGAAGGATAATCCTAAGGCTCCCACACATATCCCAGAGTTAATGAAAGAAATTGACTTATTGGGGGAAATTTCAACTTCCCATGGTAAGCTAGGTGTGTAGCTCCATAGAAAATTAAAGATGTTTAGAGAAATAGAAGGGTATGGAACACCTAAGATGTTAAAAGATGAGGGGGAGCAAAAGGAATTTAATGAATGGAAAGAAGAGGTGGGAAACTTGCTCCGTTACTTCAAGGCAACTGTTAAGCTCATCGATTGCCAATATATTAATAGATGCCTAGTATAATCCGCACAATTCCAAAGTGCAAAAATTATTCGATACTTAGTGGCCCATCGAGGAGGAGTATAATACATGGCTTGGGAAGTTTACAGATTAAGCCTTTGATAAAGTATTGATAAAATTATCTCCTATCAGTTTGAAAAGTGATGGCAAATAATGTTGACGTGGAAGTGCCTTGCTCTTTTCCCTTTTCTTATTTTCATGCTTTATGTCCTACAATTTTGGAAGCACGTGGAAGAAGTGCTTTGCTTGTGGAATGAATATCTACATCAAGCAAGGATGTCCTTTGGAAGGTGGGAATATCTGCTCCAACAAATGAAAATAGTTTTCCTCTTATGGATATTCCCCCCCATAGATTGCAAATATAACTATATTTTGGAATGAATTGTAATTGTCAAATGAAAATGTGACAAGTGTCAATTAGCCTAAAGCTTGTTTTGCTCCCTTTTTTTTTATAAAAGATAATTTAGGGCCATTTGATAGGGTCGTTGTTGAGTGATTTTGAGAAGCAAATTGTAACAAAGAATGTAGACACAATTTTTCTAAGTTTTGTCTAGGTTTTGGAGTTATGAGTATTTGATTATTAGCATTATATACCAGTACTATTACATCTAAATGCAAATGGAATATTTCCAAAGCCTTTGTTCTCCATTGTCTACTTTATATAAATCATAAATGAAATTGATCAAAGATCTTTCAATTCATCTTTGTGGTATTCCCACTGAATGTTTGTTTATTGTTAATGCTCTTGTTCAAAGAACAAGTTAATTTTCTTTAACATGAATGAAGGTTTATGTGAATGTATGCTAGGATAATTAATATTGGCTTGGAATTTTGAGTTAAATGATGTAATGCATCGTTTAATAACTCTGTTGTGATAGGTAGAATGTTGTATTATTTTAATTGAATGGTTTAATAATCCATGCCATGAGATAAGGAGCTAGTCCATAAGCTATGTCCATGTTATAATTCTTTGGTCTTTCACAGTTCAATTACATTCATAAATCAATTTAAATCTTTACTTTTAGTTTGAATGTATGTTTTGAGTTAAGTTTCACCATTTTCTCATTTTCTAAATTATAAATGTTGTAAGATCTGCTAGATATTTTAGGTATTTCATCTATTAAACAACAATTAGGAGAATATATCTATTGTTACAATGTTCATAGGTAAAATGACACAAGAGAGGTTGAGAACATTATTAGGGATTAGCCTCCTAGGTTTTGTAGAGCCCAAAGTGTAGAGGGAAAGTCTTGAAGACTTTCACCTGTCAGGTTGGCTAGTCCCTCCTGATTACTAACTATTGACTTTGGTAAATTCATAGGTAATTGTGAGATCAACTTGGTTTATTAAAAATACCAACATGATCTTTGTTAGATGTTGAGATAATTGATTTTTTGTATCTTGCCAAGTTGTAGGGTTTGAATGCAACAATGAATAAATACTCTTCAATCTTCCTCTAATCTTTAGATTTGTAACCTACACATTCAAGAGAGAGAAAAGGGTGTGCCATATAGGGGCTTGCCTTAGTCAAACCCTATGTTGGTGTTTCCACTTTCATAATGAGAAATTGATAAAAAAGAGCTTATCCTTTTGAGGGATAGAGGCTAAATGACAAATGAATGATGAATCAACAATAGATTGCAACTCATCAATCAAATTTGATTTCCTTGAAGGACTAAAGTCATGCACATCACCTCAAGGCTTGATTGCAAATTGGCTTGATTGTTTGGAAGACCTACAAGGGTTAGTCCTAACAAACAAATAATAACATAAACATGAACGAACTGGCATAAAACATGACATGATGCTTCAATGTTGAAATTTTGTAATAAATCTGCTCTTGACTTGACAATAATTGCTTGATAATGCTCTTGATTTTCAATTCTTACTAGATAATCTCACTTAATGAAATGACTAGGTATTTATATGCAATTAATCTAATTTTGTGAAAATTATATCTCACTAATTGACATTTGACATTTGAAATTCAAATAATGAAATGCCAACTCCAATATATTAAAATTTGGAGGAAAAATAGGGGGACCAAGTCACCTAGGGCGACTTTGTCCTATCCCTATTTTGTAGGGTGTGAAGTGTTGGGAGCAAAATATTAAATGTTTGCTTTGGTTTTACAAATGAGTTTTCTTGATAAATGTCCAAATGGTCCATGAAATGTATAATTTAGGACAATAGATGTACAATTAGGTTCAATTACTTAAGAGGGAGTAAAACATAGTGTGAAATTGTTGTCAAGGTGACAATTTACGATGCTACAATTTTTATTTTTTTTTAAAATATATATTTAGAATTTGCACACAAATTCTTACCAATATCTAGTTCACATCATCTTCAAAATTTTGACGGTTTAGTTTCTATAGGTCTTATAAAGTGAAAGTTTGATGAAAATATTGATTTTAATATACTACTTTGATCAAAAAATGAAACATAGTATTATAGGCTAACCCCTCACCTTTTTTTTTAGACTACGAGAATTAGAATCGAGTAGTTGCCCCCTATTAATTGCATTGCACTGGTAAACTTTTTTCACGTGACCAATGAGGCTGGCGCGACATGCCCTTCGATACCACAGGGACGATGGGGGGACAAGACCTCATAACTTCTTGCTTGCAATATGATGCTTTAACCAATCGAACTAGACCCACCACCCCAAATAGACTCCTTACCTATTAACTTATTTTAATTTCTTATATTTAATTAAATAAATTTTAAAAATAAATCTCAACTATTTAACTTAAACTAATTGATACTTATTTATTAATTAAAAAATAATTTATGCAAAGTATTTTTCACTTTACACAATCATAAAGGAAGTAGGTTAGCATTCATTCTACACAATCACACAAGTTGTTACTTTTTTATTAATTAAAAAATCATTTTATGGTATTTTTCACTCTAGACAATCATACAAGTAATTAGGTTGGCATTCATTCTAGACAATCAGAAAAGTAGGTAGGTTGGCATTCATTGTCGTAGAAGTTATAATTATGAAACTTGATAGACATTGCTAACGTGGGTACACTACACCAAATCAATTACCATATTTGAATTCATTGCAGTAGGCCGAAATGTTTGGATCATGATCGAACACAAAAGTTGACAAACACAACTGCTAAAAAAAAAGCACAAGAAGTCTACTAAAGGTACTAGTTAAATCCATACAAAAATTACAACCACCACCAACAAAACAACCCCACAGTAAAGTTGAAAAAAAGAAAAGAAAAGCACAAAGATGGTGGTTGGTGTATGAGAGGGATAGAGTGATCATGATTAATGGGAAAGTAGATCTGTCTCTTTCATATACTTGTTGATGACGTTTGCCTTCCGCATCAAACAGTCTGTTTGTTTGTTTTGGACAAGCCGGCTACTGTGGATCGACCACGTTCTCGGATTAATTTCCAACTAAAGAAGTGTTCTAGAAATTTGACACCCACAACAGAACGTGTTCCAAATTAATACCCTCCTACCTCGGTCTTTGACCAGTTGGGGTCACCATTAATGGGGGCCACAAACCAGGAGGATAGCTTAATAACAGCTTTTAAGTGAATGCTAAATTGGTATTGATCATACAGCAAAACTTTCCTTGCCAGCAAGCAGCCTAGAGCCCACTATTCTTGACCCATAATGATCGACATATATTGTGTATAAAATATTTTCAAGCAATCGTGTCAGGTCGCGTCTATTGCGGCGTCTTCTAAGATTATATATAGTTATACCCTGGATAGGCGTAACGGAAGAAGTTACCAGAGAAGAAAACAATGAGATTGAGTGTTGTGGAATTGGTAGACAGCGTGAAGCGGGCCTATTGGGCTTCGCAGGGCCTCAAATCAAGGCGGATTGAGCTGGGCAATGGAAGCACCATGCACTGCTTCATTAAAACTTGTGCATCTTCAGCGGACAAGCCGGCGGTCGTGCTTCTTCACGGTTTCGGAGCCGACGGACTGACCGGGTGGGAGAAGCAAATTGGGGCTCTGGGGAAGCACTTTGATCTCTACATTCCGGACCTTTTGTTCTTCGGCGAGTCCACCACAAGTAGCTCTGAACGTTCGGAGATATTCCAGGCGGAGTGCGTGAAGAGCATGTTAGAGTGCCTGCAAGTGAAGAGGGTGATGGTGGTTGGCCACAGCTACGGTGGCTTTGTGGGCTTCTGGATGGCGCACCGATTCCCCGAGCTCGTCCGTTGCCTCGTAATTGTGAGCTCCGGTGTCTGCATGACGCCCTCGAGCAACGATGATCTGCTCAAGGAGCTCGGCGCCACCGACATCAGGGACGTTCTTCTTCCCCAAAATGTCAACGACTTTAAGAGGTGCATCAATCATACCATTTACAAGATGCCCTGGCTTCCTACTTTCATATACAAGGACATCATGGAGGTACTCTTATTATCACTGTTACAGAGTTTCTTCATTCCTGGTTATTTTCTTTGTACTTAATGTAGTGGGTTTGTTTGCTGGGTTTGAATGTAATGAAGAGTAAAGGCGGGAGGAGAAACGAGAAAGCACAACTCATAGACGCCATTGTCATTGGCTCCAAAAATGCGCATCCGCTCCCAACACCGATCCAGGTAATTGATTGATTGCTTTCTTTCTCTCTCTTAATTTCTGTAAGGAGATATACACCACCTGCCCACATATCTATAGTAGAAGTTAGGTTATTTTTGACTTCCGGCAAATTCACTGTCAATAATTTATCACCAACAAATTCACTTTCAACAATTCATTGTGAATTCTTGGTGGTGAATTTTTCACGAGATGAATTTGTCATGGCGATGAATTGTTGGTAGTGAATTTGTTGATGGTGAATTGTTGACCGTGAATTTTCCTAGAGCTGTTGTTTTTATATCAAGATTTTACCAAAAAAAACAATACAAATCTTGATCCATCACAGATTAATTTAGGTTTGCTAAAACAAATTATACATTTCTCAATCTATTATGAGGATAAATTTAATTGGTGATGGATCAATCCAACATTTTAATAATTTTTCCAGGAGCTCTTACAATCAACTTGCATCTGTTAAAATTTACTCATCTATAACAGTATAGCCAAATCTGGCTTTGAAATTGCTTTTATGTTGATGGAACCAGTCTTTGCAAAAATCAGCGTACAAGATTTTGAATCATTGTTCTTTCAATTACATTCTAATGGGAAAGATTGATTGGACAAAAGAGCTTGTAGTAATTTGGTACTATATCAATCCACCCAAAAAGTAAAACATATGGTTGCTTTTAGTTGTGATTGTGTATGTTTAGATTGTACACCCTTTTTTTTGGATGATGAATTATTGAAATGTGATTTCTGGTTGTGATTGTGGATGCTTTAGATTGTACAATTTTCTCTTTTCGATGATAAATTATTGAATGTGATTCGAAATGTCAATTGAAAAACATATGCTATAAAAATCAATAGCAACCATATACACTTCTTTTCATGGACTGTGGAAAACTCATTCCAACTATAAATTTCTATAATTTACATTCCTGAATTCTATTTTTTTTTAATGTCATCCTGACAGGAAGTTCTGATTATCTGGGGGAAGAATGATAATATCTTCAAACTCCAAGAGGCACATGCTATCCAAAGGTAACATTCTATTCTGTTCCCACACCATGTTGTCTTCTTTTAACCCTCCCCCAAAATGCAAGATCCAAATTGGTCAACCATCCTCTCAGAGCTTGAAGAGCTATGTTTTCTTCCTTCCTTTGTCTGTTTCGTAAAGAGCCATTGAACCGGTCCCACCAGAAATTGAGCTCAGTACCAAAGTAAATGCATGAAAATATCCCCTCTAAGAGATCATCTCCGTTTTACATTCAACCACCATTATACAAGGTAGAAATCAGTCCCACTTCAAGTACTCTACATACAATTAAACAATGATGGTTTGCAGGCATATTGGAGAAAAAGCCAAGCTTGTGGTGATAGAAGAGTGCGGGCATGTTCCTTCGATGGAGAAACCCACCGAGTTGAACGAAGAACTACTGAAATTCTTGCTGGGTATCGAAAGGTCTCAACGCATATGATCCAAACGGACCTCAATCTGAGTGCTTAGCAAATTGCAGACAATCAACGGAATTAGGTGAAGGTGATAATGATTTAAAATATCCCAACTACTCTGATGGTGGAGAAGCATGACTAGTGGGCATCGTGGAAGACCGTGAACGATGCACTGAAATTGGGTGTAGGAGTTTGACTTTGTTGCTTAAGTGCTGTGAAGCATATCTATTAAAAAATATTCCAACATGCTGGTACAGTAATATAGGTGGAAAGTTCTGTCTCAGGGCACGCGTGTATTTGAGTTCAATGAGGTCAAACCTCTTTATATTATTGCTTAAAACCCAAATGATTTTGAATGAAAATTTAATACGAAAGCTACAACTTTGATGCTTATTAGATTGGCGTTGGCATGATTGAATAGTCTGCCACAATACTTTATTTCCAATTGCGTGGTGCTGACTTATTTAAAAGTTAAATTATTCAATGCAACTTTTTCTTCAGGGTATTTTAAAGTCTCTCCGTTGTTTTTGACAATTTATATAATTTTTTATTCATCAAAGTCTTTTTAAAAAAAAAAAATTTAGATGATAAAGTTAAGATTGATAATTTCATTGAAATAAATGTAATGATTAAATAAGAGGATAGAGTGATTTAGTTTTAAGATTGATGGGGGATAAATTATGTTGACGTTGATGTTGTTTTGGAATGATTTGAATTATCTATATTAGTGTGATGAATGCCTCAGAGTCTTATGTATCATATAAAAAGATATAGATCTATCTTGAACTTCATGAATTTGATCCCAACTATTATGAACCTCATTTAATGTATATAATTGACATGTATCATGTGGCACTAATTTGATAGAAAGTGTGCATGAAGATCAACATGTCTTCACCTCCTAGATATTTGGATCTACCAAAGTGATATCTAAAGACAATGTTGAGGAACTTGCTCATTTAATAAGTGAATAGCGTCTCTTAGGTGAAACCCCTTAGTGAACATAGACATTGAAATCATGTATATACTTATTTATATAATACCATTGTAGGCACCTAAAATGATTAATGCATTTCTATCTTTTTATTTTATCATTTTTCATCAAAATTTTCAATTATTCCACCTCATCAATCCTATCTATTTACTAATTTTAGCTCCTACCCTTTCTCAAAATTTTTTATCCATTGATTCTTTTAAATAACCTTCATCATCTATCAAATATCAAGTGAAGCATATAAAACCTTTCATTCACACATTATCCCCTAGAGCTAGCTAGCATTATCATTATCAAACAAGTTCATATCAATATTTTTATCTAGCTCTCCTACCTATCTATTATATTTGATCATATATCTGTTGCAAGTATAGCATGTTTAGTGGTGTTTTCATTAATGTTGTTATTGATGTCAACACAATTCAGTATGTTGCAGATTGTGCATGTATAGTTGAGACACTGTTGAGATGTTGTGAGTACATGGAGCTATCCTTATGATGTTGCAGATGTGCTGAAATGATGGGTTACCAAGTGCTTTTGAGAAAATTAATGAAGAGCGAAGTCAGAGTTATGTATGTGTTTAGAATATGACCTGGAATATGCTCCATGTTTCTCCTGTGTTGATCCTATGCTTGTGTGGATATGAAGGTTTGTTGTTGGTGATATCTCCTGATTTGTTGTTGCTGGTTTGATGACAAATGAAAGTTGTGTTCACAGGTGTGTGAATTGTTTTGGAAGAGTTGGTTTTTTGTGGACTGGGAGAAATGTTTTTTCTCCACAGTCCTCTGCTATTTTGTTTTAGGTCTTGCAAATCTGGAATGTCTTGTAATGGTGCTTTCTACATTTTGGTAGAAATATTCAAGGTTTCATGCTCCAAAAGTTGAGTTTCAGAATTGTTGTGTGGGTTTGCACAATCCAAATGGACTAATGGAAGGAGTTTTGTGTTCGAATAAGGTTGTTACACTTGCTGCGAATGTAACTGGAAGTATCTAAGATATGTTCTCATGCTTGATGAAGTGTGTTACGTTGTCTGTGTGTTATCTTGGAAAGCATGTACTTCAATGTTCATTTGTGTTTTCATTAGGTTTGGGCGACCTGGTGTTTACACTTCATATGGAGAATTAAATTTAATTAAGGAAGCATGTGGTTGATCCAAGACATTTTTTTTGGTCTTGGTTAAGTGTTTAATTGGTCCACTCTCATTCCTTTCCACCGCGGGAATGTTGAGTTTCTGGCCTAATTTGAATTTATGAAATGAAGAGTATGTGGTTGACCTTGGAGAAAATTTCTAAGGTTGAAGATGGTATAAATGCAAGTCATGATGCAAAGGTCTAGATGATGCAAAGTAACGAAGTAAGCCACAAGTGAAGAGCAAAATTGTGTGAAAGTGAGTTGAGGCAATAGTACTTCATTGTGTTAGATTCCTGATGGTAGTGAGCTGAAGGTTTCTGCAATCTTCCGATCAAGGCTATGAATGTGTGTAAATTACTATGGTGGATATTTTATTTTCTTTTGTATCAGTAGGTAGTGAGCCTCCCCGTCGGATAGTGAGTCCTTTCTGTAGGTAGCGAGCCTTTGTATTCGGGCAGTGAGCCTTTGTATTCGGTTTTGCTATCACTTTATATTGTGAGTTAATCCTCACTGTGGTTTTTCCCTTATTGGGTTTTCCACGTAAAATTTAGTTTTCATTGTGTTGATTTTTCTTTTTGTTATGTGCATTTCATGTTCATACTTAATAACAGAATAGTGTGGTTGTGAAATTGATAAGTGTTGAAGCTTTGAGTTTAATTTTGGTGACAACTGATTCATCCCCTCCTCTCAATTGTCCCGCACCTTTTAACAATTGGTATAAGAGCTTTTGGTTCCTTGGTGTAGAGCTTAACCACTTAAGGAAGATCAGATGGTGAATAAGTTGGTGATCCCTATGTTCGATGGATCTGATTACAGTGACTAGAAAGTGCAAATGAGAGGATATATTATCTCTCTTGGTTACAAGACCTGGAAGGCTATTGAAATGAAGTATGTTGCTTCGACGGGCGGTCTTACTACTGTAGATGAGGTTTCTGCTTATGAGGAGAATGAAAAGGCGAGGTATGCTATTTTTAGCGCTCTATCTAAAACTAAGCAAACTAAGGTTCTTTCTTTGGGCACTGCTTATGAATTTTGGAAAAAGTTGGAAGATCTTTATGAAGGAAATGATAGATTGAAATCAACAAAGAAGCTGATGACAAAGCATAGATATGAGAATTTGAAAATGGAAGAAGGTGAAGATTTTGCAAGCTATTTCTAGAGGGTTGAACTTGCAGCAAATGAAGTTAGGAATCAAGGGGGAAATCTGACTACTGAAGATATAATTGAGAAGACCCTCATAACCCTACCTGAGTGTTATAGTGATAAGATCTCAATTATTGAAGAAATGTATGATCCTAATAAATACACTAAAGAAGAGCTATTTGGCACCTTGACTGCATTTGAGATGAGAAAGTTTGGAAAGAAAGGGGAAAAGATAGAAACAACATTTAAAACAACAAAGACTGAGGCTAATCCAGATAGTGATGGTTCTGATGAGTTGGAAGTGAATTTTACCAGGAAGTTGAAGAAAGGTACTGATAAGTATAAAGGTATGTTTCCCTTTAAATTTTTCAGTTGTGGTAATATTGGTCAATATGCTTCAAGATGTTTGAATAGAGCTATACATAAGAAGAACAAGGATTATAAGATAAAGATAGAAAGGGTAAGATATACAAGAAGTATTATGTTAAAGAAGAAGCCAAAATCTTTGATGATGAATTTGATTATGAGGGTGATGATAGTGAATGCTTGTTTTTAGCCTTGGAGAATAAATCTGTGTCTACTAACCCTAGAAAATGTGCAAGAAAGAATGTTTCGGAGAAAAAAAAGAATGAGATGGAAGGTACTTTGGTCACCACCTTTCATGCTAGATAGGATGAAGACTACTGGGTGATTGATAGTGGATGCTCTAATCACATGGATGGAGATAAAATTAAGTTTACTAAACTTGAAAAGTATGATGGTGTTTTGGTCATGTTTGGTGATGATTTAGGAGAAAAGATTGTTTGGAAAGGTACAATTAGTTTTGATGGAATACACAACACTGATAATGTATATTATGTAAAGGGTTTAAGGCATAACCGTTTGAGTGTTGGAATAATGTGTAGCAATGGTTTTAAAATTGTGTTTCAGAATACTACCCGCGAGATCAGAAAAGGATCTAGAGATATGGTTGCTGCAGGAAGGAGAACGCATGGAAACATCTATCAACTTAAGGGTGTTGATGGCCAGTGCCTTGTATCTCAAGTCAATGAAAGTTGGTTGTGGCATCGAAGAATGGGACATGTAAATTTTGATAATCTAATCAGAATCAGTTCAAGAGATGTTGTCCAAGGTCTGCCTAGAATCACAAAGCCTACTAATACTATTTGTAGAAGTTGTCAGTTAGGGAAATTGACAAGATGTAGTTTAAGGGAAAAGAGCAATCTACTATTGGAATGCTGGAAATAATTCATATAGACCTCTGTGGTCCAACTAGAATAGGAAGCCTAAATGGTGATAGGTATTTCATGCTCCTTATTGATGATTATTCTTGAATGACATGGGTTGCTTTTCTTAGAGAGAAGACTCAAGCTTTGGATAGGTCTAAAGTGTTCAAAGCAATAGTGGAAAATGAAGTGAACTTAAGAATCAAATTTGAGATCTAATAGAGGTGAAGAATTCGCTTAAATGGTGAATTTAATGCATTTTGTGAAGAGCATGGCATAAAAGACAATTTTCTGCTTTGAGAACCCCTTATCAGAATGGAGTGGTTGAGAGAAAAAATGGATGGTATAAGAAGCTGCAAAACCATGATGAAAGAATCAAATGTACCTGATGTGTACTGGAGAGCTCAACAATACACACCGTTGTTTATGTTCTTAATAGAGTTCAGATTAGAGTCAACAACACAAAGACTCCTTTTGAGTTATGGACTAGTAAAAATCCTATTGTGAAGTACTTCAAGGTATTTGGAAGCAAATGTTACATTAAAAGCGATGATGAAAATCTTGGGAAGTTTGATGCTAGATGTGATGAAGGAATTTTTCTTGGGTACTCAACTACCAACAAAGCATATAGATGCTTCAATAAAAGATTGAGGAAGATTGATGAGAGTGCTAATGTGAAAGTTGATGAGGACATGCACAGACTTATTGAGATAAGTGAAGTTGAACCAAATGATCCTATTTGTGCACCAGTACCTAAAGAGAATAAGGAAGAAGAAGAAGAAGAGATTGAAGAAGAAGAAGAAACCCCGAAACCTGCTATTAAGACTCCTAAGTATGCGTAGAAGAATCATTTGGAGGAACGGATAATTGGAGATAAGAGTGAAGGTGTGAAGACAAGAAGTAAAGTAGCATCTGAGGTAAAATTGTGTTTACTTTCTAAAATAGAACCTGAGTATGTGTGTGAAGCACATGAAGATGAGAGTTGGGTTAGAGCTATGAAAGAAGAGTTGCAACAAATAGAGAAGAATCAGACATGGGAATTGGTTCCTAAACTTGTGAATAAGAATGTAATTGGTTCAAAATGGGTGTTCAGGAATAAGTTGAATGAAAATGGTGAAGTTATAAGAAAAAAAGCAAGACTTGTATGCAAGGGATACTCACAAGTTGAAGGCATAGACTTTGAAGAGACATTTACCCATGTGGCTAGAATGGAAGCTATTAAGATTTTTTTGGCATTTTTTGCCCACAAGGACTTCAAAGTATATCAAATGGATGTCAAGTAAACATTCCTGAATGGTGAATTGGAGGAAGAAGTATACATGGAACAACTTGAAGGATTCTAGTTATTAGACAAGCCAGATATGGTTTGTAGTTGAAGAAGGAATTGTATGGACTGAAACAAGCTCCCAGAGCATGGTACACAAGATTATATAGATACCTGGCACAACAAGGATTCAACAAAGGATATGCTGATAGCAATATTTACTTCAAAATGCAAGGTGAAAAAATGTTGATAGTGGTAGTATATGTTGATGACATCATCTTGGGAGGAAATGAAGGTATGTGTAAAATACTTGTAGAAGAAATGCAAAAAGAATTTGAAATGTCCATGATTGGTGAGTTGAACTTCTTTCTTAGTCTTCAAGTAAATCAAACTGATAAGGGGATATTCATTTCACAATCAAAATATGTGAAAGAGTTGTTGAAGAAGTTTGGAATCCAGATGACTCCAAATCGGTTAGTACTCCTATGGTGACCTGATGTAAGCTGAGTAAAGATGATGAATCTACTAAAGCTGGTAAGAGAAAATACTGATCTATGATTGGTGGGTTGCTATATCTTACTACTACCAGATCAGATATCATGCATGAAATATGTTTAGTTGCCAGATTTCAAGCAGATCCTAAAGAGGCACATGTTACAGCTGTAAAGAGGATATTCAGATATCTTAAAGGTACACCATATTATGGCTTATGGCATCCTAAGGGTGTTGATTTCACTTTGAGTGCTTATACCTATGTAGATTGGGTTGGTGTGTGTTGACTAGAGAGTACCAGTGGAGGTGCTTTCTTTCTTGGCAAAAGATTAGTTTCATGGTTGAGTAAGAAACATGACTCAGATTCTTTATCCATTGCAGAAGTAGAATATATTGTTGTAGCATCCTGCTACACACAGGTTTTGTGGATGAAGCAAACTCTGAAAGACATTGGAGTGATATGTGATGAGGGTAAGTGCACAAATTTGAGTCCACGAAATGTGGAAGTTTTTGCCTTAGGCAAAAAAATGAATTCGGCTTTAAAAAAATGGGATCCCGTTTAGCTTCGGGATCCCGTTTTCGGAAATTTCCATTTTTGGAAATTTTTTCAAAACAGGATCCCGTTTGAAAATTTTCCAAAAACAAAATTCCAAAATGGAAAGTTTTAAAACAGGATCCCGTTTTGAAAAATTTCCAAAATGGAAACTTCCAATTTTGAAAAATTTTATTTCAAAGTTTTTCAAATGGGATCCCATTTTAAAACTTTCCATTTTTGGAAACTTTCGTTTGTGGAAGAATTTCAAAATGGGATCCCTTTAAAACAAAGCGGGATCCCGTTTCATAGAACCATAAAATGGTTTTTATGAACGGGATCCCTTTTGAAAACGGATCCATTTTTTAATGAAACGGGATTTTAATGAAACGGGATCCCGTTTTTTAAATTATGAATTTTTGAGCGGTTTTTGGTTTGTTTTTGGTTCGGAAATGGCTTGGGGACCCGAACCTAAGCTTTGGACCTAGTTTGACCTGCAACTTGAAGGTCATGTTAATGTCACAGGAAAATAATGACTTTGGACATATGTTTGAAGACCTATTTTGCAGAATTTTTACGAAATTAAAACCCATTATTGATGAGACGTGCAGATTTCAAATATGTAATTTTTTTAATAATTTGATTATTTTTTCTATTTTTCAATTAATTTCTAATGAAACTAGTCCATAAACTTGAATTATCGAGGTTTTTAGTATTTTAATAACTTTTGATCAACATAACATTTTGACAAACGGATTGCACGAGAGAAAACTTCAGACAATTATTTTCATTTTTAGAAAAAATAAAATAAAAATGATAAGTTTAGGTCAACTTATGTGTGTTGTACACGACGATTTTTCAAAACGACAAATATGCCTAATAAATATTTAATAAATAAAAAAAAATCAATAAAAAATTATAAAAAAATATTAAAAGCAAGCTTTAGTGAGTCACACATCTTTTCCCAAAAGGATTTAGAAAATATGATAATTTAGGTCAAAATATGGATGTCGTATATGCATGGTATGGTATAAAAAAGTGACTTTTAAACAGTGGTTTTTAGAAACGCCTATTGAAACTCAATTTTTACAATCTGGGTATTGAAATAAATTACATATTTGGAAACTAGACTCCGAGTACTACATTTTATGATTAGTGACTTTTTTGAAGGTTCCATCTCTAAGTGCTTCAAATTTTAAGGTCAAATGTGTCAAATTCTGAAAATCAAGGAAAACACTTCCACTTTTTGGCCAAAAAGTGGACTCAACTTCTTGCACACACCCATGAGCCTATTCCTATTTTTTGTGACAATACAAGTGTTATAAACATTTCAAAGAATTTGGTAATGCATTCAAGAACAAAACACATATCTATCAGATATCATTTCTTGAGAGAGAAGGTGTTGGAGAATGAAGTCAGACTTGAGTATGTGTCAACAAAGGAACAAATTGTAGATATATTTACTAAGGCTCTTTCGAAGGATAATTTTGAGTATCTTAGGGAGAGGTTGGGGGTCATTGGCCCTCTGAATTAGGTGCACATGGAGGTGCATCAGTCTAGTGAATTCATAGATTCTTCATTTATTTGGACTGATGAATGGGTCTACTCTGCAAAGGGAGTAGAAAAGTTTTCATTGTTGCACTATGAGTTGAATGGGTGCACTCCTAAGGGGGAGTAATTAGAGCTTTTGATCTTTTCCATTGATTTCAAAGGGGGAGAGAGAGACATGTAAAAATAGTAGAAAAGATAGAGGTGGTGTTTTCCTGGAATATTGTGTAAGTGTTTGAAAGAGAATGTGGTCTTTGATGGTTTTTCACATAATGTGTTTCCATCAATGACAAAGGGGGAGATTGTTACAAGTACGAGCATGTTTGGTGGTGTTGTCATTGATTTCAACACAATTCAGTATGTTGTAGATTGTGTATGTATAGTTGAGACACTATTGAGATGTTATGAGTACATGGAGCTATCCTTATGATGATGCAAATGTGCTGAAATGATGGGTTACCAAGTGCTTTTGAGAAAATTAATGAAAAGTGAAGTCAAAGTTATGTATGTGTTTAGAATATGCTTCAGAATGTGCTCCAAATTTCTCTTATGTTTTAATCCTATGCTTGTGTGGATCTGAAGGTTTGTTGTTGGTGATATCTCCTGATCTGTTGCTACTGGTTTGATGACAGGTGAAAGTTATGTTCATTGGTGTGTGAATATTTTTGGCATAGTTGGTTTCCTGTGGACTGGGAGAAATGTTTTTGCTTCATAGTCCTTCACTATTTTTTTCGGGGTTTGGTGCTCCAAAAATTGAGTTTCAGAATTGTTGTGTGGGTTTGCACAATCCAGATGGACTGATGGAAGGAGTTTTGTGTTCGAAGGTTGTTATACCTACTTCGGATGTAACTGGAATTATCTAAGATATGTTCTCATGCTCGATGAAGCATGTTACATCGTTCATGTGTTATCTTGGAAAGCGTGTACTTCAATGTTCATTTGTGTTTTCATTAGGTTTGGCCGACTTGGTGTTTACACTTCATATGGAGAATTAAATTTAATTAAGGAAGCATGTATTTGATTTGAGACGTTGCTTTTGGTCTTGGTTAAGTGTTTAATTGGTCCACTCTCATTCCTTTCCACTGTGGGAACGTTGAGTTTCTAACCTAATTTAAATTTATGAAACAAAGAGTATGTGGCCGACCTTGGAGAAAGTTTCTAAGGTTGAAGATGGTATAAATGCAAGTCATGATGTGAAGGTTTAGATGATGCAAAGTAATGAAGTAAGCCACAAGTGAAGATAAAAATTGTGTGAAAGTGAGTTCAGGTAGTAGTACTTCATTGTGTTAGATTCTTGATGGTAGTGAGCTGAAGGTTTCTGCAATCTTTTGATCAAGGTTGTGGATGTGTGTAAATTGTTGTGGTGGATCTTTTGTTTTCTTTTGTATCAGTAGGTAGTGAGCCTCCCTATTGGATAGTGAGTCCTTTTTGTAGGAAGTGAGCCTTTGTATTCGGGTAGTGAGCCCTCGGTAGTGAGCCTTTGTATTCGGTTTTGCTATCACTTTATATTGTGAGTTAATCATCACCATGGTTTTTTCCCTTATTGGGTTTTCCACGTAAAATTTGGTGTTCATTATGTTGATTTTTCTTTTTGTTATCTGCATTTCATGTTCATACTTAATAACAAAATAGTGTGGTTGTGAAATTGATAAGTGTTGAAGCTTTGATTTTAATTTAAATGGTTACAATTGATTCACCCCCCTTCTTAGTTGTCCTGTTCCTTTTAACAATATCATTATCATTATAAATTCATGCTATCATACTATCCTTGTGCTATCATGGTTATGCTATTTTGAAGAGCAATCCACATATCAAGCATTCAAGAAAATATCAAAGAAATAGTGGATACATTGAGATCTAGGATATGGTATAATTGTTCATTGTTTGATTCATGCATATATTTTAAGCTTTGTCGAGTGATTGTTGAGTGTGAATTTGATAGTTTCATTGCATTGATCCTATTTTACATCATTCACATTTCATTCAACATCGACATTTTGGAATGCCTAGTGGGACTCACATCATTGATTTTTTAATATTTTTTTTGCATGAAATTCAATTATTTTTTAAGGTTAGAAGTTTAGATAAGTGCATTTGATGCATTCCATGGTGTATTTGAGTCAACCTATGACATATCTAAGATGATGTGTGATGCATCTGAGTTGATACAAGGCACATTTGATATATATTGTGTAGCATTTGAATTTTTGAAATATTTTTGTAATTATGTCACAAGTCAACACATATGATAGATTTTGTAGCACATTTTATAGATTTTTCAGTGCATTTGATAGATTTTTCTATGTATTTGATAGTTGCACATATGATAGATCTTGTCGTGCATTTGATAGATCTTGTCATGCAACTGATAGATATTGTTGTTCATTTGATATATTTAGTGGATAGTGAGAAATTAACAATTGATTCTAATTGATTTATGATCTATAGATATCTGAATTTCTAATGTCTTTGAAATATTTGACTTGCATCTTACCTCTGATATATGAGATATAGTATTTTATAAGGTTTTTGTTGATCTTTGTGTGTAGGGATTGAATTTTTTGAAATTAAAAGGGTTAAAAAGAGGTTTGGAGTGCCTTGCATTGGATCAAGTATTATTCTCAAATTTAGCATTAGAAACTAGGGCAGGTGCATGAAGTTGGGTAGCAATTTTGTGGCCACTTTTGAAAAAATGTTTGAAAACTCATAGCGTGAGAGCGTTATAATGCGCTCGCATTATTTCACATTAAAAACAAAGAAAAAAGTGAAAGTATTTTCCTTGGAATACCAACCCAAAGGCTTGGAGGGCATTCCCAACGAGGCCAGAGACACATTTTTGCAAATTCTACAAATTTTTCACATAATCGGGTCCATGCTCACCATCAGGATTGCATCTGGTTCAATATTGAAAAAATCGAACACATGGGTAATGTTAGGATCTTTCTTAGCTATCTAATGATGTAATTTTTTCCACTTTCTAATAATGTTAAGCCTTTCATCCATAATTTCTTTTGTCTGTATGTCTCTTTTTTGCCAAAAAGCAGTGTTTGGTGTTTTTTTTTTTTGTTATAAATTAACCGATCATCAAATTTCAAATTAATTACATTTTAGAAACTAGACTCCATTCTACAATTTTTTTAAAAAGAAAAAAATCAATTATTTTCCAAAATTTGTAGGGGGAGCATGGCCAAAATTGCTTTTCAAGAAGTGCCCACTTAGAAAATTAGTAAAAAATCAAATATTCATTAAAAATTTATTAGAAAAATTATGCATCAACTAGATATGATAGCTAACTTCTAACCATAGCGATTTAAAAAATACTACAAAAAATTTCACCATGCTAGGGTACAAGAGTTGCTATGTTATGTTTTTATGAAAACAACACCAATTTGTGTCGTCCCTCTTTTGAACCCCTTAATCTCAACCATTTTCAAAATAAATTAGTAGTTTAGAAAGTAGACTCAGAGCACTTCGATCCTTGTTTTTGTTCCATCTCAAAATTTTGAGTGTAACTATCCTCAATTTCACATCCAAGGTTAGTATTTCCTGATTTCAGAAAAAAAAAAAGTGGCCATGTAAGCCCCCTTTTCGGGAACCATCTTGGTGCACTTACCCACTAGGTACCTTCGTTCAAATCACCCTTTATTTTTTAAATTTCAAAGTGCTTATAATTTCTTTAGATAAAATTATTTTTTATAAGAAAATATTAAAGAATCCATCTTTTTTTATCTATTTTCACTTTAGACAATCTTGTTTGGCATGTCTTTTCACATCTGAAATTAGGTTTAAAATCAATCTTTCACATATGGATTTGGGATATAAGATAAAATAAATTCTTTTAATCCCTAATATTTACTTATGTATGCTCTCCTCTTACACCTTAGAGTGATCTTGAGGATAAAAAATAAGTGATCTTGTTTTCTTTTTTAGGGGGCGTGCCTAGGGATTTCATCACCCTAGGGGATGACCTCAACTTTCTGTTCAGGTGGAGTATAAAGAGTAGGGGGTGAATAGAAAGACATGCCTCTTGGAAGTGGAATCTTAACAATTTGGGTAGTTTTGAACTATTTTGGGTCGCATTTGATTAGTATTCTTGCACTTTTGAGACATTTCCCTATACTATTGATTATTTTTGGGTCACTTTTGATTCAACCTATAACATTTTTGATCAATCTTGGGTCACTTCTAATTGAGTATTAGTATCTCCAAGGATTTTCAAAATCATAACCAAAAATCATACTTTCATACTTTTAGAATTTTAAACACACAAACCTAATATAGAACTACAATATATCTCATTGGCTAAAAAACTATCTTACATGATTACATTGGACTTTAAAATTGTTATATTTGATAAGGCTTGGAAAAGAATAAAATATTTTGGATCTTGTCTTAATTCACAAATAAGCATATCATTATTAGTGATAATATTAAAATTTGTTAAATGTTAATCTAGATCTCTTATATTTTATCTCTCTCTTGCCTCTTTTCTTGGAAACTTTCCTATTTCAAGTAAGGTGGTGAGTTAGCTTAATATCATTAGTGGATATTCTAGATTAAGAGCTTTGTCTACTCTTAATTTGGAAACCTCTACTTCCTATTTGTTTCCTTGGACTCATAAATCTAGTTCAAGAAACAATATCTATTTTTATCTGTTTGCTTGGATTCATAATTCTAGTTCAAGTAAACAATATCTATCTTAATCTGTATATCATTTGGATATCTATCTTAACTTTGATATATTTTGGTTTTATCCAATGAGCATATCTTATCAATCAAGCTATCCAATCTTTTCTAAGTTTAATCACACTAAAAAAATTCCAAAAAATTACATATCCATAACAACTATTTATTAGTAATCAAGTTTTTATACTTACATATACCTGTCACAAGGTCCCAATACAAGAAAAACATGGAATTTCACCAAATTGAATTGAACATAAAAAAAATCATGGGTGGTAGACAATACAAGTTTGGAATGTCTTCAAAAATACCCACCCTAGTTGGATATGAAAGCTCCAAACCATCACATTCAGGGGTGAATCCTTTTGAAGAAGATATTGTTAGACACACAAGATAACTGAGAGGGGGGTGAATCAATTGTGTATTCAAACCCTTATTAAGCACTAGCATGAATGTAAACAAATGAAACAACACATCCACAAAAATTCACAATGGAAAACCAAATATTTACGTGGAAAACCCTATTAGGGAAAAACCACGATGAGGATTAACTCACTATATGAAAACTAAAACCGATTACAAGAGGTTCACTACCTAGAGGACTTAGTGCCTAGAAAGAAAAATGGTCACCACTAAGGGCTCATTTCCCAAGAAGATCACTTCTTCTAGGTTATAAAGAAATAGTTACAAGGAGGTTCACTACCTTAGAGCAACAAGAGAAACCACCACAATATCTCTTTTCCATCTGCAACCTTCCACTCATTTCCTCCAACAACTTCTAGCACACTAAAATGTAGACACCTTGTGATCACTACTTTCGGTAGTCTTAGGATTTCATGCTTGCATTAAAATTTCAACACATTATCACACATACATTATTCCACACCACGCACATCTCAAAAAACTTTACCTTGTATATATACCTTCCACAACCTCAAATAACCTTCACTAGGTTAGCTTCAATGAAATGTATGTACCTCAAACGTGCAACCACCAAACACCTCTATAGTGGAAATAAGTGAGGGAAGACCACCTCAAGGGTTAACTAAGACCCAAATCTACATTGACATGCTACACCATGCTTCCAAAAAACACAAAGCATATCCGTAAACAATGCTAACACACTAGGTCAACCAAACCAATATTAAGGCGATCAAGTAACCAAATTTATACTTCACCAAGCCTGAAAACATCTTGCAAATCATGTAGCAACATTACAAAACATCTTGGAATAATACAACATCATAAGAATATTTAAAACCACTGGCACAAACATATGAAATTGAGAAAACTATCATCTTGTTCAACCGGTCAAACTACCACAAAAAAATAACTCAAGGTCCAAGCTTGTGGAAAAGATGAGCAAAAAAAAAACCAAGGGAAGGTAGGTACAAGAAATATTAGCACATTCCAAAATCTACAAGACAAGAAACTTCAACATGGAGAAATGTGAAGCAATTCTATTTCTACCAAATGGCCCTCTTCACAAGCTAGAAATAGTCCAACATACTATCAAGCATATCTTTTACTATCGCATGATCCAAAACCTAAAAATTTAGATATAACACCTTTGAATACCTTTGATCATCAATTTCAAACTACACAAGAAAATCTTCAAGCATGAATAAATACGAAGAAAAATACAAAACACTTCCTAGACACCTTGTACAACCTTTATACAAATTTTATCAAAAGCAATTGGAAACCAAGTGACCTTGTTGCATTTGCAACACCTACTCAACACCATACACACCTTCTACTAGAGTTTGACATAAATGACAAAACCAATGAAAACATAGTGCAACAATCTCTCCCTTTGTCATTGATGGCAACATCTACTGGAAAGGGCCATCAATAACAAAAGCAACTTTGTATCTCCAAAACTCAAGCAACTCTCCCCCTTGAAAATTTCTTTCCCTATGTTTTTTAGAATTCTCTCTCCACTTCTCTCTCCCTTTGACATCAATGGAAAATGGAAACACCTACATAAAACACTTGAGGTACAATATATGCTCCCCCTGACTACATTTTCCAAAAAACACCCCTAATTGCTCCCTTTGAGAGGTAGCCTCCATCAATCCAAGACAAAGAAAACAACTTGAATTTCTTCCCTCAACAAATGCACAATCTTATGCATCTAGTTGAAAGGAGGGGAAATAACCCCTAGCTTATGTCTTAGATATTCAAATGTATCTTTTGGAAGAGCCTTTGTGAAAATGTCTACTATTTGATCTATTGTAGGCACATACTCCAACTTCACTTCCTTCTCAGCAACTCTCTTAGAAAGTGATATCGGGTAGAGATATGCTTTGTGTTGGCTTTCTCTTTATAGTATATTTTCCTTGATGACAAAACTGATTAATGCTTTGAATACTTGGTGCTCTTTGTGTTCAGTTTGGAATACTCAGTATTTTGGTGATCATTCTTTGGTTTGATGTATTTGGGTGCATTTTTTCATCACATAATGTGGTACTGATCATGTTAAGCTTTATGTGCAGATAAAAGTTATTCAGGTGGTATTAGTTTTCAATTGATATCATGGAACAGTTGGATTCATCTTTATAGACTGGTCCTTCTTTATTACAATAGGTATATTGTTTCAGTTGATCATTTTTTGTTCATGGCATCATTGACAAGATTCACTATGTCTTCATGGAAATTCTATTGGTGATCTTCATGGATGTCTCACAATTCTTTGATTACTGTGGTGCACATGTTAACATGATATACATATATTTCACAAGGGTTATTGCATTCTACATGAGGTGGAGGTGTTTGTATTGTTACACAATCAGTCTTGTATCCTTGAGTTGGCTACTATAGCTTCATAAGAAATGGTATTTCTTAAGTCTTTTCATACCATTTCTTATAAAAAGTATTTCAACATTCTTGGGCCTTCACATGTTATATGGATTCACATTTATTTATATTTTGGCATATGTTT
Source organism: Sequoia sempervirens (assembly GCA_007258455.2). NCBI lineage: Eukaryota > Viridiplantae > Streptophyta > Pinopsida > Cupressales > Cupressaceae > Sequoia > Sequoia sempervirens. Next base: position 47,531,595 of record VDFB02179234.1, on the reverse strand, counting down.
TCTTGTTATATAAGTTGGTCGGCATTTGTTTTTAAAGTGGTGCTTTAGCACTTAGAGGCCAACAATATACATTAAGGTTATCACTTATAAAGTGATTGGCAAGGTGGCAAATCTTTGAATATCGATCATGTTTCGAGCTTACTCTTTGCACAATAGTTAATGCTTATTTTTTGGAGACTTGAGTTGTCGGCATATGTATTATATTTGGTTTGCTTATTTGGCAACAACAGTATCATTGTTTAATAAGAATGTTGGCTATGTTGACTTGGACAACATGTGTAGTCTATGATTTGGCACTCATTTAATGTTTCATTGTGTCAGTGACATGGATTTCAAAATGATTGTAATATGATTTACTTTGGATTTCAAGTCTCATTCATTTTGTTTTGGAGTTTTGATAAAGGGAAAAATAGGGTAAAAAAAATGAACTAAACCCTAGCGCTGCCATGCTAGAATTACAGTTGCATATTGAGCAAGGTTGTTGTGGCATTTTGACTTGGTTTTTAGTTATGTTGGTTTTTGATGGATGTAAAGATAGTTGGTGGTCTTTGCTTGAGTGGGAAGCGGTAGTTTGGGCATTTTTCATGAAGAAATTCAGAGATTTTGATTGCAAGTTAAATCCACCATGACAAAGTAATATCTATGCATTATGTTTGATTTTTCAAAGGTAAATTTGGTAAATGAGAAGTAAAAGAGAAAACTTTGTTTTAATTTTGAATAAATTTCTTAACTAATATGAAACTACCTTGAACCTGAGTGTAAACTCAAGGGTTTCATCTCACAGTGGCATTTCATCTTCATATCATTGATTTTTTCTTAAAAATCCTTGATTGGCATCATGATCAAATATTATGTTTCTTACCAGTTCAAAAACTTTGATTATTGAAATTTTGTTTTCTTGAAAAATTTGTATAACCATTTCACAAACATTGTATATATGCATCTCTGCAAAAACACAAAAAAGGGTGTGATGTGAAGAGAGGAAATTTTCTAGATAGAGTATTGCTTATTGTGAAATCATTTTGTAAAAAGAGAAGAGTGGGCTCATATTGTTTTTATCTTTGATTGTATTACAGAGATTATGTTTTGAGTTGAGCATTATTGCAAAATCATTTTGTATCCTATTGTAATTTTATGACTATAAAGAATGATTGCAGTTATAAGGTTTTGATGGGTTGCAATATTTTGAATGTTTGATGAAGTTGGTGCTCCACATTGTTACAAAGTTGGTGCTCTTTGATTAATAAAAAGAAATTTTAGTGAGTGGTTTTTTATACCCCAAGAGGATTTTTCCACTCAGGAAATCTCGTGTTATGTGATTTTATTTGTCTCTCATTTTGTTTCATGTTAATGTGCTCATTCAGTCAATGCTCTGATATCTTTAGTATGCTCAAAAGTTTCTTATTTCAAAATGTTTTCATGCAAAGTTAAAAGTCTTCTGTTAAGCAAATTAAAAGTGTATTGGGAAAAGTTGTTGTTTTGTTACAAAAGCACATAAAAGATTGTTCACATTATAATTGAACAATATCATATGATGCTTTTAACAAGAGTTGTAAATGTTAATCAAGTTTCATGTCAATCTGATTTTAAATGTTGATGTACACTTGCATAAACAAGTCTGCCACATTGAGTTTAAATTAGTAAAAGTTTCATTATGCCTTTAGAGTAAAAAATTTAAAAATTACTTCACTCTAATTCACCCCCCCTCTCAGAGTGAATCCACTTCCAACACTTTGTTCTTGAATGCATTATCAAATTTTTAGAAATGTTGATAATACATGTATTATCGCAAAATATAGGAACATGTTCATCATATGATATTATAATATCCTTTAATGTCTACTTCATCTATATCACCTATGTACATGTTAATGCAAGAAGTTGGGTCCACAAAAAGCTCAAAAGTGGAAGTGTTTTTGCTATTTTTTAGAATTCATCACACTTGGACTAAAAATTTGAAGAACTTACACAATGAATATTAAAAATAGTTAGTAATATTAAATTTAGTATTTTGAATCTAGTTTTCAAATATGTAATTTATTCTAATACCTAGATGATACAAATTAAATTTTAATAGGCATGTATAAAAACCACTTTTTAAAAGTCAACTTTTTAACCTTACCATGCACATGTACAGACACCACTTTATGACCTAAATAAAAGTATTTTTCTAATTCCTTTTGGGAAAAGATATGTAACAACCTGAAGATTTATGAGGATATTTTTTTGTAATTTTGTTTTGATTTTTTTAAAAACAATTTATTGGCCCTAATTGTTGTTTTCAAAAATCAACGTGTACAAACATAATTGGACCTAATCTAAACATTTTTTGAATACTTTTTTCATTGTGTAGAGAATTGTCTAAAGATTGATATCATATAATTTTTTTTGAAAAAAAATTAACAGAAAAAAGTTATTAAAAAATAAAAAAAACTTAATATTTCAAGTTTATGGACCAATTTGCTTAGAAATTAATTAAAAATAGAAAACATAATCCAATCTGAACAAAAAAAAAAAAAATTAGAAACTAGACATGGTGATCTATCATGGGTTTTAGTTTCATAGATTAACTCCGAAAAAAGGTTCATTAGCTATATTTCCAAAGTTGGACATTTCTCTTCAATCTACCTTAGTTTTTTAGTTGTAGGTCAAAGGCTAAAGGTTGAGTTGCCAAACCTTTTTTGAGCCTAAAACCTAAGCCAAAAATGGTTTGGGGATTCAAACTTTAAAAAATGTGCACCTGTTATAAAACGGGTACCCATTCTAAAAATTTCCAAAAATATAAACTTTTTAGAATGGGTATTCATTTTTAAAAATATATTTTGAAATTTTCAAAATGGGTACTTGTTTTGAAATTTCTATTTTTGGAAAATTTTAAAATGGTACCTGCTTTTTTAGAACGATACCCATTTTAAAATGGGTATTTGTTTTTTCTTTAGGATGGGTACCCGTTTTTTAGGCTCGGGTTTTTGTTCCTAAACGAGTAACCACTTTTTCCAAAATAGGTACCCATTTCTTTCAGCATTTTTTTGGGTCAAAACTTCCCCTCTTCATGGATCCAACTTATTGCACTTACTCATACAACAATATGTTGCATCAATATATTTTTCCAATACATTAGATAATGATACTGAATCCCACTTCTTACTTATCCAAGAAACTAGCTTGTTTTCAAGGAGGAAAGCATCTACTCTTGTACTTATTTTTTTATCTACACAACCTGCCCAATCTACAATTGTATACGCACTCAAAGAGAAATTGGTATCCTTAGAATACCATAGACCAAAGTTTGGAGTGCCCAGGTTTAAATATCTAAATATCCTTTTGACTGCTACTACACGTGACTCTCTAGGATCTTCTTGAAATATTGCCACAAGACATATTGCATGCATAATATCAGGTTTAGTTGCAGTTGAATACAATAATCCATCAATCATGGATCTATACTTAGTTCTAATATGTCTTAGGAGATTCATCATTTTTTTCTCAATTTACAACCAGTAACCATGGGAGTGCATACTAGTTTAGAATCCTCCATCCCAATTTTCTTTAACATTTCTTTTACATTTTTTGATTGTGAAATGAATATACCTTCTTTTGTTTGACTAATTTGTAGCCCAAGGAAGAAAGTCATCTCCCCAAGCATTGATATTTCAAACTCATTTTGCATCTCCTCTTCAAACCTCTTACACATGGTCTCATTTACTCTAAAGATTATATCATCAACATATACAACCACAATCCATATTTGATCTTTCTCAACTCTAAAGTAAAGGTTGCTATCTTCCATACCCTTATTGAATCCTTGCTATAGTAAGTATCTTTCCAATCTTGCATACTAGGCTTTAGGAGCCTGTTTGAACCCATATAATTCCTTATTCAATGTGTAGAACATATCAAGATCTTTTGATAACTGAAAACCTTTTGGTTGTTCAATGTACACTTCTTCTAACTCACCATTCAAAAATACAAAATTTACATCCATCTGATATACCTTGAAATCTTTATGTGCTGCAAAATCCAAAAACATCCTAATATCCTCCATTCTTGCTACTAGAGCAAAAGTCTCTTCAAAATCTATTCCTTCTACTTGTGAGTAGCCTTTACATACAAGTCTAGCCTTGTTTCTGATAACTTCTCCATCCTCATTCAAATTGTTCTTGAAGACCCATTTAATTCCTATTACATTCTTGTTTCTTGGTCTTGGGACCAAATCCCATGTATGATTCTTCTCAATCAACCTTAGTTCTTCTTCCATAATTTTGATCCAATTTTCATTCTTTCATGCTTTAGTAACTATTTTAGGTTCTATCTTAGAAAGTAGACAAAAAATTACTTGTTCCTCTACTATAGCAACTTTTCTTCTTGTCAGCACACCTTTACTCTTGTCTCCAATTATTTGATCCTCAAAATAATTTTTCTGCACACACTTAGGAAAATGATAGGCTATGTAATCACTTGATGACAATCATTGTTAACAAAGTGAAAGTTTTTTAATGCTAACTTGAATGCATGACACTCATCGGTACTATGTCTGAGAGTTTGATGGTATTGACAATGTGGAACTTTTGCATCTTTAGGATATAACACTAGTTCATCTTTCATTGGTGGTAATGTTATGAGTCCTTTGTTTAGAGGTAGTTCTAATTTCCTTTCACTTTCAAGTAGTGGACTAGGAGTTTGTAACTTTTGTAATTTGTAAGGTCTTTTGTGTTTGCTTGATTCACCAACTGCTCTAGTTGAAGGTTGGGGAGAAAAATCGAAGATAATCTCTTCTTCTTTGAGAAGCACTAGTTCTTCTTGAGGAGGAAGGAAATTGATATTGGGAGGAGAATCTAAGATTACTGTACCATCAATATGAAGTCTTAGGTATTCTTTAAGAGAACTTATGTTGTGAGGGGGATCTTGATATCCTAACCCTTTTGTGTTTTGATTAGTTGGTATTTCCTCTAGGAGTTGATGAATTTCATGTTCACTTGTATCACATCCTTGTTTACTCAATATTGTGAATCCTTTTCCATATGTTTCTTCTAGGTTGATTGGGGTGTTTGTTACTTTTTTATCGTAAAATGGTTGAGTCTTTGCTTGTTTAGAAGAGTTAGGTTCATCTACTATAGGGAACTTAGGTTCAACTTTTGTCCCAGTTTCAGGATGTAAGTAACCAAACATCTCAAGAGGTGGTATTGTAATGGGATTTGGTTGTTTCATTGATGGATAAAATGATGCACTCACTTCAAGTTTGTTAAGACAATCGTTAAATATTTATGTCGTCATCATCTTCTCCAATGATGTCAACATCATGAGGAGGACGTGCATTAGGAGTTGTGTGAGCATGAGTAAGTTCAATTTCATTAGGATCATTTCGAAAAGCACAGTTTGACACATATACCAAAGATTTCAAGGACATCCAAAGATTTCCAAATAACATATCCATGATGCAAGATTAAATAAATGCACTTGAGATAACAACAATTTTGGAAACTGTAACAAAAAACTAAAAGCAACCAACAAAAGCACAAAATTTTTCCTTAATGCCACCTTGGTCTAGTGTTGTGAGGTGTTTTACACATCCACGTTAGGTCTTGGGCCCTTTTTAAGCTAAATTAACCTAACTCTGTCCTAATTTAAGGTTGTAAAATGTATTTATTTACACTTTCACATTAAATTTAGGAGGATTGTAAATCAAGTGGACCTAATCTAGTGTTGTAATGTGTTTTACACATTCACATGGGATTTAGGGCCCTTCTAAGCTAAACAAACCCAAATTTTCCTTAATTTAGTGTTGTAAAGTGTATTTATTTACACTTTCAAATTGGATTTTGGGACCTATTGCATTTATGACCTTTATATCATCATTAATAGGCCCCTATGAACCCATATTGTGCATCCCAAGGCATATTTTCATAATTTTTTTGACAAAATCAACATATAAACCTAATTTCTTCACTCCCTGACATTCTAGCAGGCAAAATAGCCCTTGTGGGACCCATTTTCCACCTTGGGAAAATGAGTCCCATCCAGGTGGGACTCATTCACCTAGGATGGTGAATGAGTCCCATCTAGGTGGGACTCATTCACCCAGGATGGAGAATGAGTCCCATTTGAGCTATTTTAAAAGTTTGAGTAGGAAAAAGTGGGGTTTTAATTCAAATTTCTCCTATGTCATCCTTAGGGATCAAATTAATGGTTATGTGAGTGGATTTACTATATAAACAAGCTCTTAGATCACTATTTCATCATACCTTCATGTCATCAAGTCAAACATTCAAGACTTAAGCATTCCAAGTCTTCACAAGGTCATCAAGATAACTCTCAAGACAATTCTAAGGCATTCAAGGGATGAATTCTTCATCAATTGTTGCAGCAATTTAAGATCCATCATCATGGAAAGGTTCTAATTTCATTACTTAATGTTCATGCTTCATTATCTTATTTCATCATTTGGTTTAATTACCTAAAATGGGTTTGACCAAGGAAAACCCCTATTCCCTAACAATCAACACTTTTGATCTCTTTGTGTAATTGCAAATCTAGGTGCTTTGAAGACTTGAAGATCATTGAAGATTAGGTTACAAGCTTTTTGGAGTTGTATCCCCATTTGCAAGGTCATAATCTTCACTAAAAGGTCATCTATAGCCCCAAAATCAGAGTTTCAGATCCAGAAACCTGGAGAAGCAGAAAGAGCAGATTGAGAGGTGCAAATCAAAACTTTGAATTTCTAGAAAATCCAAACTAGACTCATTCACCACAAGTGGCAAATGAGTCCCATTGTAGGTGTTTTTCAGAAATATTTGTAGATTTGGATACCCATTTGACCGAAACTTGTTTCTATGTAAAAATCCAGATCTAGGACTGATTCACCCATAATGGGGAATGAGTCCCAGTAGGTCAAAAAGTTAGAATTTCCAAAATTTTAGAGCTCCTTCCAAATACTTCCAAATTTCCAGGTGCACACTATTCATCTCTCTACCTTTCTATTCTATTTTGTTTTCATTTTTAAGCCATTTTATAGGTCATTCATTAAAGCATTGCATCAAACTAGGGTTTTGCATTTCATCCTTCATTGCATTGCCTTTCCAAGTCTAAAATTGGCGGTGAACCCCTCATTAGATCTCATTCAACCTTGAGGACAACCCTTTCCAAGATTTCAATCTCCTTTGCATTGAAATATCAAGGGTTTGTTCTTGAGTGAAGAGTAAGGAAATTGTCTCTCTCCTGTTAAGTCCAAAACCCTAGAAGCAAAAAGGGAGAGCACCATTTTCTTCCTTTCACCTAAAAACTAAATAGTCAAATTCAACAGGGACTAAGATGCCAGTAAGATAATCTTGGTCATACTAGTGAAATTATGAGGTTCTAGGGACTGAATAGACAACAAACAACATAGATAGGATTCTAAGCTAGAAACCCTGAGAGTAACTAAGACACCAAGAAGGGTGTTTTAGTCCTAGTAGAGGTTTGTGTCAGAAAAAAATAGAATCTGGATTGTTTACAGTGTTCATAGGTTTCCTATTCAGGGAGCTGATGTTTAGAAACAAGAAAATTTGCAAATGAATGCAAGTAAAAGTAACTAGTGAAAAAAAATTTCATACAAAAGTGAATGCATTTTTTTTAAATTTTGAATACAATAACAATGTTTCTAAATGTAATTAGGATGAGGGTGATCCCACAATACTGGTTTACAATTTTTGGCCAAACTGGACATTAAATTGATTTTTCTAACTAAATCTTCACTTTCAAACACTTATAGCGGCTAAACTATGAGGAATTTAAGATAATGCAAACTAGTGATTTGTGACATTTTTATGTAGATTCCAAATATATTTTTTTTCAAAATTTTTGGAATCAGATTGCACTTTTTTTCCATCTCCTTCAAAAACTAGTTTTTTTCAGTAAACACCATTTTTAAGGAGTGATGCTCATCGTATAACACATAACTTTTTTTCTATGAAGGATAAAATTCTATGTTTTTTGAATTTAGATTTGTAACTACGATATCTAGTGCTTCCAATTGGTTTCATAGTGTTTTATTGAATATGTTTTTCTTAATCAAGTTTCAAATTCAAAACATTTATAATTCAAACATAGGCAGACCATATAAAACATTTTTTTTTGTATGTATTGAAATTCAATTTTTTTTGTTAGATCAAGGACTTCAATATTTGGTGCACTCATATTTTTCAATTTTTTTTTAATAATATCCTATTTTTCCACTTGTGCAGAACAAAGAGCTTCATTTTCGGTGAAAAACCAACATTCACAAGAAATACAAAATAAATGTAATAATCAAATTAAATTTAATTAAAATTATACTTTTTTGGAAGCTTATAATAATGACTACATACTTAATTTTTTTTTTTTAAAATGAATTCATTTGATCCCCCAAAAGGTAAATCAAAAGTGGGTTTTTATTAGCATTTGGATAGGTGTAAAGGAGACTCCATTATAGGTATGGTTTAAAACTAGTGGGGTTCTATCCAAGGGGGATTGGTCTAAGGTGGTTTGATAAAAATCTCTTCAATTGGAATCCTTTAAATGGAACTTTTCAAGGCTTGAATCATTATATTTTCTAAAAATATGTGATTTCAACAAAAATAAGGATCTCCTAGAAAGTGTAAACCCCTATTGTGGCAGCACCTATGATGAACAATGCACTTTTTCATTTTTTGAATGAGATATTTAAATGATGCAAGAAATAAAAAATGCAACCTATATGCACTTTCAGTAATGCAAATATGAGAGACCCTAGATGCACTTTCAATAATGTAAGATCCAATGCAAGAATGAATGCAACCTAGATCTAGGACTTTAATGGACTCAAAATTAGAAAATGAATGCTCAAGAATGTTAGGTTTACCAAAATGAACCATAGAGAAATAGAGTGGGGGAAAGCCCACTTATTCTCCTTTGGTCATTCAATAATGTCCTAGGAACCCTAATTGGATTGACTATCAACCTCGTAAGGTGAGCCAATTCTAAAAAAGGAAGACCTAGGAGGGGGTTCTTTAAGCTTTAAGGGGTTCACCACCAAGCAAAAGCTTGGAAAGGACAACTTAACATTCAACCTACAAAACCTAGTAATGCAAGTTAAATTATGATGAAAATGATGAAATAATGTAACTGGAAGTTAGGAGGTGTGTACTTGGGAAGTTTGGAAATGTGACAAGGATTCTGGAAATGCAAAGAAGCTGTCAAAATATGCTATTGAGGACTAAGACACCCTTACTATCTTATTAGTCCCATTGCTATTTTTGGGGCAGATGCAAAATATTTAGATGTTGGAATAGGATCCAAAGGAATCTTTGAAAAATACCCTTGAGAGTACTAAGATTCCCTAGGTGTCTTATTAGTCCCTATTGAAAGGCGTAAGACAACTAAGAGGTGGGGTGAGTCAGTTTTCCTAATCACATTCAAAAGTCTCAAACAATTATTAACTCCACATCCACTTTAATCTATTATTAAGTATGAGTATGAAGTGAAAATAATAGAAAGAAATATCAACACAAGAAACACTTGATTTACGTGGAAACCCCAATAAGGGATAAACCACGGTGAGGATTAACTCACAATATAAATTAATTGCAAAATATTTTACAAGAGGCTCACTACCAAAGGGCTCATTGCCCAAGATAAGACTCACTTCCAAAAGGGAGGCTCACTGCTTATAGATACAGAAAGATAGAAATAAGAATGTTACACAAAGAACACTTTATCAATGCAATAGAAGATCCACCAAAACAACTTCCACACATCTGCAACCTTGATCAGAGAATTGTAGACACCATCAGCTCACTACCTTCAGGAGTCTAACACATTAAAATAATGCTACCTCAATTCAATTTCTCACAATTGTTTTTCTTTCCAAACTTGTGGCATACAATCCATAACATCTCAACTTGTATTTATACCAACTTCAACCTTGGAAACTTTCTCCAAGGTCAGCTACACACACTTCATTTTACAAATTCAAATTAGGTCAGCAAATCAACATTCCCGCAGTGGAAGAGAATGAGAGTGGACCAAAACAACACTTAGCCAAGACCCAAAACAACATCTTAGATCAATCACATGCTTCCTCAATTGATACTTATCCTTCACATGACGTGTAAACACCAGGTTGGCCAAACCTAATGAAAACACCAATGAACTTTAAAGTAAATGCTTCTACAACAAGAAGATAACATGTGGACCACATAACATGCTTCATCATACAATGGAACACATCTCAGATGCCTTCAGATTCATTTGCAGCAAATGCAACCACCTTCATACACATAACAATTTCCATTAGTCCATCCAAACTGTACAGACACATACAGTAACTTTGAAAGTCATCTTTTGGAGTACCAAACCATGAATTACTTTTATAGGATACATATAACACCATTACAAGCCTTTTTCCAGATCTGCAAGACCTAAAAAAAACTAGCGGAGGACTGCGGAGTAGATACATTTCTCCTAGTCCACAGACAAACAACTCTGCTAGACCAATTCACACTCTGATGAACACAACTTTCACTCTTCATCAAACCAAAAGCTACAATCTAGGATATATCACCTACAAATTCCTATAAACAACACTTTAGAGCTGCACAAGCATGAGATCAACACAAAAGAAATGCGAAGCACATACCAAAGCACATTTTGAACACAGATTCAATTCTGACATCTTATTTATTAATTTTCTCAAAAACACTTGGTAACCCATCATATCAACACACCTGCAACACCATAAAGGTAGCTCCATGTACACACAACATCTCAATAGTATCTCAACTATACATGCACCACCTACAATCACTTGTTTTCTTTCTCAGCAACAACCTATACTATGTTGACATCAATGACAACACCACCAAACTCATTCATACTTGCAACAATCTCCCCCTTTGTCATTGATGGAAACACACAACTCTCTCCCCCCCTTTGAAATCAATGGAAAATAACATAATTCTGATCAGTCCCCCTTAGGAGTGCACCCACACATCTCATATTGCAACAATGATTCTTCCTACTCCCCTTGAGGAGTAGACCCAATCATCAATCCAGACAAATGATGAATTTGTAGATCCACTAGACTAATGCACCTCCATGTGCACCTAGTTCAAAGTAGGGGTAGTAACCCCCAGTTTCTCCTTGAGATACTCAAAAGTATCCTTCAGAAGAGCCTTAGTATATATATTAGCAATTTGATCCTTTGTAGGCACATACTCCAATATGACTTCATTCTCCAATACCTTCTCTCTTAAGAAATGATATTTGATAGATATATGCTTTTTCCTTAAATGCATTACCAGATTCTTTGAAATGTTAATAGCACTTGTATTATCACAAAAGATAGGTATAAGCTCATTACACATCACTCTTATGTCCTTCAATGTTTGCTTCATCCACAAACACTGTGCAACAAGATCTTTGCTACAATGTGTAGACACCTAAAAATGGTCTGGAGAATCCAATTAATCGAATACGCCTTATTTGATTAATTAATCTTAAATTCCTCTACTTAGTAAATAAATAGAAATATTTATTTATATTAAGTTCATTTATCAATTCTCCTATTTTTCTCTCCTAATTAAATAAACAAAATTAAAAACTTTGTTTTATTTAATTATTATCAATTTTATCACATTATTTCTCTCTTAATTAAATAAACAAAATTAAAAACTTGTTTTATTTAATTATTATCATTATTTCTTCTATCTTAAAATTGAATACACAATTTTAATAATTCGTGTTATTTAATTTCACATTTCCTCTTAATTAAATAAAGATTGTCAAAAATCTTTTATTTAATTATCACTCTCCTTTAATTTAATAAAACCAAACCCTATAGTTTGATTTATTAAATTATTTATTCCTCATTTTTGCTAAATTTAAATAAATTAAAATTATTTAAATTTATTGCATAAAGTTTGCACTATTCCCTCACCAATAAATATTTATTTCTCACCAATCAAATTAATGGCACTGCCATTCACGGGAAAGCTTCAGGGAAAATCTGCAGGAAGATCTCTCAACAACCTTCCACCCACCTTCCCTCTTATCTTGCCTGGTGTTTTCATGGGGAGAAACCATTCTCCATGATCAGCTCCTTCTTCTCATCCCAGCCTTTGGATTCTCCAGAAGAAATCACAGCCCCTCATCCCGGTTTCCTGTACAATTGTGCTGCCGTGAAAGCTATAAATACAGCTCTTGGGCTGCAAGAAAAGGATCCCAACGAATGTAATCTTACTCTGCAGGTTTCCAAAGCACTCAAGCATCCAATTCATCCAACAATCATCCAACAACCATCCAGCATCCATCCAGCATCAGCATTTGCAGTCATGGCTGCCATTAGCATAGAGTTTGCATATTTAGATTAAAATAGAGTAGCATAATCTCATTTCTCATTCTCTAAGTGTCACTTAATAGTTTAATTAGCTTAAGAATCTGAGAGCTAAGTAAATTAGAGAAGTCTTTAGAGTTAGAGAGCAATAGGATAGCATTTTGAAGCTTTTTAGTTTAATTTAGTTTGAATTCATTGAGTTTTAGATACATTTATCTTATTTAGAAGTGTAGATGCATAGTTTAGCTTGTTTCCCACATTCTACAGCTTACAAAATGGCGCCCACCGTGGGGCAATACCCCGTATTTTGCTAATTTTTGAAAATCTTGTCGTATAGGAATCGGCGTAAAAGTTTTCGCGGAATCGAGAGTTTTTACAGCGCACCAGGATTCTGTTTTAGCGCTGTAACTATTCCAGCGCGCCCGGTAACTGTTCCAGCGCGCCGGGTTTCTGTTCCAGCACGCCCGGTCACTGTTCTAGCGCGCCTGGTTTCTGTTCCAGCGCGCCACTTCTTTTCATTTAAAGTCATTTCTTTCATCTGGATCCGACGCGTCCGCGGCCAGATTTCATTTATTTCTTTCTGTTTGGTTAAAATTTACCAATCCTAGGGTAGAAACAATAAAATTTACCAATCCTAGGATAGAAATGGATAAAATTTACCAATCCTAGGATAGAAATGGATTAAAAATGTACCAATCCTAGGATAGAAACATCACACTTCTTTTGAGGTTTTAAAAATTGAACATCTTGCTTGTCATGGAGCAATATCTCCATTAGAAGTAAATCATTTGTCTTTTGGGCTTAAAAAGAACAAAATCTTGCTGTGTTTGGGTGACAGGTTTATGCTCTCCCCTTAACTGGGTGCATCAGAATACCAGACTCACCATTTACTTTATGCAATTTTATGCTTTTGTTAAAACCTTTAGACAGGCCTGCCGTAGTGGGAAAAAGTACTCACCCTACGGGAACGACCTGAGTGGGGACAGCCAAAAGCCATGGTATTCCAACCCACTTTAAAATTTATGTGAATTTGGGGAAACCCTTTTTCAACGGAAGTGCGCAGGATAACCATCCCCAAAATCTTTGTTTTAAAGATTGGGAGGTCTCTCGAGGGAGTTTATCCATTTTCCGCTCCAAACGGAAACCCTATCTAAGAACTTAGAACTAGAAGCACGCTTGTCAGTTTCCGAACATTGTAATACTCGGCGGTGCAGGGGTGGGGAAGAATCTACCCTCAAGCACTCACCATATAATTGCCAAGGACTATTTGCTCAGGGGATCCGGTATCCACTTCCGTCACTCTGAGTACGCACCTGGAAAAGACAAAAACACGGGCGCCCTCTAGGGGGTGACATGGCTGTGTGAGTCGACGCAATTCCAAGCTGTGGGTCGTTCGAGTATATAATGATGACCTTTTGTCTCTAGGAGTGAGTCTATTTGGATTGTCTTATCTTGTTATCAAACCAGTAAAAATCAAGAAGAATCATTGATTCTTGAGAACATACACTACTTGTTTAGATTCTAGGATTTTAAATACAACCACTCTATTCTTGATTGCTGTGTTTTCTATCATTAAACTCAGATAAGATCATCACAAAAATCCAAAAAAATCAAAACACTTGTGGATTTCTCATGATTCGAGATTGGGTATCCACCAAGTTTGTCAAGAAATCTCTTGCCAAACGAATCCGAAAACCAAAGAAGACACTTGCCTACAAACAACTCCTAAGAAAACAGAGGTTTCTATATCAAAGCAGGAAAGTTCTACTCCAACATAGAACTTTTATTCATAGGTATCACAATTTCTCTAGAGGTTATACAGACGACTACGCCATAGCTCCCTTAGACTCACAAGCATACTTTCAGAGAAGAGCTCTTAGGCAACATCACAATCATAGTCAGAGAATTCGTCCTGAATACATCCCACAACCGGCCATCCAATATGATACCAGACCAAGTGAGTTTCATAGAATAAGATAGTTTCTTCTGCCTTAAACCCCTTTAGTCATAGTTTTAGCGCGCCCGGTTTCTGTTTCAGCGCGCTTGGTGTCTGTTTTAGCGCACCTGATTTCTGTTTCAGCGTGCCTAGTCTCTGTTTCAGCGCTCCTGGTCTCTGTTTTAGCGCGCCTAATTTCTGTTTCAGCGCGCCGAGTCTCTGTTTTAGCGCGCCTAGTCTCTATTTTAGCGCGCCTAGTCTCTGTTTCAGCGCGCCTGGTCTCTGTTTTAGCATGCCTGATTTCTATTTCAGCATGCCTAGTCTCTGTTTTAGCGCGCCTAGTATCTGTTTTAGCGCGCCATAAAACCCGAAAAACAGAGAGTTAATAGGGCATTTTGTCAGCTTGCCCATATCAAATACAAGGTTTCTATTAGTTCAAAACAATTTTTTTTTACAGTCCATAACACAATAGTCATACAAAAAGAAAAGCTTTACCCCTATACCTAGATCTTGCAGCATCTTGCATAGTGTCGTTATCACCAAAATCTAAGATTTTCTGTCAAAATTTCCTATCAAGGATTCTATCATCCTTTCATCAAGAAACTAGACAAAACAAAATCAGATTTTAAATCAACAACTTGACACTTATCCAATCAAATCCAAGATCAAAGTCTAGGGTAAACCTTTTAACGTTTGTATGCCTATCTTCACACGAGCAGCATATCAAAAACAACAAGAACAAGAAAACAAAAAAATAGCAGCCATGACTGAAGAAAACCCTTGGGGACGATATAGCAACACTGACCCTCTTATTAACTCACATGAGAAGGAAATAACTGCAGAAGAAATCGAGAAAGTGCAACAAGACCCTCATTTCCATAAATTTATGGAAAAGATGCTAGAGCAAGACATGGAAAAGTATCTTCTCTTATTAGCTGACAAAGGTGCTAAGCTTCCTAAAGACTTTGATGTCAATCAACTCAAGGAAGCAACCACACCTAACCCAACTAATATAGAGAATCCAAATCAAATAGATGCTTTGACAAGACAAATCCAACAGTTACAATTACAATTCCAGAATATCCAACAAGGGCCAACAAAGAGGTATCTATTACAAGACATTTTCCCTTATCCATTTGACTCAAGCATCAACATGATACCATTTCCAAGGTATTGTGAGTACCCAACATACAACAAATACAATGGGAGAACTGATCCATTTGACCACATACGAGAATTTCGAGCTATGAGCATAGAGTTCGCACACGAGGACTCTTACTTATTACGGTTATTCCCAAGAAGCCTAGGAAACACTTGCATGGAGTGGTTTTCTAAATTAGAACCTGGAATTCAATCCTTTGAGGAACTAATCAATAGGTTCATAACACACTTCTCATTCAACATCCAACATGGGGTAACCTTAAAAGAACTTTACAACACCAAACAAGCAAAGGGCGAAAAGTTTCTCTCTTTTCTCCAACGATGGAGAAGGCTATTTGCTAAATACCCTAGATCTATTCCTGAAGAGGAGAAGATAGAGATGTTCATTGATAACTTAGTAGATGACATGAACTACAGATTGGACTTACAATGTCCATCCACATTTGAACAAGTTATCGAAAAAGGGCTTAAAATCGAAGAGGCTCTAATCAAAAGAGGAACAATCAAACATTTCACTGAAGGTTCAAACAATAACCATTCCTCTAACAACAACAATGAAAAGCCAAGATTTTGGCAAAAGAACAAGAATACTGATACCATGATCGATGCACATACATCTAAACCAGTATTCACCTTGACACCAACTACTACCAACAAACAAAACAATGGTTTTAATATCAAACAAAGTAGTGATCAAGGAAATAATCAAAACAGTGGAGAAACGAAAACCCAATCATTCCAACGACCCTCCAATAAACGAAAATTCACGCCATTAGGACAATCGTTGGAATCAGTCCTCAAAGAACTCTTAAACGAAAAACTCATTCACGTGCAAGAAGCTAGAAATTGGGACCCTCAAGTCAAACCATCATGGTGGAATGACTTACATTACTGTCACTATCATCAAAATAAAGGTCACATGACTGAAAATTGTTGGCAATTAAAACATGTGGTACAAGATCTCATAGATCAAAAGAAAGTATTCGTAGAGGGCCCTCAAACAAACAAGGATCATACAACATTCAAAAATCCTCTACCCAATTATCAAAAGGGAGAATCTTCTTCCGCAAACACCAAAGGTAAGAACGTTGGTTATGTCTATGACGCAACAATCCTTTGTTTTTCTGCTGCCAAAGAGGATGAAGAGTTATGCAATCAAATCAACCAAGACAACGACATTACATCTACCAATTTGGTACAACATATGGACAAATCCGAAAACCAAATCAATGTAGTCACACTCAAAGGGAAACAAGAGTACCAACCGGTTAATGCCACAACAAGGGCACAATCCAAAGTTATATTGAAAGGAGCATCAATATCATCCCCATCAGTGGATCCCCCCTCCAATCAATATAATCTCATCGATCAATTACAGAAAATACCGGCACAAATATCAATCTTGGAACTTTTGAAGATTTCCCCATCACACAAAGAGGTTCTTGAACAAGCTCTCGTATCAACTACAGTACCTAACAATCTGGATGTGTGTCAATTCCAAGCTATGGTGGGACATCTATCTGCGCCTCATTTCCTTTCTTTTTCTGAACATGATGATGTATCACTCACCCATCCGCATAATTCCGCCCTTCACATTGAAGTCCTTATCCATAAACATCGTGTAAAACGTGTCCTGATAGATGGAGGGGCCGGTTTAAATATTTGTACCTTAAAGCTGATTCGTGCACTAGGATACTCAGATGAAGCCATTGATACCAGAAGAAAAATCACAATCAAAGCATATGATGAAGAAGAAAGGTCCTCTACAGGATTGATCATATTACCCATTCAAGTTGGGCCTATTGTCCAAAAAGTGGTTTGCCAAGTCTTAGATAGGGAACTGACATACAACATACTGTTGGGACGCCCTTGGATCCATGATATGCAAGTAGTACCATCTACCTATCATCAATGCCTAAAATTTCCCATCAATGGACAGGAGGTAATTATCAC
This sequence comes from Sequoia sempervirens, assembly GCA_007258455.2. Classification (NCBI taxonomy): domain Eukaryota; kingdom Viridiplantae; phylum Streptophyta; class Pinopsida; order Cupressales; family Cupressaceae; genus Sequoia; species Sequoia sempervirens. Next base: position 47,514,220 of record VDFB02179234.1, on the reverse strand, counting down.
AGCAGACTACAATGACACCCAAGCTTGTCATACATTGAAGACATCTCAGGATACATTCATACCTAACAATAGAGAAGTTGGCACATCAGATAGTGAGCAACAACAAAGCTTCATTTCAAAGTGGCTTCCAAAACAACAAAGATCACAAGAGATAAGGGTGGCACAATCTAACCCTTCAAATGTTGAAGAACAATTGGCTCCACTCTCACATCAATTCACCAAAGAAATACAGATAAGTGACAAAGGAATTAGTGAATATGGTGTTGGACACTCATTCCATCTATCACAAATGTTACCCTCCTTACAAACACATGGACAACCATCCACAAACACCCACACTTCACAACAATCTACAACAACATTAGATGGCAGATTTGTAAAAGCTGGGAGCTTAGATGAAGAATCAAAAGATAAGGCCATACTAAATTGGCTTTATAAGGATGAGGAAGCCCCCGCTTCCACAAGTAACATCATAGAGACAACTCAATATGGGAAAGGAAAAACTATTCTTGAGAAGATGGGATATTCAGGACAGGGACCTCTTGGGTTAAGGAAGCAAGGCATAACAGAACCAATCCAGCCTCTTACGCTCCAACATAAGGATAAAACTGGACTAGGATACACAGAAAAAGCAAGAGCAGAAATCACCAATAAAACTGTGGAGCGTATTCTTCAAATAAGAGATAATTCTGAAACAGATTCAAATGAGTATGAGTGGGACAACTTATCAGAAGTTTCCTATAAAGATATTCAGATTGATATTATCAAAAAGTATACCCCCAATCACGAGGAGGGTCAAAGCTCAAGTTTTAATCCTATTGTCTTTGAAACACAAAATTTCGATGACTCAAGTGAAGATGAACGGACATCGATTGAGATAAATGATGTGGAAGAAAATACCTTTGTAGGCCTCGACATAACCATAGACAACCTAGACGACATTTCCGTCTGAGCTTTCATAATCGCTGACCTCAACCCATCTAATGATTTATTGCCTTTACTACATCCCGAACTTATCGAATGGGAAGCCCAACATCCTATTACTCTCCCTGTTTTTGACAATGATTCCTCCATTATTAACTACCTTTGTTGTGAGGAATCCGATGCTTGTTCTACCAATACTTCTTTTAATGATGCTTTTAGGCAGGAGGATGCCAAACCTTCCAGTTGCAAAAATATGAAAGAAAAAAATGGATCTAATGGTGAAAACCATTCTATGGCAGTATTTGATCCTAAAATAGTAAAAATAAAGAACGCATCCGATGGCTTAAAACCTCATTAAGGCATCAAAGGGATGGAAGTTTTGACATTCTCACCCAACATTACCATGAAAGATCATCGCTGTTGATAGAACCCATTAATGAAATTTCATTAATATCAAGTAATGTGCTGGAAAAGAAAGAATATTACACCTGGCTTCCATCCATGATGTGATACAGAAAAACCAGATTTTATCAAATTATTTGAAGAATGATGCGTCAATTTTGCTTGGTCATACTCTGAAATGCCAGGCTTGGACACAGATCTCATTATGCATCACTTATCCTTACCAGCTGGCACTAAACCAGTAAAACAGAAGCTGAGAAAAATGCATCCACATGTTGCATTATTAGTGAAAATGACTTGAAGAAATTACTAGATGCTGGATTCATCAGATCTATTGACTATGCGGAATGGATATCCAACATTGTGCCTATTTCAAAGCCGGATAACACCATCAGAATATGTACTGATTTCCTGGATTTAAATAAAGCATGTCCAAAGGATGATTTTCCTTTGCCAAACATAGACATGATTGTAGATCTCACAGTCGGCCATAAAATGCTATCACTCATGGATGGATTTTCAGGATACAATCAAATCAAGATAGCTCCTGAAGACCAAGAAAAGACAGCCTTTACATGTCCATGGGGCACTTTTTGCTGGAACGTCATGCCTTTTGGGTTAAAGAATGCAGGAGCTACATACCAGCGGGCTATGACAACAATCTTCCACGACATGATGCATACCTTCATGGAGGACTATGTGGACGACATCTTAGCCAAATCTTACACCAGGGAAGGAAATCTAGAGATATTGGCCAAAATATTTGACAGGTTGGAAAAATTCAAAGTCAGATTGAATCCAAAGAAATGTGCCTTTGGAGTAACATCAGCAAAGCTCCTAGGATACATAGTTTCTATAAAGGGAATTGAAGTAGATCCGGCAAAAGTCGAGGCCATTATGGAAATTCCACCTCCTAAGAATATCAGCACATTAAGATCTCTACAAGGCTGACTACAGTCCATCAGAAGATTCATCTCCCAACTAGCAGATCGGTGTCATCCGTTCAACCATCTCTTGCATAAAAATGTGCCTTTCAAATGGGATGAATAGTGTGAGAGTACCTTCAATCAAATCAAGCATTATCTGATGACGCCACCAATCTTGGTACCACCTAGTGAAGACAAGTCATTATTGTTATATATTGCAACAACAGACATTTCTTTAGGAGCCTTGCTAGCACAAGAGGATAAAGAAGGAAAGGAACAGGCTATATACTATATCAGCAGGACACTCAATGGACATGAAGTAAACTACACCTTCATTGAAAAATCATGTTTAGCAGTAGTATTTGCAACACAAAAATTGCGACACTATATGCTTACTCACACTATCAAACTTGTTGCAAAAATTGATCCTCTCAAGTATTTATTGAGCAAAGCAGCTTTAACAGGAAGGTTGGCCAAATGGGTCATGCTCCTCAGTGAGTTTGATATTCAGTATGTGGAAAGGCGAGCTATCAAAGGACAAGCCATCGCCGATCAATTAGCAGAAGCTCCATTATCTGACAGTCATCATATGACCATGGAATTTCTTGATGCAGATATCCTCAATGTAACAACACAACCATGGCAACTCTACTTCGATGGATCCTACACACAACATGGATCAGGCGCAGGAATTCTATTTGTCACACCTCTTGGGCACACAATCCCACGATCATATAGGCTTACCTTCCGTTGCACTAACAATGTGGCAGAATATGAAGCTTTGATCCTTGGAATTAAAGTGGCTATTGAATGGAAAATCATAGAACTACAGATGTATGGAGATTCCCAGTTAATCATCTATCAAGTCAACAATGATTATCAAACTAAGGATGACACACTGGTTTTGTACAAGAGGCTGGTGGATGACCTACGAAAGTACTTCATAGAAATCAAATTTGAGCAGATACCAAGATCAGAGAACAAAGCAGCAGATGCCATGGCCACAATAGCATCTCTTCTACAAATGCCTGAAACACAAGATCATTATCGATTTATTGTAGAACAAGTATCAAATCCTGCATACGCAAATCCCAAATCCCAAACCATAAGCCTTTTAGATAGTGCCCAATCCTCCATTTATGGAGACATTTATGCTTATCTGAAAGATAATATCTTACCACCAGATCTTTCTCGCAACCAAAAGCGCAACTTCATACGCCAATCTGCCAAACATACCATTATTGCCGACACCCTTTACCGTCGAGGCCTAGATGGTACTCTTTTATGTTGTTTAGAACATGACGAATCCGCTTCCGCTTTACACGAGGTCCATGAAGGAATTTGTGGAACACATTCAAGTGGATTATCTTTAGCCAAGAAACTCCTTCGTTTGGGGTATTACTGGCCACACATGGAACAAGAATCTTATCAGTTTGTCAAAAGATGTTCAAAATGCCAAATCCATGGCAATCTTATACATGCACCAGCACAGGAGTTGCATCCATTTGCAACTACATGGCCTTTCTGTCAGTGGGGATTAGACCTGGTAGGGAAAATTCACCCATCTTCATCTAATGGACACAAGTTCATTATCACAGCAACTGAATATTTTACAAAATGGGTGGAGGTAGTTCCTTTAACCACAATCACTGGAAAGCAAATATCATCTTTCATTCTTAATTATCTCATTTGTAGATATGGGATACCCCAGTCAATCATCACAGATAATGGCAGGCCTTTCAAAAACCAAGACGTCCAAGAGCTGTGTGAAAAGTTCCACATTCAACATCACTTTTCAACCCCGTATTACCCTCAAGGTAATGGGCAGGCAGAAGCTTCAAACAAAACAATCCTAAAGATTCTCAAGAAGACTGTAAATGAAGTGGGATGTGATTGGCACGTTCAGCTAAATCCTGCTCTTTGGGCTTACAGGACTAGTATCAGAACACCAACAGGAGCTACACCATATGCTCTTGTCTATGGATCAGAAGCAATACTACCTATTGAGGTAGAAATTCCATCCCTTCGAGTCTCACTAAAGGGACTCATTTCAGATGAAGATTATAGGATCTCTAGACTTCAGGAATTAGAGCTACTTGATGAACGTCGACAACAAGCTGTTAATCATTTGACAGCCTATCAACAAAGGATGTCTAGAAACTATAATCATAGGGTTAAACCTAGAGTCTTCCAGATTGGAGACTTGGTCCTACGGGAAAACCCTAGAAATCAAGCAGACAGAGAAAAGAAGGGAAAGTTTGAACCTAACTGGATAGGACCTTATGTAATCATATCAGTCTATGGATCAGGAGCATATCGACTGTCTACACCAGAGGGAGACATGTTGGAGGAGCCCATGAACAGCATTCATCTCCGGCGATTCTACACTTGAGGATATCTAGTGCACGATCAATAAAGTTGTCTCGATGAAAACCTGGCAAACAAGCGTCATGATGACAGAAAAAGAGGGAAAAATAAATAAATAAATAAATAAATAAAATAAAAAAGAAAGAAAGAGGACACAATAAAAACAAGTGATGAAAACCTGGCAAACAGGCGTTACTTGTGATTTTCACCAAAACTCCTCTATCTATTGGGTACAGTGTTGTTACGATTGTTTCCTTTCATATTATTTCCATCTATCATTTGAGATTATCACTATCCATATCATAGCAAGGATACCATGTTTTACCCTAGCTTGGGGGCAACATCCTAATGTTATCTGGTACAAGTAGACTTTCAACTTGCATGGAAGGGTAGTTAAACATAACAACATCAAGTGGCAACCCATCAAAATCCAAAAAAAATCAGAAAATCCAAAAATCCAAAAACATCAGAAAATCCAAAAATCCAAAAACATCAGAAAATTCAAAGTCCAAAAATATCAGAAAATCCAAAATCGAAAAAACATCAGAAAATTCAAAATCCAAAAACATCAGAAAATCAAAAAACACAACAATAGAGTCTGCATCAGTCAAAAGTGGAGTCTGTGTCAGTCGAACTACGTGGTCTCTGCGTGTATAACGTAGGCAAGACTAATCTTTGATCAGTCCCCGAGACCCCTAGGATAGGTCTTTTAGGTCGCATCACTTGGTCAAAACATTTGGGAAAATCATGCACACATCAGCACACACATCTCGACAATGATGATCTAACCTAAATAATGATTTGAAAATACATTAAGAAGAATTTGAATTGTTGTGCTTTTTATCATTTGATTATCATTTCTTTGGAGCAACTCAATGATGTATTGAACTAGAGATGTAAGGAAGAAGAATGATATCTTTTCTTTGTCTGCTGTTTGTGAATTAGTCATTATTGTTTTGTGAATTGTCGCGGGAAATGCTCTACCAAGTATCATGGATGACATTTAAATTCACTTAAGAAAATGATTAATTCTTGTTTGTTTACGCAAGAAATGCTCAGGTCATCATTGGTTTATCTTATACCATGATGCTTATGTTCGCTTGCAATATCAAAAATCATGAAAGAAATACTCAGGTCATCATTGGTCTATCTCATATCATTGATGCTTGTATTCGCTTTCAAAATTTTAAAAATAAAGCTCAGTGATGATACAAAGCAGATTAAATAATTATTAAAGTGACACTTAGATTTGCATTGATAAAATAGGCATTTGCATGGTTAACATAGATGGCATTCATGATAATACATCTGCAGAGTACTGATGGCACAAGTTACAATGATTCAATCACAAATGATGTTATCTTTTCTTACTAAAGACTGAGTATACTTGACACATGCATATGGGATCATATCTTCATCTCATCAATCCACAATAAAGATCTCATTTCGTGACATCATATATACACATTATGTTACACCATTTCATTTATCATTACATATTCATCATACATCATGGCATTCCATCTCATTACATATCATTTACATCTCACCTATCATACATCATTACATTTCATTAAATCCATACATCATTTACATTTACATCTCACCTATCATACATCATTACATTTCATTAAAATCCATACATCATTTACATTTACATCTCACCTATCATACATCATTACATTTCATTAAATCCATACATCATTTACATTTACATCTCACCTATCATGCATCATTACATTTCATTAAAACCATACTTCATTTACATTTACATCATTACATATTCATCATACATCATTCAAATCCATTTACATTACACTTCATTTACATTTACATCTCATCATTTACTCATCTATCATTAAAATTAAATCACATTTCATCGTAAATCATTCATTTCACATCTCCTTATTTATCATTTATCACATTTCATTTACATACATCATTACATTTTACATTTCATTTATTCATCATCCATTTATCACATGTCACATTTTACAATTTCATTTCACATATTTCACATATCACATTTTATCTATCATACATATCATAAGAAAAGAAATACATCATCAATATCATTTCATCCATCACATCAATACATCATAAAATCCACACATCCATCACATCAATACATCATAAAATCCACACATCCATCACATCAATACATCATAAAATCCACACATCCATCACGTCAATACATCATAAAATCAATGCATCCATCACATAAATCATGTCAAAACATATCATGAATCAATCGAACCGCTGCACATATATATCTCATCAAGTGTCAAGTATACAATGAAGTCTGAAAAGAATAAAAATAACATCATGAAAACAAATAGCTGTATCAATCTCTCAATGAGTACGCATATACATATCAGGTAGTACTCCCACCAGAAGGAGCAGGTCTCGCACCAGTATCTGTACCACCACCAGACGTCCCAGGATCTCTCGGATCTCTCGGAAGAGGCTGTGTCACACCTCTGCTCACTGTCCTGGACCGACTCCTCCCTGAGCACGACTATGCGTAGCTAACTCTCTGCTCTGTGGGGCATAGCTCATGGTAGCGACTCCGGTAGAACTCAATCTCAGCACCGGCTCGCATGGCCTCTCGCATATAATCCGCTACAGAAATCCCATCTGCCACTCTCTGTAACCTCTCTGCAGTCGCATGTGCCATCTCAGCTGTCCGTCTAATGGTATCCTTTATTTCCTCGACATCAAGTGGCTGCTCGGGTGTCTGGTCAGGGACAATCAGGTTTCGTAATCTTGTCACCTCGAGCCGCGGGTCGCTGTCTGTGAAGCCTCTATCTCACCTTTAATTAGAGATGTGGATTCAACTGGCAGAGTTTAAGCAGCTCATACCGGTGCCTGGCCTGAATCTAATAAACCTCTGCACTGCATTTAACTGCCCTTTGGCCGTCTCAGACTCCGCACTCCAAAACTCGCACTTAAGTGGGATCTGCCATGAGGATGTAACAGTTCGCTTCTTTACGAGGCGCGACCGGAGGATGGTTCGCTACGCTTCGTCCCTCCTATCTCACCACTGCCAATGCTATTCACCTATCGAATCGGCTATCACCGCCACTGAAGCTGTTTCCAAGCATCGACATCACCATCCTCCTTTTCCCCGCTGACCGGACTAATACCACAGTTAAGCCAAGCAGGCGCTGCACGGCTACTGCATGTGCCGCCTATCTGGAATGGTAATCCGTGGAGGCGGGTGCAGAGCCAGATACTCTCCATACTCAGGTGTAATGGGTGCCTCGACAATGTCTCGTCGAACCTCCCACGCTGATGGCTGCAAGGCACGGTAACCCTCAACAAGTGCCCCGTAAGGCAAGCTAGGACCCCAATCAGGAACATCAATCCATCGCCGTCCATAGTGGGCTACACCCTGTGGCATGCACTGCACAATACCGTACTGTCTGTACACCCGACGAAACAGGAAACGCTCCAAGACCCTGGGGCTCTTCCCGATCAAATACATGGAATCGGATAAGAACCCCAACTCAATATCATCGTTGTCCCAAGCATCACAGTCTAGGTACGGACGCCAGGTCACTGCCTCAATGTCATCAACGATCCGTCTCCAATACTCAAGCTTCCCCATCATATGCTGGGTAGGCCTGCCTCTGTATCGAAAAACATACGGCCTCGTCGCTGGTCTGGCCAACACTGGTACGGGACGTGTAACAGTAATATGCTCCCAGGCCCATACCTGGAGAAGGGTAGCCCCTGCCGATAGACTGCTGCCGCCAAGATAAACAATCCAATGCAAATCATGGTACAACTGGGCAAGCATGCACATGCCCCAAGCATATCTAGTCCTATGAACGACTAGACCCTCTAACACTCGACCCCATCCAAGAGATAGACCCTTTGACCTCTTATCAGGACAAAGGAATCCACCAACGAAACCTGCCAAAACTGAAGGAAGAGGAGCATATGACTCATATATATCTATCCATGGGATCCACTCTCCTGCAATATGGGGATCCTGAAAGACCCTCTGTATGGCCTCTACCCCACCAACCTCCTCCGAGTCGTGGACCACAATCTCTCCTACAAATGGTATGCGAAGGATATGCCATACATCCTCTAGCGTCACTATCATCTCACCAGTGGGTAAATGAAAGGTGTTGTGGTCACTATGCCACCTCTCCGCCAAAGCCGTCAATAAACCCCTATTAAGTCTAATATGGGGCATATCCAACAATGTAGCTAAACCACAGGAAGCAATATACTGTCTCTCGTCAGGAGACAGTCGCGAAATCATATCAAACGGCCAGGGAAACTGCTCCCGCACCTGGATCACATCCAACTGCTCCTGTACTCATGCAAAACAAAACATTTTAATTAGAATATCAAAAGATCATCAAATTTTCTAAACATTGTGCTTTTACCTATCAACCTATCAAATCATCAGGGAACCCTCATCTAACAATTGGGTTCATTTATTCAGAATGCATAATTATTCCTCGCCTATCATGAGGGTAATTATTATCAATCAATAGATCTCGCTCATCATGAGATCAATTCCCCATCAAGATCAAACTAAAAAAGATGGAATCAAAAACAAATCAACGAAAATCAAATCGCACAATGCTACCAAAAGTGCTACAAAATCAACCTAACGCGCTAAAATTTCTGGCGCGCTACCAAACCCACCAGGCGTGCTACAGATCTCACCCTGCGCGCTAAAATATCTGGCACGCTACAAAATTTCACTGACGCGCTGCACAACTGGCCCTGCGCGCTAAAACTTCTGACGGGCTACAGAACTTACTGGACGCGCTACGCTATTGACCGGACGCGCTAAAACTATGACGCGCTACAGAAAATCACGGGCGCGCTACACCGCGCTCACCACGCACTAAAACTCTAAAAACATGCATGAAAAACATCAAAAATAAAGGCACGAATTACGAGGACGAGTTGAGGTACATACTGGAGGACCATAATCGGTCGGACGCTGGTAACGGCGCACACGCTCGAGTCGGTGGGTGTGGTATGGGATCGGCATCCTAGCTCTGATTGCTCTGGAGGGTCTCTATCTCAAAATTTGTAAAAGTCAATGCACAAATGACTTTTGAAAATGACCTTCGGAGCATTTATAGGCTATTTTTTTTGGGGGAACTTTATGGGATTTATTTATTTCTCATTCTGAGGAATTAATTCTTGTCAATCACTGGGGCATTTACAATTTTGTCGGGAGATAAATTGTTTCTTCATCAATTCATCATCAAACCATCATAAAAATTCAAAGTTTCTGAAAATTCATAAAATATCCAAAATTCATCAATTTATCTCCCGAGGGGGCATATATCACTATCTTTTCGAAATTCATCATCTGGAACAAGTCTGGGGCATGCTTTAAAACCTTTCGTCAATACTGGCAGCCGAAGCAAAAACATTCTTTGAAACACTGTGTAAACACATCACTTCAAAGAGGGGCAAAATGTAGACACCTAAAAATGGTCTGGAGAATCCAATTAATCGAATACGCCTTATTTGATTAATTAATCTTAAATTCCTCTACTTAGTAAATAAATAGAAATATTTATTTATATTAAGTTCATTTATCAATTCTCCTATTTTTCTCTCCTAATTAAATAAACAAAATTAAAAACTTTGTTTTATTTAATTATTATCAATTTTATCACATTATTTCTCTCTTAATTAAATAAACAAAATTAAAAACTTGTTTTATTTAATTATTATCATTATTTCTTCTATCTTTAAATTGAATACACAATTTTAATAATTCGTGTTATTTAATTTCACATTTCCTCTTAATTAAATAAAGATTGTCAAAAATCTTTTATTTAATTATCACTCTCCTTTAATTTAATAAAACCAAACCCTATAGTTTGATTTATTAAATTATTTATTCCTCATTTTTGCTAAATTTAAATAAATTAAAATTATTTAAATTTATTGCATAAAGTTTGCACTATTCCCTCACCAATAAATATTTATTTCTCACCAATCAAATTAATGGCACTGCCATTCACGGGAAATGCTTCAGGGAAAATTTGCAGGAAGTTCTCTCAACAACCTTCCACCCACCTTCCCTCTTATCTTGCCTGGTGTTTTCATGGGGAGAAACCATTCTCCATGATCAGCTCCTTCTTCTCATCCCATGCCTTTGGATTCTCCAGAAGAAATCACAGCCCCTCATCCCGGTTTCCTGTACAATTGTGCTGCCGTGAATGCTATAAATACAGCTCTTGGGCTGCAAGAAAAGGATCCCAACGAATGTAATCTTACTCTGCAGGTTTCCAAAGCACTCAAGCATCCAATTCATCCAACAATCATCCAGCAACCATCCAGCATCCATCCAGCATCAGCATTTGCAGCCATGGCTGCCATTAACATAGAGTTTGCATATTTAGATTAAAATAGAGTAGCATAATCTCATTTCTCATTCTCTAAGTGTCACTTAATAGTTTAATTAGCTTAAGAATCTGAGAGCTAAGTAAATTAGAGAAGTCTTTAGAGTTAGAGAGCAATAGGATAGCATTTTGAAGCTTTTTAGTTTAATTTAGTTTGAATTCATTGAGTTTTAGATACATTTATCTTATTTAGAAGTGTAGATGCATAGTTTAGCTTTTACATTCTACAGCTTCACACAATGTACTCAACCTCTGTAGTGGATAAGGAAACTAAATCTTGTTTCTTTCTTAGCCATGAAACCAATATTCCTCTAAGAAAGAATCAACCACCACTTCTACTCTTTTGGTAATCTACACAATCAGCCCAATCTGCATCAGTGAAAGCACTCAAAGTGAAATCAGTATCCTTAGGATACCACAAACCATAATTCAGAGCGTCTTTGAGATATCTGAATATTCTTTTCATAGTTGTAACATGTGCATCTTTAGGTTCTACTTGAAATCTGGCAACCAAGCATACTGCATGCATGATAACTAGTCTAGTAGTAGTAAGATATAATAGTCCACCAATCATGGATTTGTACATGCTCTGATCAACTTTAGGAGATTCATCATCTTTACTCAGTTTGCATCTAGTCACCATAGGGGTACAGACCAGTTTGGAGTTATCCATTCCAAAATTCTTTAGTAACTATTTAACATACTTTGATTGTGAAATGAATATGCCTTTATTAGTTTGATTCACTTGAAGTCCAAGAAAGAAGTTCAACTCACCAATCATAGACATTTCAAACTCTTTGCATCTCCTCTACAAATTTCTTGCACATAACTTCATTTCCTCCAAAGATAATATCATCAACACACACAACCACTATCAACATTCTATTTCCTTCAACCTTGAAATAGAGATTACTATCTATAAAGCCTTTGCTGAACCTTTGCTATGTCAAATACTTGTCCAATCTTGCATACCATGCTCTGGGAGCTTATTTAAGTCCATACAATGCTATTTTCAACTTACAGACCATGTCTGCTTTATTTGATAATTGAAATCCCTCCAATTGTTCCATGTAGACTTCCTCTTCCAATTCTCCATTCAGGAATGTAGACTTGACATCCATCTGGTATACTTTGAAATCTTTGTGAGTAGAAATTTCCAAAAACATCTGAATAGCCTCCATTCTTTCCACTGGTGCAAATGTCTCCTTAAAGTTTATTCCTTCAACTTGTGAATAACCCTTTCACACAATCCTTGCTTAATTTCTTACTACTTCATTGTTCTCATTTAGCTTGTTCCTCAATACCCACTTTGTACCAATTGCATTCTTGTTTACTGGTCTAGGGACCAGTTCCCATGTCTGATTCTTCTCTATCTGCTACAACTCTTCTCTTATTGCTCTAAGGTCCAATTCTCATCTTTGCATGCTTCACACACTAATTTAGGTTCTATCTTGGAAAATAAACATAGATTTACCTCAGTTACTACCACTTTGCTTTTTGTTTTTACACCACTTTTATCTCCAATTATCTATTCTTTAGGATGATTTTTCTGTACATATTTTGGAGTCTTAGGAGTAGGTTCCAGAGCATCTTATTGTCCAATCTATTCTTCTTCTTCTTCCTTATTCTCTTCTTGTCTTTTCCACAGATAGGTTCATCTGGTTCAACTTCACTTATTTCAACTGATCTGTGCATATCTTCATCAACCTTCACATTTGCACTTTCAACAATCTTTCTCAATCTTTTTATTGAAGCATCTATAAGCTTTTCTATTAGTTGAATATCCAAGAAAAATACCTTCATCACATCTTGCATAAAACTTTCCAAGATTCTCATCATCTCTTTTAATGTAGCATTTTCTTCCAGGGTGTGTGCAAGAAGTTGAGTCCACTTTTTGGCCAAAAAGTGGAAGTGTTTTCCCTAATTTTCAGAATTTGTCACATTTGACCTTCAAATTTGAAGCAGTTAGAGATGGAATCTTAAAAAAAATCACTAATCATAAAATGTAGTACTCAGAGTATAGTTTCCAAATATGTAATTTATTTCAATACCCAAATGGTACAAATTGAGTTTCAATAGGCATTTATAAAAACCACTGTTTAAAAGTCACTTTTTTTTACGATACCATGCACATGTATGACATCAATATTGTCAGTGTGAAAGGGGTATTTTATCTAACTAGTTCATTCTTAGCTAGTTCTCCACTAAAGTCCTCTTCACACTAGCTTAACTTTACATAGGGATAAGGTGGTTGAGTCTTTAATGAAATGAGTTGTCACACCTCATAGGATGCCAACACTTGTCATAATTTGGTTGCATCTATCTCTTCCCTTGACCTATATAACCAAGGCATTTCCTTTGTAATTCTCACTTCTTAAGTTGAATATAGCTTTGCATTCTTGAGAGGAATACAATTTATTCCTCATATTTCTAGTTTTTCTTTCCTTCAGTCATTAGATTCTTGGTAGGCTACTTAGCAAATCTCACATGGTATCAGAGCCAAATTTGAGTTGTGGGTTAGCATTCCTTTAGAAAATCTATGAGTGTTGAGAAAAATTGAGTATGCTCTTCTCTTGCACCCTCAAATGATCTGGAGAATCAAAAAGGTGTGAAAAAATATTAGTTTCTGGGGGGTTCATATATTGACTTGTTAGTACAGGTCTACTGAAGCTTCTTGGAGAGATTTTGAGCTCACCATTGAGTCTAGAGTACTTGAGATCTTTAGATCTACCCTTTATTTCCCCTGAAACAGACATCGAAGGCCAAATCTGCAACAATTTGAAGCAAGAGGTTCATTGCCAGATCTAGCATGGAGCCATCATTTTAGAGCATTTTGGGTCAAATCTTACCCTGCCATCATGCTCAGAAGGCCCGAAAACCATAAAATTGACTGTCAAAATGTCAATTTTGGACAAAGTTGCAAGGTAAGGCATTTTTTTTTGTCCAACCCCATGAACAAATAAGTAAATATTTTTTATTTTAAAATAAAAATATTTATTTTTGTTTTAAAAATAAAAATATTTATTTTGTTTTTTAAAATAAAAATATTTATATTTTTGTTTTAAAATATAAAACATCTCTATTTTGTTTTAAAAAAATTAAAATATTTTTTTTTTGTTTTTAAAATAAAAATCATTTTATTTGTTTTTGTTATTTTGCAAAAATATTTTGTTTTAAAAAAAATGCCAAAAAATTATATATTTAGATATGTATTTGATTTTTTTAAAAAAAATTCAAAATATATTTATCTAAATCTCTTATTTTCATTTAAAAAAAAAAAATTGAAAATAAAAATTTCATCTAAAATTTTCAAACAAAAAATTTATAGCTAAAAACAAATTGTTGCACGTACAACAACAGGTACACACGACTGACGCCCCTGTAGCATGCAGGTATTGCACTGTGCTACGCTGGAATCTTGGCCTTCGAGCTTTTTTTAATTTTTAAACAAAAATTTAATATTAAAAACAAAACAAAATAAACCAAAAAAATCCCAAAATCCGTGCACCCAAAAATGTCGCGCCTCTGTCATCCTATTTTGTGCCTCCTGCAAAATGAAACTCTCGACATTCAGGCTTTTATGGTTTTTTTAATTTTTAATTTTTCATAGTTTTTAATTAAACTTTTTATAAAACCGCCTATTCCAATTATTTTTCCGACAAATTTATTAATTTTTTAATATTTTATCATATTAAAATCCATCAAAATGTGAAGTCCATTGACAGACTTATAAAAGCATATCCACTTTTTGTTGACTTTTTTAATTTTTTTTTTTGATATTTTTTAAAAACTATTAATTAGGGGAAATGTACCCCTTAAGCCTTCATCAAACCATGCACACATGTTAACTTAACTGCAGGTTGTTGGGTAGCTTTAAGCCCTAAAGTCTTTATCTACCGCGGTTTCCTTCTAGAATGTTTCCTCGCTGTGACCACGGTTTCCTCTCTCCCGCCACCGACTTTGGCTCAGTGACCACGGCGATGACCTTCGGCTGCTGGTAACGTCTCCACCTCTCTTCACCTGCAAGATTGCTTGTTTAACAGTGGAATTTTGTTGGGTTTGACGGTGTTTAAGTGCATTTTGGCATCTTTTCAAATCATTTCTGTGTATGGCATGAAGGGTTTGACTGTAATAATTATTATTTACATGTGATTGCCGACTGGTAGAAAAATGAACCCTCGTGAATTATTCTATCTACATCATCGACTTTTTGACTACTATGCCTTTTTTTGACATTATTCTATGAAGTAATCACATGTAATGTGATTTAAATAGGACATTGATGGAATTTTGACCAAGTATCATCATGAAATTTATTGGGTATATAATAAGATACTTAATCTTCAAAGATTTTTTCATTTAATCTTTTATGGAGCTGCATAAAACGTCTCCACCTCTCTTCACTTGCAAGATTGCTTGTTTAACAGTGGAATTTTGTTGGGTTCGACGGTGTTTGAGTGCATTTTGGCATTTTTAAAACTCATTTCTCTGTATGCCATTAAGGGTTTGACTGTAATCATTTATATTTACATGTGACTGGCGACTGGTAGACAAGTGAACCCTCATGAATTATTATATGAAATTTAAACATTTAATCAAAACCCAAGTGAGTGCTACCAATTAATTTATATGGAGTTGTAGAAAACATCTCCACCTCTCTTCACTTGCAAGATTGCTTTTTCAATAGTGGTTTTTTTGGGCATCGTTAATGTTTGAGCGCTATGATTTTTGTTGACATTATTCTAAAATCCCCTCTCTCCAGTCTGGAAGCTCTCGACTTTCCTTAGATTGCTCGGTTGTTCCTTCTCCAAACCGTTTACCTTCCCAGACTTTGCTCAGAAATCATTACGCCTCATGGCTTGAGGTTTTGATTTAAGGCCTGCTAATACCATTCCATAAAATCAGGAGTCACAAGCCCCATCATCCATAATATGAACCACTTCAAATAATGATTCTCCTTTGGTAGCACTCACTTGGGTTTTGATTAAATCTGGTCTAATTTGGTTGATTGGTATACATCATATTACTTGTGCCTCACTTACACAGTTACATTGCAACATTAGAACAGTCCACTTTATCCAAATATTTGTTTATAATTTCATTTTGGATGGACCAACAATGACTCAGAGATCTAAACAAAACAGTCCATAGTTTCCCAGAAATTTGTATCTTAAATTATTGGTAAATATTTGAGAGAAAGTTAAATAAAATTTTGGACCAAACTCATGTTGCCACTTGGCAATAGTTTAACAGGTTAAGCAGTGCAGTAAGCTTTCAGATTTAGCCTTAAACAAGGCTAATTAATGTAATCTAGGTATACCTCCTTTGAGTAATCCACCAGAAGAGAGGAGGGAAATAAATAATATTAACATACCATTATTTTCTAATGAAGTGGAGCATATTAAAATTTCAAAAGATCTTTTTCTTCATCAAGTGAACCAGATAATTTTCATTGAATCTACATAAGTTTTCTAGACCACTACATTGTAATTTTGATCTAGAATTTAAATGCACGACTCAAAGCCTTCTAAATGACATTGCCATTGTCACTAGTGTATCCCAGCTCATAAGGGCTAAGCAGACTTGACATCATCCATTGCTTGCTTCCCTTTTGGATGGCCTAAACCTCCAAGTCAATGATTTTCTCCTCCCTAGAAGAATAGTACCTCTTCCTTCCAATTAATAATAATAGGTTCATAAAGGAAAAGAAAAATGGATGAGAGTCATCAGCTCTGAGATGCGTGTAATCAGATTGTTTGTTGGATTTGGGTTAAGAGGAGCAATGCTTAATTCAATTCATGGGAAATTGAGGGGGGCAATACATAGTACTTAGTGCACTACATACACCAATATATCTAATAAAGAAGCTTCCATAAAAATAGATCTCTTCCTTACATAGACGAAACTAGCAATGCAGACTGTGAGGACTCAATAACAAATGAATTTTCTCAAAAATTTCCACAAGTATAAATCCAAAATTCTGATGGTTGCCTGTAGAATTCTAAAACTTGGGTAATTTTTTATTTTGGTTTTACTGTGAAAAGTGTAGTAAACTATTATATGTTACTTTTCAATAGTTTCATATAATATATATTTAATGGTCAAAATGGTTCCTTGCTGCCACTGTAGTTACACCTCTTGGCATAATTACTCAAACAAGGGAACCCTCAAAATTTATTCACATGAAACAAAATTCAAATGTATTACATGGAGAAACAATTAAACAATGATATAAGGAAAAAGAACCTCAGTTCATCTCACCAGACTAAGAAAATGGACCACCTAGAACAAATTAACAAACAATGTCCAAGTTGCAATGGCTGCCACTGTGTGTACAGTATAGTCAATCCATTGGTGAAGGTGGATTCTTCTGATTTTGCTCTAGATTTATTTTGCAGGCCTTTGAACTTTTTGTCCCATTGGGTTTTCCTTCTCTACCTCATCATTGCATTTGTAAATGAGTACCTAATCAGGCCTTGTTGTCGGGACTCATCTTTGCATAATAATTTTGCTTCTCCCTAAGTTGCACTTATGGGGGGGTGTTGGTGTAATTAATATTTAATTACACTTTACATAAGTTTACTTAGGTAATTATTTAATTCCTAGGTTAATTAGTTGTCATCCTTATCTTGTTGAGCTATCTTGTTGCTCAAGATAAGATTAGGGTTTTACATCTTTTCTTTTATAAAGCAAATCATTATCTTGTAATTATGAATTCTTGAATAATAATTATTTGCACATCTTCTTGCAAATCTCTGCTTTTTCTATTTTTCTCTTCTGTGGAAGGATATTTTGGTTTGCAAATCTGATCTTGGTTTCTAACATGGTATCAGAGCCTTGATTTGCAGCCCCTTCTCATATTTTTGAGAAAATCATTGCAGGGTTCGTTCATGATTCCTCGAGGGTATCATGCCTTGAGTTCATCTATGTGGCATTTTGGATCAGATCAGGCTTCACCATTGGATTTAGAGTGCTAGATAAAGTAATTGACAGAATTGTACCATTTACTTCAACTGGTTGTAATTAATATTTAATTACACTTTTCATAACTTTACTGAAAGGAAGAGATCAAAATATGCCATCTCACGCAAACAAATCCTTTCCAGGTGCCAAAACGTCCAAGTAATTGACATAATTGTGAAAACAAAAAATACTAAATAAAATGTACTTGGGGAAGATTCTGGAAAAATAAATGAAATATCTGGAAATATCATAGAACCACCTTTCCAACACCTATTTATTTGCAAAAAACGGAGTTCAGATGCAAAAGTTACGCCCCTTGGAGTGCAAAAATCATGATCTGACTTTGACTAAGGAAAACAGCATCAAAATGGAAAAATACAGAAACCAAACCTACACCATTAGATTGGCGCCAGAACCAGCTTTCTCACGATATCTCGTTTTCCAAAAAACAATATCACATGCCCAAGTTACTACGGCTCTGGAAGAAAATAACTCCAAAGGGGGGAAAAGAACCAGTATTTAATTTGACAAAAATGGCGACACAGAAAAACTGCCTAAATTTGGACACCAAATGGTGGCGTAGATTTGCACAACTGGGCTTAATAAATAAAAAAATTATTTTTTATAAAAAAACAATAAAACAATACATATTTTTCAAAAATATAGAAAAACTTTATTTAAAAAAATATTTTAAAAATCGAGCCCATATGGGGATCCATCCCCCACAGCTCCCCATGGAAGTGAGAGTCTGTGCCGACAAATACCCTGCATTATGTACCGTGGTACAAGCAGTGGCTTCTTTTTTTTAAAAAACTTTTTTTGTTTTTAAAAAACAAACTTTTATAAAAAAAACTGCGCTTTTTTTAAAAGTTTTTCTAAAATTTTTTTTGAATGATTTTAAAAAAAAATTTGGAGAAAAAAATCAAATGATTTTTTTATTAAAAAATTACCTCGAACTGCGTGCAGACGACGAACAGGGTCATACGA
The DNA here is from genome assembly GCA_007258455.2 of Sequoia sempervirens. NCBI lineage: Eukaryota > Viridiplantae > Streptophyta > Pinopsida > Cupressales > Cupressaceae > Sequoia > Sequoia sempervirens. The sequence goes on along the minus strand of VDFB02179234.1, from coordinate 47,495,256 downwards.
ATAATTTTTTTTGCCTCATGAACAGCTGACGCCGAATATAGGCGAGTTTACAGTCAATCTTTAGGTTTTTGGCTGCTCCGGACGCAACGGTGAGGTCCATTTGGGCTCAAAATGCTTTGAAAGATTGAGCACCCCTGGATCTAGAAAAAAAACCTTTTCTTCAAACAACCTAGGCTCAAATTTTAATTTGAATTCAATATTTGTAGCAACAGGTTTTCGTCTCATGACCAAGCTGAGGAATACAACAAGCCTTGCCAACTCCACTACATCATAAGCAAAGAATGAAGGGGAGACGTACTTAACCCTTTAACTCTTCCCAAAAATCTTTAACCCACTCACTAGTCATCTAATCCACTAAATGGTTTAATTTATGCATATAATTGTAGTCATAACCATGTATATGAAATCAAAATCATATAATAAAAAAAATCTGGAGAATTGAATTCTAAAATATGTATAATCTGATGGGTGGTATATATCTATATAAGACTGTACATATGTAATCTGATATATATGTGTGTGTGTGTGTGTGTGTGTGTGTGTGTGTGTGTGCAATCTTATATGGATAATAATGGTGAAAATGAGGAAGGAAACTGCGGGAGATGAAGACTTTAGGGCTTAAAGCTGCCTAGTAACCTGTGGTTAAGTTAACACGTACACGTGGTTTGATGAAGGCTTAAGGGGTACGTGGCTAACTCATATGCATGGTTTTATGAAGGAATATGGGGCACATGGAGAACATTTTAATGTGATGAGGTTGATGGTAAAGGGACCACCTCCTAACGGACCCACATGATATTTTGATGGGGCCCGCATACAAACGTAACTTGAAATAGGTGAAATGATAATTGGTAATAGGCAATTTTTCATTCAACACACCATTGTTTGGCAGGAAAATAAAAATGTGAAAGTCAATCACCACAATTCAATGCATTCAATATACACATTCTAATGATTTTATAAGAGACAATTTCATTTTCACTACGAATTTGCATATGCTTTCACAGCATATCCTCTACAAAAATCAGGCATAGATGGCCACTACAAAATGAAATGACAGATTGTTTCCCACAAAAAATTCAAATTTGAAACTCACCCACCACAATTCAATGCATTCAATTTACCCATTCGAATGATTTGTTAAGAGGGAATTCCCACGGTCATCTTCATTACGAATTCCCCCCTGCTTTCACTGAATATCCTTTGCAGACTTCAGAGCTTACTAAGGCAACTTCTGTACATTCCTCTTAAAAGGGAGCTTATTCATGTTCGTACACCCAAAATAAGTAAATTCATGTTTTTATTTATCAGTATACCAGATTTACATTTATTTTCTCTGTTTCATTGTTCAATATACTCTTTTATATTTATGTACTCAGTGTCTACATTATTTTCCACTTATTTTTTGAGTTTCAATAATTAGATTACATATTTGTATATACATATACATATACATGTACATGTATATGTATATACAAATATATATACACATGTATATGCATATGTATGTATGAATGTATATGTATATACATAGACATGTATATTTATATAGATATACATATATTTATTGAAAGTCGTGGCATGAAGTATTTGCACAATACACACTGTCAAATAAATTCGTGCAACGGTTGTCACTAAATATATGTATATTTATATAGATGTACATGTATATGCATATAGATATACATGTATACACATACATATATATGTATATATATGTCCATTCTATTGCACTCTGCCATATATGGTGCCATCATATGTAATACACACTATTATTTTCAGCTTCATACCAAGGATCAAAACATTGTGGATTTTAATGCTCCAATCAAAACTCTTATTGTTGTGCATGCAATATTGTAAGGATGATTTGATGTGGGAATGTTACGAGTACCGAGTACTACCCCATTTATTACAATTATTTTGTAGGCAAGCGGGAGCGTGGAGAGGTGAATCAAGCATGTGGATTATCAACATACCAACAAAGTTGTGTTTGTTAACACAACAAACTCTATAGGGACATTTTGCTCTGAATGCTTCATGATATGTTTACATTTTCTGGTATACACATGTTCATAAATAAATACTTTTCTTATCAGATGCTTATTTCATTGGAGGAATATATTTATTGGCATTGGTCTCTTAATGGCAGGAATGCGAGGACTTATCCACAATCAACGGAAGACATTCAATGTTAATGACAGGTAAAGTCTATGACTTTACTTTGGCAATGACCTAGTAATACTAAAAAATGTGTCTTTTTATATATATGGCTGAAAGTTAGATGAAATGAGCAATAGTATACAATAATTATGAGATTAGTTAGTATTAGATTAATTATATGTCTGCATGTATATACATATATATATATATTGATAGGTATATATGTACATACATATATATGGTTATGCATATATGTATGTACATACATAGTTATATATATATGTGTGTGTGTGTGTCTATGTGTATATATATAATTAATCTGATAAATAACATGTAGTTCCATTAATTTTTGATACTGATAATTGATAAGAGTATATCATTGTCTTCATATGCCTTCATCAAACCACGCATATGGGTTTACATAACAAAGTTTTGTGATTATTTTTTATTGACAAAGACTAAAACATAGTGTAATTAGTGAGAACACAGAAAATAAAAGGCTGAAACCATCATCAAACATAGAAGGAATACAAATTTGAGGTTCCAATAACAAACAACAGCAGCATTAGGACATTTTATAATTATATCATAGTTATATTTTGAATCAAACTGCAATAATTGATTGGGTGGTGCGAGAAAAAAACATGGCTTGAACATACTTGAAACATAATTACATCAGCATTATCACATCTTATAATCATATCACAGTTATAACTTTAAGCAGATAAATAGATCTGATTTGCAAACCAGATCATCGAAATATACTACTACATTGATCAAAAAACAAAATTGAATATGGACATCATCAACTATCCATATTTCTAGGAAAAGGTGGCGGCATGATATATCCACCAATAGCTGAGTCGGGTCCACTTGTAGGAGGTGATATTTGGTTAATACCTCCTTGAAGGCATGTTGCTATTTGAGCAAGTAATGCCTGGCTTGCATCAACAGTCAATCCCATTTTTTGTGAGCCACTTCCAACCTACATATTGTTGATGGCTATAAAGGTTGGTGTCAAAATGCTCATCATATCAAGCAAGATAGGATGATGGGTGGGTATAGGATCCCTCACTGTTGACTTACGTTTTCTCTTCTCTGCTTTTTTTGCTTTCTTTTCTACTTCCTTTTGTAGACGTTCAGCCTTGGCCTGCTCTTGTCGAATGGATTTCTCTTGCATTCTTATAATTTTCTGCTCATCTTCTATTGCTTTCCTTGCTTGCTTCTCAGCCCTTGCTACTTCCTTTATAATTGCTTCTACTTCACGGTCTGCCTTTCTCTGCAACATCTACTCCTTCTTACGTTGCTACAACTCCCCTTGCCTTTTCTTCTCTGCCTCTTGTTGGATGAACAATTCGATGAAGGCATCAAATGTTAGTACTTGGGACCCTCTACTAAGGTGAAGCACTCCCGAACGACCTCTCCCTGATATTCCTTGCACCCTCTACACTGGAAGTTTCAAGAATTTGCTGATTGGTCTTGTTGTTTGAGATCCATCATGTGGGGTGCATGGCACAAACTCAGCTTCTTCCTCACTAATAGCATTGTCATCTTCACTTTGACCATCACTATGCTCTTGCCAATTCCTTGCATTAGTGAAGTAATGTATTACTTCAGTTGGATCAACGTGTGGTGGGGAAGGCATAGAGAGGCTGAATTCTTCCTTAGTTGGATTTATTTGCACTCCAAGGTTTGTGGCTGCTTCATGCATCCATTCTGGTTGGCTAACTTGAGTTGGCAAACTCAAGCCTGTTGATGTAGTGGTTGTATCTTCAGTGGAGGGTGCAATAACTGATTGAACTTCTAGTTGGAAATTTGCTAAAACTTGTTGGATTTCTGGTTGAATGTGTGTTGTAGCTTCATCACCCCCATTGCATTCTGCTGCAACATCACTTGCCACTTCCCTTGCATCATATCCCTCACAAAACCATCTATTACATCCTCATTGTAACCAAGAAGACACAAGCATGTCTCTGCTGCCATAACATCGTCTTTAGTTTCCATTGTGACTGGTTCATCTTCTGTTGTAGGAGTTGCAACATCATCTTCAACAACATAGCCCTCACTTGGGCCCATGTCGTTGTCAAGGGTTGACCGATTAAGAGGCCATATTCCTGTTCTGCGAAACCCACTAACAATGTTACTTGGTTTCAAGGCTTTTGTGAAAGCTTGGCTTGCAAGACTTGCCAACTCTTCACATCCAATATCAATATGCGGCTTTGCACCTTGCCAAATAGTTCTTTCCTCTCTGAAATATGCCTTGAATGGAGCAAAAATGTTGACATCCAATGGCTGCAGCTTGTGACTGGTATGAGCAGGCAGCATTAGTAGGTCTATTCCTAATTTTTGTGATTGTTCAATGGTCTTGAAAGCCACGTGGCTGCCATGACCGTAAAAAATGAGAAGGGCCTAGTTTGTAAGTGAAACCCCACCAGGGATATTAGCTGCAAAATGGTATGACCATTTGAGAAATAGTTCCTTTGTCATCCACGCATGTTCTTGGACTGCCATTAATGCCCCTACCTCGCAATTAAAGATATAGTTTTGCATGTGCCTCTTTGATTTAAACAAGTAGAACCTGGGAATGCTTATCCCAACTGCACTTACACAAGCCAGCACTATGATCCACTCTCTACTTTTTGAAACCAAATGTGGTACACATTTTGTACCCAATTTGGCAATAACTCTCATGCCACAGTTCCTTCTAGCCTGAATACTAGTCTCATCGCAGTTCCATATTCGACTTGGTCCATAGTGGTTAAGTTTGATCAGGTTCTCGAGGTTGTCGTAGAATGCTTGCATGACAAAAGAATGAACCATAATCGCTCTGTCACTGTCCACTCCTTCAGCTGTTCTGATTGTCAAATCTGGGTGCCTTCTTTGAAATCCTGCCCACCATGACCTCCCGGGGACCCCATTTGTGAAAGGATTGGGTCGACTTGTTGTTATTTGGGAAACAGTGGCTTGTAGTTGATTTACTTGTAGTCTGTGGCCCAATCTTGCCATGTCCTTGCACCATTCGACAACTTCAGTCTCCTCCTCTTCAGTTAAAATTGTACGTGGACCCCTCCTCTTTGTGGTGGTTTGTCCTAACAACCATGCCCTCAAACTGCTAGGTGGCATACCCCACTTGATTGTTGCTGCCCTGATTGACATGTTGTTTTCTTCAATACTCTTCACTGCTCCTTCCATATCAACATATGTCCACTACCTAATGGGTACAAGTGAGGGCAGTTGCACAGCAGGTTGAACATTTGGCTGAATAGGAAGTTCGGCTTCTGTTGTGTTGATGGCTTCATCTGCAGAGTCAGGAACATCTTGTGGGCTGGGATTTGCATGAACTTCTTCATCAGGCCGTGTTTCAACAAAGTGCACCCCACGAGTTACTCTAATTGCACGTTTTCCTCTTCCTACAACCCTTGTAGTCCTTCTAGCAGGTGCCATAATTTTTTAGTTAACCTGCACGGATAGTAAAAATTGAATAACTTGTTAGTGCAACAAATAATAACATGAGATTAGTTCATAGAATAATGTCAACAGAAATCATAGCACTCAAACATTAACGACACCCAAAAAAACCCACTGTTGAAAAAGCAATCTTGTAGGTGAAGAGAGGTGGAGACTTAGTAATCAAGATTTTTGGATAAAAATCTATGCAATTTTTCTTCATCAACGTTTCAGATCATACTCCATGATTCAAAATGTTGATGAAGAAAAATTGTACAGAGTTTTATCCATAAATCTTGATTACTAATTGTCAAATCTTGATTACTAATGGTCATGGACTGTGGAAACAAAATTTTATTAAGAGGTGGAGACGTTTTCTGCAACTCCATATAAGATTAAATGAAAAAATCTTTGAAGATTAAGTATCTTATTATATACCCAATAAATTTCATGATGATAATTGGTCAAAATTCTGTCAATGTTCTATTTAAATCACATTACATGTGATTACTTCAAAGAATAATGTCAAAAAAAGGCATAGCAGTCAAAAATTCGATGCCATAGAAAGAATAAGACAAAATAATTCATGACAGAATAAGATAGAATAAGATAGAATAATTCACGATAGAATAAGATAGAATAAGATAGTCAAACCCTTCATGCCATACACATAAATGATTTTTAAAGATGCCAAAATGCAATCAAACACCATTGAACCCAACAAAAATCCACTATTGAACAAACAATCTTGCAGGTGAGAGAGGTGGATCAAATTTGTACTGGTCACATGTAAACTCTACATGGCTTGATATGAGGAAACAATACATGGCATGACTATATATATATATGTATGTGTGTGTATGTATGTATGTATGTCTACAGTCTGATAAGAATATGACAAAATAAGACAGAATAATTCACGAGGGATCATTTTTCTACCAGTCGGCAGTCACATGTAAATAGAAATGATTACAGTCAAACCCTTCATGCCATACACATAAATGATTTTTAAAGATGCCAAAATGCAATCAAACACCAGATTCTTACCAGATATATATATATCTATACAATCTGCTATGATGAAACCCTACACATTCTTATCAGATTATATATATATATATACAATCTGCTATGATGATACCGTACACATTCTTATCAGATATATATATATATATATACAATCTACTATGATGAAACCCTACACATTCTTATCAGATTATATATATATACAATCTGCTATGATGAAACCCTAGCCATTATTAAAGACGGATTTAGAATATAACTGTGATATGATTAAAAAATGGGTAATGTTGATGTTATTATATTTGATGTATGGTATAATGCTGCTATTATAATCTTTGATTTATGATGAATGCAGGTGAAAAAAATGTAACTACGATATGATTAAATAATGGATAATGCTAAGTTGAACAGCTGACTGAAAGCAAAATTATTGGTATGCTTGAAAATAATGTAAACACTGAGTACATAAATATAAATATAATGTAACTACGATATGATTAAATAATGCTAAGTTGAATAGCTGAGTGAAAGCAAAATTATTTGTATGCCTGAAATTAATGTAAACATTGAGTACATAAATATAAAAGATTATATTGAACAATGAAACAAACAACATAAATGTAAACATTAAGCCTGATAATAATGTAAACACTGAATATATTGAATAAATAAAATATTATTCCTGATAAATATAAAAGAGTATATTGAATAATGAAACAAACAACAAAAATGTAGAACATTATGGCTGAAAAAAATGTAACCAGTGAGTACTTAAATAGAAAAGATTAACCATGAATATTGAAACAGACAACATAAATGTAAAACAAAGAGGCTGAAAATAATGTAAACACTGAGTACATAAATATAAAAGAGAATATTGAATAATGAAACAAACAACATAAATGTAAATCTAGTATACCGATAAATAAAAACATGAATAAATTATTCTGGGTGTACCGACCTGAATAAGCTCCCTTTTAAGAGGAATGTGCAGAAGTTTCCTTAGTAAGCTCTAAAGTATGTAGAGGATATTCAGTGAAAGCATGGGAGAATTCGTAATGAAAATGACCATGGAAATTCCCTCTTAAAACTTCATTTGAATTGGTAAATTGAATGCATTGAATTGTGGTGGGTGAGTTTCAAATTTGATTTTTTTGTGGGAAACAATCTGTCATTTCATTTTGCAGTGGCCATCTATGCTTGAGTTTTTCCATGGCCTTTAGGAAAACAATTTTATATATTTTTCAATTGTAAAAATAGGTGGCTCTATTAAATTCAGTCAGATATATGAATTATACTATTTTTTTGGTATATTAGGGAGCCTTACACCATTAACTGTTTATGCAGGTACCAAAAGTTGATGGAGTTAATGCATGAAGATGTCAAGGAATGTGTGGGTGATTGTGCAACTGATAGCTTATAAATTTGTTCAATGTTTTGTATTATGCCAGAATGTGGACCATTAACTGTTTATAATGTTTTAAATTATGTGACATTGTGCACCATTAATTGTTTATGTATACATGTAAATACAATGCACTAGAGGCTTTAAGCCACTTGCATGGAGTGGTTATTGTAAAAATCAGTGTACCTTTTTTAATTCATAAATGACTTTATTTTGTGCAAGTTGACTTGTGTTGAAAACATAATTGTACCAATAGATATTTAAATTTGTTTTTTTTTGTTGGTTGGTTACAGACTAAGTAGTGAACATATACTGGTGTAATGTCTAATTTTTTATTGGAATAAATACAACATTTTAATGACTAAAATGTAAACGTATATTGGGGGGACAGGTGAACGAGGAGTAAACATCAATCGAATCATGAATGACAATCGGGGGTTTTCCCCTATTATAACTTTTTAAAAAGTGTGTCTGCTCATTTAATATATATTTTTTTAATTAAAAATATAAATTTTTATTTTTTTGAATCTTGTCGACACATTTTTAAATATATTTTTTAATTAAAAAATATAAAAATCTAAAAGTCATCAAATTTGGAGGCAATTTTAGTAGATGGCTAAACTAGAAGAATGTTAAATTTATCTGGCAGAGTGCTACATTTGGTAGAGTTCTAAATTTGGTGGACCACTAATTTTGGTGGCAGTTCCACTAAATTTGGCAATTTTTTGTTGAAATTTTTTTACCCCTCTCCGTTGATGCATTTTTTTTTCAAGGCCAACTTTGACAACTCATAATTCGGGCTCTCGACCTCAAAATTCAGTGCATTTTTTTTTAATTTGGGCTAATTTTTTATGCTCTACACATTCGTGAAGATGGTTTCAAATTTTGGTGCACATATTTTTCAGAAATTTCTAATTCTCAGGGATGACTCCTCACTATTCTCATTTTGCAAAATTGAAAGTTGCATAACTTTTTCATATGACCTCAAATCGAGTTGATTATTTCTTTGAAAGTGCATATTTTTTGTGTAATTCACATTGATGCTATTTATTTTGTATGAAAATATATGAAATATATACTTTCAACACATGCTCATTTCTTGAGGAATTGTAAAAGCATTGAAATCCAAAAAAATCTATAACTTTACTAAATATAAAGTGCCAAATAATTTTTCTCTAGGGGGGTTCTTTGATTGAGTAAAGAAGGGGGGGTCTCCTGTTGTCTTTGTGCTTGAACCTCTCTCATACTTTGTGCTCTATTTTTCCTTCACTATGGGTACATTTAAGTTTCCATTGCTCATGCCCTACAACTACAACACATGACATCAAAATGCATGGAATGCCTTAATGCAACTAGGATACACACCTTATGTTGAGAAGAAGGTAACTGAACCCACAAATGATAAGGAAAAACTACTTTGGATGTTTGAACATATAAAAGCTCTTGGTTGTCTAAGGAGTTTAGTTTCTCTTGATATAATGTTTCAGATTGAAGCATGTAAAGATTCACATGATGCATGGGAAAAATTAAAAACTCTTTATGGTACAATTGATGAAGTTCATGGTTATCAAATTAACAAAGAACTAATGGGTCTTGATCCAAAGTATTTTGATAACATCTAGGATTATGTAACAAAGGTCAATGACCTTAAAGCACAATGTAAATCATGTGGCTTAGAGAAGAAAGACATTCAACTTGTCTCCAACACTCTAAATAAACTTGGACCTGAATTTGTAGCTTTTGTTTCTAGCTTTCATACTCATACATTGACAATGGGATCCACATTCACTGCACCTTCTTTTGCTTCATTTCTGAAATGTTAATGCAAGAACAAGGTAAGATACTTTCAATGGGTCTTCTCAAGCCTACACATTCACAAGCTTTGATGGCTGGTCAACCAAAGGGTCAGAAAGCATTAAGGAAACCTAACAACAAATAAAAGCAGTTCAAGAAGAAGTCACAAAGAGATCAAGCACAATCATCTTCAACAACAAAAGTTTACTCCAAATCCTCCTCTTCAAAGGGGAATCTTCAAAAGAAGGAAAGGCCAACTTGTAGCTCTTGCAAGAAACCTAGTCATGAGGAACATTCTTGTCATAAGAGGCAAATTGATGAGTTAAAGAATCTTCTAAAAAAGAACGACATTAATCTTCCTTCTTTTGTTACTCAACAATCCTCTACTCCTTCAAAATCAGGTAAAGGGAAAGAACATGCACTTGTTGCTATTACTAATTCTTCAAAAGAGTGGATTCTTGACTCGGGTGCATCACATCACATGGGTTCTCTTAAAGAACAATTTTCTTTGTTGGAGCCTTGTTCTATGCCCCACATTCTCATTGGGGATGATTCTCTAGTGGAATTTATTGGGAAGGGTTCAATTGATACTGGAAATGGTACAATTGAGGATGTCCTTTGTGTGCCTAATTTGTCATCCAACCTTCTCTCCATCTACCAAATCACTCAGAATCGTAGAAAAGTTGAATTCACTCTAGATTTTGTCAGCATCAAAAATCTTGAAGATAATGCACTCCTTGCAGTTGGTAAGGCCAATCATGAGTCTTGCTTGTATTCTTTCTCTCATTTTGTACCTAATTCACATCCCACTGCATTGCTCACCCATTCAAATTTTTTGACCAAACTATGGAATGAGTGGTTTTTCCATCTCAACTACCGCTATCTTTAACAACTCAACAAACAGAATATGGTCATAGGTCTTCCTCAAATCAATTTTTCAGATGGTGTATGTTTAGGTTGTGCCTTAGGAAAAAATCCTAAAGACAAGTTTGACAAAGGGAAGGCTTGGAGGGCTTCAGAAGTCCTTGTATTGGTTCATAGTGACTTAGCAGGTTCTTTTCTATCATTATCCTTCATTAAGGCTCATTATTTGCTCACCTTCATTGATGACTATTCCAGATAAACATGGGTCTACTTTCTTTGAAACAAAGTAGAAGTCTTTAATAGATTTGAAGAGTTGAAGGCTCGTGCTGAGAAGCAATCTGGAAAGTGTGTCAGACTTCTTCACACTGATAATGGCAAAGAATATGTGAACCATCAATTTGAGCAATTTTGTACTCTTGAAGGGATTGATCTTCAACATACTGTTTCCTACACACCACAACAAAATGGTGTAGCTGAGAGGAAAAATAGGTCCCTGAAAGAGATGGTTGGTTGCATGATCCACACTCGCTCCCTTGCACCTGCATATTGGGCCGAAGCTATCAAATGTGCTGCTCACATCCAAAATAGAGTTCCACATAAGGCATTAAAGGGCATCACTCCCTTTGAAGCTTGGTGTGGAAGGAAACCTGTTGTGGGCCACTTTAGAGTTTTTGGCTCCCCAGCATGGGCACATATTCCTTTAGAGAAGTGCAAGACCTTGGAACCTTAGAGTTGGCCTTGCATCTTTGTTGATTACCTTGATGGTGTCAAAGGATATCGGCTAATGGATCCTACAATACATGAGCTCTTCATTGAGCATACTGTGCATTTTGAGGAAAGCTCTTCTAGCTCCTCTTCTACTCTTCCTTCCTCCATAATGGATTTTGAGGATTCTGATATTGAGGATTTTTCTCAAGCTTCCTCTAGTCATCAAGTTGATCATGAGATTTCATCTTCCTATTCAAAGAGTTCAGAATCTGCTCCTCCATCCCCTACCATGCCTCGTTGGACTCGCCAAACACTTGAGTTTGTAGGAACTCTTGTTGGGGATCCTTCAAGTTCATGGAGGAATTGATCACAACAACAAGGCATTCCACATTCCTACATCGCCACAGCTTTAGATCCACAGTCATTTAGTGAAGCATCTGGTATTTTTGAGTGGGATTCCGTAATGGAGGAAGAGTACAACTCTTTAATGTGGAATAAAACATGGGATCTTGTTCCACTTCCCAAGGGAAGAAAACTGGTTCAGTGTAAGTGGATCTATCGAACCAAATTTGTAGCAGATGGCTCAGTTGAAAAGTATAAAGCACGACTTGTGGCCAAAGGTTTCTCTCAAGTACCAGGTATTGACTACATTGAGATCTTTGCTCCTGTTGCCAGAATGAACTCCATTTGCTTGCTACTAGCTATTTCTATAGCTCATGGTTGGGTTGTACATCAAATGGATGTGAAGAGTGCATTTCTTCATGGAGATCTACATGAAGAGCTTTATATGGAGCAACCACAAGGATTCATTCAAGATTCTTCATTGGTTTGTAAACTGAAGAAGTCTCTCTATGGCCTCTAACAGGTTCCGCGAGCTTGGTATGCCAAAATGGACTCCTTTCTTCTCTCCATTGGGTTCTCCAGATGCCACTCAGATTCAAATGTCTACATCTTGCGGTAGGAGGATGCACTTCTCTTCTTGTCTCTCTATGTTGATGACTTGATTGTCACTGGGAGCACTTCATCCATCATCACAACTGTGAAGAATGCTTTGCATGATAGATTTTCCATGACTGACTTGGGTCTCTTGCACTACTTTCTCAGGATCGAGATCACATAGACCTTTTCTAGGATCTCACTTGCACAACCCAAGTATTCTCTTGATCTTTGGTCATGTTTTCATATGGCTGATTGTAAGCCTGTACGACTCCCTTTCTGTCTAGAATTAGGCTTGAGGCAAAGTGTTCCACACCACTAGTTGATGCTACTTTGTATTGTCAACTTGTTGGTAGCCTCATCTACTTGACTTATACTCACCCCAAAATTTCCTTTGTAGTTGGAATTGTTTCATGCTTCATGATAGAACCAAATGAGCTTCATTGGAAAGCTTCCAAATGCATCTTGCACTACATCCAGGGAACTCATCAGCATGGAATTCACTATGCATCAAGAACAAGTTTAGACTTACTTGGATACATGGATTTTGATTGGGCTAGTGATATTGATGATCACAAGTCCACATCAGGCTATAATTTTCACTATGGTTTTGGCCCCATTTGTTGGCAGAGGAAGAAGTAACATGCCATTGCTCTTTCTTCAACTGAGGCTAAGTATAGGGGGCTATCAAAGCTGCCACTGAGGCTATTTGGCTTCAAAATATCCTCATTGAACTTGGTATCATCTTTTAGAAGCCATCAGTCATCTATTGTGACAACCAGAGTGCCATCCAGATCTCAAAGAATCTAGTCCATCATCAATGCACCAAACACATCAAGATCCATATGCATTTTCTTCAGGAGCTAATTCAAGAGCAGGTCATTGATTTGCGATATTGTCCTACAATAGATCAAGTTGCAGATATATTCACCAAACCCTTCACTGAGATCAAGGATGTTCATCTTCGGTCTCTCCTGGGGGTGCGACACATCTCTTCTGGGGGGCTCACTTAGACCTTCTTCATTCAACCTCTCATGGGCAAGAGTTTTTTCCTACTGGGTTTTCTCCTTCTTTATCATTGAGAGGTTATTATGTACATGGGTACCTCATCAAGCCTAGTATCCAGTACCCATATTTTCATCTTGCATTGTATACTTCTCCCTAAGTTGCACTTAAGGGGGGGTGTTAGTGTGAAAGGGGTACTTTATCTAACTAGTTCATTCTTAGCTATATCTCCACTAAAGTCCTCTTCACACTAGCTTAACTTTACATAGGGATAAGGTGGTTGAGCCTTTAATGACATGAGTTGTCACACCTCATAGGATGCCAACAATTGTCATAATATGGTTGCATCTATCTCTTCCCTTGGCCTATATAACCAAGGAATTTCCTTTGTAATTCTCACTTCTCAAGCTAAATATAGCTTTGCATTCTTGAGAGGAATACAATTTATTCCTCCTCATATTTATGGTTTTTCTTTCCTTTAGTCATTAGATTCCTAGTAGGCTACTTAGCAAATCTCACACATATTTTGACCTAAATTATCGTATTTTTCTAGATCCTTTTGGGAAAAGATTTATGACTCACTAAAGCACATTTTTCAATATTTTTTTGTAATTTTTTATTGATTTTTTGTTTTGGTTAAATTTTTACTAGCTATATTTGTCGTTTTGAAAAATCGTCATGTACAACACACATAAGATGACCTAAACTTATCAGTTTTTGATTTTTTTTTTAGATTGAGAAGAATTGTCTGAAGTATGTTTTGGTGCAATTCGTTTTACAAAAAAATATTTTAATAAAAAGTTATTAAAATACTAAAAAACCCTAATAATTCAAGCTTATGGACTAGTTTTTTTAGAAATTAATTCGAAAATAGAAAAAATAATCAAATTGTAAAAAAAATTACATATTTAGAATTTGCATTGTCTCATCTATAATGGGTTTTAATTTCGTAAAAAAATTCGGCAAAATAGGTCTTCAAACATATGTCCAAAGTCATTATTTTCTTATGACATTAACATGACCTTCAAGTTGCAAGTCAAACTAGGTCCAAAGCTTAGATTCGGGTGCCTAAGCCATTTCCCGAACCAAAAAACAAGCCAAAAATCTAACCAAAAATTCATATTTTAAAAACAAGATCCCATTTCATAAATTTTTTTTTTTTATGGTTCTAAATGGGATCCCATTTTGAAAATTGCTAAAAATGGAAAGTTTTCATTTTCAAAAGTTTTCAAAATAGGATCCATTTTGAAAACTTTCCAAAATGGAAATTTTCAAAAATTGAAAGTTTCCAAAATGGATTTTTCAAAAATTGAAAGTTTCCAAAATGGAATTTTTTCAAAAATTGAAAGTTTCCAAAAATGGGATCCCATTTTTTAAATTTAGGCTTGGGATCCTGAAGCTAAATGGGATCCTGTTTTTTGCAAGCCGATTTCATTTTTTTTGCCGAAGGCAAAAAATTCCACATTTCGTGGACTCATCTTTTTGCATTTACCTCCAAACACCTTAAAGTACTTAACAGTAGGAATCTTGAAGAGTTCTTTGTGTTGTTACCTTTGATCTGAACTCTGTTAAGAATATACACAACAATGTGGATTGCCTCTCTCGAATATACATCAAGTACATTTGCCTCTTTTATCATAGTCCTTGCAACCTTTTGAATAGTCTTGTTCCTCCTCTCAACAACTCCATTCTACTAAGGAGTTCTAGGAGTAGAAAAATGTCTCTTTATACCATGCTCTTCACAAAACATATTAAACTCACTGGAGGTGAATTCTCCACCTCTGTCAGACCTTAAACATTTTATTTTCAGGTTCACTTCATTCTCTACCATAGCCTTAAACACTTTGAATCTGTCTAGAGCTTGAGCTTTCTCCCTAAGAAAATTAAACCATGTCATTCTAGAATAATAATCAATTAGAAGCATGAAATGTTGGATGTTGTGATGTGTTGCTGATATGTGGTTGTCATTAATTTCAACACTATTTGCCTTCAATACATCAGAGGTTGTATATGTCAAGGATATTGAGAAAATTGTAAAAGAAAGTTTTCCAGGTTCCTAGTGGAACTGTGTAGGTCATGAAGGCGTCTTGTTCTATACGTTGAAGATAAGCTATTGTGGACTAAAGGGTTTATTCTTGAGAGTATCTAGATTATCCACCAGAAGTTTCAGAGGTTCACGTATAGATTTGATTGTGTTGTGGTCTGCCAGTATTTATGTGGTCTCTATCAGCGTTCTTGAGTGAAGATTGTATGAATATGGTAATTCTAGTTGCTGCAGATGCTTCTCTATTGTTTCTTGGTGTTTTTGGATGTCTCTAGACCATGCTCTATCTTTGTGGTACCTCCACATTAATAAGTTTGCTCATGGTCAAATATTTTCTTATGCACATACGGGTTTTCATGTTCTTGGCCGACATGATGGTGGTAATGTGCTGTGGATCCTTGAAAAGTAAAATTTGAATGTTTGGCACACTCATGAATATTGTTTTGGGTTGCATCATTTTTTTGGCCGATGGTGTTTAGATCCACATTGAAAATATAATTGTAAATTTGGGCCGGCATTGCAAACATGTTTTATTTTTCTAGCTGACTAAGTTGTTGTAATCTCATGTTACGGATATATAAGAGTGATTGTTTCATCAGTTGCAAAGTGTGCTTCATGTGTTGGGTGTGCTCCTATGTGTGTATGTGTGAATATCATTCGATTGTAGAGCAAAGTGTGAAGAAGACCGAGTGACATGTGAAGTAGTTTGAGTGAAAAGTAAAGGAGTTTTCTGTGATTAATTTGAACTTTAATCAGGCTTGTGCAGAAGCTATTTTCTTAGTTTGTACCCTTTGGATTTAATCCTATTCTGTACTGTTGGGTAGTGAGCCCCTTTTGTAATTAAGCAGTGAGCTCTAGGCAGTGTGCCTAAATGCATGTGCATTCCCCTTTATTATTTTCATTATACTTTTGACATGGTATAATATTGTGGACTAACATCCACCATGGTTTTTCCCCTAACATGGTTTCCACATAAAGAATCTTGGTGTTCTCTGTCTCTCTGATGTGTTAATTGCTTATTCATCAGATCTGAGATTAAGTAAGGTAAAGTTTGAAAAGTTTATTATTTTGTGACAACTGATTCACCCCCCTCTCAGTTGTCTATCCTTGTTTTTCCAATAATTGGTATCAGAGCAGGTTCCTCTAAAGAAGTCTAAAAGCTTGAGGTGATCTGAGATGGAAACATACAAGAAGGACAGTCCTAGATTTGATGGAACTAACTACTCACTGTGGAAAGTTAGGATGCAATGTCACCTAAGGTGTATTGGTGAAGCTTTCTAGAAGATTACAAAAGATCCATATATTATTCCTCAGAATGGTCCCTCCACTGCTGATGAGATCAAAGAAGCTAAAAATAATATCAAGGCGATTGAAGCTTTGGTGAGTGCTTAGACAGATTCGGAGATGGAAAATGTGATAGGACTACAAACAACTCATGAGATTTGGACAAAGCTGGAAACTTTGTATGAAGGAGATGCACAGGTGAAGATGGCTAAGCTACAAAGTTTGAAAGGAAAGTTTGAGAATTTGAAGATGGGTGAAGATGAAAATATCACTTATTTTATGCAAAGAGTAAATGAAATAGTGATGGGTATTAGAAGTGTCAGTGGTTCTCTGGATGAGGATGAAATTGTGGCTAAGATACTTAGATCCTTGCCTCCCTCCTACAAAGTGAAGGCTCACGCTATTGAAGAGCTCAGATTAGTAACAAAGATGACAAGAGACACGCTGGTTGGTAAGCTTATTGCTTTTGAATTAAGTGAATTTGGTGAATTTTCTTTGAAGACTAAATCTGCATTCATGGCTACTGTATTCAAAAGTAACAAGCAAATATATGGTTTGGGAGAATGTTTCAGAAAGATATCCAAGTATGATGAAGAATTGAAACAACTTGAAGATAAAGAAAGAGAGGTAGAAAAATTGGAAGCACTGATTGTAAAGAAAGAAGGTAGAGGAAAAGGTAAGTATGAAGGAGTGTTGCCTATTAAATGTTTTTCTTGCAGCAAAATAGGTCATTTTGAATCAATATGTTTTGATCGAGTTCCTAGATCTAAGCCTAACAAGTCTAGATTCCAAAAGAAATGCTACTTTGCTGAAGGAGTGACTAATGATGAGTCTAATAAAGATAATGGAAATGAAGATGAATGGGTTTTCATTGCTACCATTGAAAATAGTCCTATGGCTATTGAATCTACTAAAGATGAGAAAGCTCTTGTAGATAGAGTTGAAGAAAAGGATGAGTGGGTTATTGATAGTGGATGCTCACATCATATGATTGGTGATAATTTTTTTTTTAAGTCTAGAGAAGTATGATGGTGGTGTTGTAAGATTTGGAGACAACAATGCTAGTGTGATTCATGGCAGAGGTTCTATTTTCCTTGGTGGTAAGGATAACACTGATGATGTTCTTTATGTTGAAGGCTTGAAGCACAATCTTTTGAGTGTTGGATAGATGGTAGAAAAAGGATATGATCTACAATTCAAAGATGGAAGATGCAAGATACGTGGAAGTTCTGGCAATATGATTGCTATAGGTAGAAAGACAAAAAGGTAAATTTTTCACCTAAATTCTGCTAGTGGGAGTTGTTTAATTGCTCAAGTAGATGAAAGCTGGTTATGGTATAGGAGGTTGTGTCATGTAAATTTTGATAACATTTTTAAGGTAAGTTCCACTCAAGTAGTAAGAGATCTATCTAAGTTAGTGAAGCCTGCTAACACAATTTGTAAGGAGTGTCAGATGGGTAAATAGACTAGAGTCTCCTTCTAGAGCAAACAGTTTCATTCAAATGATTTGCTAGAGCTGCTACATACTAACCTCTGTGGTCCCTCCAGAATCAGAAGTATTCATGGAGAAATATACTTTATGTTGATTATTGATGATTACTCTAGAATGATATGGGTTTCCTTCTTAAGAGAAAAATGTGAAGCATTGGAAAATTTCAAAGGTTTCAAGGCTATGGCAGAGAATGAGAAAGGTCTGAAAATCAAGTGTTTGAGATCTAACAGAGGTGGTGAGTTCACCTCCAGGGAGTTCAACTCTTTTTGTGAAGAACATGGAATCATAAGACAATTATCTGCTCCCCGAACCCCTCAACAAAATGGAGTTGAAGAAAGAATAGAACAATTTTGGATGTTGCTAGAATAATGGTGATAGAAGGAAATGTGCCCCAGATCTATTGGAGTGAAGTTGTAAGCACTGTTGTGTATACTTTAAATCGGGTAAATGTTAATAGTAATTCTGGTAAGACCCCTTTTGAGCTATGGTTTGGTTATAAGCCTACTATTAAATATTTCAAGATCTTTGGAAGAAAATTTTATATTAAGAGAGATGATGATATAGGAAAGTTTTATGCAAGAAGCAATGATGGAATCTTTTTAGGTTACTCTACTAAAAGCAAGGCCTACCAATGCTATAATAGAAGACTGAGAAAGATGGTTGAGAGTGCAAATGTCAGAGTTGATGAGGATTCTGCCAAATCATCTAGATATTGTGGATATGATTCAAATGCAGAAAATAAAAACAAAGGGAAAAATGTTTAGAAACCAAATCAACTTCAGATTATTCCATATGTTTTGGTAAAGCAACCTCAATTTGTTTCGGTAAATGAAGTCAGGAAGCATAGACAAGTGCAAGTGCAGAAGAAAGATTAGAAGAACCAAAAGCTCATGAAAGTCCCAAAACTCCAAGGTATGTAAAGCTAAATCATTTTGAAACTCAAATTATAGGAGATAAGAATAAAGGTGTGCAAACCAGAAGAAAGATTGCAGAAGAGTATTGCCTAATTTCCAAGATTGAACCTAAAAATGTCACTGAAGCCTGCCAAGATGAACACTGGATGGAAGCTATGAAGGAAGAGCTAGCACAAAATGATGATTCTCCTAAGGAAAATCAAACTAGATACAAGTCAATGATCGATGGATTGCTCTATTTAACCCAGACTAGACCAGATATTATGAATGTTGTATGTATGGTTGCTAGATTTTAGGCTGATCCAAAAGAATCACATGTGACTGTTGTTAAGAGAATCTTCAGATATCTAAAGGAACAGTTGACTTTGGACTTTGGTATCTAAAGGATGATGATCTCACTTTGAGTGCATATATTGATACAGATTGGGTTGGAGATGTAGATGATAGGAAAAGTACTAGTGGTGATGCTTTCTTCCTAGGGAGGAAGCTCGTATCCTAGTTGAGCAAAAAGTAGAATTCCATTTCTCTATCTACTGCTAAAGTAGAATATATTGCTGCTGCAAATAATTGTACTCAAGTGATATGGATGAAACAAATGTTGAAAGATATCAAGGTGATATATGGAGAGCCTATTGCCATATAATGTGACAATTCAAGTGCAATAAATATTTCAAAGAATCCAGTGCTACACTCTAAGACTAAACATATATCAATCAAGTTTCACTTCTTGAGGGAGAAAGTGAATGAGAAAGAAGTCAGACTAGAGTATGTGCCTACCAAAGAATAGATTGAAGACATCTTTAATCAGCCATTGCTGAAGGATACTTTTGAGTATCTCAGAGGAATGCTAGGGGTAATTACCCCTCTTGATAAGAACTAAAAGATGCATTTACTTGCATCAATCCATGAGCTACATTGCTATACTTTGATTTGGATTGATGTTTCCATGGTGCTACTCAGGGGGAGTAGTTAGATGTGTAGATATTTGGTTCAAAGGGTGTATATGGAAAGGTCATGGTTACCTTTACCATTGATGTCAAAGGGGGAGAAGTAAAATGTGAAAAATCTTTCGAGGAGAAGAGCCTTGTCGGAGAAAAGTAGTTAAGAAGCAAATGTGTTGGGTTAATGGTATTTTTCACATCATGTGTTGCCATCAATGCCAAAGAGGGAGATTGTTGGATGATGTGGATGTGTTGCTGATATGTGGTTGTCATTGATGTCAATACTATTTTCCTTCAATACATCAGAGGTTGAATATGTTGAGGATATTGAGAAAATTGTAAAAGAAAGTGTTCTAGGTTCCTAGTGGAACTGTGTAGGTCATGAAGGCATCTTTTTCTGTATGTTGAAGATAAACTATTGTGGACTAAAGGGTTTATTCATGAGAGTATCTAGATCATCCACTGGAAGTTTCAGAGGTCCGTGTATAGATTTGATCATGTTTTGGTCTGACAGTATTTCTGTGGTCTTTGTCAGCGTTCCTTAGTGAAGATTATGTGACTCTAGTAATTGTAGTTGTTGTGGATGTTTCTCTACTATTTCTTAGTGTTTTTGGATGTCTCTAGATCGTGCTCTATCTTTGTGGTACATCCACATTGATCGGTGTGCTCGTGCTCAAAGATTTTCTTATGCACATACAGGTTTTCATGTTCTTGGCCGACATGATGGTGGTAACATGCTATGGATCCTTGAAAAGTAAAATTTGAATGTTTGGTACGCTCGTGAATATTGTTTTGGGTCGCATCATTGTTTTTTCTGATGGTGTTTAGATCCACATTGAAAATTTGATTGGAAATTTGGGTCGACATTGCAAATATGTTTTATTTTTCTGGTTGACTAAGTTATTGATGTAATCTCATGTTGAAAATATATAAGAGCAATTGTTTCATCAGTGCAAAGTGTGCTTCATGTGCTGGGTGTGCTCCTATGTGTGTATGTGTGAATACCATTCGATTGCAGAGCAGAGTGTGAAGAAGACCGATCAAAGTGTGAAGTAGTTTGAGTGAAAAGTAAAGGAGTTTTTTGTGCTTAATTGGAATTATAATCAGGTTTGTGTAGAAGCTATTTTCTTAGTTCGTACCCTCTAAATTTAATCCTATTCTATACTATTGGGCAGTGAGCCCCTTCTATAATTGAGTAGTGAACTCTAGGTAGTGTGCCTAAATGCATGTGTATTCCCCTTTATTATTTTCATTATACTTTTAACAGGGTATAATATTGTGGACTAACATCCACCGTGGTTTTTCCCCTAAGAGGGTTTCCACATAAAAAATCTTGGTGTTCTCTGTCTCTCTGATGTGTTAATTTCTTATTCATCAGATCTAAGATTAAGTTAGGTAAAGTTTGAAAAGTTTATTATTTTGTGACAACTGATTCACCCCCCCTCTTAGTTGTTTGTCCTTATTTTTCCAATATGAAATACCTGTCACCATTAAGACTTCTTATTCTTGTAGGACCATAGAGGTCTATATGAAACAATTCCTGCATTCTGGTAGTCGATTTCTCTTTTCCTTTAAAGTTGCATCTTGTTTGTTTTCCCAAATGACAATTTCTACAAATAGTATTGGTAGGCTTTGTGATTTTAGATAGATCCCAGAGAACTTCTTTTGAACTAATCCTGATTAGATTGTCAAAGTTTACATGTCCCATCCTCCGGTGCCATAGCCAACTTTCATTAACTTGAGATACAAAACACTGACCATCAACACACTTAAGCTGATAAATGTTTCCATATGTTCTTCTTGCTATAGCTACCATGGTTCCAGACCCTTTTCTGATTTCACAAGTATTATCCTAAAACACAAGCTTAAATCCTTTTCTACACATTTATCCAACACTCAAGAGATTATGCCTTAGCCCTTAACATAATAGATATCATCAGTATTGTGTTTTCCATCAAAACTAATTATTCCTTTTGCAACAATATTTGCACTAGAATCATCTCCAAACATGACTAATCCTCCATCATAATTTTCAAGTTTAGTAAACTTACTTTTGTCTCTAGTCATGTGATTTGAGCAGCCACCTTCAATCATCCAATAGTCTTTATCTTGTCTAGCACAAAAGGAAGTACTTAACCAAAGTACCTTCCATCTCTTCCTTCTTATTTTCTAGACCACATTCCCTTGTACATCTTCCATTGTCAGTAGAGATTGATTTATTTTCTAAGGCTAGAAACAAGCATTCATCATTATCATCCTCAAAATTAGATTCATCATTAGAAATTCCAGCATCTTCTTTGACATAATACAATTTCTTGAAATTTTTATCCTTTTTGTCTTTATTGTCTTTATTTTTCTTATGAATGGCTCTATTTGGACATATTGAAGCATAGTGACCAATATTTCCACAACTGAAACATTTAAAGGGTAACATACCCTTGTACTTACTAGTACCTTTCTTCAACTTCCTTGTAAAATTTTCTTCTAACTCCTCTGAACTATTACCATCTGTGAACCCCTATTCGAAGTGCCTACAAAAACACAACAACAAACAATGTTAGAGAGTCATCTTGTAAGCATGAACAAGGATTCCCCATGAAATCCATTCACAAAGCTAAAAATAGGAAATAAAACAAAGAAAATAATGAAGAACATAATGGAAATATGAAATCCTAATTTAGCATGCAAACACTTGATCCCATGGGGGAGTTGGTGCAAATAGGTGTGTGGAGATTTTCCCTTTCCCAACTCCTTGAATGAAAATGTTGATTGAAGATGATTGATCCACTTGATAAGTCCCTCAATGAGCTCCAAAATCTGCAATAAACTAGTTAAGAAGATGGATGGAATTTGAGAGATATTTGTGCATAATAACTTTGCATAATTGTGGATGATCAAATGCATGGTGAAGCATTCTATTTATAGAATGTTGAAATGGAAACAAAGCCAAAATAGAGCAATGTGGGACAAAGATTTGGCCAATGGAAAAATGCCACTTGTCCAAATGTGATTGGGTGAGGAATGTGCAAGTTTTGACAAATGTGCCAATAAATGCATTTTTTGAATTTGAATTTTGAGAAAAGACATGTAAGAGGGGGAAAGAAAATTGCATTAAATGCCACTTGGCTCAAGGCAAGGACATGTAAGAAGAAGTAAATGCCTTGTTGGAAGGACTTGTAAGAGAGAGTAAATGACATGTTGGAAGGACATGTCATTCAAATTTTGAATTTGAAATAGAAGAATATTCCTCCAAAAGATGCTTTGTTGAGGGAAAATGAAGATTTAATAAATCAATAAATTGATTTATTTGTGCAAGTGGGAAAAGCTAGAGGATTTTGAAGATTAGATTAGATTTAATCAAGATTTGATCAATTTAATGAAGATTAGGAAGTTTGACTTATTTTGACTTAGATTTTTGGATTAATTTAAATCAAACAAGAGAGGAAATGATTTAATGAGTTTAATTAAATAAACATGTTTTGATTATTTAATTAAAGAGATTGAAGTAAGATTAAATTAAATAAGATTTTAATTTATTCAATTTAATAGATAGACTTTAGAGATTTAATTAAATAAAATTAATTATTTAATTAAACGAGATGGAGTTAGATTAAATTAAATAAGGTTTTAATTTATTTAATTTAATAGATAAACTTTAGAGATTCAATTAATTAAATAAAATTAATTATTTAATTAAAAGAGATGGAGAATGATTTAAGAGACTTAATTAAACACATGATTTGTTTAATTAAGAGAAGAAAACAAATGAATTTAATCAAATAAAGATATTCAATTAAATGGTTAGGTCGGGGAATGATTTAGGATGAAATGATGTCGGTAGTTAGACTTAGATGTGCAATGTCAACTTGTACATTTTTGCGTGTCTACATTTTGCCCCTCTTTGAAGCAATGTACTTGTTGCATTGATTCAAAGAATGATCTTGTCATGATCAATAGTCAAAATTTATCTAATTTTTCGGATGCCCCATTGTTTCCCCAGTGAGAATAATTGCACTGGTATATTGCCCCCTCGAGATGTTGAATGGGAATGCCAATTGCCAATCAAAATCGCGATAAAATGCGAGAGGAGTGGTTGATGTAGATGAATGGACATTCATTAGTTGTGGGTAGCTTCATGTACTAACTGGGATAGAAATGTTAGTAAAGATAGAAGAATGTGATAGAAGAATGAAAGAATGAGATGATCATGCAAATGATGAAGACTACTTGCCATGGAGTTGGGATTTTCAAAGGGCGAATTTCCTTATGTTTGATAATACAGGCAGTACGATGCATCAAGGTATAAAGAACTAGGATGGCGTTGTACCTAGTGTGATGGACTTTGACTCGACAAATCGGATAGGAGTATTCTTGCTCACACCTGATATACGAAACCCTATCCAGAAAATAGTTCAAATATTTCAAATATCTCAGACCAAAACATAGGAAGGCGAGCCTTTCTATGTGGTCAACAAGAAACTTAAAATACCCTCGCTACAGACTAAACAAAAGCACGCATGACCAAGGTTATATTACAAAGATATCCAACAAGCACAGCAGACAAAAGATAATGATTGTTGCCCCATTCCTATCTCTCTAAATCCTTCTTTTGGACATCATCGAGAGGTCCTTGAAATGAACACAATGAGATAAATCAAACAAGGTAAAGTAAGTGAGAAAACAAACTAATGTTCTTCGTACCGTTAGCCGAGAGAAATGATGTTTCGAAAGATGGGAGCCAAAAAATATTGCCAAAAGATAATGTCCATTGTCAGAATGGATCCTAGGACATGTTAATGACACGTCGTTTTGTTTACCCAAAGTGGTTGGTTTGATACAAGTGCCCATTGTTGGAACGGATCCTAGGACATGCTTTTATCAAACGATGATGAAATTGATTTATGATTTATATGCCATTGATAAGAAAAGAGTTGACCAACTTGCTTGCTGACTGACCTATACTTGAGATTTTGACAGTTTAGGTTTTCACATTTTGACTGCTAGACTTGTTTCCGACTGTTTTACCAAAGGTTGAGGGTGATGACGATTTATTATGGATGATTGATTATTGCGAGTGTAAGCGAGATGAGGCGGATGGATTTTTTTCAAATATTTGGATGTTTTTGGAGTTTTGTAATGTTTTGAGGCTGTTTTTGGTATTTTTTCAAATGTTTTCAAATGTTTTGATTTTCAATTTTCTAATGTTTTTGGGATTTTTTGAGATTTTGACCAAAAGACTAACCTAAAGACCTATCCTAGGGGCCTCGGGAGCTGATCAACAGATTAACCTTGCCTACGTTATACACGTAGAGACCACGTAGTTCGACTGACAACTTGACCGATTTACAAATGAAGATATACATGATGAAATGTCAATTTTATTATGATGGACTCCTATAGGACTGACCTAAATGTCTCGGGGGGTGATCAAAGATCAACCTTGCCTACGTTCAAGCTCAGAGACGACTTAGTTTGACAAGATGACCTTGTTTTTGGCTTTTTGAATGACTTTTTGACGTATTTTTGGATTTTGATATGTTTTGAATGTTTTTGGATTTTTTGATTTTCTGATGTTTTTGGGTTTTTTGATTTTGAGGACTTTAACATCATACACGAATCCGATCCGATAAGAACATGCCCCTAGCGTGATGCAATAGAATACCCCGTTAAAGGCAGGACAAACTGACCTTGAGGATGGGCCGAGTAGTACTAGGATGGATCATGATACAAATGCAGGACCAAGCTATGGTGCGAATGCGAGTGGATGAGTGATGGATGGAAACCTGAATGCGATGGATGATGTAGATCAAGCCATAAAGATCCTAGTGGATGGACAGTGCTTATTTACGCAAGGCACCTGTTTGCTAGGTTTTCACCGAGGTACTTGCCCAAAGTGCCACCAAAGTGGTTTTCACTAGAGGACGATTTTTTCTCTTTACTGTTTTCTTGATTTTTTTTGCTTTTTTGCTTTTTTTTGTTGTCACCAAGACGTCTGTTTACCAGGTTTTCGCCAAAGTAACCATTTTTTTAAGACTTTTTCTGATTTTTTTTGGATTTTGGTTCTATACCTTGTAAGAATTAGGCATAAAACTTTTTGAGATGGGAGCTATTCATTGGCTCCTATAGGGGTTCCCCTTCGGGTGTTGATAACTGATATGCCCCTGATTTGGAGCTTGCTGTGATGACAAAGGGTCCCAGCCAGTTGGGTTCAAACTTTCCCTTGCCATTTGGGTTCAAACTTGCCCTTGCCATTTGGGTTTAAGACATTCTTCTGATTCTCTTTTAGCACCAATTCTCTAACCTGGAAAGTTTTGCTTCTGATTTTCTTGTTGTAGCTCCTTTTTAGTCTATTCTAATACACTTGCAGATGGTTTAAAGCATCTAGACATCACTTGTCCAACAGTTCTAGCTCGTTCAGTCTTGAAACTCGATACTCCTCATTCGTGATGAGGTTTTGCAATGATACTCTGAGGGATGGTAGCTCAATCTCAATGGGAAAGATGGCCTCTGATCCATAGACCAAGGAAAATGGTGTGGCACCAGTGGGTGTGTGGATGCTGGTTCGATAAGCCCAGAGGGTAGGATTAAGCTGCAAGTGCTAGTCACGAGCTGCGTCATTGACTATTTTCTTAAGGATTTGAAGGATGGTTTTATTTGTAGCTTCTGCTTGGCCATTACCTTGGGGATAGTACGAGGTGGAAAAGTGATGTTGGATTTTGAATTTATCACATAGGTCATGAACTTCCCAATTTTTGAATGGTGTCCCATTATCTGAGATAATGGATTATGGAACACCATAGCGGCATATGAGATAGTTCAGGATGAACTTTGAGATCTGCTTTCCTATTATGTAGGTCATAGGTATGGCTTCAACCCACTTGGTGAAGTACTCAGTTGTAGTTATAATAAATTTGTGGCCATTGGATGAGGTGGGTGTGATTTTCCCAATGAGATCGAGTCCCCACTTTGAAAAGGGCCATGGTGTGACGATTGGATGAAGCTCTTGAGCTAGAGCATGGATGAGGTCCCCGTGTTGCTAACATTGTAGACACTTCTTGACGTATTCATGTGCCTCTTTGTCCATGGTAGGCCAGTAATACCCACTCCTCAGCAATTTCTTAGCCAAGGTCATGCCACTCGAATGAGAACTACAGATGCCGTTGTGCACCTCAATTAGGGCAGCCGAAGCCTCCTCAGGGTTAAGACATCTTAGTAAGGTTCCTTCTATGCTTCTGCGATATAGGGTTTCTCCTAAAATGACAAAACGAGATGCTTTCTTGATAAAGGTTTGTCTAAGGCTTGAACACAAATCGGTGAGAATGATACCTATCCTAAGGTATGTGTAAATGTATTGGTACCACTGATCATTCAGACCAATGATTTCTTCCACAAATTCTGACTCTGGTACCTTGAATGCTGGTACGAGAAGATGCTCTACTAAGAAGTCATATTTCAGAACATTTCGAGGGATCTCTAAGAGTGATCCAATAGTTGCTATTGCGTCTACTGCTCTATTGTTGGTTCTTGGTACTTGCTCGAATGTGATGTCAACAAAAGATTCCTTGAGATTTTCCACCAGCCTTTTGTATGGAGTTAGCTTATCATCCTTTTTTTGGTACTCATTGTTCACTTGATTTATGATAAGCTGTGAATCTCCATATACCTTCAATGTCATAATGTTCCACTATACTGCTATCCTGAGACCTATAGTTAAAGCCTCGTATTCTGCAATGTTGTTGGTACAAGGGAATGCTAGTTTGTATGATCTTGGTATACAATCCCCTTGTGGAGTGATGAAGAAGATACCAGCTCCTAACCCATGTTGTGTGTAGGAGCCATCAAAGTATAGTTTCCAGTGAGTAGCTATGTCAATGTTGAAAATGGATTCATCTAGAAATTATGAAACAAGTGGGTTCTCTGCATAGATAGGTGTGTCTGCCAGTTGGTCTGCAATGACCTGTCCCTTGATTTCCTTGCACTCCACATACTCAATGTCATATTCTGATAATATCATTAGCCACTTAGCCATTCTTCCCATAAGCATTTCCTTTGAAAGAAGATACTTTAGGGGATCAATTTTAGCTATGAGTTTGATCTTGTGTGCCAACATGTAGTGTCTGAATTTTTGGGATGCAAACACCATTGCTAGGAAAGCTTTTTCAGTGAATGTATAGTTTAACTCATGGCCCACCATTGTATGACTGATGTAGTAGATGGCTCTTTCTATTCCATTTTCATCATGTTGTGCTAGGAGAGCACCAAGGGCTGCTGTAGTTGCTGAGATATAAAGGATCAATGGTTTGTTCTGAATTGGAGGCCTTAGTATTGGAGGTGTTAACAGATATTCCTAGATTTTGTTGAAGGCTTGTTCGCATGTCATCCCATTTGTACGTTACTCCCTTCTGGAGTAAGTGAGAGTAAGGGATTTGTTTGTTTGCTAATTGTGCTATCAACCTGCGAATTGACTGAAGCCTGCCTTGGAGACCTCTCAGTTGTTTCAATGTCCTAGGAGCTTCCATTTCAAGTATTGCTTTCACCTTTGCCAGATCAATCTCAATGCTTCTCATTGACACTATTTAGCCCAACAACTTTCCTGATTGTATGCCAAAGACGCACTTCTTGGGATTCAAACGAACCTTGTATTCTTCTATTCTGTCAAAGATAACACTCAAGACCGATATATGATCCTTCCTCTTTTTGGATTTTCCCAGGATGTCATCGACATAGTCCTCAACTATTTTGTGGATCATGTCATGGAATATTAGTGTCATGGCCCTTTGGTATGTGGCCTCGACATTCTTTAAGCCGAATGGCATTACATTCCAGCAGTATGTTCCCCAAGGACAAGTGAAAGATGTTTTATGTTGGTCTTCCTCTACAATTCTTATTTGATTATAGCCTAAAAATCCATCCATCAAGGAAAGCATCTCGTGCCCCGCGGTCATGTCTACAATCATATCAATGTTAGGCAACGGGAAATCATCTTTTGGGCAAGCCTTGTTCAAGTCCCTAAAGTCTGTACAGATTATTATGCCCCCAGTTGGTTTTGAAACTGGTACTAGATTGGAGACCCACTCAGGGTAGGCTATCATTCGTATGAATACCGCATCTAGTAGTTTCTGGAGTTCCATCTTGACTAATAGAGCAATATGTGGGTGCATCTTTCTCAACTTCTATTTTACAGGTTTAGCTTCAGGATAGACTGCCAAGTGATGAACCACTACCTCTAGATCCAATCCTGGCATATCAGCATAGGTCCATGCAGAATTTATCTTCCTCTCCTTTAAGAAGGTAGCCAACTCCTCTTGTTCTTTGCATAATAATGACTCTGTGTAGAATGTAATATGAGGAGTTTCTTGTGTTCCCAGATTGATGGGGTTGCACTTTTCTGCTAGCATAGCTGACTTTTCTTGGTGTATAGCTATAAGAGGAAGATTGAATCCCCCATCCTCAGGCACCTCAGAGAGGTTTTCACCATTGGATGCATCCTTTATTTTTACTTTTTCAGAGTCGGAGAGTGCCACAAGGTGGTTTTCACTCAAGGACTTGGAGATTATTCTCAATTTTTTATTTTTGCGACTGAGGGATTCAATCGTTTCTCCATAGTATGCATGTGTATCCAGATCTATGATAAAAACTGCCTTATGATCCCCACATGGCATGTCCTCCCTAAGTCCCATGAATTTTGAGAGTGCCTCATCGTTTTCAAACATGTCAAGAATTGTTGGTCCTCGTTGGTCATAATCAGTTAGTTGGGGATAGACTAATCAGATTTCATTGCTTTGGTTTTCAGACTCATAAGACAAGGTTCTAATCATAAGGATGTTAGTATCCTCAAATAGCAAAGGTAATCCTATTTCTAGTGACTCAGTTAAATCAGTGGGAATTCCTAAAGTCATGGAGGATTGTGGAGTAGCTACGGATTCCTAAGGAGGTGTTCAGTTCTGTCTACCATGGGCACCTCGACCAAGTATAGTTACCTTAGGAGTAGGATGACCAATGCCAAGATTTTTTATTTACTTCTCAGGTATAATGGGTATTACACGCCTGTTATTATCTTGGCCTAACCCTTGGTTCGGATTATAGCCCATCGAGAGCATCATCTTCATACCTTTGTTTCGTTCGTCCATAGGCAATTCAACTACTGGTATATCATCTCGATAGAGGAGATGAGATAGGTCCCCCTCTAATGTTTCTTGACCAAGGTCTCCTGCACTTGTGAAGGTGGGGTTTCATTCATAGGAGCCTTGAGATGTTGAAGCTTCTTGTGATTGTGGTCGTCCTCTTGATCTAGGAGATTGTGGTAGCTCTCCTACTACAAAAGCATTCTTAGGCATTGAATAGTTTCCACAACCATCATCTTGTATTATGACTTTGATATCAGAAAAGGCGGGGATGGCGGGGGTGGAGGGTGTCTCTGTCGCAGAAGTGAGAGTGGCGGGATCCACGTAAGGTGTTGATGGGCCTTCATCATTCTTGGGTACTTGCGGGATCTTGTAGTATTTTTCCTCTAGATTTTTGCAGTAGGCAAATGGCTTAGGATCTCCATGGATAGTAACCTCTTGACCTTCATGTGTGAATTTCACACATTGATGAAAGGTTGAAGCTACAACTTGCATTGCATGTATCCATGGTCGCCCTAGGAGAATGTTGTATGGTAAATCGAGGTCCAAGACCTGACAGTTGGTTTGCATGATGGTGGGTCCAACCTGGACAGGAAGCTGAATGGTGCCTTGGGATACCCTTTCCTAGTCATCGTATGCTCTTATTGTGATGCCTTTTCCTTTGTCAATTGAATCCTCTGAAATGTTCAAATTCTTTAGAATCTTTAAGGAGCAAATATTTAAGCCTGCACCTCCATCCACCAAGACTCTCTTGACTTTATTTTTATTTACGTACGCCTCCAGATGAAGCACACGGTTGTGAGATGGTTGTGTGGGGAAGTCTTGTTCAGAAAATGTAAGAATGTTAGGTGTGGTGATACTTGCGACCATAGCTTGGAATTGTTCTCACATCTAGATCTGCGGGGATAGTGGATGACGCCAAAGCTTCTTCTAGAATCTTTTTGTGTGCAGATGAGATTTTGAGTAACTCCATGATGGAGATATGTGCAGGGGTTCTTTTCAATTGATCCAAGACATTATAGCCACTAGGGTTAGACCTTGGATTGGATGTGGAATTTCTGCTTGGTTGGGATGGTGCTGCAATGGTAACCTTTCCACCTCTTGTGGTGACTCCACAATCAGCTTGGGCCCCTTTGATGGTGATGACTCCACAAAACTCATCTAAACAAGCAACAACACCCTCGTATGTGTGGTTGACATTTTTATAAGCCCCTTTTCCTTTGTCTTGATCTTTGTTTCCTTTGTTACCATGATTCGGCATCGGATTCGTGTAAATCTTGAGATCTTTGTTTCCTGATGGTGCTTCCACATCTATGATTTTGTCATCTATGAGGTCTTGAATTAGATTTTTGAGCCTCATGCAGTTGTTTGTCGTGTGTCCCTTGAGTTTGTGGAAGTCGCAAAGATAATTCTCATTATACCATGGTGGCTTGACCGATGGTTCTTGATAATTATTGTGTAGGGACTGTTATCAATTTTTCATCTACCAATCTTTTCATGATTGCTTCAGCAGGTTCCCCAAGGGGTGTGTATTTTCGTTTGGGGAAGAACTTGTTTCGCTGTGGTCCTCCCTGATTATTAGTGTTGTTTGTGTTTTGGTTATGGGATGGCTGGACCACAATATTGACTTGTCGATTGCTTTGATTGGTATTTTGGTGTTGTTGTTGGGATGGTGGATTGTTCTTCCATGGGGCACAAATGACAACTTTGGTGTCAATGACACCATCATTGGTTACATTACAATTCTTTTCCCATGTTTGTGGTTTGTCATGATAACTGGATGATGAGTGGCCTTCTTGATATGATGAAGTTTCTCCCTGTGTGGCAAGGGCTCGTTCGATATTGAGCGCCCTAGGGATCAACTGGTCGTAAGTGGTGATGTTTTGCACTTTGAGGTGGAAGGCCAAGGGCCCATCAAGATTCACAATGCTAGTTCCCACTTGTTGCTCTTCAGGCATGGACCACTTGCTTCGATTAGCTTTGGATCGCCATCATTGTAAGAAAGCACTGAATGATTCATTTTTCCCTTGTTTGAGAGCTGATAATTCCTGTAAGCTAACCTCCATGGGAGTGTTGAAGGAATAATTCTGTATGAAGGCATCTATGATTTCCTGGAATTTTTTTATTCCAGAAAGTCAAGAAAACCAATCAATAGCGTTTCCATCCAAGCTTCTTGGGAATAATCTCATCAAGTACATTTCGTTGTAAGCCACCTCCATGCAATGTACTTGGAATTCCTTGATGTGATCTTTAGGGTTACCTATTCTATGATATTTGTCAAATTTAGGGATCTCAAACCCTTTTGGGAACGGTTTCATTTCTACACTCCTATCAAATGGATAAGGGCATAGGTTTTTTTGTGGTTTTGGTGTCCTTCTTGATTGAAGGTCAAGCACTTGTTGTGACAGAAATTTTATTTGTGTGATGACATCCAATTGTGGATTAGGAGGTGGAATGAATGTGTTCTGGGGGGGTGGAGTGGGTGTTTGAATGGGTGGAATGTTTGCTTGTTGTGCCATGTATGCTTTCAACAATGCTTGTTGTTGATCTTACTGTTGTTGCGCTAATAGAGCTTGTTGCTATGCTTGTTGTTGTTGGTCCAACAATGCTTGTTGTTGGTCAACTAGGGCTTGCTGTGCTGCTTCTTGTTGCTCTTGGTACTACTCTAACACTTGCTGATATGCGAGTTGTTGGGCTACTTGTAGTTGTGCAACGTATTGCACTTGTGCTTGCGCTCGTGCTTGGGCATCTTGGGCATCTTTTGCAGCTTGAGCAACTTGTGCAACTTGTGTGGCTTGTGTGGCTTGAGCAGCTTGTGTGGCTTGTGTGGCTTGTGTAGCTCATTGTTGTTGTTGCAACAAAGCTTGGGCTTGTGCCACTTGTTGTGCTTGTTGTTGTTGCAGTGATGTTTGAGCTTGATTTTGCTGTGAAGCTTGAGAAGTGTGCGTGACTATAGGCGCTTGCTGAATTGTTTGATATTGTTGGAGCAATTGTTGGTATGCTTTGAATGCAGCGTTGTAATGGCTTACTTGGCTTGGTCACAATGGTGGTGGTGGTGGGATCGGAATTGTGTTGGATGGAGTGGTGTGAGTTTGAGATGCGCTTAGAGCGATGGTGGTGGTGGGAGGTTGTGATGTAAGGGGTGTGATGGGGGTAGTGGAAGTTTGAGGTATAGTGGATGTAGTGGTTGGAGTGAATGTGGTGATAGGTGCATTTGGGATGGGTGAAGTGATAGGAATGGTGGGACTAGGTGAAGTGGTAGGAATGGTAGAGATGAGTGAAATAGTGGGTCTTTGAGAGTATTTTGATTAGCTATCATTGGTTTGATGTGGATGGTGTGTTTGAAAATGTGATGTACCCCCTTGGTTGGATGAATTGATTTGGATGGGGCGATTTATGTTAGGGAAAGGTGGAAGTTTAGGTAAAGGGGAGATCCCTAAACCAAAATATGGTGTTGACGTGGTGGGAGGTGTGAATGGTTTGAATGGTGGAAAATTTTCTTGTGCAAATGAAGAGACAAATCCGTAAGGTCTCTCTATTTCGGATGAGCTTGCTTGTACCAAAGGTCTAGACACTTGCGTGTCAAGGGAAAATGATGAGGTGGTATGGTAAGGAACCTCAGATGTATCGATAAATCAAGTGGGTTGTAAAGTGGATTTTGATGCGTGTTGAAGAGGGTATCATCCTCATTGATAGTAGGTTCTATGGTGGTAATGGAAGTGGTTGATTGTGGAAGGGTGTTTTGGTCATTTGGTACAAGAAGCTCATCCTCAATAGTGTTGAGAATTGATGGATTTATTTTAGCCATTGCGCGAAGAAACTTTTGTAGTTTTGGTTGTTTGAGCATCTCAAGAACTTCTTCCTCACTTAATTCTGTTGGTGTGATGTCTTCCACCAAGACCTCTTTTTGTGGATCGTGTGTAGTGATAGTGAGGTCTGGAAGTGGTGTGTTTTGGATTTCTGGAATGTTTTGGCTTAGATCACTTGTGGTTGATGTTTCTTGATTTAACTCCATGTTCCTCTTGTGTTGTGATCTTGTTTGAACCATAAAAGAGCAAACTAGGATGTGTAAAAGATCAAAGATGTGAAGATGAAAGGTGTATGATATATGGATGAGAATGGATGTTTTGAATTTGTATTGAAAATCTTGATGTGATGCTAGGTACTTTGGGTTTGCTTTGATTGATGATGTTTGATGTTTAGACTTTGAATTCTGTCTTTTGAATGTTGATGTTTGAGCAAGAGATATCCCCAAGATGTTTGGATGATGATCTAAAAAAGATAACTAATGCTCATAAAGGATAATTTGATTTAGGAGTGAGAATAGGATGTGTCTACTCACAAGCTAACCAAAAGATAATCCAAATTAGTGATGGGAGAAGGATGCATCTATCCACCATTAATTTGAACAAAGTGATAATTCAACTAAGTATGTGCAAAAGGATTCATTCACACACTTGAGTTGAACAAGTTTGATGTTTGAAGAATTCAAAGTCTCATGTTTGAAAAGTTTTGATGTCTACCAAAGGAGCCTAGCATAGTTGTGTCAAGATTTTCTCAAAATGTTGGTGAGATGTTTATGGTTGATGATGTTTTTGATGGATGAATGTTTGTTTTGATCTTAGAATGACCCTAGTTTAGACTTTTGTTTAACAAGACCAAGGTATTGAAGAACATGTTATGCCCTAAGCAAGGTATCCAATCCCTTGAAACAATCTTGGATTTTGTGTGTAGTAAAATGAATATAAAGTGGGGTTGTCTCTTGAAGCATGTCTATAGAAATTAGCCAACTTTTCTCTAAAATCATATAACCTTTTGAGTCTTTGTTGATGTTGTTTTGGGCTAAGTTTCCTTTTCTTGGGTTTTTGTATCTTGATCTTGTGAGAAATCATTGAAAAGACATGTGTGGGGCTCAATTGCTTATCTTTGCTTTTAATGACTTCTTTTTACCAAATACACTTTCTTGATTATGTTTCAAACTAAAGATGTCCTATGTCAAAATTCCTTTTCTTCCCACAAAGTGTTGTGTGGGAGTTCCAAGAAATTGAGGCAAAGGGATTTCCTAGGTTAACCCTAGTTAGAGCAAATGACGATATAAATTCAAGTGCTAAGAAACCTCTAAGGACATAATCCCAAGGGCAAGCAACAACACTTAAATTTGTCAAAAGGTATTTTCTCTATCAAAAGGGGTTTGAAATTTGCATGATCATGTTTAAGTGTTTGTTTTCCAATGTTTACAAACAAGCATGTGTTTTTGTAACCCAAAAGCATGTACAATCCTATGGATGTGATAGACAATGTTTGTTGAGTCCCCACTTAGACAAGTCCAGCTACGCCTACTTTTAGTGGATGGTTAGATGCTTGACCCCACTGACTCCCCTCCATGGCACTCACTTATACAGGGCAGCCAGGCACCAACACCCATGAAACTCCCATGGCATGCTTTCCATCTCTACTAAAAGCCATAAAAATGTGGGGCGGCTTCAGAACGACCGTTCTTGCACCAACAAATAGATAGGATTTTGGCCTTTTCTAAACAAGGGTTTTAATAAGGACTTTCCATTCATAGGAGTTGACCCAACATGGCAAGAGTCCCCTTTCAGATCCATCTTGTCGGAGTCAACCGCGTGATATTGGAGTTTCTTCCAATATCCACATTTATATCTCGGCTGGAAATACTCTTGGCTTTAGAGTGTTACCAGTTGAGTCGTTCCCTTGGGTGAGTACTTTTTCCCCAAGGCAGGCCCTTTAGGATAAATAAAAGTGAATGAAGAACAATATTCGTAACTTGATCAATCCTTGTAGGCAACAAGGAGAGAGAATATACGCAACAAATCCCCCACTCACACTCGCACAATAGTTTGTTCAATTTTAAGCCCAAATCAAAGTGTGGAGGTGATTGCTTTATCTCAACCCAAAGTCATGGAAAAGACTTTTTGATTCTCAAGATCGCTATAAAGCGCTAGAGAAGCGCATAAGTCCTTTTCCAATGGCTTTAGTCTAAGTAAGCCTTCACAAACAAAAAAAGCTACACTTGTTCTTTTTAAACCCTCAAAGCAACGTGTGAGTTCATTTTAGAGCACCAAATCACAAGTGAAAAGATATTTGTTCAATTGTTTAATCTATAAACGAAATCTAGTAAGTTGTTGATCCTAAGGTTCTTTTTAATGCTTTTGCAAGAAATAAACAAAAAGAATCCTTTTTAAACCCAAATGAAAGCTAGTGTCCTAAAGAAAGAAAAGGATGACAAATTCTTGAAGAAGTGTTAAACAAACACTTAAGTGTTAAAAAACACTTTGATTAGACAAAATATCATTCCCATGCTCCTCTTTCTTTTGATTTTGATTTCCAACCTACAAAAGTGATTAAAATGTTAGATGAGATAAAAAAAAAAGGATATAGGGGTTAGAAGAATTATTAACCAAAACACCCTAAAATTTAGCCAAGTTATCATGTGTTTTTACTTTAAATGAAAATTTGAAATTTTTAACTAATTTATAGCTAAGAAACACCTACACCATTAGATAGCTTACGAAATTCTACCCTATTTAAAAAAAAAAGCATAAAAAAAGACCTTCATATGACCAAGATATGGTCATTTTAAAACTGACTCATGGGTGCTAAAACAGTGATCATGGGCACTGCAAGAGTGATCATGGGCGCTACAAGAATGATCACAGGCGCTAAAAGCATGATCAAGGGCGCTAAAAAAATGATCAAGGGTGCTAAAAGAATGATCACACGGTTGTTATGGGCGCTATAACGCTATAATAGTGATTATATAACGGGTGCTAAAACGATTACGAACTATAACAGTGATCATTAAAACGGGAATTTATGAACATAACTGTAAAAAATGGCAATTTTTTTTTAAAATGTGTTAGAATCTGTCGATCAGCCCTCCTTCTAGCGCCAATATGTGAACCCCTATTCGAAGTGCCTACAAAAACACAACAACAAACAATGTTAGAGAGTCATCTTGTAAGCATGAACAAGGATTCCCCATGAAATCCATTCACAAAGCTAAAAATAGGAAATAAAACAAAGAAAACAATGAAGAACATAATGGAAATATGAAATCCTAATTTAGCATGCAAACACTTGATCCCATGGGGGAGTTGGTGCAAATAGGTGTGTGGAGATTTTCCCTTTCCCAACTCCTTGAATGCAAATGTTGATTGAAGATGATTGATCCACTTGATAAGTCCCTCAATGAGCTCCAAAATCTGCAATAAACTAGTTAAGAAGATGGATGGAATTTGAGAGATATTTGTGCATAATAACTTTGCATAATTGTGGATGATCAAATGCATGGTGAAGCATTCTATTTATAGAATGTTGAAATGGAAACAAAGCCAAAATAGAGCAATGTGGGATAAAGATTTGGCCAATGGAAAAATGCCACTTGTCCAAATGTGATTGGGTGAGGAATGTGCAAGTTTTGACAAATGTGCCAATAAATGCATTTTTTGAATTTGAATTTTGAGAAAAGACATGTAAGAGGGGGAAAGAAAATTGCATTAAATGCCACTTGGCTCAAGGCAAGGACATGTAAGAAGAAGTAAATGCCTTGTTGGAAGGACTTGTAAGAGAGAGTAAATGACATGTTGGAAGGACATGTCATTCAAATTTTGAATTTGAAATAGAAGAATATTCCTCCAAAAGATGCTTTGTTGAGGGAAAATGAAGATTTAATAAATCAATAAATTGATTTATTTGTGCAAGTGGGAAAAGCTAGAGGATTTTGAAGATTAGATTAGATTTAATCAAGATTTGATCAATTTAATGAAGATTAGGAAGTTTGACTTATTTTGACTTAGATTTTTGGATTAATTTAAATCAAACAAGAGAGGAAATGATTTAATGAGTTTAATTAAATAAACATGTTTTGATTATTTAATTAAAGAGATTGAAGTAAGATTAAATTAAATAAGATTTTAATTTATTCAATTTAATAGATAGACTTTAGAGATTTAATTAAATAAAATTAATTATTTAATTAAATGAGATGGAGTTAGATTAAATTAAATAAGGTTTTAATTTATTTAATTTAATAGATAAACTTTAGAGATTTAATTAATTAAATAAAATTAATTATTTAATTAAAAGAGATGAAGAATGATTTAAGAGACTTAATTAAACACATGATTTGTTTAATTAAGAGAAAAAAACAAATGAATTTAATCAAATAAAGATATTCAATTAAAGGGTTAGGTCGGGGAATGATTTAGGATGAAATGATGTCGATAGTTAGACTTAGATGCGCAATGTCAACTTGTACATTTTTGTGTGTCTACACCATCTGGTTCATCCTTTGTCTTTGTAGCTTTGAAGGTTGATTCTGTTTTCTCCTTTTCTTTTCCAAACTCCCTCATTTCAAATTTTGTCAAGATGCTGAATAGTTGTTCTTTAGTAAATTTCTTAGGATCATAAACTTCTTCAATAACTTAGACCTTATCACTATAACTCTCCAGTAGAGTCATCAAAATATTCTTCATTAAATCTTCATCTGTCAGAGTACCACCTTGATTTTTGACTTCATTTATTGCAATATCAACCCTCTAAAAATAGCTTGCAATGTCTTCAGCTTCTTCCATTTTCAATTTTTCATATCTACACTTAGTTGTTAGCTTCTTTGACAATATGACTCAGTTATTTCCTTCATAGATATCTTTCAACTTTTTCCAAACTTCATAAGCAGTGTCCAAAGAAATAACTTTTGTCAGCTCAGGCTTAGATAAAGCACTATAGATTTTATATGTTTCTTTTGCATTTTCTTCATAGGAAAAAATCTCTTCTGCAGAAGAAGGACCACTTACCAGTGCAACATATTTTGTCTCAACAACTTTATAAAGTATTTTAACCGAGAGTGATCAAGTAACCTCTCATCTGCACTTTCTAGAAACTGTAATCATATCCATCAAACACATGGATTGTCAATTTGTGCGCCATTGGATCTACCTCAAGCAGTCAAGCTCTTCTCTGAGGAACCAAAGCTCTTATACCAATTGTTGAAAGGCATAAGAAAACTAAGAGGGGGGGTGAATCAGTTGTCATCAATCACATTCAAAAATATCAAACAATTATTAACTCCACATCCACTTTAATCTATTATTAAGTATGAGCATGAAGTGCAAATAATAGAAAGAAATATCAACACACAAGAAACACTAGATTTACGTGGAATACCCAATAAGGGAAAAACCATGTTGAGGATTAACTCACAATATAAAGTAATAGTAAAACCATTTGCAAGAGGCTCACTGCCAAAGGGCTCACTACCCAAGATAGGACTCACTTCCAATAGGGAGGCTCACTACCTACAGATACAGAAAGATAGAAATAAGAATGTTACACAAATAACACTTTCTCAATGCAACAAAATATCCACCACAAAAACTTCCACACATCCATAGCCTTGATCAGAGAATTGCAGACACCATCAACTCACTACCTTTAGGTGCCTAACACATTAAATTACTAATGGCTCAATTCACTTTCGCACAACTATTTTTATTTCCAAAATTGTGGCATACAATCCATAACATCTCAACTTGTATTTATACCAACTTCAACATTAGAAACTTTCTCCAAGGTTGGCTACACACACTTCATTTTACAAATTCAAATTAGGTTAGAAACTCAACATTCCCGCGGTGGAAGAGAATGAGAGTGGACCAAACCAACACTTAACCAACACCCAAAACAACATCTTAGATCAACCACATGCTTCCTCAATTGATACTTATCCTTTGCACGACGTGTAAACACCAAGTTGGCCAAACCTAATGAAAACACCATTGAACTTTGAAGTACATGCTTCCACAACAAGAAGATAACGTGCAGACTACATAACATGCTTCACCATACACTTGAACACATCTTAGATTCCTTTAGATTCATCCACAACAAATGCAATAACCTTCATACATAGAACACTTTCCATCAATCCATCTGGACTATACAAACACATACAGTAACTCTGAAACTCATCTTTCAGAGTACCAAACTAGGAACGCCTTTGATAGGATACACATAACACCATTACATGCCTTCTTTCATATCTGAAAGACCTGAAACAATCTAGGAGAGGACTACAGAGCAGATACATTTCTCCTAGTCCACAAACCAACAACTCTGCTAGACTAGTTCACACACCAGTGAAAACAACTTTCACTCTTCATCAAACTAGAAGCTACAATCCAGGATATATTTCCCATAGATGCCCATAAACAACAATTCAAATCTTCACAAGCATATTATCAACAAAAAAGAAATGCAAAGCATATACCAAAGCATATTTTGAACACACACTCAATTATGACTTCTTATTTATTGATTTTCTCAAAAGCACTTGGTAACCCATCATATTAGCACACCTACAACACCATAAAGATAGCTCCATGTACTCACAACATATCAACAATATCTCAACTATACATGCACCACCTACAATCACTTGTTTCCTTTCTCTACAACAACCTATACTATGTTGACATCAATGACAACATTAATGACAACACCACCAAACTCACTCATACTTGCAATAGTCTCGATTTGAATATTTGAAATCTCTAAATGTGGTCTTGAGGCTTGATGTTTTCATTTTCTTATTCTCTAATCTTAGGGTCTAAAACTTCAAAATTTGACTTGTAGGTGAGTTTCTGTGAAGATGAAAACTTTACAATGCCACTTTGCAACTTTTCACTTTAAATGATCTTCAAGTATTCAACCTAAATCTGCAATCACGAACACACAAGAGAGGAAAAACTTCTTGATTGTTAGTAAATGGGGGTTTTCCTTGGTCAAACACCTTGTTGGTAATTAAACTTTGAAATGAAATGAAATAAATGAGGGAAATGATGAATGAACAAAGTATTAAGTTACAAATCACCAAACCCTTGTTATGATATCTGCAAACCTATGTGAAGTGGCTAGCTTAGATGTAGATCTTGAAACAAATGAATTCTTGATACATCTTGACTTGAATGGCTTTCTTGAATCAAAACCATACATCACAAATGTTAGCTCAAAAACACACATGATGCAAGAAGATCTTTGATATTTTGCTTAAATCTTGATGATGGCTCCAAATGCTTGATGAAATACTCTTGAATTCTCTCTTGAAATTGCTAGAATGCTTGGATATCTTGTTATATGAAAATGAGAAAAGTAACCTTGTATTTATACTTATCCATGCTTGATATCCCAACATTACACCACACCAAGATGACATATGAATTCATTAATTAAAGGAGGCTAAATCTTGCTAGAATTTGAAATTAAATCCCGAAAAATACCTTAAGGGGGACTAAGATCCCCTAGGTGGCATCTTAGTCTCGAGGCATGAAACTTGAGGCACATACTTCAAAAATGAGCCACTTTAAGGCACTTTTGAAATCAGGGTCCCAAGACCTTTAGGGGACAAAGATGCCCTAGGTTTCTTATTAGTCCTAGTCCAAAAATAAAGGACACAACCAAAATCATTAAATTATCATTTATTCATTGATGTTTGTTAGGATTAACTAGAAAAAGATGCAATTTATTAGGCTTGTGGATGAAAAATAGGACCAATTAAGACATAAATAAGGCTAAAAAAAGCAAAGCGGGCCTAAACAAGTGTGGAAATTCCAAGGGTATGCATTTTCCTATACTATAAGCCCGAGCAAATTTTTTCATTAGATTTATTTTGGCCTGAGCCTATGGAACCTATCAAGCCTCATGAGGATTTCTTTTTCAAATCATATCAAAAGTTCAAGGCAAAGAAAATAGCAAAGTTATCCCTTCAAAAAATGCCTCAACCTATAAGCAAAACACCAATCCTTGAAATAGAAATGATTGAACTGAAAGCCATTTCGAACATACAAGAGCAACCTAAAGAAAATCCTCCTACAATTTCTTACAAGAGATTGCAAGATGACCAAAATAGTCTTGTTGTCCCTCCTAGAGTGAAACAAGTTTACAAACCTAAAGAGAAAGTGGTTGAGCAAGCTACTGTTGTTTCTTCTTCTCCTCCCAAGGAAGAGAAGGAACCTATGATTGAAAAAACTACTCTTATACAAAAACAAATTGACAATAGACTAAAATGCAATCAATGTGCTAGAGAGCGTAGACATAGACATGTTATTGCTCATATATTACAAACTCAAGAAGACAAGAACAACATATAAAATCAAATTATGAATCTACTTGAAGCAATGCATGATGATTCTATACCCTCATCCCAACATAAAGAAGAACCTTCCATGGACATTATCCTTTTACCTCCTATTGTGATAAATCTAGATGATGACATTGAAACTGCAAAGATTGATGAAGAAGTGCGTGATGAGTTGAATACACTGTTTTATTCTTCTATGAACGTAAATGAAAAATATCCTAAAAAGAATTTTGAACTTGGTGCTTCCCCTAGTTTGGAACTTTCTCTTGTCCCTTTTCTAGTTGTCTTCATTTTCTTTATATAGACCGAGATTGGGATGCAAACAACCTGCTCTAGGTTGACTCACATGTACCTTACTAGTCTTTTTCATTTTCATGTTTTCTTTATGTGATTACATGTGCATAATGTGATCCCCCATGTTGTTTCGATTGATGTATCTCTCTCTTCTTATCCATTCCTCTATATGTACCTTCATTCTTCTCGATTTCATAAGGATTTTTCATTTGTCTTGTGTTTTCCTTTTGGGGATGACACAAGGCATAGAGACATTTAGGTCTCTTCTATGTTGACCCAAAAGCTTTTCCTTATCTTTTTCATTTGTCTTGTGTTTTCATTTTAGGGATGACACAAGGTTTCGAGACATTTAGGTCTCTTCCTTGTTGACCCAAGATGATTTTTCTTTCTTTTCACTCTCTTTGTGTCATTCTTCCAGTTCTATGAGTATTTGGGGGAATGATGACATTGATGTGCTCTATGACAACATTATAGAAAATACATACTAACCTTGAATCCATAGATCCCTTATGTATTTGTGGGGGAAACCCTCTTTCCTATTTCATGATGCAACTTATTTCAAAAAAATATGCCTTGGCATAGGGTTTTCCAAGGAAAGCTCTCATTGGCTACTTTAAAGAAATTTCTCACAACAATGGTGTAGCAACCGCTTTAAAGTGAGGGCATACATCAATGACATATTTCATGGAAAGATTTTATTTTTTCTTGTGACATGTCCTTTTCTTGGTGGTGTCATTGGGTTTGATGTCCTCCAAGAATGTGATATTTCTAAGCATACGATATTCCTTCATGGAATGATGCGAACGAGGCATCCTATAAGTGGTAATTGGATATCCTTGATTTGTCCTCTCTTGGAGACATTAGGAAAAATTCTCCCTAAGAAGAAGACCTTACATGAACAAAGAAAAATACCATTTAAAAAAACTTACATACATGAAATTACAAAAAGCATTTACAAAAGCATTACATTGTGGTGCCTTATCAAAGTTGTCAGGAGGATAAATTTGGTATGGTATGAGAGGCTAATATGATTATCTCATTTGGAACCTCGGTGGGACAACTCACCTAGTGGATAGATTGAGGTTCCACTACCCTAGAGTGAGCAACATACATTACAGACAAAGCCTCGTTCCATATCGCATTGAAATGGTTGTGCTTGATTGTTTTCCTTATTTTTCTTAGCCTTTGACCTGGCATGATCATGTATCTTTTCTATTGCTGCATACTTAAGTGTCTTGAATGTCTACTTTAGTGTGAGTTTAACGTGGGGTGATCCTCTCACTAAAGTGGGGGAAAAATATAGTGATAGAAAAAGTATCCCTTTTTCCTCACTTGATTTGGGAATAATTATCATTAAATTAACTTAATGTTGCCTAGGTTTAGTGTTGTAATGTGTTGTAACACATTCACATTGATCTTGAGCCTCTTTTTAATAATATGTACTTGTACCTTATTTTAGGTGATGTAAAGTGTTGTAACATACTTTCACACTTATCTAGGGTCCTTTTAATTAATTATGGTTAATTGAGCGTAATTAGCCTCTTTAATTCAAATTTAATCCT
This sequence comes from Sequoia sempervirens, assembly GCA_007258455.2. Taxonomy (NCBI): domain Eukaryota; kingdom Viridiplantae; phylum Streptophyta; class Pinopsida; order Cupressales; family Cupressaceae; genus Sequoia; species Sequoia sempervirens. Next base: position 47,451,099 of record VDFB02179234.1, on the reverse strand, counting down.
TATTTGTGACACCTTCTGAGGATCCATCCTAACACCCAACATTCAAATTGTAAAACATTTAATTGGGAAAAATCAAGGTCCTAGAAATTGGTGCTAGGACCCATTTGCCCTAGGTGGCGAATGGGTCCTCCCTCTATAGGACCCCCCTTTCTTTGCATATCTGACATGGGTTTTTGATGTTATTTCACCCCCCGAAGGAAAAGTACTGGAAACTTTTGCTAGGACCCATTTTACCTAGGTGGTGAATGGGTCCTCCCTTAATAAGGATTCCCTTTTTGAATTTTCTTTTGGCAGGATTTTAATAACATTCATTTCCAGATCTAGTGTCAGCTTGAATTGTTTGAATTTTGGGGTTAATCTATCAATTTAGTATAAATAAGTGGTTAATTCTCATAGTTTCATCCTATAATTCAAATAATTCATGCATTATAGAAAATTTGAGTTCACAAGAGTTCACAAGAGCATTTTCAAAGGAATTTCAAGACAGATTATGAAGATTTAATTGTAGCAATTCAAGATCATTTCATCATGTCAAGGGTTTAGTGCACTCATGCATGTTGTTGAGATAAGATTGTGGATGTAACATTGAAGATCCATACTTCAAACATTGTTTCACATCTATTTGAGATCAAGATCTACATTCTTCATGACCACTTCATGTTAGATTGCAAATTTATACTCCAAGAAAACTTCCAAGGTATCAACATTGCATCATTTCATGTTTTATGCTTCAATTACATTATTTCATCATTTGCTTAATTACCTACAAGGGGTTTGACTTAGGAAAATCCCTATTCACTAACAATCAACAAGTTTTTTCTTCCCTTGAGTGTGTGTTAGCTAGTTTTCATAATTTTGCATATACAAATCTAAAAAATTGATGAGAAACATAGACATTGTTTGGTCTTGTGGGATCCTAATAATATTTACCATTCAATGTCCATCTCATTCTTCCATTCCTTTCATCACACATATTTTAACTATTTTCTATCACATATCCCAATCTTTAACACTTTATGTATTATACCACCTTCCTCCATATTTCATCTTATACACATATCGTTACAAGAAACCTTTCCTTCTGCTCATTATTGACCAAAAATATTATACATTATTACTACACACCTCAAGTTTCCACTTCATGTCCTATATTCAAACCTTAGACACCACCTAATTCACTTTATGGTATAATATTTCCTCCTAATTACTTCCCATTAACCTCTAGTATAGTTTTGTATGGGAGCGAATTTGCATCCCTTACACAAATTACCCTTTTACACTTCCTCACCTTAGATAACCAAATTTGAAGGTGAAAATCACATCAGCCCATTGCCTTCATTCCACTTGGCATTTGTTTTGTGTGTCGATAGAAGAATAACTATCAGGGACACCCATGCAACACGCAGATGTCCACACGACGTGCTTATGTCCCTTATGGATTCCTACATCTGAAGCCTATAGAGGTGTTACTCTTCCCATTGGGGTCGATTTGTAATGTCCCTCTTCAACCAACCAACCCGAATATGGCAATTTTTTTATTCTCCCTTCAAAAAAACTCTTCATTTCTTCATTTCATCCTCTAAAAATATTCTTTTGGCACTCCCTAAGCATTCACTTCTTGCACTCTCAGCCTTCAAGCAACACATTGCACTCCATAGTAGTAGCAACAATGCTCCATTAACTCTGTAGAGAAAGTGTGGAAGAACACCATTACAATTGGGGCTTGGGTCCTCTCATTTTCTCCTCCATTAGCTAGTGAGATCTTGGTGGAGGTGGTAAGCATTTTCACTCCTCTCCTCTACGATTTAGCTGAGTAGTACATTACTGTTTTGTAGTGTTATTGTGTTCTTTACTTTCATTCATCGTTTATCATATTTTGTCTCTACATTTTCTATCTTGGCTATCCATGGAGGTGGAAACACCAAAATGGGGGTTTGACTGAGGTAGGCCCCTATACAGTCCCCCAACAATTTTACTTCTTGTGTGTAGCTGAAAGCATGTTTGGAGCTAGCTGGCGAACAAACTCTTTTGTGAGATCATTTTTGTCACCCTAGATTTAATATACTTGATTTATCATATTTGATTGTATATTTCTTATTTTATAGTGTTGTTTTATTCCATTATAAACCACTAGCTAGGTTGTTAGCTCATTTTCTGGTAGTTCTCACTGTACTTTCAGTTCTCTATTCGTACAGACGCCAACACACCTGAGAGACGCCAGTGCATTGCATTGTCATCCTGAAACTGTGCTTTCATCCTTGGGGAGAGAGCTTCCTGGGGCACAGTGTTGAACCTGAAAACTGGCTCACCTAGCCCCAAAACTGATTTTGGATCTGCAGAGTGATTGAAGGACCTTATAGTCCTCATCATTCCCATCCCTCATTTCAAAACACCCCTTTAAGCTGAGGTAAGTTATGGCAGCCTTCCGCTCTTGACTCTCCATGACTTGGGGCCTTGAACTTGGTTGGTCCCCCTCTCTTACATTTTTGGTGAACCCGACGTGAACCATTTTGGTTCCGTTTTGTGATATTGAAAGCTCCTTTCCTTGTATTCTAGGAGTGTTGTAGGTGTGAGTGTTGTGAGGATTTTTCCTTACAACCCAACTTGCGACCCCTAGTAGGCATAGTTGGAAGGTTCTGAAGGTTTTGCATAATGAAACCTTAATTGGGTCACTGTCCTTGCAACCTTTAGAGGGTTCTAAGAATGTATCGTTCATTGCATGCGATGGCCTCTTTTCTGCATCAACCTGTAGACACATAAAAATGACCTAGGCCTGTAAGCTTTATTTTACCACTTTCATCCTAGCATAATTATGACATCTTAATTATGTCCTTGGTCCACATTCAACTATTAATTAAATAATTCATAATTATTTAATTAATTCATGTCCTTTTATTCTTCATGATTATTAAATAAATAAATTTTATTTATTTATTAAATACGTCATTAATTATCTAAATCTTCCCCTAATTAAATAAATTGCTTAATTTATTTAATTACCTTTATTCATTTATGTCTTCCTGATTATTAAATAAATGAATTTTATTTATTTATTTAATGTCACTAATTCTCATAATTAAATGAATTTATTAATTTATTTAATTATTAATCATATCCTCTAAATTAAATAATTATGTTTAATTATTTAATTGTCAAAATTAACATTTCCCTCATTTTAAATAAATGAAATTATTTAAAATGATCTTACATTCTTGACTCTTAGTTCATTTTAGTAAATAATCTAAAAATCAATTATTTATTATCACACAAAATCCATATTTTGAATTTATTTATTTCAAAATGGTAATAATCTTCCAAAAATCAAGCAATCGAGTAGATTCTTGATTTTCCAAATCCGCTTTTCAGTTCAACTCTTATCTTTTTGATTTTTCGAATCTCACAAATTAGGCAGTCTTTATCTTCTTGATTTCGAAAATCTTTGTTTTTCTGACTAATTATCTCATTTATTCTCGACCGCTGATTCGATCTTCTCAGATGACATCTCAACCACTCATTTAATAATTTTTCCCTAACCCTGATTAAGATTTGTCATATTAAATCTCGTCCTCTGATTTTAGGCTTCGGTCAAAATTCAATCTCGTCCGTTCGTCCAAAATTGCATTTTCTATAAAATGCCAATTTTGTTCACAATTTCGATTACACTGAGACACTTACACATACTTACATACACATATGCTTGCATTTCATTTTATCATTTTTTCATATTCTGAAATCCTTCAAAGCTTGTGTAGGACAGAGTTTTATTTTTAAATTTCTCGTACTTTGAATATGAGGGCAACACGTCTTTCCAGCAAGTTAGAAGGTGTAATGAAGATCAGCCATGAAGATTGAAGACACTTGGTGAGCCTACTCCATTTTTTGTTTTTAGTTTATATTTCCTTTGCACTTCATTACTTTCTTTGGGTTTAACATGCTTTGATATTTGATAATATAACCTTAGGAAAATAACCCTTAGATACATTGGTGAACTTGACTGTTCTTTTTCTGTTTCGTATGGTTTTTTTTGTGTTTTATGTCTTTTTTGTAGGTACAGGTACAAAATGACGCATTTGAGTTTTCCCATGCCACATCATATGCATTGCGACACATTAGAACTACAAAAATGACGCAATCGCTCTGAGGTGACACACTCGTAGTATGAAAAGCCGCATTTGACAATAACGAGCCGCATCTGCTTGTCAGGACGCGACGTATTCACTCTACTGCGATGCATCTTCCTGGTGATTTCTTTAGTCCTAGTGCATTCTATTTTTTTAATTTCTGTATTTTTCTTTTGTATTTTGTATTTTGTTTTTTGTTCTTTCCTATTTTGGCATTTTGTTTCTTCTTTAGCATAGATTTTTCATGTTACTAATATTGGTTTGTAGCGTGTGGCATTAGCATTTTCGCGGGTCAAAGAAATTTGATGAAACTATTGACATGTGATTTTGCAGCTATGATTTTCAAAGAGTAATCTTTCAATCCATTTGTTTGTGTTTTTTAATTTAGGAATATTTCCATTGGTGCACCTAAAATAAACGTGTCTTTCATTTCTGATTATGTTTGAAAGTGGTAGGTGAGTATGCTCTCACCTTGTGCAAACTAGGTGATCAAAAATCCAGACCCACTTTATCCTTGTGTAACCTTGATGCAATAACCAGAGTATCCTCTCCCCTTGCGTAGTAATGCAATCCTGGGTGTAAGAGAAATGATTATTGCCTCTTGAAATTGGGCTTGCTTGGGGATTTCATCACCCCAATGCGACTCAAACCGGTAATGGAGCTAAAGCCAAGCTACTCTCAATCGGTATATAAATGTGAATCTTAATGGAAAACCTAAGATTACGAGTGTGGGTGTGTCATACAGATAGATTTGTACTCCCATAAACCCTATTGAGCTTAACCTCTTCAGGTTGGAGTTCCACCTAATCAATGATTAATCTCTTGCCCCATGTATGGCCATTCGAACAGGGGACACAAATTAAAAACTCTTGTGTAGTAAGCCCAAAACCTTTTATTTGCTAATACAACATCAGTTGGTGTGAAACCTTCCACGTCTTCGCAGTATTTAGTAGAGGTGATCAATCTGCCATGGGAGTTTCATGGGGGTTGGAAGCTTGGTTGGCCTGAGAAGAGAGTGCACTGTAAGGGGGAGCCCATGCAGCCAAGCATCTGGATTCACATGCTACTGATATGTGGCTGGGGAAACCCATGTGGAGTCTAGCAAATACTATCATGGCCTAACCTAGGATCATACTTGTTCTCATGTGTGTTTGTTTACTTTTGAAAATATCGTGCTTGCCAAGTGTTTGTTGGTTACTCAAACAAAACAAACAACACTCCAACATCTCAAAACAGATAGTCAAACTTTCAACAATTTAGGTTTTTAACCACAACATCAAAAATTTGACATTTTAACATCTTGAGACGCATTTGTCAAATCGCATTCGCTCTATCACACTGCATTTGACAAACTTTGCAACGCATCTGCTCTAAAAAACTGCATTTTCTGCTCCTAACACCGCATTTGCTTGTCTTAAACCACATTCACATTTTGTAAAGCCACATTCGACATACTAAACCACATTTGAATTCTTTAAAGCCACATTTGCAAAACTGAACCGCATTTTCCATTCTTAGAGCCACATTTGATTGCTGCAACACATTTGCTACCTGTAATGATGCATTTGCCTATCAACAAAGTAAACCCTGTTTCACACCAGAATCTAAGTCTAGACATCTTAGCCCATTGTCAAACATATTTTTCAAAAATATTTGTCAGAAACCAAAATCGAAATCACTCAAAACTTCCATCATTTGTATTCATTAGCTTGCACTTTAACCATAGGTTTAAAATTCCCATATTTTAGTTGCATTTCTTAGGTGTCATAATCATCATTTTTCCTTAGGTTTCATTTTGGGAAAACTTTGGATTAGGCCAAATCTCCTCATTTTTCAAAAACCATTGTTTTCAAAATTAGGGTATCTTGGGACATAGTCATTATTCCTCTTTTCGGTCATTTTCATTTTTGTGAGAACCTCCATCTCAATAGTCTAGTTAGGCAGGCTCACTCGTCATTTTGACCTTGTCATTTAGTCCCTTTACCAAGTCCTTTTGATAACCTAAATTGAGACATACGTCAAGCTTAGAGTTGCTAGACAAACCTTTCTCCAAACATTGTCCAAACTTAGTCATCATTTAGACTTAGACTTTGTATTGTCCACCTCTAGTCCTCAATTTGAACCTAGACTTTGCATTGATCTCCTTAGTCATTTTTCAGCATTACCATCTTAGTCCTCATTCGACACTTTGTCTTTGACAACCTTTTTATTTTGCATCAATCATTTCCTTAGTCATCACCTTGCATTGTCATCCCTCATTATCAAAAATTAAAAAAAAAAAAAATAGTCTTACATTGTCATCCTTTGTCACAAAAATACAAAAATACAAAACATATAGGCTAGTATCATCCTTGCATTTTGTCATCATTTTCATTACCCTCATTTGAGAAATTCCATTTTATGGTGGAAACTAGACTCCAAAGAAAGAAATGAAAAATGGAAAACTTTAGGAAGATTCTAATTCCAATGTCACCAATCACACTTATGACCCAAATTGAACTTTTGATGACCCATTCAACAACACGAACATTCAACTTCTCACGACCATAACATCCTCATCAAATAGTCCCTTTGAACCATTTTTACGCAAGGATGAATATGGAAAAATACTTGAGGAGAACCTAGAGGTAGCAGCACAAGATCCAAAAGCGGCCTACTTTGTAGAAAAAATGGTCTTATATGACAGAGACAAATATTTGGCCATACTTTTAAGTCAAGGAGCCAAATTACCTCAAGGATTCGACATTGATACCTTGAGATCGACATCTTCTACCAATAACGTCAACAATACACATAACATGTCGAATAATGGTCAACCTCCAAGCACCACAAGAAATACTTTCTTTGATGCTACCTCAAAAAATGTCACAACCATGAGTGCTACCTCCAACATTCCAAAAAACTCCAATTCAATAAACGCTACATCCATTGGAGGATCACAATCCATCATAGAGCCGACAATATCCACAACACTGTCACAATTGGCTAGAACCACCTTTGGGTCCTCGGCAGTGTGGGAAAGTTATTCCAATCCTCTCTTTACCACTACAGTAAATGCCATGGGGGCATCATCAAGCCATACAAATCCTCCATTGACAACTACACCTAATACCATGAGTACATCTTCATCATATCCTCTCATTGGTATCTCACAAAATCCTTTGGGTGGAGGAAAACGACGTATCTTTATTCAAGGACAACAACAAAATGTTAACATGTCAACATAGTCTAATGCCATCACCTTCCAAGGAAAAAATACGACCATTTCCCTTGTACAAACCCAACAATGTGGACAAGGTAGTCAACACACACAACCTATGGCATCATTCACACATCAAAATATTCATGGTCACCATATTCCCCAAATATCAACCCAAATGGCTGGGGGACACATCCCAACATGCCCCCAATCCAAACTTTCATTACCAACAACATGCAAATCAAAACACATCACACATGTCACAACAATCCATCCCTCAACAATACACCAACATCCACACACAAAAAACAGGGACCTATGGCATACTAATCAATCCTATGTATGTGACCACAAATGACCCTATAATCGATGCCTTACAAGCAAAGCTGATGGGTCTAAAGAAGACCATAGAAAACATACAAATATCTGATAAGAAACTAGAAGTGTCATATGATCTATCCGTATATCCCTTTGACATGAACTTATACATGCCACCATTTCCTCTGGGATATGTGTCACCTAGTTTTAACAAATACAGAGGAAATAAAAACCCCATCAAACATGCCCACAAATTTGCAGCTAACTGTATGGATGTCGCCTATGAACAAACATACTTGATGAGACTTTTTTCTAAAATTCTTGCAGGTTTTACCCTTGAATGATTCTCCACTCAAAAGGATATCCAAACATGGGATGAGCTTAAACACAAATTCATACAAAATTATGCGTACAACATTGACATGGACACCTCTATTACTAGCTTACGCAATCTCATGCAAGAGGATGCTGGTGAAACATTGATCCCATTCTTTCAAAAATGGAGAAGTCTAGCTAGTCATTGCTACATCGACATACCCATAAAGGAAAAGGTGGAGATGTTCGTTCAAACACTTCTAGGACCCTTAAAATATGAATTACAAGTACATTGTTGCACAACCTTCATGGACCTAGTCGAAAAAGGTGTCCAAATTGAGAAAACCCTTATTACAAAGGGAGGGCTAAGATACGGTCCTAAAAACACAAATGAAAATCCTCCCATTGACAAAAATAAGTACTGGGTAAAAAAAATATGTTACCAACGACAATGTTTTGGACGCCAAGGCTGCAAACACTATGGGTCTTGTACTAGCTCTAAAAGGGGTTCAACCAAAAAACAAATCAACGATGATATTGACACCCCCTACCAATGTCCCCCCAAACAACCAAACCAACCAAAATAATTAAGGACAATACCATCAGATGAGACAATTCCCTAAGGGTCACACACACACTCCCTTGGGTGAGCCCATTGAGGAAGTCCTCAAGAAATTCCTTCAGAATGGTGTCATCACACTTCAAGAACCAAAACCATATGACCCAGGACAATTCAAACTAGCATGGTGGGATGATACTAAATTTTGTGATTATCATCAGGCAAAAGGACATAAAACTTCTTCCTGTCGACAACTGAAAATTATTGTACAAGACCTTATAGAGAACAATATTATTGATGTAGGTGGACCACAATTTTCCTCTAATTCAAATCATACCATTCATAAGAACCCACTGCAAGACCATGGCTCTAATAAGGCTTCCAGGTTAGGTCTTAAGACAAACAATAATCAAGCCAATTTCGCCCGAGCCAAGTATGACTATTCCAGTGGAACTACTATAAACAATATCCAAACTGATAATGAATGTGTCAATACAATCATAGTCAAGAGAGCACCCCAATTCAATGCCACTACTTGAAGTGGCAAGGTCACCATAGCTGGTCAGCCTCCCATTAGGCAACCTAAGCTTACCATACCCGGTCCATCTCCTAGGAAATCACAACCCACCTCGACCACAAAGCAAGTGCAACCCAAGAGTTAGTTTAACCTTATCGACCAGCTTGGCAAAACTCTCATGCAAATTTCTATACTCGAGCTGCTTCACATCTCTCCCACACATAAGGCTATACTGGATAAAATGCTGCAAGAGTCATCAGTCCCTAAGGATATTGATGTCAACCAATTTGAGACTATGGTGGGATACCTCACTACATCTCACCATGTCACCTTTTCTGATCAAGACTACTCTTCACCCAAGACTAACCATAATGATGCATTACACATTGAAACTTTCATCCATAAGCACAAGGTCAAAAGAGTTTTAGTAGATGGAAAAGTAGGATTGAACATATGCTCCTTGAAGCTGGTTAAGGCTCTAGGATTTTATGATGCATGCATAGACCCTGCAAAGAGTATTGTCATAAAAGCATATGATGACGAGGAACATTCTTCTAGAGGCATTATTTCTCTTCCCATCAGAGTGGGACTAGTCATTGTTGATACAAATTGCTAGGTCCTGGATCTAGAATTACCTTACAACATCTTGCTCGGCCATCCATGGATTCATGCCCTAAAAGCCGTTCCATCCACATATCATCAATGCTTTAAATTCCCATTTGACAATACATAAATCACCATATCTGGAGACCCCGACCCTTTTCAATATTGCACCAACCTAAGGGTTATTTCTGCAAACCGAGTGCCCATCAACCAAGAAGCTCCTAGCTCCTCTTCTTCTAAATACGTTGACCCATCCACACTCACATCATCTTCCACGGCCACTCCGTCCACATCTTCCACTACACCACCATCTTCAACACTTCCTAAGGATGAACCCAATGTCAAGATCCAAGACCTAGGTTGTGGAGAATTCAAACTACATATGACATATAGCATCACAATAATACCAAAGTCTTCGAAGGTCTATGGTCGGCCATGTTTTAGAATGTAACCAAAATAAATTTTCAAAGTTCCACCAAAAACAATTTTCATAAAATGGGGAGACATGAGTAACGAGGACTTGACTGATATTACAGGATGGCTCTATAAAGATATGGCTAAACTACCCCCATTACTAGTTAAGAAATATGGAAAGGGATATGACATGAGGAAGGCTAAGGGCTATGATGGAACTAGTGGCCTAGGTAGAAATAAAACTGGATGAAGAGCCCATAGAATCTTTCAAAATACCAAAGTATCTTGGATTAGGGTATGGATTGCCCAACAATGATGACTGATGTACCAGTGGACTTTTGAGTGAGCGCGTGCATGCTTTGGAAAGTGTCAAGACCACTAAGGAAACCTTCACCGAAATTGACTCCCAAGAGTGGGAATTTGGCTCTCAAAGATCCTTAAGTGACTGTTGCCTTGATGATTTGTTTCTTGAAACGTGAGAGCTTATCTATGAACAAAATTTTTGGAAAATATTTAAAATCGATCGGGCACTGAATAGTTATAGTTCCATTTCCCTTCCCCATGACATACAAGAACCACCACCTGAATCTACTAACTAGTAGTCGAATCCATCAGAATTGCCAGATAACGCGGACAACCACGACTCTGAGTCCTTCACCCCTTACTTTGACAATGACTATGAAACAAGTGAAGGGGAATATTGCATAGAGTCTGATGTGGAATTGGATGATGATAATTTCATCTACAATATCTCTAAATCCATCTACATGCTTTCCACATCCTCCCCTCAATTCGCCAATGCTGACGATGGCATTTCCTTAGTCTATCCACAATTAATCGATTGGGACCAACAAGGCCCACTAGTCTTGGACACCTTTCAGAATGGCGAGGCTATTGTAGAATTTATGGGATTACGTGAGGGCATACCCAGTGGTGATCATAAGGCAGGATTCACCATTGACCTAGATTGTGCAACCTACTTCGGTGAGACTGCTCTGTCCTCCAGTGACAAAATTAAAAATAAAAATAAAATAAAAAATGAAACATCTTTAGGTGAAAACCGAAAGGCACCTTCTTATGACAAAAAAGTAAAAACAAAGGATGTATTTGTGGGTGAAAACCTCTTTGAGGTGCCCAAAGATGGAGGATTGGACTTTCTTCCTGTAACACAAGAGAAATCAGCTATGCTCATAGAGGACACCATAGAAGACAACATATCAACTGTAGAAGATCCCAAAATGGTCCACTTCGCTGCATCCTTAACTAAAGAAGAGAGACCAGAATTTCAAAAATTCTTTGCAGAACGTAAAGTCAACTTTGCATGGTCCTATGCTGATATGCTGGGATTAGACCCAAAACTGGTTTTGCACCATTTTCCACTATTGCCTAATGCCAAACTAGTTAAACATAAGTTATGCAAAATGTATACTTAGTTCACTCTAATGGTCAAGGTTGAGTTGAAGAAACTTCTAGACACTCGATTAATACGGTCTATTGATTATGTTGAATGGATATCTAACCTTGTGCTAGTAACAAAGCCAAATGGAATGATCTGAGTCTGCATATATTTTAGAGACTTAAACAAGGCATGCCCAAAAGATGACTTTCCTTTGCCAAATATTGATATCTTAGTTGACCTCACAACAAGATACAAGATGTTGTCTCTCATGGATGGTCTCTCCAGCTACAATTAGATTTGTATTGCCCCTGAAGACCAGCATAAAAAAGCATTCACTTGCCCTTGGGGTACATACTGCTGGAATGTCATGCCATTTGGTATTAAAAATGCAGGTGCCACATATCAGAGGGCTATGACCACAATCTTTCATGAAATGATGCCTAAAATAATGGAAGATTACGTAGACAAACTATTAGCTAAATCAGTAACAAGAAAAGATCATCTGAACGTGTTAGACACAATTTTCAAGAGACTAGAAGAATACAAAGTCCGATTGAATCCTAAGAAATGTGTCTTTGGTGTAACATCGGGTAAACTCTTGGGATACATAGTTTCTCGAAGAGGCATTGAAGTTTATCCAGAAAAAGTCAAATCCATCATGGACATGCCTCCTCCCAGAGGAATGAGTAAACTCAGGACATTATAGGGCAAGGTGTAATCTATCTCGTGCTGTATAGCACAATTGGTTGCCAAGTGTCAACCATTCCAATATCTTTTGCACAAAGGCATCCCATTTGTGTGGACAGATAAATGCCAAGACACCTTTCAGCAAATAAAATATTACTTACTGTCACCCCAAGTCCTCATGCCGCCCATTCATGGAAAACCATTGATCCTATACATCTCTACCACTAATTCAACATTGGGGGCATTGCTAGCACAAAATGACCAAGAAGAAAAAGAAAGGGCCATATATTATATCAGTCGAACATTGGTTGGGTATGAACTGAATTACACATCAATTGAATGCGCTTGTCTAGCAGTTGTCTTTGTAGCTCAGAAGCTAATACATTATATGTTGAGGCATCAGACACAGTTGGTAGCCAAGATTGACCCCCTCAAATATCTATTGAGTCGTGCAACATTGACAGGACGTCTGGAAAAATGGGTCATGATTCTAAGCGAATATGACATTAAGTATGTTGAAAGAAAAGTGATCAAAGGACAAGTGATTGCAGACCACTTGGCAGACATGCCTATACAAAGTGATCATCCCTTAGTGGCAGATTTCCTTGATGAATCAATATTCCATACAGAACCAAAGTCTCCTTGGAGACTCTATTTTGATGGATCGCATACTAATCATGGCTCGGGGGTGGGGATATTGTTTATCACCCCTCAAGGAGATTCCATTACCAAGTCTTTCTGCATAGCTTTCCCATGCACGAATAATGTGGCAAAATATGAGGCACTGGTTATGGGACTTAGAATGGCAATAAAATGGAAAATCAGAGCATTGCATGTTTATGGGGATTCTCAGTTAGTCATCAACCAAGTTAATGATGACTATGACACAAAAGATGAGAAGCTGATGCCCTACAAATGAATGGTTGATAGTTTCCAAATGCACTTTCATATGGTAAATTTTGAACAAGTTTTGAGAACACAGAACAAAGTGGCAGATGCCATGGCTACAATGGGATCTCTCCTCAACATTCCAAGCAATATGCCTCAGCTGAAATTCCTGATAGAACAATTGTTGGTCCCTGCCTATGATGTTCCAAAATTAGAGATGGTCTGCGAGCTTGTTGGTCTTGATTCTCCCTGGTACCAAGACATCCATGACTACCTTAAGTCTCAAACCCTCCCTCCTAATCTTTCCAATAACCAGAGGAAGTCTTTTATATGAAAATCTGCAAGATATGCCGTCGTCAGTGACACCCTTTACCGCCATAGCTTTGACGACACCCTCCTTAGATGTCTCGACACAAACAAAGCATGTACAACCTTACATGAAGTACATGAGGGTATATGTGGGTCTCATTCAAGTGGTCCTATTCTGGCCAAGAAGATTACAAGACTTGGGTACTATTGGCTGACCATTGAGAAAGATGCAATAGAATATGTCATATTTTTTGCCAATGCTAGATTCACAGTGATTTGATTCATGCTCCAACACAAGAACTTCATCCAATCACGTCTCCATGGCCCTTCGCACAATGGGGACTTGACCTCATGGGAAAGTTCCATCCTACCTCATCCAATGGCCACAAATTTATCATAACCGCCACTAAGTACTTTACGAAGTGGATCGAAGCCATCCCTCTGACATACATAACTGACAAACAAATATCCAAATTCATTTTTAACTATATCATTTTTTTGGTATGGCCTTCTATAATCCATCATCACTGAAAATAGATGCCTGTTTAAAAACCAAGACGTTCGTGAGTTATGTGAGCAATTTCACATCCAATATCATTTTTCCTCTCCATATTACCCGCAAGGAAGCGGTCAAGCTGAGGCATGAAATCAAACCATTATTAAAATCCTGAAAAAGACTATCAATGACACTGGCCGTGACTGGAATATTCAACTCAACCCTGCTTTGTGGGCTTACTGCACCAACATTCACACACCCACAGGAGCCACTCCATTTTCCTTGGTCTTTGGAGTTGAGGCCATCTTTCCCATTGAGGTTGAAATTCCTTCTTTATGAGTCTCCTTGAAGGGTCTAATTGATGATGAGGAGTATAGATAGTCGCATCTATATGAGTTGGAGATGTTAGAGGAAAGAAGGCATAATTCCCTGAACCATCTACAGGAATATCGGAACTATCTTTACCACAGTTACAACAAGAAAGTCATGGTCAGGAAGTTTGACATTGGTGACTTAGTCCTCATGCAGAACCCTAAGAACTAGGCTAACAGAGAAAAGCCAGGCAAGTTTGAACCAAATTGGTTGGGTCCTTATGTCATTGTATCTTCTTTTGGTTCTAGAGCATATTAGTTGGCTACCTCAGATGGTAAACAATTGACAGAGCCTATCAATAGTTTACATCTTCAGAATTTTTATGCATAAGCATCAGAAAGTTGAGCTGAAAACTTTAAAAATACAAAAAAAAATTGAAAAATGGTAAAAAATTGTTGCCTTGATGAAATCCTGGAAAATAGGCATCTTGGTGACACCAAAAAAATAAGAAAAATGACTAAAATAGTTAAGAAAAATAATTCGTTCAATAGTGAAAACGTGGGAAACAGGCACTTTGGATAAGTACCATGGTGAAAACCTGGCAAACAGGCGCCATGCATAGTCAATCATTGCTCGACCATCTACTCTTACTTTGTTTATCTTGGCCTAGGATGTAATACATTTACTATCACTGCATGAAATCTACCATGACATCATATCCTTCCTCTCAATGTTGACAAACGGTTGACATCAAGTCTTGTATCTTGTCCATCTGGTATCCCATGAATATCTCTTTCACGTCCCTTAAAAAAAATAAAAATTGGTTGTCTTAGACCTGACTAGGGGAAATTTTTTTATCATGTGACTGTAGTGGGTATCAGACATGGTCTAGGAAATTGTAAAAGTCCTGAAAAACAACCAAAAACATCATAAAAATTCTTGAAAAAAGACCAAAAACATCACAAAATGTACTGAAGAAACACCAAAAAAAAAAGAAAAAAAAGACCAAAAACATCGCAAACTACCCTGAAGAAGGACCTAGAAATTGAAAAACATCCTAAAGAAACCCCAACAAATGTCAAACTATCTCGAAATCACAAAAAACAAAGTCATTCCTTGTCAAGTCCGTCAAATAAATTAGTCTTTGTCATTTGTCCAAACTACGTTGTCTCTATGCATTTGCTACGTAGGCAAGACTCATTTTTGATTCCCCAAGACATTAGGTAAGTCCTTTTAGGTTTGTCAAAATAAAATCATGATGTAATCTTTGGTCATCAAGAGAAAGTAATTGGTCGTGTCGAACTACAAGGTCTCTGAGTGTATGACGTAGGTAAGACTATCTGTCAATGAGCCCCCGAGGCCGCACTAGGTCAGTCCATTAGGGTTGATGGAATTACACTAGCACACACGTCAAAAGTCTTCAAGTGAAGACAAATCATTTTTCCAAACGGGAAAATTCCTAAAACAAGGTATGACAATCATTTATTTAAACATGACAATCACATCAGCATGTCAAAATAAATCAACATATGGTCAACACAAGTCAAACTCAGTAAAAAAAGTCAAATGATCATAACTTGTCAAACTATCAACTCTTGGTTATCTTTCAGATGTGTCCTTCTAAAGAATAACCTCTGTCATTCATGCCTTAGGATGTGTCCTTCCTAGGAATCGACACTGTCATTCGACATTTTGAGGGATCCTCTTGACATCTAAGGATCACTCTTCTCGATATTAGTATTCTTCAGATGTGTCCTTCTGAAGAACAAACTCTGTCATTTATGCCATAGGATGTGTCCTTCCTAGGCATCGTCACCATCCCTGTCACTGGCATTTCAAGGGATCCCTTTTGACATTTAGGGATCTAAACTTCTCGACATCAACTTTATTCAGGATGTGTCCTTCTTGAATTTGGCAATCTTCGACATTCATCATCTTGGCATCATCAAAACCTTGACACCCTGGCATCTTAACATCATCAAAACCTGACATCTTAACATTAAAACATTGGGTATCCAGACACCTTTGGAAAACACTTGGCACTTGTCTTTTGGCTTTTTATCATGTTACTAGTTTTTCAACGAGATTTAGAGAAGCAGTGACGTATCATGACGTTTGTCTTGACTTTTAACATGCATGATTACTAGTTTCTCAGCGAGGTCCTGATTTTGCGATTTAGAAAAAAAACAACATATCATGATAAGGGCTCTATTTTTATATTTTGGCAGTCATGTTGCTAGTTTCTCAAGGGTTTCCTAAAAATAGGATTTAGAGAAGCAATGACGTTTCATGAATTGTCCTTCTTGTCATTTTTTGCTTGTGGTTGATTATGACAAAAAGACTGAGGCAATTGTGCTCTTAGTATGAGTCATGATCATCTTTGTCTGTGAATGCTTGTCTTATGTGATGGTACGACCTTGTACACCTTGATATATGTCATATCATGGTGTTTTTTGGCCATTACAACAGTCTACCCAATGATGATTAAGAGCAATAAATATAAAAATTCCTATGGTAAAGTTTTGAAGGATTTGATCTAGGAACTAACATGCATCTCCTTCGGTCTAGTCATCTTCTCTCGTCCATCTCATGATGATATCCTGTGACATACAAAAACATAAGTGCATACATAATCATATAAACATTGCATTAGGTCTATACATACATCATCCATAGCATTAAATCATATACATTTCATTGCATATTGCATTAACATAATCATAAACATGGCATTCATTCAAATAAATACATTATGCATATCATTATCATCATCATCACAAATCAGACATAACATATAAATAAGCATTACATCATCAAGGCATCATATCATAAGTAAGCATCATAGGACATACATGACAAGACATAAAAATAGTGTATGTGCATAAAATTGGTCATATCTAAATAATCCTGATATTTAATTAAATATTTATTATTTAATTAATTTTTCTAAAGTCTTCTACAATGTAATTAAATTTAATCAATTTAATTATATTGTTCATTCATTTTATTCTCCCACTATAATTAAATAAATTTATTTTATTTAATTATTTCACATGTCTACTTGATTAATTAAATAAATACATTTTTATTTATTTAAATTAATTATCATCTTTTGTTTTTAATTAAATCTTTTGTTTTAATTAAATTTAAATATTTCTTTTTTTCTATTTAAAACTTTCTTCAAATTTAATTAAATATTTTTATTTAATTAATTTCATAACACATGTCATTTCTTCAAATTTAATTAAATATTTTTATTTAATTAAAGATCTTCTGCTTTCTTCAAATCATAATTAGATATTTCATTTAATTATGAAATCTTCTCATTTCCTGAAAATCTTAATTAAATATTTATTTAATTAAGAAAAATCAACATGCACTCATAGATAAATAATTGAATTGGATAATTCATTATTTATCTTCTCATAATCTTTCCATTTCTTTCTTCTAAAAAAGATGATTTTTAAATCATCTCATCTTATCTCTTCCATGAAAATGGAAAAATCTAGGTTTATTCGATTTCTTCTATTTTTCTCTGCAGTCTCATACATCTTCGACCATTCGATCTGTCAGGAATTATCATAGCCACTGACCAACCCAAACAATGAAAATTCTCAAAAAACTCTATAAATACAGGTGCGAATCCAAACATTGGTTACACACGAACGTATACACAATTACGCTGGCATTCTTGCATTTTTAGCATTTCAGCAATATTTGTATCTTAGCATAATCTTGCATTTAGCATAGTATGCATTTTTAAATCTCATCCTCTAGTAGCCTACTTCGTTGAGCTTGGCATTCCAAAATCTGAGAGCAACTTGAGCAAACGAAATGCTAGAGATAGAGAGCAATAAGATGACTTCGGAGAAGCTGCCATAAAATAGTTTGCTTACTTGTTTTTCTTTCAGTTTCTTTGATTTAATGTTTTATTGATTGTGTTTTGAATTGATTAGATTGATTATATTTTCATACACACAAATAGTACCATCATCCATCATAAATCATCATACATAAAGCGTCACATCATATATATCATAATGCATAAATCAAATAACATCGCATAACACATATGTAGGCCGCATCAAAACTGCATCATCATATAGCATCATCTCAAAAATATACAATGTCATAGGATAGAGTCAAGAGATATCCCAAAAATAAAGCTCACAGACTCAATGGTCTATACATAATGTGTCATAACATAAAAGAAAATGTAGCAAAAATGTCCCTAAGAAAGGCTCTCTTCATCCCCTCATGGAAAAGAATGTGGTGACTGAGAATCTGTGCCCAACACTGAGGTAATGGGTGGACCTATAGCAACCTTTGTGCAACCAATGGAATTGACACTGATGGCATCATCTCCATGGTAATAGGCACCTATGCTGACACTGCAGCCTAACTCTGAGAGGACAAAGGATCTATCACTGGTGGATGCCTCTGTATTGACCTCTACTTTGAACCGGTAGAACCATGACTATGGCTTGAATGATGACTCGAGGCATGCCTATGTGAGTGGTGGGACCTGTGCCCTGATGTGTGCCCTAACGAGGTAGACCCTCTTGCACTAGTGTGACTCCTGTTGCTGCTCCCACTCCCCGATCGGTGACTGTTTCTTGTCCACGTTTGTGAGCACGAAAGTGTAGGATCTTGTCGTTCAGGAGGCACTACCTACTCATATAAGGTCCTATACTTCCCATACCGAGTGCTCACCCTGGCAAGCTCACGAGCCATATCCCCTAAAGGTCCTAAACATAAAGCTACAAAGTCCACACACCACTGTGCTGACTCCTGCTGGTGGATCACTGCCTGATCCTGCTTTACTTGAGCCACCTCTAGCTTTTCCTATAGTGCCCTGACCTGTGCCACACTCTCATCTAGCCTCCTTTGTAGATCTACAACCCTTTGATTTGTCATGGCATCCTAGGGAAATGTCGAGGTAGGGGGTATCTCCTCCTCTCCCTCCACGATCCTCCATCTCAGGAGTCTCTTAGCCTCATCCATGGCATCATCATCATCATCCTCCTCCTCTACAACCTCCTCACCACCCACTCCCTCGTCTCAAGGAACATCCACCTCCTCTCCACCAACTCCCTTGTCCCAAGGCACATCCACATCTACATCCACCTCAAGCTCCTGCTCCTGTCTCTCCTCCTCCTGCTGTTGCCTCGGCTCCTCTTCCTGCTACTGCCTCGGCTCCCCCTCCTATCTCTCCTCCTCCTCACTCTCCCCCTCCTTAGCCACCTCTGGAATAACATCCAATGCTGCTCTTCCCACATGCAGTCGCACCCTCCTACCCTACATCTAGAAATCTCTCCTTCGTCTTCGGTCATCTCCTCCATCATCCCCATCATCTCCATCATCTCCACCTTGACCTTCATCCCTGCCACCATCTCACCCTCCACCCCAGCCTCCATCCCTCCCCTTGCCTCCATCCCTACCACCATCCCTCCCCCTACCTCTACCTCTATCATTGTCTCTACCCCCTCGCCTGACTCTTGACACACATGGTATAACTGACCTCCTATCAATAGGGGCTGGCCCATCTTGATTTGTTAGTGGCATTGGTCGATGTGCCTACCACCATAAGTTGTAGTCAGCGGTGGTCTTGAGATCTGCAATCCCACCTCTCCATCCCCACTGCTAGGTTGCTAGCCCATCAATCTGCTGCTCTAAAAAGCTACAGGAATTGTTGGCCCCCAAGCTGACTCCCTGAAAGATCTGGCGTACTTAGCTGTGCTTGCTGGTACACCCTGCTGCTCCCTAAACTATGACACGCTATGGCAGATACATCTCTATAATAAGTTGGATTTACACTGTCCTACCAATCAGATAACGATACTGTTTGCATAGGCTTAGGTGGTCATCCTCATCATCCCACTACTAGCAGTCTCTGTATGGCCTACAAATGAATGAAACCATGGTATCAATCTGATGGCACCACCAATCTGTCTCTCCTATCCCGGTCTGTTGTAGGGCACCGACATAATAATAAGCATAAGGCATCCCATCGGCTAGTTGCAGTCTTTGGATAGGAGGTCAGAATATGGCCACATGCTCCTAGGCCCATATCATCAGAAGTGTAGTACCACAGGAAATGCTCTCTACCCTCCTATAAACCACCTCGTGAAGCTGATGGTAGAGTGTGCCCAACAAACAATGCCCCTAGGAATACACTATCCTGTCTTGCCTCATCCCCACTATCATGTCTCCCCAACCAATGGGAAACCCATGCCCACGTCAGTCAAGAATTAGTATCCTGTCGATCAGTGTCTCTAGAAATGCATCAAACTGAGCATAATGCTCCACCATAAAATCCCAGCAGATCTCATAGCCCTAGATGTCGAGTCCTGCTCCCTCATCCTAATAGTACGTTGTGAAGGTCTAATACCCATGCCGAGGGTTGTAAACAATCCACTCTCCTTGGATCAGCAGACGTAGGATACGATAGATGTCCTCCATCGTCATTGTGGCCTCTCTCGTTGGCAAGTGAAATGAGCATGTCTTTGACTGCCACCTCTCGCATAATACAGTTAAAAAACCCCTATTTGCTCGAATAATAGGCATATAGGCAACATAATATAATCCCAACCGCATCAATCGTCGTCGCTCCCGCGAAGTCAGCTGATCACCAAACCGGAAGGTCAATGGCATACTCTCTCGAGCATAGATGGGCGCAAGCTATCTCTGCAAAGCCAAACAATGCGTTAGTACCTTTTGGACAATTGTCATTATCATCATTATAACCAAAAAGCATTTAAAAATTGAAAATTATCAG
Organism: Sequoia sempervirens; assembly: GCA_007258455.2. NCBI lineage: Eukaryota > Viridiplantae > Streptophyta > Pinopsida > Cupressales > Cupressaceae > Sequoia > Sequoia sempervirens. Next base: position 47,430,184 of record VDFB02179234.1, on the reverse strand, counting down.
AATCACCCCTAGTCAAAGTCAAATTCAAATGCGTCGTGTTGACTGCACTTGCGTCATGAAAAAATAGTTGTGTTGTTTCATACTTCAATTGCGTCATTCTATCACACAATTGTGTCGCATCAGAGCACTTACATCATGAATTATGACACATGCGACACTTTGTTTGAATGCGTTGTGCAAACTGGTGATTGCGTCACAAAATGAGATATGCAGCTTTATAACTCTTGAATGTGACACGATATTGCGAATGCACCACATTTTTTAGCAAATGTGTTACACATCCTCAGCCTCCCCTACATACCCCTTACACTTGCGTCAAGACACATCAAATGTGTCGAACGCGAAGTCAAATGCAGCTTACGCGCACGCAAATGCGTCGCGGTGCATTCATTGTTCACCCTAAAACCCTAGTTTTTACACGTAAAATGAGAAAATGACAAAGTGGGTTAGGGGTACATACCACTGGCTCTAAGCCCTCTGGCCACTTGTAGGTCTGCATGATCTCACCACGATGCTCAATCACTGGAATCACCATCCTTGCAGAAGTCCTCTTCGCTCTTCGCTCTCGAATTTGCTAAAGTAAATAGTGAAAATGATTTGACTTTTAACCCTTTGTCAACCTATTTATAAAGGCAAAATGACATTTGTCAACTAGGTTATTTCTGGAGGCCATTTTGACCAACTTTGACCACCCCTTTGGCAGCTTTAAATATGTTAGAATCCGAAATTGTCTACGCCATTGTCTTTTTGGTCATTAAATTGACTTATCAGGACACTTTCTAAATTTTTCTGTCGTTGGTTCAAAATTTGAAAAATTTTCCGAGGGGGGCATCGATACTCCATACCTTCACTAGGGTACGACTTTAACTTATTTTCTTTGTCACAATGCGACATGCTACATTATGACAAAGAGGGGCAAAATGTAGACACATAAAAATGACCCAGACCTGCAAACTTTATTTTACCACTTTCATCCTAGCATAATTATGACATCTTAATTATGTCCTTGGTCCACATTCAACTATTAATTAAATAATTCATAATTATTTAATTAATTCATGTCCTTTTACTCTTCATGATTATTAAATAAATAAATTTTATTTATTTATTAAATACGTCATTAATTGTCTAAGTCTTCCCCTAATTAAATAAATTACTTAATTTATTTAATTACCATTATTCATTTATGTCTTCCTGATTATTAAATAAATGAATTTCATTTATTTATTTAATATGTCACTAATTCTCATAATTAAATGAATTTATTAATTTATTTAATTATTAATCATATCCTCTAAATTAAATAATTATGTTTAATTATTTAATTGTCAAAATTAACATTTCCTCATTTTAAATAAATGAAATTATTTAAAATGATCTTTACATTTTTGACTCCGCTGGCTCATTTTAGTAAATAATCTAAAAATTGATTATTTATTATCGCATAAAATCCATATTTTTGAATTTATTTAATAAAAAATAAATAATCTTCCAAAATCGAAGAATTTAGCAAGATTCTTGATTTTTCCAACTGCTTTTCAGCTCAATTTCTTTATCTTTGATTTTTTTCAATCTCACAATCAAAAATTTTATTTCGATTTCAAAAATCTTTATTTTTCTCTCGACTACCATCTCATTTATTCTCGATCGCCGATTCGATCTTTCAGATTACATTCTTTACCACTATTTACTAATTTTTCCTAACCCCCGATTAGGATTTATTACATTAACCATCCTTCCGATTTTAGGCTCGTCAAAATTCAATTGGCTCCATCCATCAAAAATTGCATTTTCTATAAAATGCCAATTTTTCTCACAATTTTGATTACACTAAGACACTTACACATACTCACATACGCATATGCTTTCATTTCATTTTATCATTTTGGCATAATTTTCTTAGGCATTAGAGTCATTTTTTCATATTCCAAAATCCTTCAAAGCTTGTGTAGGACATAGTCTTATTTTTAAATTGCTCGTACTTTGAATCTTTGGGCAACACGTCTTTCCAACAAGTTAGAAGGTGTAATGAAGATCATCCATGGAGATTGAAGACACTTGGTGAGCGTGCTCCATTTTGTGTTTTTAGTTTATATTTCCTTTGCACTTCATTACTTTCTTTGGGTTTTGCATGCTTTGACATTTGATAATATAACCTTAGGAAAATAACCCTTAGATACACAACCTATCCCCTCTGTGCAACCTGTGAGTAGTGGTACTGGTATAACCTTCACTTCCCAGGACCTACCAATGGGTTTTAATAGGGAGCCATCTCCTCTTTACATCCCTATGCAAATCAACAAAAACATCATAGCAGGTGTTCTTGTTGATCTGATGTCTCAAGTAAATATCATAACTAAGGAGATCATGCTAATAATTTTTTTGCACAAAGATGGGTACGATGCAACCGCGAGCACCATCTGCACGCATGACAGACTTTTCATACCTTCTTTGGGTAGTATCATCTTGTTGTTTTTGGTTGAACCTAAATCTATGAAGCTCTTATTCAAAATAATCCCTAGATCTGAACTCTTTAGAATGAAGCTAGGGATCCCTTGATTAGTATCTATGAATCGGTGCTTTCAGTCGTCCATAATTGTTTAAAATTTATTCATGACACGGGTTATAAACCACTGGTTGCTCATGGTAGCTACTCCTTGGATTACTCTTGGCCTGCACCCATTGGTCCTCTCTTACCTAGGACAAACCTCCTACACTGAACATATCAAAATTATAAGAAAAGGGTGTCTCAGGTTGAAAGTGAGATACTCTCCGTTGCCTTATGCTATTTCACATAGGGCTTGCCTAAAAGCTGAAAGTGATGTTGCTAAGGCACACAAAAGGGAAGAAGAGAACTGATCTTGAGATCCTCCTTCCTCCTCCACTATTAAGCCTGATGCTTCCTCTTGCCCTATTGTGGAATCTTTAGATTTTGTTCCTCATTTACGAGAGAATCCTATGGTGCCTACTTGGTGAAATCCCAAGTGTCCCGCATTTGAAATTCTTATCCTTCCCATGGAGCCTAGGCCAATTCGGTATAATAGGAAGAAAGGTCCTTATTGGGAAGAGGCCCACTGCTGAGGTACTTGAACCAATTCCCCTCGTTGCTTCTCAACCTGCCCCTCCTACTCCCATTTAGGAGTATGTTCCTCCACTAGAAATGGCTGTAGTGGGCACTCCTATGGTTGAGCAGGAGCCTTCTATTCCTTCATAGTCTCCAACCTCTAGTTCAAAGAGTCACAAAAACCACCTTGCGTGTGAGTGCAAGTGTTGGTTAAAGGATTTCATGGTTGAACATGCTGCCTTATAGAGGAAGGAAGAGGAGATGATTTCCCCTGTATCAGGGCATCCTATAGCATCCTCCACTCTCCTCCCCTCTACTTCTATGCATTTTATTTCTTTATCACTTCTGACTTCCACTATGAGTAAAAATGTGCCTGACCCTAAAAAGGTGCAAGTGTTCATCACTCCTTCGGTGGAGCCACCTTTGTTGATGTCCCTTCTGGATATCCCACCTTTCCCAAAACCCATAGATATGATTAACACTTCAGTGGTGTCTAATGTGGTTTTCTTTTCCTCCTCTTCCTCTGCACCTCTTTCCTCGTCTGTGGGGAGTTCGCATCCCCCAATGAAGTAGAAAGTGGAGAGTGGTCCTTCTAGCAACGAAGGACATAAGAGGATCCCACCTTCTCCAAAAGGTGGTCCTATGATGACTTGTTTTGTCTTAGTGATGGAACCAGTCCCAAATTATCCTGAGTTTGTCACCACTCCTGAATCACTTAGTGAGCCGAGTGGTGAATCTTGGGCACAACCTTCTTTGTCTGTTGAGGTAAAACATGGCACTTCTACAAAGTGCATGTTTAACTCTTTGGATGAGGTTTCAGCTTTGTTGGTGATCTTTGTAAAATCACTAACCTTAGCTCCACAAGAGCTCAATGGAGGGGATCTTGTGGGGCCCTCTTCCTTAGCCCTTGTTGTGTGAGGGTCAAACACTCCTCTTAAAATTCCATCATTGCAGGCTCATCCTTCTTTCCCCTATGATGATCTAAAGTGGGAAGTGAATGATCTCTTGGTCGATCAGTGTTAGGAGGAGGCCCCTTCTTTATCTTTAGATTAGATGTGTATGTGTTGTGATGTGTTCCCTCATGATCATGCTATGTGTGTCTGCATGATCCTCATCAACCCTATTGGTGCATGAATACAAGTGTGTTTTTCATGTTGTAAACCTTCTTCTATGTGTATCATCATTCTTCCATGTTTGTGACTTTATTTTTGGTAAATTAGGGACAATGCAAAGCGTTGGGGGCATTTAGTCTTCCCTTCCATGTTGACCCAATTTTTAATTTTTACTTTGTCTTCTCATGCATTCTTCACATGGTCTGATATAGTAGGGGGTTGGTGATAGTTCATTTTATATACTATTACTATACATACATACATATATATATATATGAGCAGTTCTGACCCTAAAATATTAGGCTAGCCCTGTGACCTGTGCTTATGTTCTTTTCTCTTTTAGCTTTTCCTTTATCTTTATCTCTTATTTTCTTGAGTTGTCCCTCTCACATGTGACAACACCACCTCTTTAACATTTTTATTTTCAAAAAATGCATTCATCTTTGATGAATATTTTCTCAAGAATCTTCACAAACTGATTTCCAAGAATCACATTCTCAACTTGAAACTCTAATGGAACATGTTTCCTTCATCATGGGTTCGCAAAGAAAGAAATTGAGAACCTTCCTCTGAGGTGGGAGAAAATTTGACCTTCCCATAGCATGGAGGAATTTTCTTCCTTTTGAATTCCTTGATGAAGTGAACATCTTTCAAAAGGATTCCTTGATGATGAATCAATTTAGGAAAGAAATATCTCGTCTGTAATTTTGAGCAACGTGTCCCTTGAGTGGGCCCCTTCTTTCAAATTCTTGAAAGTCATCCAACTTGTTGAAAGTTTGCGCAACTATCTTCTTACTTGCCTGCATGACCGCTTTCTGACATGTTCTATTTGTGGGTAAACATGTTGCTTTGCAGGTGCACTTGTGAAGCCGCTTTTTGACTCTGTAGAGTTTGCTTTCTTTGGGTTTCCTCCATGTGAGAGATCTTGGGGGAAACCTCCCTACAAGTCTGTGGGTCTGTAGGGAACTTATTCTAAGCTTCCTCCACATGAGAGATCTTGGGGGTCACTCCCCTGTAGGTCTACGGGTCTGTAGGGCGCTTCTTTTTGTTTCCTCTATGTGAGAGATCTTGGGGGATACCTCCCTTGTGGGTCTATAGGAAACTTTCTTTGGGTTTCTTCCATGTGAGAGATCTTGGGGATACCTTCCCTATAGGTTTGTGGGTCTGTAGGGTGCTTTCTTGGGTTTCCTTCATGTGAGAGATCTTGAAGGACTACTTCCCTATAGGTTTACAATTCTATAGGGTGCTTTCCCGTCTTACTCCATGTGAGAGATCTTGGGGGGCAGTTCCTTGTAGGTCTGTGGGTCTGTAAGACACTTTTTTGGGTATCCTTCAGGTGAGAGATCTTGGAGGACACCTCCCTTGCAGGTTTGTAGGCCTGTGAAGCACTTTCTTCTCAGGGCTTCCTTCATGTGAGAGATCTTGTGGGTTGCCTCCTTATAGGTCCACGGGCCTATAAGATGCTTTCTTTCCACAACTTCATAGTTTTGCGGGGCTATTAAGTCCTTTACTTTCCTGCACATTCGAGTTTGCCAGATTGTGGTCTGCTTCCTTAATGGTTGAGGTATACATTTCTAACTCTACTACTTCTCCGATCTACTTTATTTAAGCACTCATCAATATTTGTGCTTGCTCAAGTGGGGGAAAAATGTATAGGAGTGAATTTACACCCCTTATGCAAATTCCCCTTTTACACTTCCTCACCTTAGAAAACCAAATTTGAAGGAAAAAATCCACATCAGCCCATTGCCTTCATTCCACTTGGCATTTTTTTTGTGTGTTATCAGAAGAATAACTGTTGGGGATGCCTACGTGGTGTGCAGATGTCTACACAACATGCTTACGTCCTTAATTTTATTCCTACATCTAAAGCTTGTAGAGGCGTTACACTTCCCATTGGGGTCAATTTGTAATGTCGTTGTTTGACCAACCGACCTGAATATGGTCATTTTTCTCATTCTCCCTTCATAAACACTCTACATTCCTTCATTTCATCCTCTAGGCATCTTCTTTTGGCACTCCCTAGGAATTCTAACATTCACTTCTTGCACTCTTAGCCTTCAAGCAACACTTTGCACTCCATATCAACATCAATAACACTCCATCAAATCCATAGAGCAAGTGTGCAACAACACCATTACAACAAGGGCTCGAGTCCTCTCATTTTCTCCTCCATTAGCTACTAAGCTCTTGGTGGAGGTGGTAAGCATTTTCACTCCTCTCCTCTATGATTTTTTGAGTAGTACATTACTATTTTGTAGTGTTATTGCGTTCTTTACTTTCATTCCTCCTATAGACACTGAAAAATGTCCTAAGTCTGTGCGCATCATTTTTCTTGGTCATTGTCCTTCGATAATTGAAAATTTTAATTATTCAATTAAGTTTTACTGCATTCCTCTATTAATTAAATAATTTGTAATTATTTAATTAATTCACCTTCTCATCTTTATTCTATCCTAATCAATTAAAATTATTTAATTGCGTCGCTAATATATCCTTTTCTTAAAAAATTAAATAAATCATTTTTTATTTAATTATTTATCTTTCATCTATAGTTAGATAATAATAATAATCATTATTTGACCTTTTATTCTTCTATAATTAAATAATTGTCGAAATTATTTAATTGTGTTTCATTCCTCTCTTTTGAATAAATAATTCAAATTAATTATCCATGTCTAATTTACACCTCCCTATTTAATTAAATTGATTAATTTAATTAAATGCCCCTTTTGTCATTTTTTCTAAATAAATAATTTGGATAAATTATTTATTTGCCACTTGTCATTTTCCTCCATTTTGAATGAATAATTTAAAATAAATTATTTATGCACCTCCACTTGGTCAAAGATACCGTGTCATTATTTCATGTCATAGCCTGCATGTCCCTGCATGTCTGTTTGTCATGATTCTTCTAAGAATAACATATTCTTAGTGCATCAATTCTGGACCATTGATCTTGGAATCCTTGTAGAGGATTAATCTTAGTCGTCCATTCGAAGGGTTGTCTATAAAAGCAACCTTCCTTCTCCATTTTCACCTTAAAAGCTAATTGTCTCCAACTTTCTTGCTACCATTTGTAGGTTTTGCACAAGTATTTCAACAAATTTGAGGGAAAAGTTGCATAACAAGAAGGAGAGCAAGAGAAGGAATCAACTACAATATGGGGAGTGCTTTATTTTGTTTGCTTTCATTTTGATATCTCCATTTGTTTGTATTCTCTTGTTAGATGAGGTTAATAGCTTAGAAGTGTTGGCTGTCACTTTATCTATGCTATTTGATTTTTAACCTCATCTCACATTGGTGAACTCGACATGAATCTTACAATTTTGTAGAGAAATTTGTGTGATTTTTTGTTTATTTTCATTGTTTTGCAGGTTACAGCCAAGAATTCATATGAAATCCCGTCATCTTCTTTTGAGCACAAAAAAATAGGCGCATAAAATATTTTAAAATGATTATCTGGGTTTTGTAGGCCTCATTCTCATCTTTCTGGAACTTCAAATGGTTTAAAATTTCATTAAGATTTGAGAAAGTTATGGCCGTTTTAGTGATTGCAACTTTCTAAGATTTAGTTATTAAGAACCGAATTTTCTTTTGTTTATAACACTTTTGTCTTGCAAAATTTTCAATTTTTTTTTTGGGTTTTGAAAGTCTGTCTTAGCTTTCCATAGATATCTACGGTTTAAAATTTTGTTTAGTTTTGAGAAAGTTATCACTATTTATTTTGTTGTTTTCATTCAAGTTTTTTTTTTTTGTTTACTAATCTTCTATTTGTAAAGGCAGGGTTTTGGAGGCCCCAAAATCAAGCTGTGGAGCAACAAAAAAAATAAAGCTCTTCGTTTTTAATTTTCTTTGATTTCCTTTTCTTTGTTTAGTTTAGTCTCTTCATTTTCTAGTTTAGTTATTTACTGAATTTTAAGTTTTAGTTTGGTTTTTAATCTCTTGTCCTAACTTAGTTTTTTGTAGCTTTCTCATTAGTCCAAGACATTTGTGAAACTACTAACTTGTGGTTTTGCAGCTCTGTTAGTTGAAGACTCATTTCTTAAACAATGTGTTTGCGATTTCTAGTTTAGAAAAAACTTCCATTAGTGCATTAAAATGAACATGTGCTTGATTCTGTTTGAATGTGCTTGAAGGTGGTAGGTGATTATGCTCTCACCTTGTGAAAACTAGGTGATCAGAAAACTAGACCCACCTTATTTTGTGTAACCCTTAAGACTTAATAATCGAAGTATCCTCTCCCCTTGCGCTTTCAGGCAATCCTAGGTGTAAGAGAAATGGTTATTATTTCTAGAAATGGGCCTTAAGGGAAAAATTACTCACCTTAAGGGATGACCAGACTGGTAACAGGCTAAAGCCAAGCCACTTCTAGTCGAGATATAAAATGGATGTTTGAGGAAAGTTCAAATACTGCGAGGGCATATGTGTCACATAGACGTAGAAGTATTCCAATAAACCCTATTGAGCATAACCTCTTCAGGTTGGAGTTCCACCTAATTGGCAATTAATCTCTCACCCCATGTGTGGCCACTCGAACAAATGCCCTTACTAGACACCTATTGTTTTAGAAGCCAACCATTTTCAGTCATTGCTTGGTATAGTGTAAGGTATATTATCATGCCCGAAGATACTCACTATTGACTCCCTTGAGTAGAGATAGTAGTTCCTAGGAAGTGACTACCCAAGAATCCGAATTTGGTGTGCCCTTAGAAGTGCGTGCCAAGGAGGGAGCATGTGCCACCAAACTTCTAAGCTATTTTCTCTCAAGAAGGAGAGGTGTTCAACACCAATCTGGGGTACAATGGTGGGCTATACCAAGTATACAGACCCTTGGCCTATTAGGGTCATGCTTGTCTTACGTGTGTTTGCTTACACTAATACATTTTGCTTGTTAAGTGTTTTCTAGAATCTCAAATAGTATCCACAACATTCATAAATCTAGACACACACATTCGACCTTTGAAAAATCAATTTTTTTTCCTTGAAACATCAGAAAATTGAAAATTTTGCAACCTGTGACCCAATTGTTGAAACACATTTGCTAAACTGAAACACATTTGACAATTCTTGAGACACAATCACTCTGATAAACCGCATCTGCTATTATAAACACCGCATATTCTTGCGTCCTGACACATTTGGCATTCACAAAAACACATTTGCAATCCTCTACCGCAATTGTTATATGCAAAACCACATTTTCTTGAATTAAAACGTATCCACCATACTCTGACGCATTTGCTGCCTCAAATGACACATTTTCCTACTACACACAAAACTATGATACAAACCAGAATTTGAGTACAAACAGTCTCAGCCTGTTGTCAAACATTTTTTTCCAAGAGGTCTATGTCAGAAACTAGCCTTGAAGTTGTCAGAAACTAGCCTTGAAGTTGCTCAAAATTTTTATCAGTCAACCACTAGTCTGCATTTTTGACCATAGGCTTAATCTTTCAAATTCTAATTTTATCCATTAGGTTCATAATCATCATTTTTAGCATTAGCTTGACCTTAGGTTATCATTTTTGCATACTTTGGATTAGGCTAACCTTATCACAATTTGGAAAATCATTGCTTTCGAAACTAGGTTATCTTGGACTTCGTCATTCATTTCTATTTTCAGTCGTTGTCCTTTTTGTGAGGGTTTCCAACTTAGTAGTCTAGTTAGGAAAACTCACTAGTCATCTTGACCTTGTCACTTTGTCATTTTCAACAAGTCCTTTGGTAACTAAAATCAAAAACAAAGATTAACCTTAGAGTGCTTAGGTACTCCTGTCTACAAATTGCATTCATTTTAGTTCCTACCTTGCATACTTTATTTCTACAAAAAATCAAAAAATATCATTCATCCTAGTTTTCATTTTGAACCTAGACCTTGCATTAATTACCTCATTAGTCCTCATTTTGCACTTTTCCATTTTCTTAAGTGACATTATCATTGTCCTAGTCAACATCAACATCCTAATTGTCATTTGGCTTTTGGCCTATTTATCTCTTCACATCGTCAACCTTTATCACACAAAAAGACAAAAACATAGACTAGTGTCATACTTGCATTGTTATCATCTTGATTTGAGAAATTTCCTTGATGGTGGAAACAAGACTTCAAAGAAAGAAATGATAAATGGTAGACTTTGGACAAGACTTTGACAACACCAACACCAACACCAATCCCAATGACTAGATTTATGATGACCCATTTGGCAATTTGAACGTACAATCATCCATGATCATGTCAAATTCCTTTCAAAATCCACTTTTTGAACTGCTGCCACCCTTAGAAATGCAATCTTATGTAAAGTTGCAAAAATTGAGTTTAGTGAAGCATTGATCACTCCAAGGTCAGGTCACCGAACTAGAGGAACTCGATAGTCCAGCCTTTTGGGGTATCACCTAAACTACCGACCCGTGAGATAAAGGAGGATATAAAATGAAACTAAATCAACTATTCTATGGTGATACAATCTATTGGATAAGAATCATGAATGAAAACAAGACACACCCCAGAAAACTGTTCCAGATTCTGTTTAATTTACCAAGAAATCTTTTAGTCTTATGCATAATTCTCAAAAGGCTTAATCTACAAATGTATCTTAAGAAGGAAAGATTAATTTCACAGCATTAAGGTATGAATACAGATTTTGAAATACACAAATGAAAACTCATTAATATAAATAAAACAGGAGTAATACAAAATAATAACAATAGCTTGAGGTGAACCTGCTTGCATTCTAGATTCCAATTGAGTTACAAAATATACATTAGTTGAGGAAGGATAGCTAAAAATTACTAACTCTTCTGGATGCATTACTCAAACTATTTACAAAAAGGCAAAAAATGCCTTATATACATCAGTGTGTTGCCCCCCCTTAGGGATTACAAAAATATCAGGCTCAGAAAAAACTATCCTAAGATCTTTTGACTGAATTAATGCTACACCCCCATGTCCAGGAGCCACTGGAGAAACACGATCTCAGCCATCACATTTACTCGGGTCGCTGTGTCCACCTACTAAATTCCCCTGCTGAGCACCAAACGCAGTCCGTATTAGATCCCATTGATTCACTGCTGATTCTCTCTGCATTGGTCAAGTTTTCGCCGCAAATCTAACATTCACCCAGAGCTTCCTCTGATTGGCTCCAGTGTATTCCACGCCATTCTGTGGAAGCAACAAAAAGCTCCTTTATTAGAATTGTATCTTGGTGATAGTTAATCAGTGTCTCAACGATGCAATTATTTCCTCTCAAGCCATTGATAGCATGTGACAAACAGCTAGAGAATTCATTTAGCTTGTAAAGTCATAATGATATCAATTTGCTTATCGGCAAGACACAATTTCATCGAGATGATTAAGGACAAAAACCATATTCCTTAGCAAAGGCAACTATTTCAGGGAGACCTACTGCATTCGGCGAGACCTCTTGGTGATGTTGGATCTCTCTCCCTGAGCTCCCTTTCATTTCGTTGAGACTTTGGAAAATTGGGAAGACTTCATAGCGAGGTCCTAAAGTTAGGCCGATGGACACTTCTGTCGCTGAGACCACCTTCATTCACCAAGACATCTTATAGAATTCCTTTTCCTTTGACGAACTCTTCATTTCGGGAAGACTCTTGGCGAGACCCTTCATTGTCGATGAGACATTGGTCTGTCAGCCAGAAGTCTCACCGGGCTCCTTATCTTTCAGTGATGGGCTACTTTCTCTTTGGTCAGCAAGACACTGCCATCTCAGTGAGAGATATTACCAAAAACAAAACTCTACCCCAAGCCCCTCATCTTTGGCAAGACATAGTGCCTTCGCCAAGACATCATGGCGAAACTACTTCCTTTGGCTGAGATCACCTTCATTCGCCGAGACACGGCCATGTCAGCAAGACCCTATGCCAAGCTTTAAAACTTTTGGCGATCCCATCCTGTTATCGGTAAGACTCCTACCGAAGGAAAACATATCAAGGCCCCCCATTTAGTCGGCGAGACTAAATGTCCTCGTCGAGACATTACAACGCATACACCTTCCTACGCCAAGCTTTCCTCATTTCGTTGAAACAACTCCCTGTTAGCAAGACCCTTCATCGATACTTGCATCCTTTACTAAAACCACCTCATTGGTCACAACTAGTCGGTGAGACTCAAAGAAGTCGCTGAGACATTACCCCGAAGGAAAACTCTCGTCAATATGCATATCCTTTTGTCGCTGAGATGACGATCGGTGTCCTGCCGAAGGCAAAATGCAGGTGAAATCCGGTTGCCGTGACATCCCTGAGGTCCTGCCGATAGGAACTTGGAAGCATATTTAACCAAAATGCATATGGGTCGGGGAGACCCAGATAATCTCATGCCGATAGGATCCTACTGTGAAGCATTCAGACCTGATGGAACCCCTGCTAGTCGGCAAGACATCTGGAAGGTCTTTCCAACTTTCTCCTTAAAGGAAGATTATGTCAAACTTGACTGAGGCCGACCTTGCAACTGAGTTCCCTGTGAAATTTCAGTAGATGCATGACCTGACCCCAGATGTGAATGTCTCCTTTGGCTTTCAAGAACACTTGCAACATAGATCCCTTGCCTGATTGAGCCTGTCAGTGAAAATTTAGGTAACATTTCTGGCGACCTTTGTTGGATGTTTTCCTGCTAAACACGAAGACCAATAGCCTAGGCCCATCCATTGGGCATGAAGTCATTGGGAAAATTGAGGAATGGACTTGGAACAGCCTTGCACATGGCTATAGCACATTTGTAACTCAAGAAATAGATTACTCAGACATTAAGAAAACAAGAAACTACATAAAGGAAAAATATCTAACTGTACTGAAACAACACTTAGGGAAAACAAAGATGCATTTGAAATAAAACTAGCCTATCTACTCTAACCAACAAAGAAGCTGGTCAAACAAAACCATTCATAGGACGGTTGAAATAGCTTCCCTTTCTTTTCAAAGTACAATAATTGGCATGCTTAAGGACAGCTGAATAGAGACGGTACACTGAAAAATGTTTAAAAAGGAAATGCACTGCCTCATGAAAGAGGGTAACAAGCTCACTTACCTCCTTAAACTGACCATATGCATTTGTATTCAAAGGAGGATAAGTAAATTGAACACACTCTTTTTCAACTGCAAGCACATCCCTTATGCCACTTTCAGCTGTGGCTCCATGCGTGAGTGCTTGATTAACCATTGGCGCTTTATCAAGCCCCATCTGGGCTAAATCTCTGATTGAACAACCCCTTGTAAAGACAAAAATTGAGCTCTCCTTGCTGGTTTCTTGCTCATGGGTTGCCATTTTATCACCTTGCTGGATGGAAAGGTATAACCCCTGTGGCTGACTTGATGAAAAAATGGAAACCTCCTCAGTATGCTCATGCTTACCCGAATAAACACTGATTCCTTCAATGGGAAATAGTGAAATGACTTCCTCCAATACACTTTCAATCAATTCATCAACCTCTAGCTCCTTTATACTCTAGAAAGGAAGCTACTCATAGTTCTTATCATTACTGGAAGAATTACATTATGATTCAGGCTTGTTTTCCTCAATAAAGGAAGGCAACAATTCTAGTGGTGATGAAAACTCAAGTTGTTCTGCACAATAGAATGGAAGCTCCTCTAACTAGATATAATCTTGTAAAATAGGTTCATAAGGCCCCTCTTGTTGTTTCAACACCTCTAGAAGTTGCTGCTCAAGATCATCATAACCCCCAACTTTTCTGATTCTTTGCCATCCAATGTTGAACAAAATTGTTCAATAATACATATGGACAACTCTTCAAAAAGCTCAACATTGGCTTCCTCATCCTAGACACACTCAAAAACATCAAAAATATCACCTTGAAGGATAGAATCAGATTCAATCTCAGGGTTTTCTTCCTAAATTAAGGCCCTATTGTCTTGCTGGTTATCATCAATCAACAACTCTCCATTGTCTTCCTTCTATCCTTCCAAGTCCAATGCTCCAGTATCTTGTTGATAACCATTGGCCAACAACTCCCCACACTGTTTGATGTCCACTTGCTATTCAATCCTTTGTTGCTACAATTGATAATACTTTATAGCTAAATTCAAAGAATTTTCCTTTTTAATCTTCTCCCAAAGGAGTAAGCTATCTGAAACAACGGGCTGCTCTTCCTCTGCTTTCTTTTCGACAAAAGTCTCATTCTATTCAAAGTTTGAAACACTAAACTTCAAAAAGTGAAGCCCCTCCTCAAAAAAAATATTTGGAAATGTAGTAGCTGACTGGGGCATTTGAGAAAGTTTCTCTTTAGGAGAGTTAGACTGACTTTGTTCAAATTCTTGTACTAAATAGGATCCTCTTTGTTTCTCAACCTCCTACTGATGAATATAAGCTTGATAAGCAAGCTCCTCCTGTTGCGTATTATACTCATTTTCCCTTTCTATGTCTAATATCCGCCCTTGAAACTGCAACAACATCTCCTTGTTGCTACCCAACTCAGTATCCGCATTGTTAAAATTTTGGGATTGAATCAGGAGGCTACCAGGCTAGCTCAAAGTGGAATTGATATGCTGCGAGGGGAATTGAGCAGGGGTGGGAGGGTCACATACTTCAGAAGAGCAACTAGAGAACTCGTTTTGGAACATGTTATATAAAGCTTACCTTGATCACTATTGATGTTCAAATTTCCATCTTGTTCTAGAAAAGTGTTGTGCATTTCAGGTTCATGATTAAGTTATTTTTGTGAATTTCTTTCATTCCTTCATAACTTTGTCTTGTGTTTCATGCCTTCCTTTGCAAAAGTATCATTATACAAATTACAAATTGTGTTCATTTAGTCACACATAGATTCTGATCTGCGAAAATATTTCTTTCCTCTCCGAAAAAAGTGTGTGAGTCGAACCTGTTTGTGAAATGTTAGTGCAAGGCTTGCAGAATTTGATGCGTAATCCTATGTTCATCGTCAATATTCAAGTGTAAATTGAGTATCTCATTGTTCCTGTCTTTTCGGTGCATCACCATGGTTTAGTTTTATTCTTATGCATTCCTTCTCCCTTTCCCTTTAAAGAATCAGTAGTCTTAGGTGATGACCCAACAAGAAAGCTGGCCTTCTTCGGAGGTTCATTTCAAACTCAGGTGACCCACATCCTTTAAATGATCCCATGTTTCACCAAAAAGCCTAGTTTCATAACTTTGCATAGGGTGCATTTTTGGGTGACAACATGAACAATTCATAAAGAGAGACCAAAATGGACAAGTACTAGCTGAGGATTTAGATGCTACCTCAAAACCCTGACATAGCTTCATTTGTAGAGGAATTGGTCTTGAATAATCCCAACAAATACCTTGCTATGCTTTTGGACCAAGGGGAAAAACTACCAAAACTCTTCGAAATTAATGCCATAAGACTTTCTTCTCTAGACAACGCGACACAAACCATGACATCTCAACAAAACACGAACAATGCCTCCAATAGCAATAAAATTGTGGTCACCACACAAGTTGCTACTAACACTATTAATGTGACATCTAATGGCACCACAAGTCAAAACATCTCCAACTCAACTAATACAACATCTATTGGTGGAAGATCTGCTATGTCCATGCCTACAATGTCCACATCATCATCCCAAATGATAGGAGTAACCGTTGGGTCCACATCAACTGGAGCAAATCCCACAAACCCTATAACCCTATGTTGGGATATTTATCTATGAAAATGGGGGCATCTTCATCAAAACCTTATGGTGGAATGTCATTTAATCCCTTTGGAGGAAACTCACAATGAATCTTCATTCAAGGCCCTCAACACAACATTAATACATCATCGCAATTAAATATCCCACATGGACAAGGAAAAAATATGAACATCCCACATGGACAAGGACTAAATATGAACATCCCACATGGACAAGGAAAAAATATGAACATCCCACATGGGCAAGGACAAAATATGAATATCTCACCTGGACAAGGACAAAATATCCACATACCATATGGACACTTCCAAGGGCCAAACCCTAACATGTCATACAGACAATTACTCCAACATGGACAAGGAACTCAAATGACACAACCAATGCATACCTTTAGACATCAAATGGGTGAGGGATTTCAGATGCCTCAAATACATAAACACATGGTTGGGATGAATATTCCCACATATTCATTGCAGATTCATACTCACCAGCAAATTCCCACTCAAAATTGGCAATACCAACAAATGCCTAATCAACACATACCTTTCATCTTGCAACAATATGTGTCACAATCAAATCCAAACATTCAGGTGACCAATGATCCCATAGTACATTCCTTGCTAGCTAAAGTGGTTGACCTTCACAAATGGATGGAAAATATGTAAACATCTGACAAAAAGAAACTGATGTCCTATGACTTATGTCCTTTTCCTTTTGACATGACTTTGTACATGCCACCATTTCCAGCTGGTTATGTCACACCCAATTTTGCCAAATACAAGGGAAAAAAAAGTCCACTTGACCATCTTCATGAATTCACCACAATTTGTGTCGATATTTCCCATGAACACACATACCTAATGCGACTATTTCCTAAAAGTATCATTGGCCTAGTGTTAGAATGGTTCTACACATTGCAACCCAGAATTCAATCATGGAAGGAACTTGCTGAAAAGTTTGTGCAAAATTATATAGACAACATTGACACCGACACTTCCATCACCAACCTGTGCCAACTCACGCAAGAAGAGCCGGTGAGAATTTCATACCATTTTTCCAAAGATGGAGAGGCTTGGTAAGCCGTTTTCACATAGATATTCTTGAAAAAGAGAAAGTGGATATGTTCGTACAAACACTCCTAGGGCCACTAAAAAATGGCTTGCATGTCCATTATTGTACAAATTTTGCGTACCTAGTTGAACGAGGTGTCCAAGTTGAACAAGCCCTCATAGATAAAGGAAAACTGAAATATGGTCCTAAAAAGATAAATACAAACCATCCTCTTGCTGACAAAAACAAATACTGGGTTAAGAACAAACATGTCACCAATGATGGTGTAGTCGATGCTAAGGTTGTCAATGCTATGGGTTCTATGATTACTCTAAAAGGGACACAACCACAAAACAAACAGATGATGACACAAACCTATGCTGCTAATGCTATCCAGACAAATCAAAATAATCAAGGCAATCAAAACAATCAAATTCAAAGGCAACCTAGACAACCCAAACAATTCCCTAGAGGACGTACATACACTCCCTTGGGTAAGCCTATTGAAGAAGTTCTTAGGAAATTCCTTTAGAATGGTGTCATCACACTTGACGACCCCAAACCATACGACCCTAAGAAGTTTAAACCATTTTGGTGGGATGATAACACATTTTGTGACTATCACCGAATAAAAGGACACAAAACCTTTTATTTTGTGACTATCTCATGACTCCACCATATCACCTTTTCCACAACAAGGATATTCCATGTCCAAATCAACCATAATTGCCTTAGCTTATCAAATTTTTTTCATAAACATAATGTCGGAATGATCTTAGTAGATGGTGGAAATTGAATATATGTTCCTTAAAATTGGTCAAGGCACAAGGCACTACATTCAACGTATGGGTACCACAAGAAGCATTGTTATCAAGGCATATGATGATGAAGAATGTTCCTCTCAAAGGAGATGTAAATACTGCTTCAATTCAATTGGGAAAAGTCGTGACACCTTATCAGGATTCTGGATTTGGTTCTGTAACATTTTACTTGGTCAACCTTGGATCCATGCACTAAAAGCCATCCCTTCCACGTATCAGTAATGCCTGAAATTTCCTTTTGAAGGTACCAAAATTACTATATATAGAGACCCCGATTCATTCCAATATTGTACCAACTTACGAGGTGTCTCAGAATGTCAAGTGCCTATCAACCGTGAAGCCTTGACATCTTCATCTTCCAAATTCATCGACCCATCAAGAATTGCAAAGCCTTCCACGTCTACATCCATTACCACATCATCTCACTACATTGATCCATCTTCATTGACCAAGTCATACACTCCATTTACCCCGCCATCAAACCCCAAGGTCCAAATTCATGACATGGGATGTGGAGAATATTGTATGGATAATTTACCAGCAAACGACAATGCTAATGCCCCTTATAGAGATCAAAATTCCAACGTTCATGTCAAGATAGTTATAGAAGGAACACAAAAGGATGGTCGTGCTTGGATTGAAACTGTGATCCTAAATGTTAGTCCAATTCTAAATATGCAAAATAACTAAAATGCAATGAGGAAAAACACAAAGGGACACCTCAAGATTAGCCTAAGGAATAATAAAGCAAAAAAATGAAACTAAAATGAAGATTTTTAGATGATTATACCTTCTTTGTTGCTGGAACTCCTTGGTTGGCCCTTGATTTTGATTGCTTTGTGTGCTCCTTGGATGGCTCTTGATGTGGATAAATGCAAGATTTAACTATATGGTTGGATGCAAATGCAAATAGATAAAATAGATGGCTAGATGAGTGTACAAAATGACTAAGTGTTTTCCAATGCCTTAGAGGAGGGGGCATTTATAGAGGAATTTGAATTCTCTAGAGAATTCAATGGCTAAGATTGAGCCACCAAAGTCAAGATGTAGGGCTATGGTGAGTTGAGGACTCATAAGCCCTCACATCTTGACATGTGGAAAGTGAGATGGCCAAGGATGAGATGATGTGTAGGTGATGTGGAAGGAGAGTACATGATGTGGAGGAAGGAAAAGTACCTTCCAAATACCTTGGGGAGTGAGAAGGCTTCCTCAAAAAGAAACTTCTTGTTCCCAAGTGGGAATGAAAGTGACATTTGAAGAATTTTGGAATTCCTCAAAAATCTCCATGAGAAATGAGAAAGTGGTTGGAGAAATAAATGTGAATTAAAAATTCACATTTTTAGGAGAATCTAATGGATAATAGAGGGTCTCCAAAAAGGTGGGAATTCGTCATATGTGGATGAGGTGACAAGTCAAATGTTCTAGAAGCCTTGGAAGGATAAAATGTGAATTAAAAATTCACATGGGGAGGAGAGAGACCTAGGATGAATAAAAGTGAATTAAAAATTCACATGGGAAAGAGGGTCATTTCCAAGAAAGTAAAATGAAAAGGTTGACTAAAAAGTGGTGTTAAAAGTGGCTAATGACTTTGATTAAGGTTGTGCAAATACTTGATTAAGATAATTAATGAGAGATTAGAAGCAAATGGAAAATGTAGGAGGATGTGAAATTAATCCTTGATTAAGAGGATCCACATCTTAATCATGAATTAATTAAATTAATCCAAAGTAAAGAGGGATTATGGAGGATGTGACAAGGAGAGAGAAAAGAAGAATTTTAAATTGATTTTAATTCAAAAGGGTTAAAATGACTAAATTAAATAAATTGGTGTATTTATTTAATTTAGAGAGGAGAAAGGTACAAGATAAAGTGTTTAATTATTAAATTAAATACTTTAAGAGCCTTAGACGGGAAGTGTAATATTAATTAAATAAATTAATATTGATGGAATGGATGAATGAAGAGGTAAATTTGATTGTATGGGAGCGAACAAATTTGGATGTCTACATTTTGCCCCTCTTCGAAATATTGTTAGAATAACAGTGTTTCGAAGAAAAATAAAATGCCGATGATGAACAAAGTGATAGGGCTTGATTCCCTAGCATGAAAGAGGTTGAATGAGTTTCCCAAGTAGAGGAAAAGGGAGAGGGATGCCCCAGTGACTGCCTCAAAGGGATGGAGGGAAAATGATAGGGTATGCCCCCTCGAGAGGGTGGTTGGGGAAGAAAAAGGGGGCCCCAAATGACTTCTCAATAGAAAGAAACAAAAGAAACCAATGGATAGATCTCAAAAAACTAAGCAACTTTGACTTTTGAACGGAGTCAATTGGATGCACGGTTTGCAAATGGCGGCCCCGGGAAAGAAGGGGATTAGTTGGGGAAAAAAAAAAGTTAAATAAAAGGTAAAAAATACCTTTTATTTGAAAAGGGGGGGAAAAGAAGGGTGAAAAGGTAATTTAAAGAATTACCTTGTCTCATTGTTACTGTAGTAGTTGAGAGAAGAGGAGAGGAGTGGAAGAGGAGAAGGAGCAACGATGTCGCAAGATTATGATTCAAAGATCATTCATCGGGCGAACGAGGTAGAGAGATGTCAGACTCACTTCACGGTGCCCCGCCAGGTGAGTAATAAAATCCCTCTTGTGTATTTGAAACATTTATCATGTTTTAGAATAGTTAAATACAAATGTAAAACATGGGTTTTATTGGGAGGGTAAAATAAAAAAAGGTTGTTTTTCGTTGGACAAGAAAAGGAATAAAAAAAATGGCATTTAGACGGGGTTGGGAAGGATGGTGAGGAGGAAAATTCACTCCAGACAGGGGAAGGCCTTGGTTGGGGGTGGAGTCACCCCAGTTTTGGGTGGCCTCACCCTAGCCATAGGGCATAGCCGCCCCGGACGGGGACAGAGTCGCCCCAGCTGGGGGTGGTCTCACCCCAACCTCGGGGCACATCCACCCCAATTGGGGGTGGCCCTGCCTTAGACTCAGGGCGCATCCACCCCAGCTCAGGGCGGGTTCACCCTGACACGGGGTGGGCTTGCCCCGGCCCAAGGCAGATCTACCCTGACTCGGGGAGGGCTTGCCCTGACCTGGGGTAGATCCTCCCCAAATAAGGACGGAGTCACCCTGGCCTAGGGTGGGCTCGCCCCGACTTGGGGTGGATCTGCCCCATCTCGGGGCGGGTTCACCCTGGCATGGGGCATAGCCATTTGAGCTAGAAAGACAAGGTTTCCCTAATGAGGGAAAAAAACAAAGAGCAAAGGGAAGCAAGAGATGTCCCGAGGCTGGGAATATGGCATACTGATAATCGGGTAATATGGATGCAGGGTTTTGTGTGGTTACAGACACATGAGAAAATGTCGAAGGTATTGACAATGACTATAGCATCCATAACCGACGTTGATCATGCGGCCTTAAATCATGTGGGTTTATTTCACTTTCTATAGGTGTCAGTGATTAGGGCGCATCGAGTGATGCTGATGACCTTGATAGAGAGATAGAGCTCAGAGACATTGACATTTCATCTATCGACGGGGGAGATGATAGTGACACTAAAGGATGTATGGCGCATCTTGAGGCTATCGATAGAGGGGATATTGGTTAGTGATGTGGTATCGAGAGGGGCCAAGTTAGATGACACTATGGTAGTGTTATTTGGACGTGAGGATCTGCCCCTATAGGGTCAGCAGTTGGATCTAGATAGATGTTTGACAATGGGGGTACCATCCATACCATTATTTTTAGGTGGTCTGATTAGTGGGATACTGTTACTAGATCATAGTAGGTAGTTCTAAAGTCTTCGGTACATGGAGGAGATTCGACATATTTTTGAGTGGCGCAAGGGATAGACCTCGTGGGGTACCTATGTCTTAGCATAGTTATACAGGGATATGCATGTGATTTGCTACCAGAACACAGTGAGTTTGACACACACGGCCCTTCTACAGGTGTGGGCATGGGAGCATATTATGGTGACTAGACCTATAGTGGTTAGGGAGGGAGATGAGGATGATAGGGATCTGGTGGCCTAGGGATATGGAGAGGTGAGGGGATGGATTTTTTGGTATGAGATGTCGGGAGATATAGAGGGATGGAGGAGGGTGATAGATGATTTGCAGGAGAGAGACATATTATGGCAGCAATATATGTATCAAAACTTTAGGGGATGGAGGGGAGAGGAGGAGAGGTAGAGAGGTTACTTTATGAGCCAGTGCGTCTTGATTGGGAGATAGTCATGCATAGTGGAGATGCATCGGCTAGATAGGGTGGTGAGGCAGTTTGGGCTGACAGAGGATATTCTAGATTCACCCATCAGGTTTCGTTGACTCACTAGAGAGCCACCATGGGGGCCTGAGTTTAGATCGAGGGAGGCCAGAGCAGCGTGGGTGACAATAGTGCAGGTACCCTACCCAGGGAGAGTTGTTGGAGTGGAGGATGTAGGAGTGATAATACGATATGACTAGTGGTGGCACAACCACCGATGGGAGAGGGTTACACCACTGGTGCCTATTGTAGGAGTCATAGGATTTGGATAAGAGGATGAGCATTAAGGGGCAAGAGAAGGTAGAGATAGGAGGAGATAGGTGCAAAGGGG
Source organism: Sequoia sempervirens (assembly GCA_007258455.2). Taxonomy (NCBI): domain Eukaryota; kingdom Viridiplantae; phylum Streptophyta; class Pinopsida; order Cupressales; family Cupressaceae; genus Sequoia; species Sequoia sempervirens. Next base: position 47,407,898 of record VDFB02179234.1, on the reverse strand, counting down.
AGAAGAGGGGAGAGGAGTAGGACAATAGGAGGATGCAGAGGGTGTGGGTCAGTAGGGTAGAGGAGGGGATGGGATGGAGGTAGTGAGACAACTAGAGAGGAGGAGGAGGAGGAGGAGGAGACATTAGAGGAGGGCTAGGGAAGAGGTGGACATAGCAAGATTCATGGATGGGAGAGAGAGGGCATTACGATAGGAGGGTGGGATAGGCACGAGAAGCCCGTCTGCAGTAGGATAGGATGAGCTAAAGGTGGGGGAATGATGCACGCCGCAGGTGGAGAATTGGGTTGTTGATGAAGCGGTATATGAGGTAGAGATGCACGATGGAAGAGTGTTGAATGCAGTAGCGAGGGGGAGGTGGGAGGGGATGGATAGTAGGATGGAGCCCAAGAGGAGATGGAGGCCAGGAGTCAGTCATAAAAGACAGCGAGTAGGAGACGACAGAGGAGGGTGCAGATCGTGACAGAGCAGGAGGAGATGGGAGGGTGGAAATGGGTGGGGCTAAGAGGAGATTTAGAGCCCGGGGAGTTGAGTGAGAGGATGAAAGAGTAGAGGTGACGGAGGGAGTACAGTTGTGGCGGTGGGGCCACACATTTGTAGAATAGGGGAGAGCGAGGATGAGGAGTGGGAGATAGGAGGCTGAGGCCCGTGGAAGTTTAGGACTACCCTTGAAGACCTAGAATTCCAGCAAAAGCGAGAGATGCGGGGGCAATGATGCTATGGAGACAGATGGAGATGTTCCAGATATGGATATTTTGGATGCAGAGCCATTGGTGGTGGTTCATGTCGTTACCTCAGGGGATCCTATTGCTCAGCCGAGAGACACTGCAGGGAGGCTTCAGATTACAGATCATAGGTTGAGGATAAGCGAGGAGAAAAAGGCTGATCGAGTGAAAGTCAAGATATTGAGGTACGGTAAAGATGCAGGAAATTACCAGGTAGCAGTGGAGAGATTGTGGGAAAAGGTAGGAGTGTGCTCTTGAGGAGGAGGAGAGAGAGGTAGTTTAAGAGTGCATCATCATATGAGTGAGAGTGAGATGCAACAATTTTAAGAGTACAGGAGCTTCGGAGGGACATGGATGCAATAGTGGCTCAGTCACATGCCGCATAGAGGGAGAGAGATGTTGCAGAGATACGGATGCAAACGTTGTAGGGAGAGTGAGACGTAGCAGTGGCTCAGTCACAAGCCGCATAGAGGGAAATAGATGTTGTAGAGATATAGATGCATATGCTATAGGGAGAGTGAGACTCAATAATGGCTTAGTTGTAGTTAGTGCAGGTCACTAATGTGATAGGGATAGATACACAGGGGTTATAGGGGGAGAGGGATGCAACAGTGGCTAGGGTAGTGGCTACCAAGGAGATGAGAGATCGGGTTCAAGCAGAGATAGCATAGTTATGACTTGATGATGTTTTTTGCACAACAACAACTCAGACAGAATATGAAATTCTATCTCTCTTGAAAGGTAAATCTCTATCAGCAAGCCTCAAGAGATAACCCCAAGGTCTCTAATGTTAGGTCTTGACAATGCATAAAAAAACTCAGTGATAAATGTGAAAATGTTGGTAATCACAAAGGGACCTTACTACAAGGAAATACTAAATCTTGAACTTATCAGATCTAGCAATATGATGATACTTCAATCCTAAATCTAACTCAAATGATAAAGAAATAACAAAAGATTAGGGTTTCAGAGAGATATCTAAATTTAACTACTCCTAAGATTAACAATGCAAATGATGAAATACTTGAAATGGATCAATCCCTCATAAACTAATTCCTGCTTAACCCAGATGAACCCAAAATCTCACATAAATAGTGCAATCTTCTAAGGTATTAAGATTTTTAGATCATGAACATTCATTCAAGACAACGCAATTGCAATTGAAATGAATAAATCTCCACAATTGAACTAAGCACAATGAATATAAAGGTCTAGGCTAACTTTGCAAAGCACCTAACAATCAACTAGCTGCAAAAAGTATGGACTAGGGACTGCTGCAAACACTTCAAGCATTAAATAATAAACATCATTGAATCAGATCTAACATACATCTAATAACCTTGAGAAATTTGAAAGATAGAACCATAAGAACCATGCAATATAAGTCGACACAAAAGAGGTCACCAAAAAATCACAATGTCTTCAATTGTATTGAATCACCGAATTTCAGCAACAATTCCAATGTTTTGTTACAACACTTGCTTAGAATGACCTAATTTCTATCTCCGCTCTACCGCTTAATACGCTCGAAGAACTATTTGTCTTTCTATTCTATGTTCTCTATTCTATATCTTACAAATGAGGCAAAATGCAAAATTTATAGGAACCTCCAAAGCATGTCGGCCTAGCAAGGGTTTACAATAATAAAAATAGTCACAAACAAGTCAGCCCAACTAATGTTTACAATCTTAAATGGCCATAAAATAGGTCGGTCCAAGGAGAATTCAAAATAAAAAAAATTAGCATTAAATGCTTGAACTCAATCCAGGTCGGTCTAGGATCTTTAATGCAATTCAGACCAAGGCATGTGAAGAAGGAAGCACAAGTTTCAATGCAACCCCATATTAACTACTTCCTTCCATTCTGAGTGCACCTCTCCAAGTCAGCCAAGGGGTGGAATAACCAGTACTTGAATTTCTCCTTTAATCAAATTAATTTAATCTCTAGAACTTCCTTGTCGACCTAGTTAAACTCAGCCTGCACTCAACAAAATCCACCATCAATAATATCCATTATAACATGAAGATCAAAATTAGGCCATCATCAATAATATATTCATCTTCCAAATAAATTCAAACACAGATCGAAATTGACCTAGAAACATCGTTAAAGCACAAACCTCACAATTCAGGATTTCAACCCCTTTGCGGAATCTAGGCCAGAGGGGAATTTTTGGGGAAATCCAGGCTAGGTGGATTTTTGCGAAGAAGGCACAAAATCAACCATAAATCATCAAAAATGCAGAAAAGATGTAGATAACCTTGTGTAACTCATCAATTAAAAGCATGGAATAATAAAAATTTATCATTAAAATCAACCATTTGATCCAATTTCAAAGTTCCACAGCGCTTCCCAAAAAATCCAGCCGGACTAGAATTCCATGAAAGTGACGATACCACATTAACTTTGGTAAAACGAAGGGAAGAAGGAGAAATCGGGAAAATCCGGGATCGACGAAAATCTGTGAAGGAAGCAGGATTCCAGATTTTCAACACATTCCAAGAAAAATGGAGGAGGTCAGGAAAACCAGGGAAATCTGCCAGTGCAGAAAAATCCCGAAGGTGAAGGAAAACCCGAATATCGACAATCTAACACGATCCCACTCAAATTGATCGAAGATCACAAATTTGAGGACCCTGGGCACAAAATCAGTTTAACCTCAACCTCCTATAGATCTTCCTTGAATTCTAGGTTCATTCGAAAGCAAGTTAAGATGCAATGGGGACACACCTAGCATGAAACCCTAAATTTTAACCATTAACACACAGAGCAAGCCACGAAATACAGGAATTCAAACTCCAAGCAAAACTATAACGCCAAAGCACTACTTACATTCATCAATCAAAAGCAAGGAAACATGTACATACCATTTGATGAAGTGGAAATTGATCATGGCAACAATAGACAACAGTCTGAACGCTTGAGCAAGCAAATCAATGAATCCAAATGCCCAAATCACCAAATCCCAAATGAAAAAGCAATACACAATGAAAGATGGGAGCAAATGGTGCAAAATTCGCTTAAAATTAACCACACTCATTGCGGAGATCGAACCAAGGTGCAATAATGAAGCCAAAAAAAAAGTTGGAGGAGTTCGGAAACCCGATGAGACAACGGACTTCCGGAAAAATCCAGCCCACGTGGAATTCCACAAAGACCAGAAATTCCCAAACCATTGCGTTTAGCCGGAGTATGAATGAAATCCAGGAAAATTCGGATGGGGCGAAAAATCTCGAAATAGTGCAAAAACCCAAACCTGGCCCAAAACTTAATATTTTCAATATGCAACCTAGGGGGATCACTTAGGCAAGCAAGATAAACACTTAAACTCATGCCAAGGCAATGTAAATCCTCAAAATCAAAGGGCCAAAACAACAAAAAGCGAAAGCAAAAGAGGGTCCCTGCTTTCAGCAAGGCATGTGTGCAAAAACTCCACAACAAATGGTGACTCTGCTATGAAATGCTCCAGAGCATTTGATGATGAACAAGAATCATGAACCTAGAATCTTTGGTTTCAATCTCACTATCAGTCAAACAAATCAAAATGCAAGATCAAAGAATCAAAACCAAAGGTGGACTGAACCTTCCATAGACTGAAAATCTAAGTGTGTGTACATGAGTTTATTAGTTACTGCAAAAACCAAGTTCAATCAAGTCAGGCTACATAAAGATTCTAACTCCAAAAGCAACTTGGATAGAGCCTCACTACCAGTCAGACATCTATAGCCCTGATGAGGTTATCAACGTGACTCTCTCGGACATAACTCTATTGCCAGCCAGACGTCCATAGCCCCGATAGAGATATTTAGATACCCATGATAAGTTGAATTCATTCTTTTGATTTGCAACATTTCACTTTTCTTTTCATTTCATATTCTTTTCTTTTCAATTTTTATTTCAACCCGTGAACAATGAAGTTCACACTCAGGGCTGACAACCATAGTGGCGCTGAAGCAGAAATAGGTTTTTTCACCTGACAAGATCTCACAAGGACCCTACCATAACCTCATGATTTTTAAGATGTATAAAAGATATAAGATTTCAGAATACTTCAAATTCAAATCAAACCAGTGACCCATCCTTTTTAAATCAGATATTTAGACTACATGACGATAACAAAGACCTTAACCATCCATTCAAGACACAAGATTAAAGTTCATCAAGGAAATACTCAGAATAGTCCCAGATAAAATAATATTTTCTATGCAGGTGCAACACATCCAAAAGAAAACAAGGCCTCGAAAGCAAGAGCAGAGCAAAAACACACCAAGCTGACAACAAACCCTAAACTAATGCAACCTAATCTAAAGAAAGAAAGAGCAACAAAGAAAACTTAAACAGAGCAGAGCAATTTGCATTTATTCAAATCAAACTATATACAAAGAAACATCAAAATGATTCATCACCAGACATGATAAAATGAGGCCTACACCTACTTGACTTTTCAGTGCCTGAACAAGCAATAAGGTGAAATTAGCAGTCCTCAAGAATGCAAATTCATCTTTATATTCAGAAAAATAAGGCTCAATAATGCAACATTCAAACTCAACCTCATAATCAAGAATAATTAGCAATTGAAGCAACTCATTGAAAACATGATCAATTCATATGTAAGATGTCTTTCCTAACTTCCATAATCGAATTGATAAGCTTCAAAATTTTCAGTAAAGAAAGAAACAACCTGATTTTGTACTGTTGTAAACCGGATGTGGTATTCATCATTCTTCAATTGTGAAGAGCTAATATCTATGTCATCAGGAGGTCTCCACTAATGGTACAACAATCCCCTTGTGTTGGAAACATGCAATACAAAACTAGGGGCATCACTATACAATACAAAGTGAAATTTAAATTGAACAAGTCCAGAGTTATCAACATGGAACTTCTAGCCTGTCAGGGTATTTCCATGAGGAATCGATGATGAAAATGTAGAAACATTGTCTTGTACAGTAAACTTCTCCATAGGACGCTCATGAAGAAGCATCACAGGTTGGCCTTTAAGCACATTTTCACTTGCAGCTATGTGATCATGCCCATCAATTATGACTGTAATATTACTATTTTCAGCATTACTCAAATTTTCCTGCATATCAATATGAGACACATTAGTTATCTCATCACTGATGCATAAAGTCTAAAAATTTTCAGTGCTTAATTCATCAACAAATAGAGAAAAAATAGAGTTTGATAAACGAGAGAACTCCCTAAATTCTTCCTTTGTTGGCATTGGTTCAGACTCTTGATCATAGTCATCAGGAATGTTGACTACTTCATTAAGTGTTTCCTCATGTTTTTCAAGACATTCACTAGCAACTTGTTGAAATTCTCCCATCGGAAACTTGTTTGATGTATTTTTCTGTGTATCCCTCATATGTTGTGGTAGCTGCATTTTTTCTTCCACCTCTTCTATGGCTGCCTGGCACTGGAACCATGTGAATTTTGAATTCTCTTCCTCATGTATCTTGCACCAAGCTGGTAACAACAAGTCCTCCAGGTCGATTCTATAACTCAATCTTGACCAATATTTTATAATCCTAGCAACAAACTCTCCATATCTAGTCTGTATTGGATCCTTATTCTGAATGGGAGGAATTTGCATGGTAACTCCTTCTTGCAGCTCATCTCCCACTGTATTTCCAGGAATCTGACTAACCCCTATAAGAACATCCTCCTTGATCTCCATAGGTAACCCTTCACTTAAATGTTCCCCTGTTAACTCTAATGCCTTAGATTTTCATTCCTTACACTCAGTCCCTTGAAGAGCTACCTCAACATCAGCTGCAACATCATCTCCAAATTCAAAATTTGTTGACCTCTCTATAGTTCATTCCTTGTCTAACTTTTCTTTCCACTCCAAGTATCCTTCAACTTTGATGATGGTATCCATACATGAGCGGAAAGTGAATTCCGAATAGGCTGCATTATGGACTTTGCACCATTTTGGCAAGAGAAAATCTCCAAAATTTATCTCCCTACCCAATTGAATCTGATCCTCAATACACTTCTGAATGAATTCTTGGAAATTATCCAGTAAACTGAGTTGACTATCTTCAAGATCATCCTCATTTTCAACTGGTTCTACCAAGGCTTTAGTACTATTGGATTTTGTTGTAAGGTCAACAAGCACTGTATGAAATATAAGGACTTCCTCTGCATCAGACTCATCAAAAGGGGTCACAAGTATGTAATTTCCCATGCTCACCTCTGTTATCAGAATTTCATTGGAGGTGTTCTCATATTCTGTAATTATGTACCTCATCCTAGGTTCTCTTTCAATTCTAATCTAGTTTGGCACTCCCTTCCAGGGAAGCCACATATGAGAGCTATCAGTTGATACATATCCATTCAAAGCCCTGGTAAAGTCTCTTCCCAGAATCAGGTCATAAGCATAAGGTATATCAGCCACCTATATATTGATAACCTGCTAAATTCTAGGGTCATAAGCAACCCACATATGAATCATGTTTAATTCCCGTACAACATTAGCTTTAGTTCTATCCAATTGTGTAACTTTATTTTTAGAATCGTAGGAGTTATACCTAAAGCTCGACAAACACCAAAGGGAATTACATTGGTAGAGGCACTTGAATCTAACAAGCAATTGTGCAAGTGCTTACCAAATATACAGACCGAGATCAGGAATGGAGGAGTCTCTATTTTTACTTGAAACAGAGTTAAGGGAGTATCCACTTGAGCAACTTGGATTCTATCCTTCTCGTTTCCCTTATCTCTAGGAGGCACATGAACTTGATTATGAGTCTAATTTTTCCTTCCTACCGATTGAGAACTAGAGGCTTTATTGATTCTTTAACTAACTAATCCATCTGGTGATATGGAATTTGCATTATAATCTCCTAGAACTGCATTCCTAATGGTTGGAACTCTCAATAATTCAAATGCAGAGAGGCCTACCTTTAGCTTCTTGAGTTCTTCTACGACATATATGGCCAATTGTTCTTCACTTAGATTGGCAGGAGTCTCTTTTGGGTATTCCACCACCCTGTCTTTTCTTGCTTCAACATTTCTTCCCTTTGACATGTCCATCTATGCTTGTCCTTCCTTTGAAAAATATTGCTTAGACACATGAGGATATGATGGATTATTACTAGCATTGGGATCTGGAGGTGTGGTGAAATTGTTTGGAGGGATGGAAGTAGTGAAGGGACCTCTAGCCGGTGGATGTCTATGTGGCATGTCTCTCAAATCATACTTCTTGACAGGCCTCTAGAAAGTCTGTACCTCTTCGACATAAGATTCTTCTTCATCCAAGGGGCCATTGTCATTTACTAGACTTTCATCAAATAACTGTGAAATCTCATATCCATTGCACACTTTATTTGCTTCTTCCTTGAGCTAGTCTGATTCTTCTTCAGGCACATTGTCCTTGCTTTGTGGAAAAGGAGCATGATGCAGTACCAACACTAGTGAATCATAGGGAATAGATGGCACCATTTCTTGACTACCTGAATTATTCTCCACTTCATACTAGAAGATTGAAGCTGTTCTCTGGAACTCTTGACAATCTAACTTAGAATACTGACTTGTTTTATGGAGCCTACACCATCCTGATAAAGCAGCTTCATCCAAATACACACCATTAGGAGGCTTATCCTGATTGACTGGTTGATCTAATGGGGTGGGGACTCCTCCATTGTTGGGCCTTGTATTCCAAGTCATGTTTTGTCTGGGTGGCTATCTCCTATCGAACCCTTGTCCACCAACTTGCCCTCTATCAAAGTTCTGGCTTGAGGAGGATTGTCCTTTATCATAATTATGTCCTCTATCATTATATCCTCTATCATTGTTATATCCTATATCATTACTATACCCTATTTTGCTATTATATCCTCTTTCAAGATGTTGACCCCTATCAAAATGCTATCCTTATTGATTTTCTCGACTTTCTCTGCTCTGATTGGACTGCATATTTCTTAGAGCAGCTTGCAACTGACTGTTCTGGTTCCTCAAGTAAGTTACCTCCATATTTGGCTTCTTCACTTGTTCGGTCAAGTCATCCAATCTCTCCTAGTCGAGATTTCTATATGGAGGCTAGCTCACACTATTTTGGTGATATCCTATTGCAGTGCTGGTATTTAATGACTGGTTCAAAACTTTAGAATTTTGCAAGTACGGGGGATAACTAGCATGAGATTGTGAATGCAGAGGCTGATTTGCATTTTGCTAGGGATAGTTTACTACAGGTGGAATTTGACTCACTGGAGGCCCTGGGTGAGGGACCATAGGTAACTGAGGAACCAGATTCATGATGGGATTATGATTGGTGAGAGCCTGATTGAGAGCTGAGACTTGTCCAGGGTGAGCAACGGGTCCTAATGATGGTAAAGGTCCAGAAAAAGGTTGTCTTAAGACAATGCTAACCTTTACAACCTCTGCATATGCATCAAGCAAAGTATTAGGGGGATTGTTTCTCCATTTCATGAAAGTGGCTGCCAGACTATCAAGTCCCTCATAATAGACTTCCAAAGAAGTGGCTTCATCAACAGTGTAGGGGGAATGCAGTCGGGTATAGGCACAATGAAATCTATTGTTAAAGGAACCTATAGGCTCACGGACTTCTCTTTTAACATTAGTGAACTGAAGATAGAGCTCATTGGGACTAATGGGAATCCTAAACTTCTGCAGGAATGTAGTCTCTAGTTTAGTCCAATGCTGGATAGACCCAACAGGTAAGTGATTATACCAATAGAATGCATCTTCTCCTAAGGAATAAGGAAAGAGCCTACATGCTACATCCTCATGATTGATTCCCCTATCCTTAAGGCTAGTTTGAAAGATCCTGATATGTTCCTCAATAGTTCTATTGGGATCATTAACATGGAGCTTTGAACATAAGTGCTTAGGATTCTTGGGCATGACATTGTAATTAGCAAAACTCAATGGAGATGGGTTATTAGCTAGGAAAGCAATTGGTGGAGGTGGGGGTGGTAATGGCTGATTTATGGATGGCTGAGGTTGTTGGATGGGAATGTCCTCAGATTTAGACTCAGATGAGAATGATGGAGATGATGAAGGTGAATGGGTGGATGATGATTCTCCCCTTCTGTTGGTCCTTCTTGACCTCGTAGGGACTGGTAACTCTTGAAATCCATCCTCTCCTAGAGTAGATCTGGTTCTTCTTCTAAATCTTTCAGGAGAGATGGCAGACAAAAATTGATCCAGCTTACTTATTCAGGCCCTCCTTCTAGCACCAATTTGTTGATGATGTTTTCTGCACAATAAAAACTCAGATAGAATATGAAATCCTATCTCTCTTGAAAGGTAAATCTCTATTAGCAAGCCTCAAGAGATAACCACAAGGTCTCTAATGTCAGGTCTTGACGATGCATAAACAACTCAATGATAAATGTGAAAATGCTGGTAATCACAAAGGGACCTTACTACAAGAAAATACTGAATCCTGAACTTATCAAATCTAGCAATGTAATGATACTTCAATCCTAAATCTAACTCAAATGATAAAAAAATAACAAAAGATTAGGGTTTCAGAGAGATATCTAAATTTAACTACTCCTAAGATTAACAATGCGAATGATGAAATACTTGAAATGGACCAATCCCTCATAAACTAATTCCTGCTTAACCCAAATGAACCTGCAATCTCATAGAAACAGTGCAATCTTCTAAGGTATTAATATTTCCAGATCATGAAGATTCATTCAAGACAACCCAACTGCAATTGAAATGAATAAATCTCCACAATTGAACTAAGCACAATGAATATAAAGGTCCAGACTAACTTTGCAAAACACCTAACAATCAACTAGTTGCAAAAAGTATGGACCAGGGACTGTTGCAAACACTTAAAGCATTAAATCATAAAAATCATTGAATCAAATCTAACATACATCTAATAACCTTGAGCAATTTGAAAGATAGAACCATAAGAACCATGCAAGATAAGTCAACACAAAAAAGATCACCAAAAAATCACAATGTCTTCAATTGTATTGAATCACCGAATTTCAACAACAATTCCAATGTTCTATTACAAAACTTGCTCAAAATGACCTAATTTCTATCTCTGCTCTACTGCTTAATTCGGTTGAAGAACTATCTGTCTTTCTATTCTATGTTCTCTATTCTCTATCTTACAAATGAGGTGAAATGCAAAATTTATAGGAACCTCCAAAGCATGTCGGCCTAGCAAGGGTTTACAATAATAAAAATAGCCAAAAACAAGTTGGCCCAACTAATGTTTACAATCTTAAATGGCCATAAAACAGGTCGGCCCAAGGAGAATTCAAAGTAAAACAAATTAGCATTAAATGCTTGAACTCAATCCAGGTCGGCCTAGGATCTTTAATGCAATTCGGACCAAATCATGTGAAGAGGGAAGTACAAGTTTCAATGCAGCCCCATATTAACTGCTTCCTTCCATCCTGAGCGCACCTCTCCAAGTCGGCCAAAGGGTGGAGTAACCAGTACTTGAATTTATCCTTTAATCAAATTAATTTAATCTCTAGAACTTCCTTGTCGACCCAGTTAAATTCATCTTTCACTTAGCAAAATCCACCATCAATAATATTTATCCATTATAACATGAAGATCAAAATTAGGCCATCATCAATAATATATTCATCATCGAAATAAATTCAAACACAAATCAAAATCGACCCAGAAACATCGTTAAAGTGCAAACCTCACAATTCGGGATTTCAGCCCCTTCATGGAATCTAGGCCAGAGGGGAATTTTTGGGGAAATCCAGGCCATACGTATTTTTGTGAAGAAGGCACAAAATCAACCATAAATCATCAAAAATGCAAAAAACATGCAGATAACCTTGTGTAATTCATTAATTAAAAGCATGGAATAATACAAATTTATTATTAAAATCAACCATTTGATCCAATTTTGAAGTTCCATAGCACTTCCCAAAAAATCTGGCCAGACTGAAATTTTGCAAAAGTGACGATACCACATGAACTTTAGGAAAATGAAGGTAAGATGGAGAAAATGGGAAAATTCAGGATCAATGGAAATCTGCGAAGGAGGCAGGATTCTAGATTTTCAACACATTCTGAGAAAAATGGAGGGGGCTAGGAAAACTGGGGAAATCCGGTAGTGTAGAAAAATCCCGAAGCTGAAGGAAAACCTGAATATCGGAAATCTAACATGGTCCCACTCAAATTGATCGAAGATCACAAAATTTGAGGACCCTAGGCATGAAACCAGTTTAACTTGAACCTCCTACAAAACTTCCTTGAATTCTAGGTTCATTCGAAAGCAAGTTAAAATGCAATGGGGACGCCCTAGCATGAAACCCTAAATTTTAACCATGAACACACAGAGCAATCCATGAAATAGGGTATGTGCAGGATTATCATGGAAAAAACAGGCCCTTAAGTGGCAAAAAAATCAAAAAAATCAAAGTTAGGCAACTTGACATAAAAATTTGAATAAGTTATCTATATTATTTCAAAAATATGTAAGAATAGAATCTGTAGCAAAATGAATGTAGTTTCTAAACTACTAGGTTTGTTTAAAAAAGAAATCTATTTGATGAAAATTTGAAATTTCAATGTAGTAGTACTTAAATTTTTAGGGAATAAATAAGTAGGTGTGCTAACCACCCTAACCACAATAAAATGAAAACATTTTTTTATAAGATTTTAGATATAAGTAGAGGACTCATGTGTGATGATATATTTTTTGTAATTTGTTTCCAAGTAAATAATTAATTATGAATTTTTTATTACAACTTTTAAAAATATAAAAAATTATGTCCGACCACCTTAACTTGGTCAAAACTTCATGAAATTCAATTTTTTTTTTTGATCCTATAGTATGCGAAGTATAGAATGTGGCATGTTTTCGATTCAAAAAATGTGATACCATTTGAAAGCTATAATTTTTTTCAATATGTCTATCAATCAGGACTTTAGTCGTAATTTGAATAGAAAATGAATAATAATTACTTATTAAATTCAAAGTAAAGAATAATTTATATTGGTGGAAATTTGAGAATCTCCTTTAAAAACCCTTTTCGTTTGATCGATTTTGGGTAAAAAAAAAAGTCATTTGCCACATACCCATCATATTGCCACTTTTTAGCCCATCATGATCTTGCACATACCCAATATAGGAATTTGAACTCCAAGAAAAACTATAATGCCAAAGCACTACTTACATTCATCAATCAAAAGCAAGGCAACATGTACATACCATTTGATGAAGTGGAAATTGATCATGGCAACAACCGACAACAATCTGAATGCCTGAGCAAGGAAATCAATGAATCCAAATGCCCAAATCACCAAATTCCAAATACAAAAGCAATACAAAATGAAAGAAGGGAGCAAATGGTGCAAAATTCACTTAAACTTAACCACACTCACTGCGGAGATCGAACCAAGGTGCAATAATGAAGCCAACAAAACAAGCTAGAGGAGTTTAGAAACCCGATGAGACAACGGACTTCCAGAAAAATCTGGCCCATACGGAATTCCACGAAAACCAAAAATTCCCGAACTATTGCGTTTAACCAGAGTCTGAATGAAATCCGAGAAAATCCGGATGGGGCGAAAAATCCTGAAATAGTGCAAAAACCTGAACCTGACCCAAAACTTAAGATTTTCAATATGCAACCTAGGGGGATCACTTAGGCAAGCAGGATAAACACTTAAACTCATGCCAATGCAATGCAAATCCTCAAAATCAAAGGGCCAAGAAAACAAAAAGTGAAAGCAAAAGAGGGTCCCTGCTTTCAGTAGGGTGTGTATGCAAAAAATGCACAACACGACTATCCCATGAGGCATGGGAGCAGGAGAGGAGATTGATCACTAGAGATTGGGATAGGTATCATCAGGAGAAAAATTTTGCTTGGGTTCAGGTTGCTAAGTGAGAGGAGAATGTGGGGGAGGAAGGATTTTGGATGGCTATGTATTACCATGCAGTTCCAGACCCAGCACAACGGACATTCTAGTATGTTCGGCAGACACCACAGATGTCAGTGCCATCTCAGTCATTGGGGACACAGACCCGAAGTTTTGGTGATTCACCGAATGTTTCACCAAGCATTAGATCAGTACCTGATTCACCATAGAGATCATATGTGGGTAGCTCATTCGGGAGATGACAAACTACTGAGTTTTTGATAGGTGCAGGGTGGATGGATAGGCCATAGTGACAGTAGTCATTTATTGGACCTTGTGCTGGTATTTTTATCTTGATGATTTTTGTACTCGATGGTTATAGACATGATGACATTGAAGACATTATTATGATATTATTCATGTGATAGTCATGATTTATGAGATGTACATTGGACTTTTGGTATATTTATATATGATACATGAGAGCCCTTATTGACACAATGTTGATGCGTTGGATGGATGAGCGTGTTTATGCATTTGTGGAATATGGATGATTTCATTAATGCAGATATTCATATGGTGATATGATGTTTGCATATGTTATATATGTGATGACTTATGTGTATGGATGCCTATTTGATTTATTGACATGTATGTATATGTTTATGATGGATTTTTTATGAATGTTTTATATATGCAGGATGTGATGTATTATGAGTCTAACACATTGTGATGTAGGTGGCAATGTATGCATGGATCTAACACGTTGTGATGCAGGGGGCAATGTAGGTGTGGTTAGTAGAATGAATCTAATATGTGATAATGCTCTTGTAATTTAGAGTGAATTAATAATGTAAATAGTAAATGAAAGGAAATAACACATGGTCATAAGCGTCAGTAAGGATTGACATGATAATGGAAGATGGGTGATTTGTGGAAAATGGGTGTAATTTGGCACCTGTCAAAAAAAAAATTTAGTATCTTGAGAAGAATGGGAGAGAATGGGGTAAAGTATTTGCACAACCTAAATCATAGGGTGAACGTAATGCAACAGATGATGAAATGCAATCCTAATATGATTTTCCATCTTCGTAGCACTGATTTTTGCTATAGTATAAGACACTAAGTTCCAAGGTATAGACAACCAAGGCGAGTTAGTACCTAATGCATGAAACAAACACACAAACAAGAAGGCTATCCCAACACCCAAAAGTAGTGAATACTTTGGTCGGGCCAGGCATTGGGATAACCACAAGCACAAAGGGATCTTGGTGGGTACTCCGTGGGACAACCTAGTAGACAACAACAATAAAATATCAAGATATGCCCCTATGAGAACCAGCCAAAAAACACAATAATATGATAGATTATGGCAGACTCAACTAATTGTAATAGGAAGCTAAATGATAAAAAAAAACCAAAAGAATTAAGAGATCACAATCAAATTTCAAATGTCCCTTGCCATAGGATCAAGAGGATGGATGAGATTGATAAGGTCTGTTAGGAAGGATGCATCCTGTTTAGATCGATGATGGATACTAAACTAAAATATCAATATGACATGGGATATTCAGAACCGATTGGATTTGTGGACGCTAGTAGATCTCGTTTGTTAACAAATAGCTAGATAATGACACAATGCAAGATAGACGATTGACACATCCTACAGACCTAGGGGCTCAGGGGCCGATCAAAGATTAGCCTTGCCTATGTGAAAGCATAGAGCCCTTGTAGTTCATGAAAAAACTATTGATAAAGCGGAAAGAAAACCATGGTGACCGATGATGAATGACACAAGACATGAAACACAAATGCCTCGGGGGAGGATCAAATGATCAACCTTGCCTACGTGGAAGTGTAGGGGAAACGTAGTTTGGAAAAGATAGATGACAACCGACCATGGAAAAAAGTGAAAAGGAGGTGATGAAGACAAATGATGGATGACCATCATGGGATGGTCAAAAATTCCCCGAGGGCAGATCAAATGATCAACCTTGCCTACATAAAAGCATAGGGGCAATGTAGTTCGACAAAGGACAAGAAGACCAAGGTGATAGGATGAGATCTAGATGGAGATCGACACGATGGATGATCCTATATGATGACACAAACCCACCAATGATCAAATGAATGAAACAAGCTCGGAGTGGGATAAAGAAAAGCTTAGAATGAGGGATATCCACGGTGGATCGTCCAATGCTTAATCAAAAAATACCAAGCGGCCAAGGATAGGATGGGAGAGGGTGTTAAGATAGGATGGATGAAGTCATAAAGTAACTAGGACGCATGGTAGATAATGATTAAGCCCTTTATAGATGATGCCTTTTCCCAGGTTTTCACCACCTATACTTATCCAAGGTGCCACCAAAAGTGGTTTTCACCATAGGACGAATTTATTTCTCTTTACTTTTTTTTGATTTTTTTTCCAGGTAGGGATACCAAGTGGATTTAGGTGTCGAACCTTTTTAGATGCATGATATTGATAGGCTCTTCAAGGGGCTCTCCTTCAAGGGTAGCAAGTCTGTATGCCCCAAATCCATATTTAGCAGCTATGATATAAGGACCCAACCAATTTGCTTCAAATTTCCCTTACTTATTGCAGTCCTGCTGAGTATGTTGGTTCTCTTTAAGGACTAGTTCACCAATCTGAAATTGTCGAGGATGAACCTTCTTGTTGTAGTTATGTTTGAGGTGGTTTTGGTAGGCTTGTAGATGATCATAGGCTTTGATTCATTTTTCATCTAGTAACTCTAGTTGTGCAAGTCGTGCAACACGAGCATCTTCCTCACTAATAAGATTCTTTAGAGGAATCTTTAGCGATGGGATCTCAACTTTGATTGGCAAGATGGCTTCGACACCATACAATAAAGAATAGGGGGTGGCACCTATAAGGGTGTAGATGGAGGTGTGATATGCCCAGAGGGCAGTATGAATATGGAGGTTCCAATCTTGACCAGTGCTATTGACAACTTTCTTGAGGATGCGGATAAGGGTCTTGTTGGTTGCTTTTGCTTGACCATTACCCTGGGGGTAATAAGGCGTTGACCAATGATGTTGGATATGAAAGGTGTCACATAGTTGTTTCATGGCCTAGTTTTTAAAAGGTATTCCATTATTAGAGAGGATGGTGGATGAAATACCATATCTATAGAGAATATGGTAAAGGATGAATTTTGAAATTTGAGTACCAGTGATCTGTGAGAGTGGCATTTCTTCCACCCACTTGGTGAAGTACTCAGTAGCAGTAATTATGAATGTATGGCCATCAGAAGATGGTGGGTAAATACTTCCAATCAAGTCAAAACCCCATTGAGAGAAGGGCCATGGTGCTACGAGGCGCTGAAGGTCTGTGCTAGAGCATGAAACAAATTTGCATGTTGTTGGTAGGGAAGGCATTTCTTCACGAATTCACAAGCATCATGCTCTAATGTAGGCCAATAGTATCTAGCTCAGAGAATCCTTTTGGCCAAAGCCATACCATTTGAATGACCCCCACAAACACCACTATGTACCTCTATTAGTGTAGTATGGGCTTCAGTCTCATTCAGACATCTAAGGAGGATTCCATCATACCCATGACGATAAAGTGTATCACCGACGATAATGTATCAGGAAGAGTAGTGAATGAAAGATTTTTGTTGATTGCGTGTGAGATTTGGGGGGATAATATGATAATGCAGATAGGAATATATGTCTTGGTACCATGGGGACATGGGACCCACAATGTCGCACACCATGTCAGTCTTAGGGATATCATATGCTAGGATTAAACATTGTTCCACAAGAAACTCACACGCTGTTCTATCTTTAGTCAGGTCAATCAAGGAGCCAATAGTATCCATTGCATCAGCTACTTTGTTTTGTGCTCTGGGAATTTGTTCAAATTGTATGAAGGTGAAATATTTCTTGAAATCATCCACCATGCACTTATAGGGTAACAACTCATCATCTTTTGTTAGGAATTCATCATTAACTTGCTTAATGACGAACAATGAATAACCAAAGACTTTCAAGTGAGTTATGTGTCATTGCTTTGCAATTAAGAGGCCTGTGAGGAGGGCTTCATACTCAACTATGTTGTTGGTACACGGGAATGCTATCCTGAATGATTTTGGAATGTAGTTACCTTGAGGGTTAACCAATAGAATTCCTGCGCCTGATCCATTATGAGTATATGAACCATCAAAATACAATATTCAAGCAAGTGTTTCTGTAACTGTAAAAACTTCATCAGGAAATTCAGTGACTAGAGGATAAGCATCTACTATTGGTACTTTGACCAAATGATCAGCTATGACTTGTCCCTTTATGGCTTTGCTATCCATGTACTCTATGTCAAATTCACTTAGGAGCATGACCCACTTAGCCATGTGACCAGTCAAAGTGGTTCTGGATAACAAATACTTTAGTGGATCAATTTTTGCTATTAATTTGGCTGGATGGCTGAGCATGTAATTTCAGAGTTTTTGTGTACTAAAGACCACTGCAAGGAAGGATTTCTCCATGGGAGAGTAGTTTAATTCATATCCAACCAATGTTCGAATAATGTAGTATATTGCTCTTTCTTTTGAAAATTCATCATGTTGTGCCAATAATGCCCCCAATCTGACTAAAGTGGCATAGATGTAAAGTAGGAGCCTAGGTTTCCCTAGAATAGGTGGCATCAAGATCGGTGGATGAGCTAAGTATTCCTTGATTTTATCAAAACCTGTTTGACACTATTGGTTCCATCATAAGGTGGAGTCTTTTTTCAGAAGATGGGTGAATGACTGACACTTATTTGCAAGCTGGGATATGAACTGACAGATGGATTGCAACTTTCCTTGGAGACTTCTTCATTATTTTAGATTGCATGGGGGTGGCATATCTAGAATAGCATTCACCTTGGTGGGATCAACCTCAATTCCACTTCGAGAGATGATGAAACCTAACAATTTCCTTGATTTAACACCAAAGACACACTTTTTTGGATTTAGTCGTAACTTGTAATGTTCTAACCGCTCAAAGATCTTTTTCAAGATGGCAGGATGCTCTACTCAGGTTCTAGATTTTCCTAGCAAGTCATCAAAATAATCCTCCATGATGATATGGATGAGGTCATGGAAGATGACAGTCATTTCCCTCTGATATGTTGCCCCTGCATTCTTAAGACCAAAGGGCATAACATTATAACAAAAAGTACCCTAAGGTGTTGTAAAAGTAGTTTTGTGTTGGTCTTCAAGTGCAATTCGGATATGATTATAACCAGATAAACCATCCATAAGGGATAACATCTCATGTCCTGTAGTAAGATCGAACAACATGTCAATGTTGGGCAACAGGAAGTCGTCTTTTGGACAGGCTTTGTTAAGATCTCAAAAGTCTATGCAAATCTGAATGTCTCCATTTGGTTTGGCAATAGGTACTATGTTGGAGATCCAATCAGAGTAGTCAATTGGTCTGATAAAACCAACATCTAGTAATTTCTCCAATTCATTCTTGACTAATAATGCTACCTGTGGATGCATTTTTCTGAGCTTCTGTTTGATAGGCTTGGCATCTGGGTGAACATCTAGATGATGAACCACTAAGGCAGAATCTAAACCTAGCATGTCTGAATATGTCCAAGTAAAGTTAATGATACCCTCTTGGAGTAGCTAAACAATGACTGCATATTCTTGCTCTGAGAGTGATTTGGCTACACAGGTGATCTTAGGGTTTTCAGTAGTACCCAGATTGACTTCTTGAGTTTCTTCAATTAAGATGGCTAACCGTGTTGCTAATTGAATTCCCACAAGGGTAAGATGAACATCTCCATCCTCTAGCACCTCTTCAAGGTTTTCACTATCAGATGCATCATTTATTTTTACTTTTTCCAAGTCAGGAAGTGCCTCAGGGAGGTTTTCACTAGATGACTGCTTTTTATTTTTCTTGTTTTTATTTTTGCAACTGGAGTGCTCATCCTCCCCCAATCCCATGAGGTTGATATATTTATCCAGGGAGATATTGGAAGGTGTGCTATCACGCAGGTCCCAATCAATGAGTTCAGGATGGCAAAGGGATAGGTTAATGGTACAAACAGATAGGCATTCAAACATGGATGACAGGTCTGTGTGATCCACATCATCGTATGCATGTATGATGGATTCTTCCTCGGGTATGTCTTCTAATGGGCCATCATCCATAGTAAAACTATTGGAAGTGTTGGATGATGTTGCAGGGCCTTTATGCTTTCTATCATATCCAAGGCCTATATTCCGTGGTAGCTTTGATACATTAGTAGGTTGCAACCGCCCTTGTTCTTCCTTTCCTAGGCCCTTGCCTTGGTAGTTATTCTCTTCTACAAACTTAGCTCACCAAGGGTATGCTTCCTAGAAGTATTCCTTTAGAGGAGGATCTGGTTGGGGTTCTTCAAAGTATACCCACTGACTGATATCTTCTTATGGTGCATCTATCTTTATACTAGGAGACCTAAAAGTGGTAGTGGGTATGTTCTTTGCATTGAAGGTGATAGTTTTGTCTTCCTTTGGAATAGCATGTGAAGGTTTCCCGTACACGCGAGGTGATGATGGCATGGTTGCTACATTTAGATCAGTATGCATTTTATATTCACCACACCCCTTGTCAATGATCTGGACTTTTGTGACCGTAGGATTGGTATCAGAAGATGGGGTGGTTGTTGTGGTGGATGATGGATTGATAGGTGATGACTGAGATGCCCCCATTTTGACGCCAGTACAATAATGTAAATGGGGAAATGATGCTTCTAAAGCACGACAATATTCAAATGGTTGTGGATCGGCATAAATGGTGATTTCTTGTCCGTTAACCAAGAATTTTAGGAATTGATGGTACGTGGAAGGAATGGCTTACATAGCATGGAGCCATGGGCGGCCAAGGAGGAGATTATATGGTAAGTCTAGATCCAGGACATGGCAGGTAGTGTACTGAATGACAGGTCCAACCTAGATAGAAAGACTGATAATTTCTTTAGAATTTCTCTCTGCATTATCATAAGCCTTGATCATGATGATTTGATTACTTAAATCCGCTTGAGTATAACCTACCTGTTTTATGAATTTCATAGTACATAGATTGAGGGCAGAGCCATTATCTACCAAGACCCTTTTTATTTTATGACGGGTGACTAGGACTTCGATGTGCAAGGGACGGTTGTGATTGGAATCAATATTTGGCATGTCATTCTAACTAAAGTGTAGCTGATAAGATAAATCCAAGTGTTCTACTAAGGCCTGAAAACATGTAGGATCGATGTCATTTGGTACGTGAGTTTCTTGTAAAGTACTGTTGAGTATTTCCAATTTACAGGAGAAGACTTAAGCAGATCTTAGATTGAGATCTGAGCAGGGGTCTTTCCTAATTGATCAAGAATGCTATATTGAGAGTTTATAGGATTTGATTGGGCAGATGTGGAAGTTGCAAGGACAGTAATGTGGGACCATCTCGTAGCAACAATACATTGGGGATCTTTAGCCTTAACATGTATCATAGACACACGGGGTTCTACTTGTTCAATGTAATGGACAATACCATCATAATTGAGGGGTACATTTTTATAGCTTATATTATTTGTGTTGTTGTCTTGGGGATTGTTAATGGAGGATCTTGTGCCTTGATTATGGTTAGGGAAGGCATTTTTGTATATATGTAATTGAGCATTGGATGATGAAGCTTGACTCATGTCGACTTTGATATCTCCTCGATCAATAAGATCTTGGACATAGTTTTTGAGACCTTGACACTTATTTAAAGTGTGCCCTTTTATTTTATTGAATTCACAATATTCATTCTCCCTAAACCAAGCTAGTTTGGGTTTGGATTCATCAAGTGGTTTGGTGACGGGGTACATGATCAAATAGTTGACCTGTAACAACTTATTAAAGATGATGCTCAAGGGTTCTCCTAATTGAGTATATTGGCATTTTCCATTCCCTTGGTTGTTTTGGTTTGAATGTTGAGGAGGATGCGATGCCCCCTATGGCATGGATATGGAATTAGGTACAAATGATGGTTGCCTCTGGGATGTGCTAGCCACCTAAACATGTTTGATATCAGTGACACCATCATTCACTTCATTTTTTGTTTTTGTTCAAAAGGCATGACTTATCGTCGGATGGCCTTTCTCTGTCATGGTTGTGTATCTTGATTTGCCCTTTGGCAATAAGGGCACGTTCAAGGATTGGTCCCTTTTCTACCATTTTAGCGAAAGTGGTAACATAGTGCAACCTGAAATTGTGAGCCATGTCAGGATATGAGTTCTCCACAAAGAGAGTGACCATATCTTTCTCTTTGAGGGGGGTTTTCATTTGGCTTGCTAGTGCACACCACCTTTGAAGGTAGCTATCAAAGGTTTCACCTTCACGTTGCTTCTCTTTGAGGAGATCCAAGGTGTTAGTGTCCTCCAAATTGAAGGAGAAGTAAGAAATTTTTTTTTCTAAAAGATTTGCAAAGGATTTTATGGACCCTCATTCTAGACCCATGAACCATTGTAAGGCATTACCTGTCAAGCTTCGTGGAAACAATCGCAAGAGGTAGTTGTCATTGTGCATAACTTCTTGACATTGGGAGTAAAACTCTTGTAAGTGGGCTTTTGGATCTTTGTTTCCCTTGTGTCTATTAAACTTTGGTATCTCAAAGTGCTTTAGGAAGGGAATTAGTGAGATGGACAGATCGAACAGATAGGGACATATATATTCAAATCTAAAGTATTGTTTACCAGTCCCCACTTGGAGGTCTTTCAAAGAAAATTTTATTTCCAATAGGTCCACGTTGACTAGTTGTGTATTCAAGGTAGGTGGATTGGATGGATAGGGATGATAGGATGATTGTGGATCTTGTTGAGATAACGTTTGAAGATGGATGTAAGGATTTTGATAATGAGAGGATGGTGTTCCCTATTGATGTGTAGGGGGTGTTTGTTGGTATGGAGGTTGTTGTGGGGTATAGTATGGATTTGGTTGATAAGAATGCATGACCGAATGCTGGGGAGTTTGAATGTGATATTGCGGGTTGGTTTGTTGGTGTTGAAGGTACTATTGTGATTGTTGGGAGGCCACATAGAGTGGTTGTTGATGGAAATATTGTTGGTTATGATGGTAATAATGTTGAGGGGGTTGTTGTTGTGATGTTGACTACTGGGCCAAGATGGGATGTTGTGTTGTGGTTGAGTTGGTGGACATAAAATGGATGCGAGGAACTAGTATATAGTTAGAGCGAGAGATCAGGATGGATTGCCTTGCAATTGGTATGGTGGTTGTTGTGAAGAAACCAAAGCATTATGCAGGGGTTGTTGTAGATGAGGTGGCTGAGATAATGTAGAGGTGTTTTGTAAAGGAGGTTGTTGGGTACCACCCAAAATATTTGGTTGGGATGTGCCTTGTGAAGTTAATTGAGGTAGTAGGTTGGATTGATGAGGCTATTGAGATGTATATGGAAGTGGTGGTAGATTTGTGGCCCTAGGAGGTGGAAGCAATGCGGTAAAAGGGGTGCCTCCAGTGTTGACGGGAGGTTGACTCGAAAGAGGTGGTGTTGTTAGCATTAATGGTGTAGGTTGTGGAACAGTTTGTGGGATACCATAGGTGAAAGGATTATTTGGATTAGACACTTGAGGAGCCCCCATGACTGAGATTGTAGCATGTGGGGGTTGGTTAACATGATAAAGAATGGCGTTGCCAAATTCAGGTTGGTGCCAACCCTCTACTGGAGGAACATTGGGAATGTATGAACCATCCGGTGCGCTTTGTGAACCTTGGGGTATATTAGATGTGGCACTCCTATATTTGGATAAGTCAACACATGATGGAGGTTTGAAACTCTTATCAATTAAGTGGGCCAAGATTTCTTCCCCATTTTTTTCGAGTAGACGGTCAGTTATTTCTAGATTGGCAGGATTACTAAAGTCTTCCTCAAGCGTGAGTTTGGGTTGATTAGCCATACTATTCTCACCATGTGGTGAGTTGTTTTGATTTTCGGTGTTGGAGTGTGATGAAGTTCCATTATGAGGATCTTGGGAGATGATTACTCTATTGTTAGGATCTTGAGCAACATTCACACCATTGGTAGGATTTGTGTTGTTATTAAGGTCTTGAGACATGTTCGCTTGGGAAATTTGACCTTGTTGTTGTGCCATTTGTTTCTTGACTCGTGACCTAGTTTGAACGAGCATCCAAATGTGCTATGGGTGGATTATAAAGATGTCTTTGATGAATGATTTGATTGTGATTCAGATGAGATTTGATTTTGATTGGATGAGATGGGATTTTGATTGGATTTTGATTGGGTTTTTGATTGGATTGAATTTTGATTGGATAGATTGGATTGGATTGGATTGGGTTTTTTTATTGGATTGGATTTTGATTGTATAGATTGGATTGGATTGGACTTTGATAAGATTGTGTTGACTAAATGGATGTGATTGGATTGATTAGGTAATTGGATAAGTGCGACTAATTTGATCAAATGATTGGGTTTGATATATTTGAATGATTAGATGGGTAAGATGTGAGGGACCCTGAATTTATTCAAAGAAAATTACCCTTAGTGACCTAGAGCACCGATTGATCAAGCGGATGATCACAACATTGAATCCACCTTAAGATAGAGATGGATTGATTTGGGCTGAGGATGATAACTTACGACACCGAACTTACCTCAAGATGGAAGCAAATTGATTTGGGTCGAAGTTAATGACGAATATGATAACAATCAAATTCAAATGCTAAGGTCAATTTGGGTAACCACTTTTTAACACAAGGCTAAGGTGATTTGATGATGAGTGGTGTTTATGAGGTATGGGTTAGGTGATGAAAATGGTAAAATTTTGGTGAATCAAGTTCACTAGGTGATGATATGGGCTTTCTAAATGGATTACTAAAAAATTCAAAATGAGTGGACGGATTGAGAGAACCAATGTATGGATGTTTGGGATAATAAATGGAGATTTAGGATGGTTAAACGAGAGTTTTGGGGGCTAAATGAAGATTTGGAATGATAAAATGGAGGTTTAGAATGATTAAACGAAGGTTTTCAGAGGTTTAGAATGACAAAACGAAGGCTTGGGATGATTAGATAAAGGTTTAGAATGATTAAACAATGGTTTAGAGGCTAAAGAGAGCCAAATGGGGCAATTTTGGCTATTCAAGAGGGAAAATTCACCCCTCTACAGTAAACAGGAGGGCATAGTCGCCCTTTTGTAGTGAATCAAAGGGCGTAGTCATCCTTCTATAGTAAATCAGAGGGTGTAGTCAGCCTTCTCTAGTGAACAGGGACTTGGTTTGATGAAAATGACTATGGCAAGGACTTTAATATGAAAACGATAAGGCTAATTTGTCAAAAAGTTTACTGGTTTCTCACAAGAAAACACTTTCAAGCAAACAAAATCCTATGATTAGTGTTAAGGGTATGGCCAATGAGGTCTTAATCTAGGATGCACAAGGTGTCTAGGGAGTCCTTGATATACTCTCGGTACGTGAAGCACAACCTTGAACACCAGCCCATCACAAGCGTGAGTCAGGAGCCCCAGCGAGATACTTAAGGGCTCAGACCAAATTTTCACATCTATCTAGGTATCACCCTAGCTTCGATGCTCTGCCAATTACAACACGACTAGATTGGGGTACAAATTTTTCTCTCCTCCTTTCTATACCCTGCCGGTACGTGTGGTTGGAATCGTCCCTTGGGGTGATGAAATCCCCAAGCAGATCCCACTAGAAAGAAAGCACCAATCATTTCCAACTACTCCCCAGGCTCACACGAAGTGCAAGGGGAAAGTGAAAACAAACTAATGCCCCCTTTGGGTAACAAAAAAAGATAGACACAACAAGCAATTAATATTACTTCCCCTAATTAAACTATATTCCTAGATTAATGAAAACAACAAGGATAGCTTTAAAAATATGAGCAAACGGATAGCCCTGCAAGCAGATGTTAGTTGTTTTATCCTACGTTATTCATTAATTACACAAGAATATGCTACAAAATGTTAGGAAAAACATAAATATCCTTGCAAGAAACAATGTTAGGGGGATAGTACATGAAAACAACAAAAAAGGGAGCAAAAACGAAGCTAAAATGGTCATTTTACCTTTCAAAATGTGTTGTTTTGAGGTGCATTCGCCCCTCTGCAGTGCTGAGGAAGGGTGTAGTCACCCTTCTATAGTGACAGGAGGGTGTAGGCGCCCCTCTACAGTAACTAGGATGGCGTAGTCACCCCTCTATAGTAACCAGGAGGGCGTAGTCACCCTTCTGCAGTAACCAGGAGGGCGTAGTCGCCCCTCTACAGTAAAATGTTAGCACACAAAGTTCAACCAAGGGGTGTAGTCGCCCTTTTACAGTGAAACATTAGAAAACAAAGTTTAACCAAAGGGTGTAGTTTCCCTTCTGCAGTGAACTGTTAGAAAATAAAATTTAACCAAAGGGGCATAGTTGCCCTTCTGTATTGAATCAAGGGGCATAATTGCCCTTTTGCAATGACCAGGAGGGCGTAGTCGCCCTTCTGCAGTGACCAGGAGGGCATATTCACCCTTCTGCAGTGACCAGGAGGGCGTAGTAGCCCTTCTATAGTGACCAGGAGGGCGTAGTCTCCCTTTTGCAATGACCAATAGGGTGTAGTCGCCCTTCTACAATGACTAGGAGGGCGTAGTCGCCCTTCTGCAGTGACCAGGAGGGCGTAGTTGCTCCTCTGCAACAAACCAGATGATGTATTTACCCCTCTATAACATGTTCCTGCAAATAACTCAACAACAACAAACGTAAAATTGAGGAACCTTCTTGTGGGTCCCACCAAGCATGCCAAAAATGTGATCCTAAATGTTAGTCCAATTCTAAATATGCAAAATAACTAAAATGCAATGAGGAAAAACACAAAGGGACCCTTAAGATTAGCCTAAGGAATAATAAAGCAAAGAAATGAAACTAAAATGAAGATTGTTAGATGATTATACCTTCTTTGCTGCTGGAACTCCTTGGATGGCTCTTGATGTGGCTAAATGCAAGATTTAACTATATGGTTGGATGCAAATAAAAATAGATAAAATAGATGGCTAGATGAGTGCACAAAATGACAACATTTAGTTGCAAAATGACTAAGTGTTTTCCAATGCCTTAGAGGAGGGGGTATTTATAGAGGAATTTGAATTCTCTAGAGAATTCAATGGCTGAGATTGAGCCACCAAGGTCAAGATGTAGGGATATGGTGAGTTGAGGACTTATAAGACCTCACATCTTGACATGTGGAAAGTGAGATAACCAAGGATGAGATGATGTGTAGGTGATGTAGAAGGAGAGTACATGATGTGGAGGAAGAACAAGTACCTTCCAAATACCTTGGGGAGTGAGAAGGCTTCCTCAAAAAGAAACTTCTTGTTCCCAAGTGGGAATGAAAGTGACATTTGAGGAATTTTGGAATTCCTCAAAAATCTCCATGGGAAATGAGAAAGTGGTTGGAGAAATAAATGTGAATTAAAAATTCACATTTTTAGGAGAATCTAATGGATAATAGAGGGTCTCCAAAATGGTGGGAATTGGTCACATGTGGATGAGGTGACAAGTCAAATGTTCTAGAAGCCTTGGAAGGATAAAATGTGAATTAAAAATTCACATGGAGAGGAGAGAGACCTAAGATGAATAAAATTGAATTAAACATTCACATGGGAAAGAGGGTCATTGCCAAGAAAGGAAAATGAAAAGGTTAACTAAAAGGTGGTGTTAAAAGTGGCTAATGAATTTGATTAAGGTTTTGCAAATACTTGATTAAGATAATTAATGAGAGATTAGAAGCAAGTGGAAAATGTAGGAGGATGTGACATTAATCCTTGATTAAGAGAATGCATATCTTAATCATGAATTAATTAAATTAATCCAAATTAGAGAGGGATTACGGAGGATGTGACAAGGAGAGAAAAAAGAAGAATTTTAAATTGATTTTAATTCAAAAGGATTAAAATGACTAAATTAAATAAATTGGTGTATTTATTTAATTTAGAGAGGAGAAAGGTACAAGATAAAGTGTTTAATTGTTAAATTAAATACTTTAAGAGCCTTAGGCGGGAAGTGTAATATTAATTAAATAAATTAATATCGACGAAATGCATGAATGAAGAGGTAAATTTGATTGTATGGGAGCGATCAAATTTGGATGTCTACAAAAACCTTTCAGGACCCTTATGACACATCGTCCTTTGCCATATCTACTTCCTCTCAAGATTTTTATATCTATTATAACCCCTTGTTTGACCAAGAAATTTATGATAACCCACTCTTTGAGCATGACCCCGTTGAGGATATCCAATCATCATCCTTCCATCCCACTAGCCTATGGCTAGGATATGAATCTCCTATTTTCATCTCTACTAAGTCATCTTGCCAAGTCATTAAGGATGTGCAAGCCTCCTTTGATGTTAACAGTACATAAAAGGATAGTCCAAAAGATTCCATTAATGGCATCACCACTCCCATTCATCCACTAAACATTCCTTTCACTTCACCTACTTCCCCCATTTCACACATGTCCACTCGCATCATAGACATGGATCAACAAATCATAGCTCAAGAAAAGAATAAAGGAAAAGCTCCAATGAACATGATATCTTTAAAAGGAGATCAAAAATCAAAAGAAAGAAAAGAAAATCAAGACAAGTCCCATAGCCAAAATAAAAAGCTATCAGACAAAAGAAAGATAAAATTCAAAAGTGAAAATGAGAAAAATTCGATCTCAAAGTATGCCTCTCCATCAAAAATCACTAGGGGCAACTATCAGGGAAAAAAGTCAAACAAAGCACCTATTGATCCAAGGTCTATATCCATGTCACTCTCACTCATACCATATACTCTGTTCCATCCATCCATGTTCACATATCCATGATATCCCTCCATCGACGATGTCTTTCAATGAATCTTTGACAACAAATTCTTTTACTCTAGCTCATTGGTTGCCCAAGCTCCTTTCCGGCTGAGGCCTAATGGCCCACATTGTGTGCACATTAGGGATCATACCATAACCTCTTTCATTTGTCACATCTATCATCTTTCATATTTTTGAGACATCCAAATTTGGACACTTAATTTATCCAAATTTATCACTTTTCATCTAAACATCCTCTTAGCATTACTATTATTTAATTAATATCTTTAATTCTGCCAAATCCTAAGTATATTAATTAAATACCTTACCCTCTTTAATCCTCTTTTCATCAAATAAATTAAATAAATATTACATTTATTTAATTCCTCACTCATTTTCATCTAATCCCAATCCATCTCCTAATTTCTTCATTAGGGATGTGCACATGCCTAATCCTTGATTAGGATGTCACTCTCACTCATACCATATACTCTGTTCCATCCATCCATGTTCACATATCCATGATATCCCTCCATCGACGATGTCTTTCAATGAATCTTTGACAACAAATTCTTTTACTCTAGCTCATTGGTTGCCCAAGCTCCTTTCCGGCTGAGGCCTAATGGCCCACATTGTGTGCACATTAGGGATCATACCATAACCTCTTTCATTTGTCACATCTATCATCTTTCATATTTTTCACTCGTACTCCTCATCCCGATCAGTTCCTTTCATCCAACACAGTCATCCACACAAGATCGGGTCATCGTCAAGGCAGTCCATGGATATGGCATTTATCAATTTTATACCTAGCTTTAGAGAGCTAGGGAAAAAGTTCTGAAAAAATACAATTTTTTTTTTAAAAATACAAAACATCATCACCTTGATGAAAAATTGGCAAACAGGCATCCTGGTGACACCAATATATATATATATAAATAATTAAATGACAAAAATAAAGAGAAATAATTCGTTCAATAGTGAAAACCTGGTAAACAGGCACTTTGGATAAGTACCATGGTGAAAACCTAGCAAACAGGCGCCATGTGTAGTCAATAATTGTTGTACCATCTACTATCACTCTATATACCTTTGTCCCTAATAAACATACTCTTTTCCGACATTCGTCATAACACTTCACCCCAACATCATGACATTTCCATCCATGGCTAACAATGGTTGAAATCAAGTCTTGCATATTGTCCATTGTCCATTCTAGTCATGCATTAGTCTTCCATTTTCCTTGGCTCATTCTCCATTTTTCTTGGGCTCTCAACTTGACATGAGCAAAATTGTTTAGTGAGGTTACCACGTAGTATGATATCCACGAATATGATCATAAAAATCAGTCCTTGTCCGTCAAAATAAGTCATGACTCAATCTTTGGTCAACAAGACAAAGTCATTGGTCATGTCGAACTATGAGGTCTCTGAGTGTATGACATAGGCTAGGCCATCTGTTGATGAGCCCCCGAGGCCATGCTAGGTTAGTCCATTAGGGTTCATTGCACAATTTTCTCACACACATGAAATAGTCTTTAAATTTATCATGGTCTTTGTCAAAATTTGAATAAACAATCTACCCAAGCAAACTTTTATAATCTGTTACTCAAGCACAACAATCGTCTTGGCATATCAAAATTGGTCAAACTCAATCAAACTTAGTCAAACTAGTAAAATATTGCTTACTCTACAGATGTGCCCTTCTGAAGGGTAGCCCATCATTTAATCATGCCATAGGATGTGTCCTTCTTAGGAATCATCACAATCATCTGGCATTTTGAGGATTCTCACAACATTTGAGATACATTCCTCTTGATATTGGCATGATTTAGGATGTGTCCTTCCTAAATTCGACAATCTTGACATTAACATCATTCAGGATGAGTCCTTCCTAAACTTTACATCAACTCAGCATCTTGACATTAACATCATTCATGATGTGTCCTTCCCGAATCTGACATCTTGACATCAACCTCTTTCGGGATGTGTCCTTCCCAAATTTGGCATCACTTTGGCATTGACATAATTTAGGATGTGTCCTTCCTGAATTCAACAATCTTGACATTGACATTATTCAAGATGTGTCCTTCCTAAACTCAACACCAATTTGGCATCTTCATATCGTCAACCTTGGCATTTTGACACCAAGACATCTGACATTCCAACACACTTGAAAAACTTGACAAACTTGACATTTTGGCATTCAGACACTTGGCATTTAATTTTATGATGCAATTTTGTCTTTTGGCAATCATGATGCTAGTTCCTTAAGGATGTCTTGACAACATGATTTAGAGGAGCAATGACATTTCATGATTTTTCTTTCCTATCTTTACTATTTGTGGTTGATTATGATAAAAAGACTAGGGAAATCTCTCTCTTAGTATGAGTCATGATCATCCTTATCTATGACTGCTTGTCTCATGTGATGGTACAACCTTGCACACCTTGGTCTACATCATATCATGGTGTTTTTTGGCCATTACAATAATCTACCCAATGATGATAAATATAAAAATGTAAGCATGAAAGTTGGTTCCCTTATCATTTCTTGTCTAGCTTTCCATCTTCATCCTCCTTTCTCTTCCATGCTAATATCCATCCCCTTCCAAGCTAACATTTCTTCTATCCTTCATCCTCTAGTCTTATCATCCATTTTGAGAGCACATTCGTGTTCTTTGAACTCACCTATCCTCTCAAGGGGGCATACACAACCCTCCTCGTCATTCTTCTTTCACTGGGGCATACCCATACCCTATTGTCACTGGGGCATATTTTAGAATTAAATTTCTTTGACACAATGCGATGAGCTGCATTATGTCAAAGAGGGGCAAAATGTAGACACTGAAAAATGTCCTAAGTCTGCGAGTGTCATTTTTCTTGGTTGTTGTCCTTCGATAATTGAATAATTTTAATTATTCAATTAAGTTTGACCACATTCCTCTATTAATTAAATCATTTTTAATTATTTAATTAATTCACCTTCTCATCTTTATTCTATCCTGATCAATTAAAATTATTTAATTGTGTTGTTAATATATCCCTTTCTTCAATAATTAAATAAATATTTATTTATTTAATTATTTATCTTTCATCTATAGTTAGATAATAATAATAATCATTATTTAACCTATTATATTTCTATAATTAAATAATTGTTGAAATTATTTAATTGTGTTTCATTCCTCTCCTTTGGATAAATAATTCAAATTAATTATCCATGTCTAATTTCCACCTCCCTATTTAATTAAATTGATTAATTTAATTAAATGTTCCTTTTGTCATTTTTCTAAATAAATAATTTGGATAAATTATTTATTTGCCACTTGTCATTTTCCTCCATTTTGAATAAATTATTTATGCACCTCCACTTTGTCAATGATACCTTGTCATTATTTCATGTCATAGCCTCCATGTCCCTGCATGTTTTTCATAGCCTACATGTCCCTGCATGTCTGTCATAGCCTGCATGTCCCTGCATGTCTGTCTGTCATGATTCCTCTAGGAATAACATATTCTTGGTGCATCAATTCTGGACCATTGATCTTGGAATCCTTCTAGAGGATTAATCTCATCCATCCATTCGAAGGGTTGCCTATAAAAGCAACCTTCCTTCTCCACTTTCACCTTAATAGCTAATTGTCTCCAACTTTCTTGCTACCATTTACAGGTTTTGCACAAGTATTTCAACAAATTTGAGGGAAAAGTTGCATAACAAGAAGGAGAGCAAGAGAAGGAATCAACTACAATATGGGGAATGCTTTATTTTGTTTGCTTTCATTTTGATATCTCCATTTTTTTGTATTCTCTTGTTTAGATGAGGTTAATAGCTTAGAAGTGTTGGTTGTCACTTTATCTATGCTATTTTCTTTTTAACCCCATCTCACACCTCCTTTATCATATTTTTTCTCTACAGTTGCTATCTTGGTTGTCTATGGAGGTGGAAACACCAAAATGGTGGTCTAACTGAGGAAAACCCCTATACAACCCCCCAACAATTTTCCTCCTTGTGTGTAGGTGAACGCGCATTTGGAGCTAGTTGGAAATTAGGCTCTTTTATGAGATCATTTTTGTCACCATAGCTTTAATATACTTGCTTTATCATATTCGATTGTATATTTCTTATTTTATAGTGTTGTTTTGTTCCCTTAGAAACCACTAGCTAGGATGTTAGCTCATTTTCTGGCAATTCTCATTGTACTTTCAGTCCTCTAGCCATATAGATGCCAGCGCACCTAAGAGACACCAACACCCCATGTTGTCATCTTAGAACCACACTTTCATCCTTGGGTAGAGAGCTTCCTGAGGCATAGTTTTGAACCAAAAAATTTGCTCGCCTAGCCCCAAAACTGATTTTGGGTGTACAGAGTGATTGAAGGACCTTATAGTCCTCATCATTCTTTTCCCTCATTTTAAAACACCCCTTTAAGCTAAGGTAAGTTAGATCAGCCTTCTGCTCTTGGCTCTCTGTGACTTGGGGCCTTTAACGTGGTTGGTCTCCCTCTCTTACAAGTTCACCTTAAAAATGTTTTATTATCCCATTCTAGCTCATCCAAATAATCTATACTAGTCCATTATATGTTCCATCATCCCCTCTTGATCGTGTGACATTATCTTCTCCTAATTCAGTTTTTGTTCCTTTATTCCTTCCTAATCCCATACCATTAATATTTAATAGTTCACCTTATTTTCCATGATCCCCTCCTAGCCCATCCCATGAATATCTACTATTCCATCATATGTTTCTTTATGCCCTTCTACTCCCATCGTATTGAACCCTTTATTATTTCACCCTATGTTCCATCATTCCCTATGTTTCACCCTATGTTCCTTTACCCATTCTGTGTTATACCATCTTTATCAAAATTTCATCCTATAACTCTTCTCTATTATTACTACACACAGGTCAAGTTCCCACTTCATGTACTATAGTTAAACCCTAGACACCTCCTAATTCACCCTATGTTCCATTATTCCCTACTAATACCATCCCATTAACCTCTAATTGTTCACCCTATATTTTGTTATCCCATCCTAGCCCATCCCATCAATCTATACTAGTCCATCCTATGTTCCATTAACCCCTTCTATTCCCATCCCATTACCCTCTCTTATTTCACTGTATGTTCCATTATCCCCTCTTGGTCTTGTCCCATTATCTTCCCCTAATTCACCCTATGTTCCTTTATTTCGTACTAATCCCATCCCATTAACCTCTAGTAGTTCACCCTATGTTCTATGATCCACTCTTGGACCATCCCACTAATCTCTACTAGTCCATTCTATGTTCCATTATTGCATTCAACTTCCACCCCATTGTACCCTCTATTATTTCACCATATGTTCCATTATCCCCTCTTGGTCTTGTCTCTTTATATCTTCTATGCTATAGCACCTCCATCCAAGTTTTATCTTATACACATGTACCATTACAAGAAATCTTTCCTTCCACTCATTATTGACCAAAGTTGTCTTTTGCATTACTATTGTACACCTCAACAACCAACTTCACATGCTATAGTAAAACCCTAGACATGTCCTAATTCATCATATATTCCAATATCCCTTTGAAAGCTGCTAGTAACATAGTAATTCTTACTTCATTCATGTGAAATTCATTGTGGCATTATCACTATGTTGACAACATGCCCTCATTAACATTACTTCATCAACATATGCAATTTGAATCTCAATGAGAACTTAACTTGGGCATTTGCAAGAGTTTGGACTATCCTAGTGGACTTAGTACTTTCACCATTCTATGATCTATTAGCACTATACTGTAGTCTCAACTGAGGCCAACCATTTACTCTTTCATGCAAGGTCACTACCACCAATAGGGATTGTATTGTTGCATAGACTTCCATCACTTCCGAAAGTTTTCTTAACATTGTGTTTCAATTTATTTCAACTGTCATTGACCTTTAACTTGTATTGAATTTTGTTATCAGTATCACCATTCTTGACTAGCTTCCTTCAAAATTTGTTGCACTCATGATGCATGAATTTTTTGCATTTTCATCTATGAAGTTGCTGCACTTTTACATTTTTAATTCTTACTCATTTATGACAGTCATATTGTTTCTCTTTTTATTTTCATTTGCTTCTCATTTATGAAAGTTTTAAAGGGACTACCTAAACTTCTTTATATGACTGTTAGATATGTTGTTTCATTTTTAGTTGTTTACATCAGACAACCTTGGTGATGTTGGTGGCATGATGGACCATGGAGTTGTTGCAACAATAGCTAGTTCTGATCCTTTGAGAGAGGTACACAACATATTAGTTGATTTGGCATTATATTTTCTCTTTTATGGTCTATTATTGAATTCTTTTATGATACTTGTACATGTAGTTTAATTTCTATCTTGATGGTTGCTACAGGTGGGTGTCACCCCAGATTGTGGACGTGGTAATGTTGTAAATGTGCATGATGACTATTTGTATGTAGTAAGTGATTATATTTTGTTATATGTCATTCCATAATTCAATTTCTATGTATTAACATCTATAATTTTTATTGTACTAGGTGTAGCTCTAGAGGAGTCTTGAGAGGAGGTCTAGTGATCCTATTCAAAAGACAAGAGAACCAACAAGCACTCCATTCAGTCAAATTTTGAAGGAAACATGATATATTTTTCCTTCCCCTAAAGGGAAATGATAATGTATTAGGGTTGTTTTTTGTATGCCTATGTGGCATTTTGGAACATATGTTTTGTACTATTGATATGTATGTGACATTTCATTTCCATATGGCTCTTTTGTAGTAAGGCTGTATGGATTTTTTGGATATATTGTATATACTTTTATCAATATATATCATTGTATAGCCTTACGACTTTTTTATTGAAAAAAATACTATTTTGCTACTACCATTCTTGAATGATGTTATCATGCATATTATGTAAATTGTATGCTTGAATGTTGTAGGCATGGGTTTTGTTTACATATAATGCTTAAATAATTACTATTGATTGCTCAATAAGCTCCATCTAATGCGTATTGTGTAAATAAGCTCCATTCCTGGTGGTTTGTATCCTTTGCAATGCTTCAATTACTTGCGCTTCACTTATTCACATGTATGCTTCATTTATTCACATGTACACTTCACGTTTATTGCATCTATTCATGTGTATACTTCATGCTTCCAATGTATAATTCATGTGTTCATGTGTACTCTTCATTATTCATGTGTATACTTCATGTATTTGCATGTATACTTCATGCTTCTTAAGTTTTATTGGTGTCTAGTGGCAAGGATTTTAACACCAAAAGGTTTCAAATCAACTATAAGAGCTCCTTCCCATAAAAGAAAATCATAGCAAAGTGTATTGCTTTTAATTTATGGTTTAGGTTGGTATCCAACAGCTAATGGTTCTGATTCTAAAGCTTCACAATCATTGCATTTACATCTATAGAACAAGTGGATGTTTCAAACCTCATGGGAATATATATATATATATACCTCTATGAACTTGTATGAATGTGCATCAAAACACATGATAGTTGTTGATCCAACCAACAAAATGTATTTGCATCTACTAATATCACAACACTTGACATCTCATGAAATGAAATCAATGCACAGGTCAAGCTTAATGATACTATGAAGATATTAGATGTGTATGAACAAGAATATAAGTTTGATTTCTGGATGCATCACCCATGTGCATTTATCACATT
>VDFB02179234.1:47358383-47371718 GCA_007258455.2 Sequoia sempervirens | reverse complement strand
GGACAAAATATGAATATCTCACCTGGACAAGGACAAAATATCCACATACCATATGGACACTTCCAAGGGCCAAACCCTAACATGTCATACAGACAATTACTCCAACATGGACAAGGAACTCAAATGACACAACCAATGCATACCTTTAGACATCAAATGGGTGAGGGATTTCAGATGCCTCAAATACATAAACACATGGTTGGGATGAATATTCCCACATATTCATTGCAGATTCATACTCACCAGCAAATTCCCACTCAAAATTGGCAATACCAACAAATGCCTAATCAACACATACCTTTCATCTTGCAACAATATGTGTCACAATCAAATCCAAACATTCAGGTGACCAATGATCCCATAGTACATTCCTTGCTAGCTAAAGTGGTTGACCTTCACAAATGGATGGAAAATATGTAAACATCTGACAAAAAGAAACTGATGTCCTATGACTTATGTCCTTTTCCTTTTGACATGACTTTGTACATGCCACCATTTCCAGCTGGTTATGTCACACCCAATTTTGCCAAATACAAGGGAAAAAAAAGTCCACTTGACCATCTTCATGAATTCACCACAATTTGTGTCGATATTTCCCATGAACACACATACCTAATGCGACTATTTCCTAAAAGTATCATTGGCCTAGTGTTAGAATGGTTCTACACATTGCAACCCAGAATTCAATCATGGAAGGAACTTGCTGAAAAGTTTGTGCAAAATTATATAGACAACATTGACACCGACACTTCCATCACCAACCTGTGCCAACTCACGCAAGAAGAGCCGGTGAGAATTTCATACCATTTTTCCAAAGATGGAGAGGCTTGGTAAGCCGTTTTCACATAGATATTCTTGAAAAAGAGAAAGTGGATATGTTCGTACAAACACTCCTAGGGCCACTAAAAAATGGCTTGCATGTCCATTATTGTACAAATTTTGCGTACCTAGTTGAACGAGGTGTCCAAGTTGAACAAGCCCTCATAGATAAAGGAAAACTGAAATATGGTCCTAAAAAGATAAATACAAACCATCCTCTTGCTGACAAAAACAAATACTGGGTTAAGAACAAACATGTCACCAATGATGGTGTAGTCGATGCTAAGGTTGTCAATGCTATGGGTTCTATGATTACTCTAAAAGGGACACAACCACAAAACAAACAGATGATGACACAAACCTATGCTGCTAATGCTATCCAGACAAATCAAAATAATCAAGGCAATCAAAACAATCAAATTCAAAGGCAACCTAGACAACCCAAACAATTCCCTAGAGGACGTACATACACTCCCTTGGGTAAGCCTATTGAAGAAGTTCTTAGGAAATTCCTTTAGAATGGTGTCATCACACTTGACGACCCCAAACCATACGACCCTAAGAAGTTTAAACCATTTTGGTGGGATGATAACACATTTTGTGACTATCACCGAATAAAAGGACACAAAACCTCTTCTTGTAGATAATTAAAAAATCTGGTTCAAAACCTTATTGAAAAGCATATCATTGAAGTTGGTGGACCACAATTTGCTTCTAATATAGATCATACAATACAGAAGAACCCACTGTAGGATCATGGTTTTGGAAACCCTTCTACATCAAATGCAAATAACAATAGTTGAGCCAACTATTCCCGTATTGGATATGACTATTCTGGGGGACCTATCGTGCATCACATTAGAACAACTGATGAACATGGTTGCACAGTCACCGTCAAAAAGGCCCTTGAATGCAATGTCATCACCTGCGGTGGAAAGGTCACCATAGCCGGCCCTCCTCCCCCTAGACAACCAAAGGTAACAATAGTTGGCCCATCCACTTCGCAGTCGCAATCGCGTCCAAAAACAAGTAGTACCAACCTAAAGGAAACTTTAATCTTATTGACCAACTTGGAAAAACACCAACACAAATCTCTATCCTTGAGTTGTTATGCATCTCGCCTGCTCATAAGGCCATCCAAGATAAAACATTGCAAGAATCCTCCATTCCCCAAGATATTGATGTTAGCCAATTCGAAGCCATGGTAGGATATCTCATGACTACCCACCATATCACCTTTTCTAACTAGGACTATTCATCATCCAAATCCAACCATAATGATGCCCTTAATATCAAATTTTTTGTTCATAAACATAATGTTAGATGAGTCTTAGTAGATGGTGGAGTGAGATTGAATATATGTTCCTTAAAATTGGTCAAGGCACTAGGCTTTTCTGATGCTTGTGTAGATGCCACAAGAAGCATTGTTATCAAGGCATATGATGATGAAGAATGTTCCTCTCAGGGTGTAATTACACTTCCAATTCGAATTGGGAAAGTCATGGTTGACACCACTTGTCAAATTCTGGATTTGGACCTACCATAC
Source organism: Sequoia sempervirens (assembly GCA_007258455.2). Classification (NCBI taxonomy): domain Eukaryota; kingdom Viridiplantae; phylum Streptophyta; class Pinopsida; order Cupressales; family Cupressaceae; genus Sequoia; species Sequoia sempervirens. The sequence goes on along the minus strand of VDFB02179234.1, from coordinate 47,369,353 downwards.
AACATTTCACTTGGTCGACCTTGGATCCATGCACTGAAAGCTATCCCTTCCACATATCACCAATTCCTAAAATTTCCTTTTGAAGGTACCAAAATTACTATATACAGAGATCCCAATCAATTCCAATATTGTACCAACTTACTAGGTGTCTAAGAATGTCAAGTGCCTATCAACCATGAAGCCTTGATGTCTTCATCTAACAAATTCATCGGCCATCAAGACTTGCAAAGCCTTCCACGTCCACATCCATCACCACATCTCTCACTACATTGATCCATCTTCATTGACCAAGTCATACACTCCATTTACCCCACCATCAAACCCCAAGGTCCAAATTCATGACATGGGATGTGGAGAATATCGTATGGATAATTTACCAGCAAACAACAATGTTAATGTTGTTGATAGAGATCAAAATTCCAATGTTGATGTCAAGATAGTTCCAGAAGGAACACAAAAGGATGGTCATGCTTGGATTGAAACTGTGATCCTAAATGTTAGTCCAATTCTAAATATGCAAAATAACTAAAATGCAATGAGGAAAAACACAAAGGGACACCTCAAGATTAGCCTAAGGAATAATAAAGCAAAAAAATGAAACTAAAATGAAGATTTTTAGATGATTATACCTTCTTTGTTGCTGGAACTCCTTGGTTGGCCCTTGATTTTGATTGCTTTGTGTGCTCCTTGGATGGCTCTTGATGTGGATAAATGCAAGATTTAACTATATGGTTGGATGCAAATGCAAATAGATAAAATAGATGGCTAGATGAGTGTACAAAATGACTAAGTGTTTTCCAATGCCTTAGAGGAGGGGGCATTTATAGAGGAATTTGAATTCTCTAGAGAATTCAATGGCTAAGATTGAGCCACCAAAGTCAAGATGTAGGGCTATGGTGAGTTGAGGACTCATAAGCCCTCACATCTTGACATGTGGAAAGTGAGATGGCCAAGGATGAGATGATGTGTAGGTGATGTGGAAGGAGAGTACATGATGTGGAGGAAGGAAAAGTACCTTCCAAATACCTTGGGGAGTGAGAAGGCTTCCTCAAAAAGAAACTTCTTGTTCCCAAGTGGGAATGAAAGTGACATTTGAAGAATTTTGGAATTCCTCAAAAATCTCCATGAGAAATGAGAAAGTGGTTGGAGAAATAAATGTGAATTAAAAATTCACATTTTTAGGAGAATCTAATGGATAATAGAGGGTCTCCAAAAAGGTGGGAATTCGTCATATGTGGATGAGGTGACAAGTCAAATGTTCTAGAAGCCTTGGAAGGATAAAATGTGAATTAAAAATTCACATGGGGAGGAGAGAGACCTAGGATGAATAAAAGTGAATTAAAAATTCACATGGGAAAGAGGGTCATTTCCAAGAAAGTAAAATGAAAAGGTTGACTAAAAAGTGGTGTTAAAAGTGGCTAATGACTTTGATTAAGGTTGTGCAAATACTTGATTAAGATAATTAATGAGAGATTAGAAGCAAATGGAAAATGTAGGAGGATGTGAAATTAATCCTTGATTAAGAGGATCCACATCTTAATCATGAATTAATTAAATTAATCCAAAGTAAAGAGGGATTATGGAGGATGTGACAAGGAGAGAGAAAAGAAGAATTTTAAATTGATTTTAATTCAAAAGGAAAGAATGACTCAAATTAAATAAATTGGTGTATTTCACTTAATTTAGAGAGTGAGAAAACAAGATAAAGTGTTTAATCACAACAGCCACTTTAAGAGCCTGAAGTGGAAGTGTAATATTATTCAAATAAATTAATATTGATGGAATGGACGAAACAATGAAAATTGAATGTGTGGAGCCTAACAAATTTGATGTCTAAGATTTTCAGTCCTCCTCAAACACACAGAACAATATGCCTGCCAAACAAAATGCCAATGATGAATGAAGCAGGGCTTCATGCCCAGCATGAAAGAGGCTTGTTCGAGCTCTAAGTAGAGGAAAAGGAGAGTGGGATGCCCTAGTGACCGCCTCTACGGAAGGGATGGGAGGGAAATGAGAGGCGGCCCCCAGAGGTGGCCAAGGGCAGCAAATCTGGAATGACTCTCTCGGTAGAAACAAAAACAGAAGAAACTAGTGGATATCCGAAAAATCCAAGCAATCCCTTTTGACTTTGAATGGAGCCAATTGGATGCACGGTTTGCAAAAATGGCGGCCCCGGGAAAGAAGGGGATTAGTTGGGGAAAAAAAAAAGTTAAATAAAAGGTAAAAAATACCTTTTATTTGAAAAGGGGGGGAAAAGAAGGGTGAAAAGGTAATTTAAAGAATTACCTTGTCTCATTGTTACTGTAGTAGTTGAGAGAAGAGGAGAGGAGTGGAAGAGGAGAAGGAGCAACGATGTCGCAAGATTATGATTCAAAGATCATTCATCGGGCGAACGAGGTAGAGAGATGTCAGACTCACTTCACGGTGCCCCGCCAGGTGAGTAATAAAATCCCTCTTGTGTATTTGAAACATTTATCATGTTTTAGAATAGTTAAATACAAATGTAAAACATGGGTTTTATTGGGAGGGTAAAATAAAAAAAGGTTGTTTTTCGTTGGACAAGAAAAGGAATAAAAAAAATGGCATTTAGACGGGGTTGGGAAGGATGGTGAGGAGGAAAATTCACTCCAGACAGGGGAAGGCCTTGGTTGGGGGTGGAGTCACCCCAGTTTTGGGTGGCCTCACCCTAGCCATAGGGCATAGCCGCCCCGGACGGGGACAGAGTCGCCCCAGCTGGGGGTGGTCTCACCCCAACCTCGGGGCACATCCACCCCAATTGGGGGTGGCCCTGCCTTAGACTCAGGGCGCATCCACCCCAGCTCAGGGCGGGTTCACCCTGACACGGGGTGGGCTTGCCCCGGCCCAAGGCAGATCTACCCTGACTCGGGGAGGGCTTGCCCTGACCTGGGGTAGATCCTCCCCAAATAAGGACGGAGTCACCCTGGCCTAGGGTGGGCTCGCCCCGACTTGGGGTGGATCTGCCCCATCTCGGGGCGGGTTCACCCTGGCATGGGGCATAGCCATTTGAGCTAGAAAGACAAGGTTTCCCTAATGAGGGAAAAAAACAAAGAGCAAAGGGAAGCAAGAGATGTCCCGAGGCTGGGAATATGGCATACTGATAATCGGGTAATATGGATGCAGGGTTTTGTGTGGTTACAGACACATGAGAAAATGTCGAAGGTATTGACAATGACTATAGCATCCATAACCGACGTTGATCATGCGGCCTTAAATCATGTGGGTTTATTTCACTTTCTATAGGTGTCAGTGATTAGGGCGCATCGAGTGATGCTGATGACCTTGATAGAGAGATAGAGCTCAGAGACATTGACATTTCATCTATCGACGGGGGAGATGATAGTGACACTAAAGGATGTATGGCGCATCTTGAGGCTATCGATAGAGGGGATATTGGTTAGTGATGTGGTATCGAGAGGGGCCAAGTTAGATGACACTATGGTAGTGTTATTTGGACGTGAGGATCTGCCCCTATAGGGTCAGCAGTTGGATCTAGATAGATGTTTGACAATGGGGGTACCATCCATACCATTATTTTTAGGTGGTCTGATTAGTGGGATACTGTTACTAGATCATAGTAGGTAGTTCTAAAGTCTTCGGTACATGGAGGAGATTCGACATATTTTTGAGTGGCGCAAGGGATAGACCTCGTGGGGTACCTATGTCTTAGCATAGTTATACAGGGATATGCATGTGATTTGCTACCAGAACACAGTGAGTTTGACACACACGGCCCTTCTACAGGTGTGGGCATGGGAGCATATTATGGTGACTAGACCTATAGTGGTTAGGGAGGGAGATGAGGATGATAGGGATCTGGTGGCCTAGGGATATGGAGAGGTGAGGGGATGGATTTTTTGGTATGAGATGTCGGGAGATATAGAGGGATGGAGGAGGGTGATAGATGATTTGCAGGAGAGAGACATATTATGGCAGCAATATATGTATCAAAACTTTAGGGGATGGAGGGGAGAGGAGGAGAGGTAGAGAGGTTACTTTATGAGCCAGTGCGTCTTGATTGGGAGATAGTCATGCATAGTGGAGATGCATCGGCTAGATAGGGTGGTGAGGCAGTTTGGGCTGACAGAGGATATTCTAGATTCACCCATCAGGTTTCGTTGACTCACTAGAGAGCCACCATGGGGGCCTGAGTTTAGATCGAGGGAGGCCAGAGCAGCGTGGGTGACAATAGTGCAGGTACCCTACCCAGGGAGAGTTGTTGGAGTGGAGGATGTAGGAGTGATAATACGATATGACTAGTGGTGGCACAACCACCGATGGGAGAGGGTTACACCACTGGTGCCTATTGTAGGAGTCATAGGATTTGGATAAGAGGATGAGCATTAAGGGGCAAGAGAAGGTAGAGATAGGAGGAGATAGGTGCAAAGGGGAGAAGAGGGGAGAGGAGTAGGACAATAGGAGGATGCAGAGGGTGTGGGTCAGTAGGGTAGAGGAGGGGATGGGATGGAGGTAGTGAGACAACTAGAGAGGAGGAGGAGGAGGAGGAGGAGACATTAGAGGAGGGCTAGGGAAGAGGTGGACATAGCAAGATTCATGGATGGGAGAGAGGTAGTACGACAGGAGGGTGGGATAGGCCCGAAGCTGGATGTAGTAGGATAGGATGAGCTGAAGATGGAGATGATACGCACAGTGGAGGGTGGAGTTGTTCAGCAAACTGGTATAGGAGGTAGGGTACGACGAAAGAGAGTGTTGATACGGGCTGAGCAGGGGGACGTGGGAGGGCTAGATAGTAATATGGAACCTAGGAGGAGATGGAGGTCAAGAGTCAGCCAGAGAGGATGGCAAGTAGGAGATGACTGAGGAGGGTGCAGATCATGACAGAGCAGGAGGAGATGGGAGGGGGTGGAAAGCAGGATGGAGCCTAAGAGGAGATTGAGGCCAAGAGTTAGTCAGAGAGGATGAAGAGTAGGAGATGACAGAGGGGGGTATAGATTGTGGCAGGGCAGGGGCCTCCTGTTGTAGAGATAGGGGAGAGCGAGGATGAGGAGTTAGAGATAGGAGAGTTGAGGAGAATGATGAGAGTGGGGAGGCACGGTCAGCCGTGGAGAGTTTGGGACTACCCCACTGTGGAGGACCTAAAGATTCAATAGGAGCAGGAGTGCAGGGGGGAAATGATGCTATGGAGATAGATGGAGATGTTCTAGATATGGATATTTTGGATGGAGAGCCATTGGTAGTGGTTCCTTTCATTACCTTAGGGGATTCTATTGCTTAGCTGAGAGACACTGCGGAGAGGCTTCGGATTATAGATCATAGGTTGAGGATAGCGGAGGAAAAGGTGATCAGATTCAGAGTCAAGATATTGAGAGTACTGGTAGCAGGTCAGAGAGATTATGGACTTATGGTTGACCTCTTAACCACACATGTAGAGGTGATGGGGAGGGAGAGAGAGAGATTGCAGGCTATCATACAGGGGATACAAGATGAGTTGGCTACTGTCAGTTGGGACTGTGATAGACTATAGACATAGACTCTTATATTACAGGCTAGGGGGGAGTCAGAGGGGATGATAGATCATGTGTCAGTAGACATTGGGTAGCAGATGGATGATCTTTGATGGGAAAAAGATGAGCTACGGGATAGAATGAATTGTCTAGAGAAAATAGTTGGAGATATGGGGTTGATGTAGGAGAGAGAGAGAGATAGGCGAGGGAGTAGACTTGTATTATGCAGGCAGAGAGAGATGTAGCACAAGCACAGGTGCAAGAAGTGGAGGAAGAGAGGGATGTGGCGCAGACATGAGTTCAAATGTTGTAGAGTGAGAGAGAGTTGGCAAAGGCAAATATTAAGTGTCTTCAGAGGAGGAGAGAGGAGGTAGTTTTAGAGGTATCATCACTATAGTGAGAGTGAGATGCAACAATTTTAAGAGTACAGGAGCTTCGGAGGGACATGGATGCAATAGTGGCTCAGTCACATGCCGCATAGAGGGAGAGAGATGTTGCAGAGATACGGATGCAAACGTTGTAGGGAGAGTGAGACGTAGCAGTGGCTCAGTCACAAGCCGCATAGAGGGAAATAGATGTTGTAGAGATATAGATGCATATGCTATAGGGAGAGTGAGACTCAATAATGGCTTAGTTGTAGTTAGTGCAGGTCACTAATGTGATAGGGATAGATACACAGGGGTTATAGGGGGAGAGGGATGCAACAGTGGCTAGGGTAGTGGCTACCAAGGAGATGAGAGATCGGGTTCAAGCAGAGATAGCATAGTTATGACTTGATGATGTTTTTTGCACAACAACAACTCAGACAGAATATGAAATTCTATCTCTCTTGAAAGGTAAATCTCTATCAGCAAGCCTCAAGAGATAACCCCAAGGTCTCTAATGTTAGGTCTTGACAATGCATAAAAAAACTCAGTGATAAATGTGAAAATGTTGGTAATCACAAAGGGACCTTACTACAAGGAAATACTAAATCTTGAACTTATCAGATCTAGCAATATGATGATACTTCAATCCTAAATCTAACTCAAATGATAAAGAAATAACAAAAGATTAGGGTTTCAGAGAGATATCTAAATTTAACTACTCCTAAGATTAACAATGCAAATGATGAAATACTTGAAATGGATCAATCCCTCATAAACTAATTCCTGCTTAACCCAGATGAACCCAAAATCTCACATAAATAGTGCAATCTTCTAAGGTATTAAGATTTTTAGATCATGAACATTCATTCAAGACAACGCAATTGCAATTGAAATGAATAAATCTCCACAATTGAACTAAGCACAATGAATATAAAGGTCTAGGCTAACTTTGCAAAGCACCTAACAATCAACTAGCTGCAAAAAGTATGGACTAGGGACTGCTGCAAACACTTCAAGCATTAAATAATAAACATCATTGAATCAGATCTAACATACATCTAATAACCTTGAGAAATTTGAAAGATAGAACCATAAGAACCATGCAATATAAGTCGACACAAAAGAGGTCACCAAAAAATCACAATGTCTTCAATTGTATTGAATCACCGAATTTCAGCAACAATTCCAATGTTTTGTTACAACACTTGCTTAGAATGACCTAATTTCTATCTCCGCTCTACCGCTTAATACGCTCGAAGAACTATTTGTCTTTCTATTCTATGTTCTCTATTCTATATCTTACAAATGAGGCAAAATGCAAAATTTATAGGAACCTCCAAAGCATGTCGGCCTAGCAAGGGTTTACAATAATAAAAATAGTCACAAACAAGTCAGCCCAACTAATGTTTACAATCTTAAATGGCCATAAAATAGGTCGGTCCAAGGAGAATTCAAAATAAAAAAAATTAGCATTAAATGCTTGAACTCAATCCAGGTCGGTCTAGGATCTTTAATGCAATTCAGACCAAGGCATGTGAAGAAGGAAGCACAAGTTTCAATGCAACCCCATATTAACTACTTCCTTCCATTCTGAGTGCACCTCTCCAAGTCAGCCAAGGGGTGGAATAACCAGTACTTGAATTTCTCCTTTAATCAAATTAATTTAATCTCTAGAACTTCCTTGTCGACCTAGTTAAACTCAGCCTGCACTCAACAAAATCCACCATCAATAATATCCATTATAACATGAAGATCAAAATTAGGCCATCATCAATAATATATTCATCTTCCAAATAAATTCAAACACAGATCGAAATTGACCTAGAAACATCGTTAAAGCACAAACCTCACAATTCAGGATTTCAACCCCTTTGCGGAATCTAGGCCAGAGGGGAATTTTTGGGGAAATCCAGGCTAGGTGGATTTTTGCGAAGAAGGCACAAAATCAACCATAAATCATCAAAAATGCAGAAAAGATGTAGATAACCTTGTGTAACTCATCAATTAAAAGCATGGAATAATAAAAATTTATCATTAAAATCAACCATTTGATCCAATTTCAAAGTTCCACAGCGCTTCCCAAAAAATCCAGCCGGACTAGAATTCCATGAAAGTGACGATACCACATTAACTTTGGTAAAACGAAGGGAAGAAGGAGAAATCGGGAAAATCCGGGATCGACGAAAATCTGTGAAGGAAGCAGGATTCCAGATTTTCAACACATTCCAAGAAAAATGGAGGAGGTCAGGAAAACCAGGGAAATCTGCCAGTGCAGAAAAATCCCGAAGGTGAAGGAAAACCCGAATATCGACAATCTAACACGATCCCACTCAAATTGATCGAAGATCACAAATTTGAGGACCCTGGGCACAAAATCAGTTTAACCTCAACCTCCTATAGATCTTCCTTGAATTCTAGGTTCATTCGAAAGCAAGTTAAGATGCAATGGGGACACACCTAGCATGAAACCCTAAATTTTAACCATTAACACACAGAGCAAGCCACGAAATACAGGAATTCAAACTCCAAGCAAAACTATAACGCCAAAGCACTACTTACATTCATCAATCAAAAGCAAGGAAACATGTACATACCATTTGATGAAGTGGAAATTGATCATGGCAACAATAGACAACAGTCTGAACGCTTGAGCAAGCAAATCAATGAATCCAAATGCCCAAATCACCAAATCCCAAATGAAAAAGCAATACACAATGAAAGATGGGAGCAAATGGTGCAAAATTCGCTTAAAATTAACCACACTCATTGCGGAGATCGAACCAAGGTGCAATAATGAAGCCAAAAAAAAAGTTGGAGGAGTTCGGAAACCCGATGAGACAACGGACTTCCGGAAAAATCCAGCCCACGTGGAATTCCACAAAGACCAGAAATTCCCAAACCATTGCGTTTAGCCGGAGTATGAATGAAATCCAGGAAAATTCGGATGGGGCGAAAAATCTCGAAATAGTGCAAAAACCCAAACCTGGCCCAAAACTTAATATTTTCAATATGCAACCTAGGGGGATCACTTAGGCAAGCAAGATAAACACTTAAACTCATGCCAAGGCAATGTAAATCCTCAAAATCAAAGGGCCAAAACAACAAAAAGCGAAAGCAAAAGAGGGTCCCTGCTTTCAGCAAGGCATGTGTGCAAAAACTCCACAACAAATGGTGACTCTGCTATGAAATGCTCCAGAGCATTTGATGATGAACAAGAATCATGAACCTAGAATCTTTGGTTTCAATCTCACTATCAGTCAAACAAATCAAAATGCAAGATCAAAGAATCAAAACCAAAGGTGGACTGAACCTTCCATAGACTGAAAATCTAAGTGTGTGTACATGAGTTTATTAGTTACTGCAAAAACCAAGTTCAATCAAGTCAGGCTACATAAAGATTCTAACTCCAAAAGCAACTTGGATAGAGCCTCACTACCAGTCAGACATCTATAGCCCTGATGAGGTTATCAACGTGACTCTCTCGGACATAACTCTATTGCCAGCCAGACGTCCATAGCCCCGATAGAGATATTTAGATACCCATGATAAGTTGAATTCATTCTTTTGATTTGCAACATTTCACTTTTCTTTTCATTTCATATTCTTTTCTTTTCAATTTTTATTTCAACCCGTGAACAATGAAGTTCACACTCAGGGCTGACAACCATAGTGGCGCTGAAGCAGAAATAGGTTTTTTCACCTGACAAGATCTCACAAGGACCCTACCATAACCTCATGATTTTTAAGATGTATAAAAGATATAAGATTTCAGAATACTTCAAATTCAAATCAAACCAGTGACCCATCCTTTTTAAATCAGATATTTAGACTACATGACGATAACAAAGACCTTAACCATCCATTCAAGACACAAGATTAAAGTTCATCAAGGAAATACTCAGAATAGTCCCAGATAAAATAATATTTTCTATGCAGGTGCAACACATCCAAAAGAAAACAAGGCCTCGAAAGCAAGAGCAGAGCAAAAACACACCAAGCTGACAACAAACCCTAAACTAATGCAACCTAATCTAAAGAAAGAAAGAGCAACAAAGAAAACTTAAACAGAGCAGAGCAATTTGCATTTATTCAAATCAAACTATATACAAAGAAACATCAAAATGATTCATCACCAGACATGATAAAATGAGGCCTACACCTACTTGACTTTTCAGTGCCTGAACAAGCAATAAGGTGAAATTAGCAGTCCTCAAGAATGCAAATTCATCTTTATATTCAGAAAAATAAGGCTCAATAATGCAACATTCAAACTCAACCTCATAATCAAGAATAATTAGCAATTGAAGCAACTCATTGAAAACATGATCAATTCATATGTAAGATGTCTTTCCTAACTTCCATAATCGAATTGATAAGCTTCAAAATTTTCAGTAAAGAAAGAAACAACCTGATTTTGTACTGTTGTAAACCGGATGTGGTATTCATCATTCTTCAATTGTGAAGAGCTAATATCTATGTCATCAGGAGGTCTCCACTAATGGTACAACAATCCCCTTGTGTTGGAAACATGCAATACAAAACTAGGGGCATCACTATACAATACAAAGTGAAATTTAAATTGAACAAGTCCAGAGTTATCAACATGGAACTTCTAGCCTGTCAGGGTATTTCCATGAGGAATCGATGATGAAAATGTAGAAACATTGTCTTGTACAGTAAACTTCTCCATAGGACGCTCATGAAGAAGCATCACAGGTTGGCCTTTAAGCACATTTTCACTTGCAGCTATGTGATCATGCCCATCAATTATGACTGTAATATTACTATTTTCAGCATTACTCAAATTTTCCTGCATATCAATATGAGACACATTAGTTATCTCATCACTGATGCATAAAGTCTAAAAATTTTCAGTGCTTAATTCATCAACAAATAGAGAAAAAATAGAGTTTGATAAACGAGAGAACTCCCTAAATTCTTCCTTTGTTGGCATTGGTTCAGACTCTTGATCATAGTCATCAGGAATGTTGACTACTTCATTAAGTGTTTCCTCATGTTTTTCAAGACATTCACTAGCAACTTGTTGAAATTCTCCCATCGGAAACTTGTTTGATGTATTTTTCTGTGTATCCCTCATATGTTGTGGTAGCTGCATTTT
>VDFB02179234.1:47319799-47358283 GCA_007258455.2 Sequoia sempervirens | reverse complement strand
AAGTGTAGATCTGGATTCGGCTAAGAAATCTAAGCCTCCAAAATTGGGTATTTTGCAAAAAGATATTAAGAAAGGTGGGGTAGAGAAATTGGCCAAACCAGGTAGAAAGAAGGATGTTGAAAAGATCAAATTGACAGGCGAGAATTTGGTTGAGTCAGGGTCAGTAAAGACTCTAGATTCTCACTTTTCGAGTCCCTTGAAATGATAGTTCTTTCATGGAATGTAAGGGGCTTGAACAGCGGCCCTCGACAAAAAGCGGTTCATGATTTAGTTCGAAAGCATGGTCCTGATGTGTTTTTTCTTCAAGAGACTAAGTTATCGGTTGAGAGTATGCTTGACTTGGTGCCCAGGTTATGGAGGTGTGGTGAGTGTCAATGTATCGGTGCTCATGGATCTTCTGGGGGTGTGGCCTGTTTTTGGAATCCTCAAAAATTTTGACCTCTTTGGTGGATGTCTTCTAAATCCACAATGTCTATGATTGCTTCTAGCTTTGAGACAGGGGAGGTTATTCTCTTTTCTAATATCTATGCTCCTACTGACATCCGGGGTAAGCAAGATCTGTGGTCTCATATCAGGTTAGTCCGTTCTATGGCACCTTTCCATCCATGGATTATGGCTGGTGACTTCAATGCTATTTGTGAGTTGGCTGAGAAGCGGGGTGGTTCTGGGAGGCTGGAGCCCTCTGCTTTGTTGCTTAGGGATAGCATCAACTCTTTAAATCTTGTTGATATCAAGCCTAGTAATGGGCAGTTTACTTGGAACAACCGTCGAGTTGGGGATTTTTGCATCGCAGAAAGACTGGATCGCTTTCTGGTGTCCTACTACTGGGTTGGGGGGATGTGGTCATCCCGCTCTGAGATCTTGGATTGGAAAGGTTCAGATCACTGGCCTATCAAGCTTGCCATTGATTCAACCTGTGCTTCACGTACGCCTTCTTTTAGGTTCCAGCTCATGTGGTTGCGTGACCCTTCTCTAAGGGATTATGTGGCAGAATGGTGGAGTGGTCGACCTGCTTATGGGACGGCAATGTATATTTTCTCCAAGTGTCTTCAACATGTTAAATATCAACTTAAGCGCTGGAACTCTCAGTGTTTTGGGAATGTCTTCCAGGAAAAGGCAGGGGCTCAAGAAGATTTGGATAGTATCACAAGGAGGTTAAGGGAGGTTGGTGTGACACCTGAGCTTCTTCAGGCTGAAGCACAAGCTGTGAGAAACTTGGAGGAATGGGAGCTAAGGGAAGAAATATATTGGAAACAGAAGGCTCGAATAGTTTGGCTGCAGGAAGGGGATAAAAATACATCTTTTTTCTTCAATTCGGTGAAAGCGCGGAGGCATGGGAATTATATCTCTGGTCTAGTGAATGATGGGGGAGAACATTTGTCTTCCTTCCCTGAAATTTCCAATGAGGTAAGACAATACTTTGCTTCTCTCTTTAGGGAGGACTCGCAAGGGGGGTCTCCTGAGGAGGCCCAGGTTCTGTCTTGTATCCCTCAGCTTGTGTCTAGGGAGCTGAACCAACAGCTTATGAATGATATAGGAGGGCGTACTTGCCCTTCTGCAAGTGACCAGAGAAGGGCGTAGTTGCTCCTCTGCAACAAATGATGATGTATTTACTCCCTCTATAACTATGAAGTTCCTGGCCAACTCTAAGGAAAAGGCAATATCACCAACAACAACAAGGTAAGTTGATGAACCTTCTTGTGGTCCCACCAAGCATGGAACAATGTGATTCCTAAATGTTAGTCCTTTCTAACTATGCAAAATTGAATACAAATGCTTGAGGGATAACACAAAGGTGGCTTAAGATTCCTTCAAGGAATAATAAAGCAAAGAAATGGAGCTAAAATGGAAGATTGGCTGATTATGTTCTTTGCTGCTGGAACTCCTTGGATGGCCTTGATGTGGGCAGAGATTTAGACTAGTATGGTTGGATGCTTCTCTAGATTGAGATGGCTAGATGGTCTCCAAAATGACTTCATTTAGTTGCAGATGGCTAAGTGTTTTCCTATGATTTAGTGGAGATTTAGTAGAGGAATCCGAATATCTTCTGAAATTCAATGGCTGAGACTTTGGGCAAGGTCAAGATTGGGATAGGTGAGTTGGGCTTCCAAACCTGAATGTGGAAGTGAATAACAAGGGGATGTTCTTAGGGCATGTAGAAGGAGATACTATGTGGAGGAAGGAATAGTCCCCCAAAACCTTGGGGAAGAAAGGCTCCTCTAGGCTTCCGTTCCCCCTGGGAATGCAGGATCATTTGTGGTTTGGAATTCCTCGAAATCTCCTGGGAAATGAGAAAGTTTGGAGAATAAATGTGAATCTGGAGAGGCTCCCAGGTTTGGTGATCAATTTACTTATTAAGCCGAAAGTGGAGAGATGTTTAGCTGGCAGTGAATTGGGGTGGGTTTTGCATTTTGCGATTAGTTATTAATGGAGTTGGTGAATTTCGTTCATATTCCAAGGGAGTGGAATAGGGCTGCTGATTGCTTGGCGAAATGGGCTCAGAGTGAATGAGGGATGGAGAATTGAGGAGGAGAAATGGTCTCTCCGGGCTTCGTCCTGACTTTGAGAGAATTCTAGTTGAGGACAGGATTCAAGAGGGTGATGGGTGATGGATGTTTGTCTTTTCCTGCTTGGTGGTCTTGGTTATCCTGGGGGTCTGGTCTCTTGATTTTTTTGTTATGTTGTTTTTTGAGTAAATAACCCCTTTGTTTTTAAAAAAAAAATAAAAAAAAAATGCATGAATGAAGAGGTAAATTTGATTGTATGGGAGCCGATCAAATTTGGATGTCTACAAAAACCTTTCAGGACCCTGATGACACATCGGCCTTTGCCATATCTACTTCCTCTCAAGCTTTTCATATCTATTATAACCCCTTGTTTGACCAAGAAATTTACGATAACCCACTCTTTGAGCATGACCCCGTTGAGGATATCCAATCATCATCCTTCCATCCCACCTACCCTGGGCTAGGATATGAATCTCCTATTGTCATCTCTACTAAGTCATCTTTCCAAGTCATTAAGGATGTGCAAGCCTCCTTTGATGTTAACAGTACATAAAAGGATAGTCCAAAAGATTCCATTAATGGCATCGCCACTCCCATTCATCCACTAAACATTCCTTTCACTTCACCTACTTCCCCCATTTCACACATGTCCACTCGCATCATAGACATGGATCAACAAATCATAGCTCAAGAAAAGAATAAAGGAAAAGCTCCAATGAACATGATATCTTTAAAAGGAGATCAAAAATCAAAAGAAAGAAAAGAAAATCAAGACAAGTCCCATAGCCAAAATAAAAAGCTATCAGACAAAAGAAAGATAAAATTCAAAAGTGAAAATGAGAAAAATTCGATCTCAAAGTATGCCTCTCCATCAAAAATCACTAGGGGCAACTATCAGGGAAAAAAGTCAAACAAAGCACCTATTGATCCAAGGTCTATATCCATGTCACTCTCACTCATACCATATACTCTGTTCCATCCATCCATGTTCACATATCCATGATATCCCTCCATCGACGATGTCTTTCAATGAATCTTTGACAACAAATTCTTTTACTCTAGCTCATTGGTTGCCCAAGCTCCTTTCCGGCTGAGGCCTAATGGCCCACATTGTGTGCACATTAGGGATCATACCATAACCTCTTTCATTTGTCACATCTATCATCTTTCATATTTTTCACTCGTACTCCTCATCCCGATCAGTTCCTTTCATCCAACACAGTCATCCACACAAGATCGGGTCATCGTCAAGGCAGTCCATGGATATGGCATTTATCAATTTTATACCTAGCTTTAGAGAGCTAGGGAAAAAGTTCTGAAAAAATACAATTTTTTTTTTAAAAATACAAAACATCATCACCTTGATGAAAAATTGGCAAACAGGCATCCTGGTGACACCAATATATATATATATAAATAATCATAAATGACAAAAATAAAGAGAAATAATTCGTTCAATAGTGAAAACCTGTATGTAAACAGGCACTTTGGATCCAAGTACCATGGTGAAAACCTAGCATGTCTTTCAACAGGCGCCATGTGTAGTCATATAACCTTGTTGTACCATCTACCTTTCATCCAACACAGTCATCCACACAAGATCGGGTCATCGTCAAGGCAGTCCATGGATATGGCATTTATCAATTTTATACCTAGCTTTAGAGAGCTAGGGAAAAAGTTCTGAAAAAATACAATTTTTTTTTTAAAAATACAAAACATCATCACCTTGATGAAAAATTGGCAAACAGGCATCCTGGTGACACCAATATATATATATATAAATAATTAAATGACAAAAATAAAGAGAAATAATTCGTTCAATAGTGAAAACCTGGTAAACAGGCACTTTGGATAAGTACCATGGTGAAAACCTAGCAAACAGGCGCCATGTGTAGTCAATAATTGTTGTACCATCTACTATCACTCTATATACCTTTGTCCCTAATAAACATACTCTTTTCCGACATTCGTCATAACACTTCACCCCAACATCATGACATTTCCATCCATGGCTAACAATGGTTGAAATCAAGTCTTGCATATTGTCCATTGTCCATGCTAGTCATGCCTTTTCTTTACATTCCATTTTTCTTGGCTCATTCTCAACTTGACTAGGGCAAAAGTTTCTCATGAGATTGTAGTGGATACCACATATGATCCTAAAAATCATAAAATGTCCTGAAAAAAGTAAAAATCATAAAATGTCCTAAATAAAAATCATAAAATTTCCTTAAAAAATACCTAAAAAATAATAAAATGTCCTAAAAAAGGACCTAGAAATCATAAAATGAAAAAGACTAAATCTTGAAAAAAGACCTTTGGTCCAAAAAATAGAGTCAAGACAAAGTCATTGGTCATGTCGAACTATGTTGTCTCTGCACATTTGCTACATAAGAGGTCTCTTCAAGTCCCTGAGTGTATGGTTTGTCAAAATAAGTAGGCTAGGCCATCTGTTGATGAGCCCCCGAGGCCATGCTAGGTTAGTCCATTAGGGTTCATTGCACAATTTTCTCACACACATGAAATAGTCTTTAAATTTATCATGGTCTTTGTCAAAATTTGAATAAACAATCTACCCAAGCAAACTTTTATAATCTGTTACTCAAGCACAACAATCGTCTTGGCATATCAAAATTGGTCAAACTCAATCAAACTTAGTCAAACTAGTAAAATATTGCTTACTCTACAGATGTGCCCTTCTGAAGGGTAGCCCATCATTTAATCATGCCATAGGATGTGTCCTTCTTAGGAATCATCACAATCATCTGGCATTTTGAGGATTCTCACAACATTTGAGATACATTCCTCTTGATATTGGCATGATTTAGGATGTGTCCTTCCTAAATTCGACAATCTTGACATTAACATCATTCAGGATGAGTCCTTCCTAAACTTTACATCAACTCAGCATCTTGACATTAACATCATTCATGATGTGTCCTTCCCGAATCTGACATCTTGACATCAACCTCTTTCGGGATGTGTCCTTCCCAAATTTGGCATCACTTTGGCATTGACATAATTTAGGATGTGTCCTTCCTGAATTCAACAATCTTGACATTGACATTATTCAAGATGTGTCCTTCCTAAACTCAACACCAATTTGGCATCTTCATATCGTCAACCTTGGCATTTTGACACCAAGACATCTGACATTCCAACACACTTGAAAAACTTGACAAACTTGACATTTTGGCATTCAGACACTTGGCATTTAATTTTATGATGCAATTTTGTCTTTTGGCAATCATGATGCTAGTTCCTTAAGGATGTCTTGACAACATGATTTAGAGGAGCAATGACATTTCATGATTTTTCTTTCCTATCTTTACTATTTGTGGTTGATTATGATAAAAAGACTAGGGAAATCTCTCTCTTAGTATGAGTCATGATCATCCTTATCTATGACTGCTTGTCTCATGTGATGGTACAACCTTGCACACCTTGGTCTACATCATATCATGGTGTTTTTTGGCCATTACAATAATCTACCCAATGATGATAAATATAAAAATGTAAGCATGAAAGTTGGTTCCCTTATCATTTCTTGTCTAGCTTTCCATCTTCATCCTCCTTTCTCTTCCATGCTAATATCCATCCCCTTCCAAGCTAACATTTCTTCTATCCTTCATCCTCTAGTCTTATCATCCATTTTGAGAGCACATTCGTGTTCTTTGAACTCACCTATCCTCTCAAGGGGGCATACACAACCCTCCTCGTCATTCTTCTTTCACTGGGGCATACCCATACCCTATTGTCACTGGGGCATATTTTAGAATTAAATTTCTTTGACACAATGCGATGAGCTGCATTATGTCAAAGAGGGGCAAAATGTAGACACTGAAAAATGTCCTAAGTCTGCGAGTGTCATTTTTCTTGGTTGTTGTCCTTCGATAATTGAATAATTTTAATTATTCAATTAAGTTTGACCACATTCCTCTATTAATTAAATCATTTTTAATTATTTAATTAATTCACCTTCTCATCTTTATTCTATCCTGATCAATTAAAATTATTTAATTGTGTTGTTAATATATCCCTTTCTTCAATAATTAAATAAATATTTATTTATTTAATTATTTATCTTTCATCTATAGTTAGATAATAATAATAATCATTATTTAACCTATTATATTTCTATAATTAAATAATTGTTGAAATTATTTAATTGTGTTTCATTCCTCTCCTTTGGATAAATAATTCAAATTAATTATCCATGTCTAATTTCCACCTCCCTATTTAATTAAATTGATTAATTTAATTAAATGTTCCTTTTGTCATTTTTCTAAATAAATAATTTGGATAAATTATTTATTTGCCACTTGTCATTTTCCTCCATTTTGAATAAATTATTTATGCACCTCCACTTTGTCAATGATACCTTGTCATTATTTCATGTCATAGCCTCCATGTCCCTGCATGTTTTTCATAGCCTACATGTCCCTGCATGTCTGTCATAGCCTGCATGTCCCTGCATGTCTGTCTGTCATGATTCCTCTAGGAATAACATATTCTTGGTGCATCAATTCTGGACCATTGATCTTGGAATCCTTCTAGAGGATTAATCTCATCCATCCATTCGAAGGGTTGCCTATAAAAGCAACCTTCCTTCTCCACTTTCACCTTAATAGCTAATTGTCTCCAACTTTCTTGCTACCATTTACAGGTTTTGCACAAGTATTTCAACAAATTTGAGGGAAAAGTTGCATAACAAGAAGGAGAGCAAGAGAAGGAATCAACTACAATATGGGGAATGCTTTATTTTGTTTGCTTTCATTTTGATATCTCCATTTTTTTGTATTCTCTTGTTTAGATGAGGTTAATAGCTTAGAAGTGTTGGTTGTCACTTTATCTATGCTATTTTCTTTTTAACCCCATCTCACACCTCCTTTATCATATTTTTTCTCTACAGTTGCTATCTTGGTTGTCTATGGAGGTGGAAACACCAAAATGGTGGTCTAACTGAGGAAAACCCCTATACAACCCCCCAACAATTTTCCTCCTTGTGTGTAGGTGAACGCGCATTTGGAGCTAGTTGGAAATTAGGCTCTTTTATGAGATCATTTTTGTCACCATAGCTTTAATATACTTGCTTTATCATATTCGATTGTATATTTCTTATTTTATAGTGTTGTTTTGTTCCCTTAGAAACCACTAGCTAGGATGTTAGCTCATTTTCTGGCAATTCTCATTGTACTTTCAGTCCTCTAGCCATATAGATGCCAGCGCACCTAAGAGACACCAACACCCCATGTTGTCATCTTAGAACCACACTTTCATCCTTGGGTAGAGAGCTTCCTGAGGCATAGTTTTGAACCAAAAAATTTGCTCGCCTAGCCCCAAAACTGATTTTGGGTGTACAGAGTGATTGAAGGACCTTATAGTCCTCATCATTCTTTTCCCTCATTTTAAAACACCCCTTTAAGCTAAGGTAAGTTAGATCAGCCTTCTGCTCTTGGCTCTCTGTGACTTGGGGCCTTTAACGTGGTTGGTCTCCCTCTCTTACAAGTTCACCTTAAAAATGTTTTATTATCCCATTCTAGCTCATCCAAATAATCTATACTAGTCCATTATATGTTCCATCATCCCCTCTTGATCGTGTGACATTATCTTCTCCTAATTCAGTTTTTGTTCCTTTATTCCTTCCTAATCCCATACCATTAATATTTAATAGTTCACCTTATTTTCCATGATCCCCTCCTAGCCCATCCCATGAATATCTACTATTCCATCATATGTTTCTTTATGCCCTTCTACTCCCATCGTATTGAACCCTTTATTATTTCACCCTATGTTCCATCATTCCCTATGTTTCACCCTATGTTCCTTTACCCATTCTGTGTTATACCATCTTTATCAAAATTTCATCCTATAACTCTTCTCTATTATTACTACACACAGGTCAAGTTCCCACTTCATGTACTATAGTTAAACCCTAGACACCTCCTAATTCACCCTATGTTCCATTATTCCCTACTAATACCATCCCATTAACCTCTAATTGTTCACCCTATATTTTGTTATCCCATCCTAGCCCATCCCATCAATCTATACTAGTCCATCCTATGTTCCATTAACCCCTTCTATTCCCATCCCATTACCCTCTCTTATTTCACTGTATGTTCCATTATCCCCTCTTGGTCTTGTCCCATTATCTTCCCCTAATTCACCCTATGTTCCTTTATTTCGTACTAATCCCATCCCATTAACCTCTAGTAGTTCACCCTATGTTCTATGATCCACTCTTGGACCATCCCACTAATCTCTACTAGTCCATTCTATGTTCCATTATTGCATTCAACTTCCACCCCATTGTACCCTCTATTATTTCACCATATGTTCCATTATCCCCTCTTGGTCTTGTCTCTTTATATCTTCTATGCTATAGCACCTCCATCCAAGTTTTATCTTATACACATGTACCATTACAAGAAATCTTTCCTTCCACTCATTATTGACCAAAGTTGTCTTTTGCATTACTATTGTACACCTCAACAACCAACTTCACATGCTATAGTAAAACCCTAGACATGTCCTAATTCATCATATATTCCAATATCCCTTTGAAAGCTGCTAGTAACATAGTAATTCTTACTTCATTCATGTGAAATTCATTGTGGCATTATCACTATGTTGACAACATGCCCTCATTAACATTACTTCATCAACATATGCAATTTGAATCTCAATGAGAACTTAACTTGGGCATTTGCAAGAGTTTGGACTATCCTAGTGGACTTAGTACTTTCACCATTCTATGATCTATTAGCACTATACTGTAGTCTCAACTGAGGCCAACCATTTACTCTTTCATGCAAGGTCACTACCACCAATAGGGATTGTATTGTTGCATAGACTTCCATCACTTCCGAAAGTTTTCTTAACATTGTGTTTCAATTTATTTCAACTGTCATTGACCTTTAACTTGTATTGAATTTTGTTATCAGTATCACCATTCTTGACTAGCTTCCTTCAAAATTTGTTGCACTCATGATGCATGAATTTTTTGCATTTTCATCTATGAAGTTGCTGCACTTTTACATTTTTAATTCTTACTCATTTATGACAGTCATATTGTTTCTCTTTTTATTTTCATTTGCTTCTCATTTATGAAAGTTTTAAAGGGACTACCTAAACTTCTTTATATGACTGTTAGATATGTTGTTTCATTTTTAGTTGTTTACATCAGACAACCTTGGTGATGTTGGTGGCATGATGGACCATGGAGTTGTTGCAACAATAGCTAGTTCTGATCCTTTGAGAGAGGTACACAACATATTAGTTGATTTGGCATTATATTTTCTCTTTTATGGTCTATTATTGAATTCTTTTATGATACTTGTACATGTAGTTTAATTTCTATCTTGATGGTTGCTACAGGTGGGTGTCACCCCAGATTGTGGACGTGGTAATGTTGTAAATGTGCATGATGACTATTTGTATGTAGTAAGTGATTATATTTTGTTATATGTCATTCCATAATTCAATTTCTATGTATTAACATCTATAATTTTTATTGTACTAGGTGTAGCTCTAGAGGAGTCTTGAGAGGAGGTCTAGTGATCCTATTCAAAAGACAAGAGAACCAACAAGCACTCCATTCAGTCAAATTTTGAAGGAAACATGATATATTTTTCCTTCCCCTAAAGGGAAATGATAATGTATTAGGGTTGTTTTTTGTATGCCTATGTGGCATTTTGGAACATATGTTTTGTACTATTGATATGTATGTGACATTTCATTTCCATATGGCTCTTTTGTAGTAAGGCTGTATGGATTTTTTGGATATATTGTATATACTTTTATCAATATATATCATTGTATAGCCTTACGACTTTTTTATTGAAAAAAATACTATTTTGCTACTACCATTCTTGAATGATGTTATCATGCATATTATGTAAATTGTATGCTTGAATGTTGTAGGCATGGGTTTTGTTTACATATAATGCTTAAATAATTACTATTGATTGCTCAATAAGCTCCATCTAATGCGTATTGTGTAAATAAGCTCCATTCCTGGTGGTTTGTATCCTTTGCAATGCTTCAATTACTTGCGCTTCACTTATTCACATGTATGCTTCATTTATTCACATGTACACTTCACGTTTATTGCATCTATTCATGTGTATACTTCATGCTTCCAATGTATAATTCATGTGTTCATGTGTACTCTTCATTATTCATGTGTATACTTCATGTATTTGCATGTATACTTCATGCTTCTTAAGTTTTATTGGTGTCTAGTGGCAAGGATTTTAACACCAAAAGGTTTCAAATCAACTATAAGAGCTCCTTCCCATAAAAGAAAATCATAGCAAAGTGTATTGCTTTTAATTTATGGTTTAGGTTGGTATCCAACAGCTAATGGTTCTGATTCTAAAGCTTCACAATCATTGCATTTACATCTATAGAACAAGTGGATGTTTCAAACCTCATGGGAATATATATATATATATACCTCTATGAACTTGTATGAATGTGCATCAAAACACATGATAGTTGTTGATCCAACCAACAAAATGTATTTGCATCTACTAATATCACAACACTTGACATCTCATGAAATGAAATCAATGCACAGGTCAAGCTTAATGATACTATGAAGATATTAGATGTGTATGAACAAGAATATAAGTTTGATTTCTGGATGCATCACCCATGTGCATTTATCACATTTCTCCCATACACATCATTTAAATAAGTTAAGAAACCTCCTTCCATTTTCTATGTGTGAAATAACATGACAAATAATTGGGAAACATGGTCCTATAACTATCACCACATCATGTTTTATAACTCTAGAGCATGAAAAACCATACATTATGGATATTGAATATCCATATTTAATGTTTCACTAGTAGGTTGAGTTTTGCATCTCAACAAGGGTGCACTATTTGGTGACAACAATTGCAGTTTGGACTCATAAGGGATTTTTCCAGTTGAACATAGCTTGGAGTGATCCAACGTGCTTGGGTGTGAAAGAGGACCATTCCTAGTGTAAACGTACCCACTTTGATGCATTGGAATAGTTCTTTTGGTCACATGAGTTGCAAAATGAAAGTTGCACCACTTTACAATTTTACACTACTTGAGTTTGACAAATTTTTTCCCCAGTGAAAAGTCACCACCATGGGAAAACACCTCTAAGAAAGAAAAAATTGAGAGAGGTTATTGTATACGAGCCCAATATGATCCCATATACATAGAAAAGAAGTTTCTAAGCATCATGGTATCTGAGTAATAGCATGTCGAAGATTGTAGCCATTTTGCACTTTGGACTCATAAGGGATTCTATCAATTGAACGTAGCTCAAAGCGATTCAACATGTTTGGGTGTGAAAGAGGACCATTCCTAGCATAAATATACTAAATCTGACATGTTGGAATAGTTCATTTGGTCACACGAGTTGCAGAATGAAAGTTGCACCACTTTACAACTTTACACTATTTGCATTTGACAACTTTTTTCCCAAGTGAAAAGTCACCACTTCAACCAGTTGAATGTAGCTCAGAGTGATTCAACATGTTTGGGTGTAAAATAAGACCATTTCTAGTGTAAACGTACCCACTTGGACGTGTTGAAATAATTTTTTTGGTCACATGAGTTGCAGAATGAAAGTTGTACTATTTTGCAACTTTACATTACTTGTATTTGACAACTTTTTCCCTCAATGAAAAGTCGCCACCATGGGAAAATGGCTCCATAATAAAAAAAAATGAGAAAGGTTATTGTAGAGGGCCCAATATGATCCCATAGGCTTAGGAGAGAAGTCTCTAAGCATCATAGTATCCGAATAACATGTCAAATATTGTAACCATTTTGCACTTTGGACTCATAAGGGATTTTTCCGGTTGAATGTAGCTTAGAGCGATTCGACGTGTTTGGGTGTGAAAGAGGACCATTCCTAGTGTAAATTTACCCACCTAGATGTTTTGGAATAGTTCATTTGGTCACATGAGTTGAAGAATGAAAGTTTCACCACTTTGCAACTTTACATTACTTGCATTTGACAACTTTTTCCCCAAGTGAAAAGTCGCCACCATGGGAAAATGCCTCTCAGATAGAAAAAACTGAGAGAGGTTATTGTAGAGGGGCTCTACATTATCCCATAAGCTCAGGGAAAATTTTTCAAAGCATCACACTATCTGAGTAACAATATGTTGAAGATTGTAGCCATTTTGTACTTTGGACTCATAAGAGATTTTTCTAGTTGAATATAGCTCAAAGAGATTTAGCGTGTTTGGGTGCAAAAGAGGACCATACCTAGTATAAAAGTACCCATCCAAATGTGTTGAAACAATTCATTTGGTCACATGAGTTGCAAAACAAAAGTTGCATGACTTTCCAACTTTACACTACTTGTATTTGACAACTTTTTCTCCAAGTGAAAAGTCACCACCACAGAAAAATGCCTCTAAGATAGTGAAAACTAGGAGAGGTTATTGTAGAGGGGCCCAATACAATCCCATATCCTTAGAAAATAAGTTTTTAAGTGTCATAGTATCTGAGTAATAGAATGTTGAAGATTGTAGCCATTTTACAAATTAGACTCATAAGGGATTTTGCTAGTTGAATGTAGCTCAGAGTGATTCGACATGTTTGGGTGCAAAAGAGGACCATGCCTAGCATAAAAATACCTACCTAAATGTGTTGGAATCATTTGTTTGGTCACACACATTATAGAATGAAAGTTGCACCACTTTGCAACTTTGCTCTACTTGCATTTGACAAATTTTTTCACAAGTGAAAAGTTTCCACCACAGGGAAATTCCTTTGAGATAGAAAAAACTAAGAGAATTTATTGTAGAGGGGCCTAAGAAAATCCCATAGCCTCAAATAAGAATTTTCTAAGCATTAAGGTATCGAAGTAACATGTCAAAGATTGTAGCCATTTTGCACTTTGGACTCGTAAAAGATTCTGCCAGTTGAATGTAGCTCAGAGTGATTCGACATGTTTTGGTGCAAAAGAGGACCATGCTTAGTGTAAATTAACCCACCCAAATGCATTGGAATGGTTCATTTGGTCACACGATTTGCAGAATAAAAGTTGCACCACTTTGCAACTTTGCACTACTTGCATTTGACAACTTTTTCCCCAAGCGGAATGTTGCCACCACGGGAAACACCTCTAAGATTGTGAAAATTGAGAGAATTTATTGTAGAGGGGCCCAACATTATACCATAGCCTTATAAGAGAATTTTCTAAGTGTCACAATATTTGAGTAATTGTTGGAGTTATGGACAAACATTGAGAGGGGGGGGGGTGAATTAGTGTCTTAACTTTTTCAACTTCGATCAAGGTTTTAATTCTGATTTCGTTTTCTTTCAACAATAGAGTAGAGTAATCACTTTTGAAAGCACAAAGATGTGACAAAATTAACTCTGTCTATTAGACAACTTATGAAAATATGATTTGAGTGAGATATCTTGCATTTGTCAAAATAGTTATGGCTGACATTGATTAACAATCAAGGCATGATGACAGTGCAGGTGCAACACATGAGACTGAGCAAATGATGATCAACATTATTGACTCACTTCTTAAACACTTGATTTGAATTCATCTTTAAAGATAAGAAAGGTATTGAGACAAAAAACACCTTTAGCACTTTATAACTATTCTTGAGCAATGAAACAAATGAGAAATTTTAAGCTTCCTTTTGAATTAGACTCTTCAACAATGACTTGTGCAAGATATTTGAACTAAATATTTGCAGATATGAAGGAACTATCATTCAAAAAAGTTTAAACTGATAAAAATTATCACAATCAAGAAACATTAAGACATCAAACAAAGAGACCAAAAGACACAGGATTTGCCGAGTGGAAAACCCTCCTGGGGTAGAAAAACCACTCCTAAACTGCCTTACTGGCTTAATCTTCAAAAACCACTGTTAACAATGCTTTATAGGCTAATTTCTAAGCACCAACTCAAGGAGCACCAACCCTTCATTTTGAAATACCAATTTCAAGGAGCACCAACCCCTCATTTTGAAATACCAATTTCAAGGAGCACCAACCCCTCAAATTACTTTAAGAACAATAATAATATCAGAGGATCTCTCTGTTTTCAGTTAAGCACATATTTCTCTATTTTCTCATCTACAGAATACCCTAAAGATTCAATAATTGAATCCTTAAAATACTATATAGAGAAGAAATTACAATGTCTCTGCCTCATGTTATTCAGATTTTATTGCAGAGTTCATGTATTTTCATACAGCCAAGGAATGATAATCTCAGGATTACAACATCAACTCTTTTTGTATTCACAACACTGCGTTTTATACATCTTTTCCAGTGTGTAGTCTTCAAAGAGATTCGAGGTCAAAGAAGAGCTGAAACCTCCTTTCTATTTTCAAGAAAAAGGATGCCAGTAAAATAAATGTCTGCAGCAGTAACGCCTGTCCAGTAGGTTGTCAATAAGCTGTCAATCAAAGTTCCTTTTCAAAACTGCAAATGCCTTCCACAAAAACCAAATGCTTCATTAAAACAAAATACTCATTTGAAACTATTTTCAGAATACCCATATGCAGAGTCCAATTTGTAATGAATGTAATGTGTCAGTAATGAAACTGGAAGAAATTTCTCAAGAATCTGAAACGCTCTTGTTAATTTTAGAATATGAAGCTGAATAATGATAATCTGTAGATGATGGTAAAAATTAGAGTAACGCCTGTCCAGAGAGTTTTAATTTTTGCGCTGAATCAAGAGATTTCAAATTGTAACTGAGAGATTTTCATCAAAACCACGACTACCCACTAGCTGAGAACCATAACCTCCCAATTCTCAGAGAATATTTTTCCATGTAACCGTTTTGAGATTCGATGCCAACCAATGATGTCGGCCTACAGCTATACTTAGAAATTCACATGTCAGCCACAGTAACAGATTTTGTTAATCATTCGCCGAGACATCTAGATAGTCTTGCCAAAGGAAATTATATCACCAATCATTCCCCTTAGTTATCGCTTTCGCCATGACCCATCAGAGTCAGGAAGACCTCTCGCAGACCACATTAAGTTTCACCGAAAGCCCTTTTATCTCTTATGTGTCGCTGTGACATTCTGCTGTTAGGGAGACATTTTGTAGATTTCACTTTGTTTTACCGAAAGACATCCACCATCTTGTGTGTCACTGAGACAATTCATAATCGGGGAGACCTCTTGTAGATAAGGCTTTTCTTTGCTGAAAGCCCCCGTGATCAAGCTTGTCACCGTAACATATTGCTCTCAGGGAGACCTCATATAGATAAAACTTTGCTATATCGAAACACCCCAAATTCATACATGTTCGCCAAGACGACACAAACCTCTCACCGAAAGCCACTCATTAGACTTCGTTGGCAAGACCTGATGGGCTCGCTATGACAACACTCCAATGCTACAAAAGTCTTGACAAAATAACCCTTTGCATAAGTTGGTGAGACACCATGAAATCACTAAGACCTCCCTCCGAAAATCACAAACTCTTACCAATAAGCCAATCCATCCACTGTCGGTCGCCAAAACCACGAGAATGTCTCGCCGATAGACTTCCACATGCATATGGTTGGTGAGACATAAAAATTTCGCTGTGACCCTTCACCAAAGCCTTAAACTCTTGCCGATATGTTCCCATTCAACCTCCAATCGGTGAGACAAAGCAATTTCGCTATGACCACATACCAACGGTATAACTTATGCCGATATGATCCCTTTGTGTCGCCGAAACAAAAGAGAAGTCTTGCCAAAAGTTTCCTGTGAAACTCCATGTGTAAAGTCGACAAGACCGAAGGTGACTCGCGAAGACCTCACTTCGATAACCCTAACTCTTACCGATGTATCTTCCTGCCACCGGTCGGTGTGACTATGTATAAACGCTATGACTTCACACCGAAAGCAATATGTCTAGCCGAAGTGAATCTTTAATGTCCCAGTCGGTCGATGTAACAAGTCAAACTCGCCAAGACACAATGCCGATGAAGGATCACTTACACTGATGAACCACCTCATGTATTAGTCGGTGAGACCCAACTCATTTGAAAAGACCTCTCCCCAATGAAGAATACTCATGCCGATAGACCTTTCCTCTGTCGCCAAGACCACGTGAATGTCATGCCGATAGATACCCAAAGGTGAATTTTGTCATCAAGGACAAACCAATCAGAACACAACTGAAAACCAACAAACTCCCCCTTTGTCCTTGATGGCAAAACACAAATGACTCTCTCCCTTTTTTCCTCAATGACAAAGGATAGAAGAGAAGAATGTGCAATTCCAGGAAACACAACTGAGAAGCCAACCAAATACCATAAGAACCGGCTTCAAATAGAGCAATAGTGCAACAGACATATTTGCAGGAGAGCAGTAAGATTGTAACATGCTGATATCATAGCAAAAATAACAATATGTCTTTTTCAAGAATCTCTGTCCATATCATCAACGCCAAAGCTAAGGTACCAAAAAATTATAATGTAACAAACCAAGTTGATACCTAAATATTGAAGACCTATTACTTGAACATACCACCTTCTTTGTCATGTTTGATCAAGGAACATTCAAGATCACCTACTCCACATTCAATTTGATTAACTTCAATCTAGCAATACCAGAGTTTGAGCACAAACAACCAACCTCTTCTCAGCACAAGTAACCTCAGTCATTGTCCATGACAATACACAACAAATACCAATGATACTGGTTATTCTTCTTCAAACGACACACATCATTTTACTCTTTTCATACACAAAATATATTAGCATCAGATTTGCATAGCCATCCCTTCTCTTAAGAAATCACCGTAGCTTCAATATGTTTGAACTTCCTTAAGGCACTCAAACATAAAAATTTTAGTACTACAAAAGAAAAAACTTCAAGACAAATCAGGTGCAATGATTAGTACATTATAACTCAGGTAACTCCACTAGCACAGCATCAACTTGAACAATAGAAATAATCCCTCAACCTATGTATAGTCTTTATAGACTTCCTCTCTTCATACCGTGCACAAAGAGAACACACAATCTCTTTTCATTCAGCACAAACACAGGTAGAGTATACATCATTTGTAAAACATGTAGCATATAGACTCAGCACTAACCCTCCTTATGCAGTCAAAACATAGAGAACAAGAAGACCTTTTTGAAACATTAGAAATTCTTCCATTTGTAGGGTCATGATATATAAAATATATTTCAGCAAATGCTTCTATCAGACTACTGAACACACATACTTATAATTAGTCGCCCATCTGCTCACACTGAACTGTTGATAGCATTCACAATACCTCATTCTAGACTCCATAGGGTTAAATATATTACCATAATAGACTCCCCCTAAGTCTTTGCTTCTTCTCAAAACCTGGAAGGCAACACTTGTGCAAGGAGTGCACAAGGAGTTTTCTTAGAAGCATCTTTATTGCTCTTCTTGTCATCTTGATTTCTCTTTCTTCTCCACTCCAATGAAGACTTTTTCACTTGTTTGCTTAAAGTACTTGTCTTTCTATTGAATCTGCATTGTTGTACTTTATGCCCAATGTTATTACATCTGAAACAAATGACTTTGTGATTGTTCTGAGAAATAGAAGACTTCCTTCAAATATTTCCAGCATTGTTCCCTACATTATTATCACTTGTATTTATTCTACAGTCTCTTCTCAAGTGACCAAAATTGTTACAGTTGTAACACATCACATCCTCATTTCTAGGGACATTAGAATGATTCTTATTTGACCATCTTATGCAATCAATTGCCTTATGACCATAGTCATTACAAACATAACAAAATCCTTGGAAAGAATGATTATACCTGAATGAATGATCATGCCAAGGATGTGAAGATCTGAAGACATTTTTCCTTTCTTTATGAATACCTTTAGATTGTCTTCCAGTGTCAATGTTATCCTTTGATGTAGAAATACTGTAACCAAGATCAACCTTCATTCTTGGTGTTTGCTTGGCTGTAAAATTCTTTCCATTTGAAGTAGTAAACAATGTTTCATGTTTAGATTTGTCTGCAGAGGATTTTCCAACCTCATATCCCACTCCTGTAGGATCTTTAGAATGCTTTTTCCTACCCAACATCTCATTCAATATATTAGTACTATGATTAAATTTCTGAATTTTACCAAATTGAGCCTTGACAATTTCAAGCTCTTTTCTTGAAGCAACTACCTCTTCTTCAAGTTTTAGACAAACAATCTTTTTAATCTCCAAATTAGAACTCACAACATCAGTTATCCTCTTATACTCTTCAATTTCAATTTTCTAACTTATAATCATATTGTCCTTAAGAGTTAGTTCTTTTAACAAGGAATCATTATCTGAACATTTCTTTAAAGAATCAATCTCATTTTCTAGTTTATTACACAATTCATCCTTGTCTTTTAACTTGACTTCCAAAATCTCTTCTTGCTAAAGCTGTCTTGTTAAAAAATGGTTTTCTTTTCTAAGTTGCTTAATAGTATCTAAGGCACATAGGAGTTCACCTTCCAAATCAACCTCACTTTCTGGTTCATCATATTCCTGTTCAGAGTTAACTTCACCCAAAGATTGATCTACTTTTACACAAGTTTCTTGATCATTTAAATATTCATTAATGATCTCCTTGGACTTCTTTTCAAAACTATGAAGGTTTACGCCTTCTTCAATCTCAGATGTTTCACAACTTATTTCAGTACCCAAAGATATCTCCTCTTGTAACTAACTATTCTAATTCATTTCAGTCAACTTGTCCCAAACTTCCTTAGTACTGCTGTAATGAATGACTTTTGTAATGACTGTATTTGGCAAGTTATTAAAAATAGCATTTATAGCTCTAGTATTGAATTCAAGTGCTTTCTTCTCCTCAAGAGTGGAAGGAGATGTTGCAGATGTAGTACAACCCTTTTCAACTGCTGCCCATACTTATGATCCTAAAGAAAGTAAGTATGTTTCCATCCTATTTTTCCATATAATAAAGTTTGTTCCTTCGAACTGAGGAGTTCCAAATCTAGGATACTCTACCATTTTAGAGCTACTGTTTATGAACTCTTCCTCATTATTCCTTATAATAGATTCAAGTTGAACATGATGAATAGCATTTTGCTGAGAACATCTTTCTCCCTTATTCCTTCTATTCTTTCCCATATTAACCAAAGTACTCCAAGAAACTAGGAACAATCCTAGGTGGTTTAAACCTATTAAAGGACCCTACGCTCTAATACCAATTGTTGGAGTTATGGACAGACACTGAGAGGGGGGGTGAATTAGTGTCTTAACTTTTTCAACTTCGATCAAGGTTTTAATTTTGATTTCATTTTCTTTCAACAATAGAGTAGAGTAATCACTTTTGAAAGCATAAAGATGTGACACCATTAACTCTGTCTATTAGACAACTTATGAAAATATGATTTGAGTGAGATATCTTGCATTTTCCAAAATAGTTATGGCTGACATTGATTAACAATCAAGGCATGATGACAGTGCAGGTGCAACTCATGAGACTGAGCAAATGATGATCAACATTATTGACTCACTTCTTAAACACTTGATTTGAATGCAACTTTAAATACAAGAAAGGTATTGAGACAAAAAACACCTTTAGCACTTTATAACTATTCTTGAGCAATGAAACAAATGAGAACTTTTAAGCTTCCTTTTGAATTAGACTCTTCAACAATGACTTGTGCAAGATATTTGAACTAAATATTTGCAGATATGAAGGAACTATCATTCAAAAAAGTTCAAACAAATAAAAAATTATCACAATCAAGAAACATTAAGACATCAAAACAAAGAGACCAAAAGACACAGGATTTGCCGAGTGGAAAACCCTCCTGGGGTAGAAAAACCACTCCTAAACTGCCTTACTGGCTTAATCTTCAAAAACCACTGTTAACAATGCCTTATAGGCTAATTTCTGAGCACCAACTCAAGGAGCACCAACCCCTCATTTTGAAACACCAATATCAAGGAGCACCAACCCCTCAAATTACTTTAAGAACAATAATAATATTAGAGGATCTCTCTGTTTTCAGTTAAGCACATATTTCTCTGTTTTCTCGTCTACAGAATACCCTAAAGATTCAATAATTGAATCCTTAAAATACTATATAGAGAAGAAATTATAATGTCTCTGCCTCATGTTATTTAGATTTTATTGCAGAGTTTATCTAGGCTTTTTCATCTAGAAAAGGAATGATAATCTCAGAATTACAACAACTCTTTCAGTATTCACAACACCCCGTTTTATACATCTTTTCCAATGTGTAGTCTTCAAAGAGATTCGAGGTCAAAGGAGAGCTGAAACCTCCTTTCTATTTTCAAGAAAAAGGATGCCAATAAAATAAATGTCTGCAGCAGTAACTCCTATCCAGTAGGCTGTCAATAAACTGTCAATCAAAGTTCCTTTTTGAAACTGCAAATGCCTTCCACAAAAACTAGATGCTTCATTAAAAAAAAATACTCATTTGAAACTATTTTCAGAATACCCATATGCAGAGTCCATCAATTTATAATGAATGTAATGTGTTAGTAATGAAACTGGCAGAACTTTCTCAAGAATCTGAAACACTCTTGCTAATTTTAGAATATGAAGTTGAATAATGATAATCTATAGATGATGGTAAAAATCAGAGTAACGCCTGTCCAAAGAGCTTTAATTTCTGTGCTGAATCAAGAGATTTCAAATTGTAACTGATAGATTTTCATCAAAACCATGACTGCCCACCAACTGAGAACCATAACCTCCCAATTCTCAGAGAATATTTTGCCATGTAACCATTCTAAGATTCGATGCCAACCAATGATGTCGGCCTGCAGCTATACTTAGAAATTCACATGTCGGCCACAGTAACAGAGTTGGTTAATCATTCGCCAAGACATCCAGATAGTCCTGCCGAAGGCAATTAAATTACCAGTCATTCCCCTTAGTTATCACTTTTTCCATGACCCATCAGAGTCATGAAGACCTCTTGCAGACCACATTAAGTTTCACCGAAAGCCCTTTTATCTCTTATGTGTCGCTGTGACATTCTGCTATTGGGGAGACGTTTTGTAGATTTCACTTTGTTTTACCGAAAGACATCCACCATCTTGTGTGTTGCTGAGACAATTCATAATTGGGGAGAAATATTGTAGATAAGTCTTTGTTTTGCCGAAAGCCCCCATGATCAACCTTGTCGCTATAACATATTGCTCTCGGGGAGACCTCATATAGATAAAACTTCGCTATACCGAAACACCCCGAATTCATACCTGTTCGCTAAGACGACACAAACCTCTTGCCAAAAGCCACTCATTAGACTTTGTCCACGAGACCTGACGGGCTTGCTATGACAACACTCCAATGCTACAAAAGTCTCGGTGAAATAACCCTTTGCATAAGTCGGTGAGACACCACAGAATCGCTGAGACCTCCCTCCAAAAATCACAAACTCTTACCGATAAGCTAATCCATCCACCGTCGGTCGTCGAAACCATGAGAATGTCTCGCCGATAGACTTCCACATGCATATGGTTGGTGAGACATAATAATTTCATTGTGACCCTTCACCGAAGCCTTAAACTCTTGCCGATATGTTCCCATTCAACCTCCGATCGATGAGACAAAGAAATTTCGTTGTGACCACATACCGATGGTATAACTTATGCTGATATGATCCCTTTGTGTCACCAAAACAAAAGAGAAGTCTTGCCAAAATCTTCCTATGAAACTCCATGTGTAAAGTCGGTGAGACCGAAGGTCACTCACCAAGACCTCACTTCGATAACCCTAACTCTTACCGATGTATCTTCCTGCAATCGGTCGGTGTGACTATGTATAAACGCTATGACTTCACACTGAAAGTAATATGTTTGGCTGAAGTGAATCTTTAATGTGCCAGTTGGTCGATGTAACAAGTCAAACTCGCCAAGACACAATGCCGATGAAGGATCAGTTACGCCGATGAACCACCTCATGTATTAGTCGGTGAGACCTGACTCATTCAGAAAGACCTCTCCCTGCTGAAGGATACTCATGCCGATAGACCTTTCCTTTGTTGCCAAGACCACATGAATGTCATGCCGATAGATACCCAAAGGTGAATTTTGTCATCAAGGACAAACCAGTCAGAACACAACTGAAAACCAACAGTAATAGCATGTTGAAGATTGCAGCTGTTTTGCACCATAAATAGACAACCACCATAAGTTAACTTTTCCATCACTTAAGCTTTGTTGTTTGAAGTTTTTTGTTTCAACTTCACTTTTAATAGTAATAAATAGACAACCACCATAAAGTATGCAAAGGATCATCAAATTATACATAGAGGAAAAGGAAATACTCAGAGAACAACCATAAAGTATTTAAGTCAAAGGTCTTTTATTTTATGAAAAAAGCATTGAAAAGGAATTGTAATTATTTCACAGGGCTTATTTTCATGATATTTACATGAATGAGTGAAAAGGGATTAAGTTTCATCTTTTATTTTTGAGTTTGGATCAATAATAGTGCATCATTTATGCATTGTGCCAATAAACCATCATGCTGATTTGTGCCCTGGAGTGCTATATCATGGAAGTTTGAGTCCAAAAAGGGTTGAGAATCATCATGATATGTTTTTAATAACCCGAGATAGCCCAAGGTATGTGCTCATGTTGTTCCATCCTTTGTTTGAGCTATTCGCCATGTGACTACATTACCAAAGTTGACAAGAGCACCAAATGCCAAGTGTCTATTTGGAGAGATAGGTTGGTTGAAGAATGTTTGGGAGTTGTCAAAGGTGTTGGAGGGTATTGAAACATTGTTTCCCCCATTTTTCATGTTGTTCTGCCCTTGTTGGTGTGTTTTTCATTCCTTGGTTGCCCAATAGGCTAGGTTGTCAATGGTTACAAAGTGTACTAAAATTTCTTGTGCATTGCTTTTCAATAAAGCCCTTGAAGGGTGATTGAGATTATGTAAAGAGACAGATCATGATGACAGTGACTCTAAAACTCATCCAAGATTAGAGTAGATTTTGGAAATCCAAACACAAAAAACCTAAGAATAGATAAGCTTGACAATGATGGATTCCAGACTTTTATTGGTTTAGACTTATTTATAGTAGGGACATATTAATTAGAAAGGTGAGTTCATAGCCTTCTGATGCAAACTTTAGCCTCAAGTTGAAGCATACTAAATGAGGAAGGGTTGATCAATTTTTAATGTCAAATAATGATGATGGAAGGAGTTCTAGGGTATATGGAAGAGCAGAAAAATATGCCTTTGTACAATAGAAGACATTTTTTTAGATTTTGTCATAAATCCACATCCTTTTCCTTCAAGACAACTTTAAATGTAAACCATAAACCATTGTAACAACTAAATTTAAATGTAATATACACATTTAATTGAGGCATATATTAAGGAATATACACATTTGCATGTATAAATTTCTCATATTTTGTATATCAAAATATACACTAAGTCAATAACAAATATTACAATAGTGATGGAAGAACATCTTGAAAATCCTCTCATTTATCAAT
This sequence comes from Sequoia sempervirens, assembly GCA_007258455.2. Lineage (NCBI taxonomy): Eukaryota > Viridiplantae > Streptophyta > Pinopsida > Cupressales > Cupressaceae > Sequoia > Sequoia sempervirens. The sequence continues at coordinate 47,334,304 of VDFB02179234.1, read as the reverse complement.
ACTTGTAGCAATAGATGTAGGGAAATAATCCTCCCATTTGTAGCCTAGATCATGAAATATATTGTACAAGAAGAAACCAAAGGAGCTACTGCCCATTTTCTTTTCTCCAATCCACCTCAGGTGGCCTAGTTATTTACAGTCCAAAATGCTTCAAAACATGTACATCCCTTGCTCCCTTGGAAAAACATGGGTAGTAGCCTCTCTGTGGTTTTGTACTCTCACTGAAATTTGGTCCACAAATAACCTACAAAAGTGTAACAATTTCAGACATGGACTCACATAAAAATTATTAAAAGACCAATAACTAAATAATGTTAGATATACACCTTCTAACTAGATCTATTATCACGTTAATGCATTCTATAAGTAGATTGATTGAAGGTCCAACAATGGTGATGTGGACCATCTTTCACTACTTTCTCATCTCTAGATGATCCTACATATAAATTTCAAATATATATAAACATAATTAACATAAAACATGTAGCATATAAGAATTAGAGAAATCTATGAATGGAAAAGAAAGAGAATATTGAAAATTAGAAAATGCACCAGCAACCGATGTTTCTCATACCATTGAACACTTGCACCAGCAACTGATGTTGTTCTTTTCTTAAGTTGACAAGCTTAAGTATATCAGGTATAGTCACAAATTCATCAATGATAGTCCTAAATGCATATGACATCAAACACCAATAGAGAATAAAAACTTAAATGTAGTAAATAGAGAGAAACATATAATTATCATTTTGTAAACCCTTCTACAATCAAACTTAAACACTTGAAAGAAAGCATTGATCAATAACATGACTTTAAAAATTCAATGTGCATACTTACAAATCAATCTAGGGAACCATCCAGGTCTACTCTACTCTTTATTGTGTCAAGTATTGCCTCATGGTTAGACTCACACACTTTCCAAAAGTTCTTGTTTGTAGGTCTACCATTATATTTGATCAAATGAATGTTGGCTACAACGACAAGGTTCGAATAGTGAAGAATCTTTCGATGCATGTCGAAGTCCTCAAATAACCAAACTGCAACATTCTTAACTGGGTACCTTCTAAGCCATGTTCCAATAACAACCACTGAACCTGTAGGATATTTTATGTTTTCTCCATCTATAACTGGGGCCTCCAATTTCTTTTTGGCCTCGATACAATGAAACAAGTAATAATCTATATCTTCTTCATTGTCTTAATCTGCAATCACTACATAAACATGCACTACATTGATATTTTCATCTTGTTAGATGTATTTAATGGACATCAAAATAAAACTTGAAAGGAAGATATATTACCTCATTCTAGTATGTTCGATACATGATCAAAGTCAACAAATGATTGCATCTCTATGATTTGTAGAGCTATCAGGAGCTGATAAGTGTCAAGTGGGGTTAGACTTCTTACAGATCATCCATCAACCCACTATGTTGACTCATAATCATTCCATGCTTGAAGTGTACATGCAAAACAAAAGCATACCATCTTCTGTGTATGAATAGTCCATGTACTTGCATTGGAGCTTCTAAAAGAGTGTAGCTCACTCGATTCTATTAGTGTACAACAATCCTCATATTTTTCAATGTTAGTATCATCTACTAAATGAAAAAATCTATGAACTAAAGAATTACCTTCACTCCTTGGACCCATTGCATGATTGCACCACTTGACAATTGATCTTGCATTTGTCAATTTTACACTATCTTTGTGGGTATGTGCAGATCATGATGGGCCAAAAAGTGGCAATATGATGGGTATGTATAGGGTATGTGGCTAATGAATTTTTTTTACCCAAAATTGATGAAATGAAAAGGGTTTTTAAAGGAGATTCTCAACTTTCCACCAATATAAATTATACTTTACTTTGAATTTAATAAATAATTATTATTCATTTTCTATTTGAATTACGACAAAAGTCTTGATTGATAGGCTAATTGAAAAACATCTATAGCTTTCAAAAGATATCACATTTTTTGGATCTGAAACATTCCTCACATTCTATTCTTCGTATACTATAGGATTAAAAGAAAAAAAATTGAATTTCATGAAGTTTTGACCAAGTTAAGGTGGTCAGACATACGGGTTTTTTATATTTTTTAAAATTTGTAATAAAAAAATCATAATTAATTATTTACTTGGAAAAAATTTAAAAATGCATCACATCGGAAATGAGTCCTCTACTTCTATATAAAATCTTATAAAAAAATATTTTCATTTTATTGTGGTTAGGGTGGTTAGACAGACACCTACTTCTTATTTTTTCCTTGAAATTTAAGTACTACTGCATTGAAATTTCAAAATTTTGCCAAATAGATTTAAAAAAAAAACCTAGTAGTTTAGAAACTACATTTAATTTTCTATAGATTCTATTCTTACATATTTTTGAAATAATATAGATAACTTATTCAATTTTTTATGTCAAGTTGCCTAACTCTGATTTTTCTGAATTTTTTGCCATTTAAGGGCATATTTTTTCCATGATGATCCTGCACATACCCTTGTACTTTAACTCTTCTTGTGCTAAGGATATTTTGATGAAATGCACCTACTCCATCATGCTCCCTATTTCCATTCACGACCTCTGAGAAGTTCCACATATGGGAAACACCACTAATCCTATGCATCCTACTCAACCAATAAAAAAATTTGAAGTTCTTGAATTATGATGTACAGTTATCTGACCATATGATATGATGACTAAATGATATGCCCCTGCTAACTAGATCAGCATAGAATATCTGAAATAAACCTTGCACAAACTCTATAGAATGTGTGCGATTATCACTACTGTAAAAGTGATGCTCCCTCAATACTTTCCTATTATCCTCTATACTATCATTTTCATGAATGAATGTTATATGCACACATATAGCAACCTACATGGAGTTGTAGTACTATGATTGCACCTCATTTTGTGGCTGTAGTGAGTAGTTCTCCATGAAGTAAACAACTGAAACAATGCTATGAAGTGGAAACATGTCCTTGCATAACTTGAACTGTGAGTCCAAGCATCAAACTCTATATGTAAGCCTTGCATACTCATCGACCACCTGATCATGAAAAATTCCCATAAACTGATACACTGGAATCTTATCATTGACCAATTCACACTTCTTTACTTCTTTCCCATCTTTTAGACTATAGGCCACTATCTTATATTTTCCAAATTCCACAATTCTGACTCCAATTGTGTGTGTACTAGCCATGTGTTAAAAAATTGGAAAATGTTGCATAACACCACAATGATCACATGTGCCATCCAAACATGACTTGTAAAAAAATTGGCCATCCACTCTTTCACATAAAATGGAAGATAAGAATTCCCTTGAGGATTTAGGTGGAGGATTTATGTTACATTCCTACAAAATACTATTAGTATGCATATCTACACATATGCATTGATAAAAATCATAATGGTTAGAATACTCAATATGTACTCTACAACAACAAGTAGTGCATGTGTGATTTATTTTGACATAAAAAGGATTTAGCATTTCAAAATACCTTTGACAAATTTTAATTTAAGGAAAATTTCATACAAAATTAGCAAAAAATTGGATTTGAGTGGTATCCAAATAATGATTTGGATTTGGATCACATATTTTACTACCAATTCTCCTTCTTACAACATATGTTTGATTAGGAGAGGTCTTTTTGTTATCCTTCCAATAATCTAGTATTAAAGATTTCAAGGTTTGAGCAATTCTTTTATCTTTCAGTGGCACTTTACCTAAGAATTCCCATAACTCATTGCTATTTGGATCCTCCACTCTTTCATGCCTTCCTTTGGCTCTCATTAGAGATGATCTAATTATTTTCAAAGACTTACTTGTCTTTGTAAGGTTCACCTTGTTCCTTGTTTTACTTCTTAATAGTGTTATTTTCATCACATGTCATGTGGCACAACTATCCTTCATGCGTGAGGTAGAACCCATGCTCTTGTATGCACTCATCAAGTTATTTACAATGAAATTTTCATTTGAGTCATTCAAAACTCTTAGCCCAAGAGCCTTCATGGTGGGCCTAAGTTTGAGTTGCCTCATCACTTCAACAAATAGTTGGCATCTTCCACCCTCACTTAGCTTCTCAAAAAATAAACTCCATATCCTCTATGCATATCTTTGACATGAAAATTTTGGAATATTATTAGGAATCTATTTGAACATATTGGAATCAATATCAATAAAAATATTTAGTTTTCTCTGCAAAACTCTAGGAGGAGTTCTCAAATGTAAATTGTTGTCAACATTAGGAATGTCAACAACATTGGGGATAGATCATGTAACTTCAATCAGAGGTGCAATTGATGACATACCTTAAGATTGACATGTAAATGATGTTGTACCTCCAACTTGAGATGTCATTTGTGGAGTGCCTTCAAATAAAGATGTGTTTGCTGATGTACTTTCAAAACCCAATGTTTTTGATGGTGTGTCTTCAACTGTAGATGTGATTTCCAATGTACTTGGAAACCACATGTTGTTGTTGGTGTGTATTCAACTAGAGATGTGCATTGAACTTCACCTATGGTTGATGATGTTCCCCCAACTTCAGGATCCATATGTGTCCTTCCATGAACTTTGTTCATTCATGCCCTTTATGTTGCCAATTAGACATCTCTTAGATTGCATGAGAATTTTTTGCTATATGGGTTGTAATTCCTTTGCTTCACGAGCTTTTATTTTTTATTCTCTTCTCCTTGAATTTTTAAATGCATGTTATTCCAGTGTTAGAGGATTTGGTATTTTCCTCAACATGACATTGAATGCTACATGTTCATAAACACACATAGAACAAGAGTAAGTAATGCATTTTATGAAATATATTGATATCACGAATTACATTGCATTTTATAGAACACACCAAAGAATTTTATGAAAGAAGGAAGTGAGATATTTGGAAATATTCCTCTAATATATGTGGTCTCATGGTGATGGAAATTACCATGCGAGACCACATTTATTTGAGGAATTATTTCAAACAACTCATTTCCTTTTCTATGCAACCACATTTTTCATACATGTCTACCAAAGCATCTTATCAAACATGTTTATGCTACAACATTTTTCATACATGTCTACCTGTAAGTGTTGAATAAGTAATAAGTAAAATAAAAAACAACACTTCTTAATAAGACATTAGGGTATGTGCAGGATCATCATGGAAAAAACAGGCCCTTAAGTGGCAAAAAAATTAGAAAAATCAAAGTTAGGCAACTTGATGTAAAAAATTGAATAAGTTATCTATATTATTTCAAAAATATGTAAGAATAGAATCTATAGCAAATTGAATGTAGTTTCTAAACTACTAGGTTTATTTTTTTTAAAAATAAAATTATTTGGTGAAAATTTTAAATTTCAATGTAGTAGTACTTAAATTTCAGGGAAACAATAAGAAGTAGGTATATGTCTGACCACCCTAACCACAATAAAATGATAATATTTTTTTATAAGATTTTAGATATAAGTAGAGGACTCATGTCCCGATGTGATGCATATTTTTTTGAAATTTTTTTCCAAGTAAATAATTAATTATGATTTTTTTATTATAGAGCTAAAGTTTAAAAAATAAAAGAACTCATATGTCCAACCACCTTAACTTGGTCAAAAATTCATGAAATTCATTTTTTTTTTTAATCCTATAGTATGTGAAACATAGAATGCAACGCATGTTTCAGATTCAAAAAATATGATACTGTTTGAAAGCTATAAATGTTTTTCAATCAACCTATCAATCAAGACTTTAGTTGTAATTCAAATAGAAAATGAATAATAATTATTTATTAAATTCAAAGTAAAGCATAATTTATATGGGTGGAAATCTGAGAATCTCCTTTAAAAACCCTTTTCATTTCATCAATTTTGGGTAAAAAAAAGTCGTCAGCCACATACCCTACAAAAAGACATCATATCACCACTATTTGGTCCATCATGATCTCGCACATACCCATTATATCAAATATTTAACAACAATTAAACTAATTAAAATGTAGGAAAACTATTGAAAGCATCTCATTGTTCCCTATCTCTAAAGATTTATTAAATCACGAGACTCTCAGATTTTGTAAGCATTGTGACTGTTAAAATACCAATCTAGAGAATGAGATGTTGCTAAATGCAATAATCTAATCCTATATGATGATTTCTGAATGATATTGACGAAGCTTCTATAATCTAAATTGACATAATACTTGATAAAATAAGCTATAATGATCTATGATGCAACTAATGATATTGATTCTAAAATGCTATGATTGCTATTGCTAAAATGCTTGATTGCTCAATTGGTGTTTCTGTAGAGTAAGTTTGCACAAAGTTGGGATCCATTTTCTGCTTTAGAAAGCTGCATATATAGATTCATGATAGCATCCTGTGATGTGGTAGCACAACAAAGGCCTAGATTTGATCTGGAGGATTGAATGGTGAGAGATAAAGAAGCTTGAGCTGATCATGGGGATTGTTCCTCCCTAGAAAAAAATCTTGCTAGAGGATTGGAAGAATCAGAGGAAAGAGATTGAAGAGGATTGCCTGTAAGTTTGTCTCCAATTTGTCTCCACAACTTTCCCTTGAATGCCAGTTGAATTAAATTAGATGTTTTATATCTAATTTGGTAGGTAAAATATGATGAGCTGTAGAAATATGAATATATTTGAATATTTAGATTTATTCAAATTTAGGAAGAAATAACAATTATTAATAAACAAATGTTTTTTTGATATTGTTTAAATAAAAGAGAGATAAATGATAATTAAATAAAAACTATTGAAGTTTGATTATTTAATTAAGATAGAATAATAGAAGAATATAGATGTAAACTAAATAAATATTTCTATTTATTTAATAGTAGAAGAATTTGATAATAATAATTAAATAAAACAAAGTGAAATTCGTTTATTTAAAAGGCGAAAAAATAAAGATTGAAGAATTTAGAAGATGAAATATATAAATAAATCTATTTATTTAATAGTAGAAGAATTAAAAGGTTAATTAATCAAATAAATCACATTTAATTAATTAGATTATCCAAACCATTTTTAGGTGTATACATTTTGCCCTCTTTGAGTGATGTCTTTCACGTTGCTTTAAAGAAATTTTATTCTTGCTGCTAGTCTTGTGGAATTTTTCAGGTATGCCCCAAACATGGATTTTGGTGATGATGAATATATGCCCCCTATGGGAGATAAATTGATGAATTTTTATTTTTATGATTTTTAGAAATTTTTAAATTTTTGTGATTTTTATTGAGATTTTGATAAGATTTTCAATTTCATGATCAATACAAAATTTATCTCCCAAAGAAGATTGAGCTTGTTATATTGATTAATTGATGCCTTATGTTGCCTCCTTTGTGTTTGATGTTTGATGATCACGTTCAACTGATTGATTTGATGATGTTGATATGATAGTTGATGATTGATCTCATGATAGGTGTTTTCAATGATTGATTGATTGATTGACCTCATGATAGGCGAGGATCAATCATAGATTGATGATTGACCTCATGATAGGCAAGGATCAATGATATATTGATGATTGACCTCATGATAGGCAAGAATCAATGATAGATTGATTGATTGACCTCATGATAGTGAGTATCAATGATAGATAGATAGATTGACCCCATGATAGGCGAGGATCAATAATAGACTGATGTTTGACCTCATGATAGGTGAGGTTAAATGATGTTCGATCATGAGATTTAATCAAAAGTCTCACAAAGAGCTAATTAGATTTGATAGGATAATTGATGTTTGATGATTTGACAAAAAGCACTGACTTTGAATATTTTGTGATGATAGGAGGCTTTGACAAACCTTCAGATTTCAAAGTGGTTTCCTGAGACATTTGATTTGATACCATAGCTAGCACAACTCGAGATGGTAGTTATTACACATTGTGGTTTGTCCTCTTTATTAGATATGCCCCATATTAGGATTAATTGGGGTCTCCTGACAACCCTAGCAGAGAGGTGGCATAGCGAGCATAATATTTTCCACCTACCTACTAGCGAGATGACAATCACCCTTGAGGATGTCTGGCGTATTCTGAGGATACCCATTGTTGGTAACATTGTAGTGTATGATTCATTAGAGTAGGGTAGGACCGATTCCCTTTGTAGAGCATTTCAGGATGATCATGTTTCTGGATATTAGATTCTGTGGCATGAGATGGTGGATGCTTATGCCACTTTTCCTACAGTACTTGCTAGTTTCATTGGAGGGTTCCTTTGTCCTAATTGTAGGTCAAAGGGACTTTCTGTTGGTTGGGGCCATGTGTTGGAGAGCATGATTGTACATAGGACGTGATATGCTTGGGGCATGTGTATGCTTAGACAATATGGTATTATTTATGGCATGCCCCAGGGTGTTGTCCATAATGCTTGTCGATAGGTAGATTCTACAGACTGGGGGCCCAACCTTTCATATGATGCTGCTATTTATAAGTTCCTTGCTCTACCACTTTTAGTTTGGGAGATCCGACCTAATATTGTTGAGCCACCTATTTCAGCTGATTATGTAGAGTATATGTTTCTTCATCCATTTCCACATATTACCATTCCTGATGAGCCAACACCACTACCTGAGGAGGAGGTTGTCATTGCACATGATTGTCGATGGAGGAGAGAGGAGGTTGGTGAGGAGGAGGTGGAGGATGTCAAGGGAAGTGGTGATGAGGAGGGTAGTGGGGATGAGGAGGGTAGCAATGATGAGAGTAGTGGAGAGGAGGGATATGATAGTGGAGATGAGGGAGGAGGTGGTGGTGGAGATGGTGCAGGTGGTTTGGGTCTGTCCATAGATGTGTAGGATTATATGGTGCCTCGTAAGAGGCAAGCAGTGGTAGATCCTACAGAGTAGCATGTGCAGATCAGGGTACCATCCCAACAACATCAAACACAAATTGTGAGCCTACAGATGTAGGTTCAGACCTTACAGGGTTAGTTGGTTTAGATTTGGTAAGCATTGTAACTATTAAAATGCCAATCTAGATAATGAGATGCTACTAAATGCCATAATCTAATCCTATATGGTAATTTCTAGATGACATGATGAAGCTACTGTAATCAATGCTGACATGAATATGATAAAAAGGAAGCTACAATAATCTACAATGTAACTATGATATTGATTCTATATTATGATTGCTATTGCTAAATGATATTTCTATTGCTAAGATGATTGATTGCTTGATTGATATTCCTGCAAAGTAAGTTTTCACAAAGTTGGGATCCATTTCCTGCTTCAAAAGGTTGTATATATAGATTCACCACAACATCCTATGATGTGGTAGCACATCAAAGGCCTGGATTTGATCTATAGGATTGAATGGTGAGAGATGAAACAACTTGAGCTGATCATGGGGATTGTTCCTCCCCAGAAAACATCTTACCAGAGGATTGGAAGAATTAGAGGAAAGAGATTGAAGAGGATTGTATATAAGTTTGTCTCCAATTTGTCTCCACAACTTTTTCGTGGATGCCAGTTGAATTAAATTAGATGTTTTATATCTAATTTGGTAGGTAAAATATGATGAGCTGTGGAAATATGAATATATTTGAAAATTTAGATTTATTCAAATTTAGGAAGAAATAACAATTATTAATAAACAAATGTTTTTTTGATATTGTTTATTTAATAAAAGAGAGATAAATGAAAATTAAATAAAAATGATTGAAGTTTGATTATTTAATTAAGATAGAATAATCAGAAGAATATAGATGTAAACTAAATAAATATTTCTATTTATTTAATAGTAGAAGAATTTGGTAATAATAATTAAATAAAACAAAGTGAAACTCGTTTATTTAATTAAGACGAAATCAAAGAATAAAGATTGAAGAATTTAGAAGATGAACTATATAAATGAATATTTTATTTATTTACTAGGAGAAGAATTAAAGGTTAATTAATCAAATAAATCACATTTAATTAATTAGATTATCCAGACCATTTTCAGGTGTATACACTACCTTAGCGTTTTTCATACATTTCTACCAAAGCATTTTATGAAAGAAGGTGGTGAGCTGTTTGGAAAAATGCCTCCAAGAAATGAGGTCTCATGGTGATGGACATTAGCATGAGACCACATTTCTTTGAGGCATTCTTTAAAATAGATCACTACCTTATTCTATGCTACCACATTTTCTTAACATGTCTACCAATGCATCTTATCAAACATTTCTATGCTACAACATTTTTCATACATGTGTCTACCTCCATACCACAAGAAAAGTAAGTAATGCATTTTTTTAAACATATCCATACCGCTGATTACATTGGATTTTATGAAACACACCAATTATTTTATGAAACATATTGATATCGCTAATTACATTGCATTGCATATCTTTAAAACTCAAAGCACTACTTTACATTGCATATCTTATCAAACATTGTTGTCCCAAACCTAGGGTTTATAGCAAGCTTCAAAAAACCCATAACTTTTGATGTGTAGATGGTGAAAATATATGAAACTTGGTACTAATTTTCTATAGGCCTATATGCATGTGCTGACAAAAGGAGGGTTGCTAAATCATCATTTTTTGTGAGTTATTGAGGATTATTTGTTTGTTTTTGCAACTATACTATGTAAAACCTAGTACTTTGAGGGATTTGTACAAAATTGTTTCATGTAAGCATTGATCAATGTTAAGACTTGGGTTTGAGGGGAGTATTTGGAGTGTGGACAAGTTCTTAGGAGCAAAGATGTGTCAAACCCAAGGTATAAGTTGTTGTTACCTTTGGAAACTAGAGAATCTTGTGCTTATTGTTGTCAAAACCACATTGTGATTGTCAACCAATCCATGAAGAACATGAATTCAAAGAAGGTTTTGTGATGCTATATGTTAGAATTATTCACTATTTAATTGGCAATGAGGTAATTTAGAAAGACAAAATTTTCAATTGTACAAAATTTTCCCTTTTTTTATTTCTTAGAAAGGTAAATGGTATGAATGAATGGAAACTTGCATTAACAGCTATGTCATGTCACTTGAATTTATCTAGGCACATGATGAAGTTGAAATTTTTATGACACAAAAAAATTAATGGAAACTTGCATTAACATTGATGAAAGGGAAGAAATTCTCTTGCATCACATATCTCTTTATACAACGATGTCATCGAGTAGTGGTAGGATTAGCAAAGCCAAGGGTTTTTTGAAATCTGAGGAGGACGACAAGTCTAATTTTGAAGATGATGGCAGCGATGCGTCTGGTTGGGAAGCTCTTTTGCTTCTTGGTGGGGCTTCTATGGTTTATGGGCATTGTTTGGGATGTGAAGCAAACCCGTTTCTACTAGGCGATACTTTTTCTAAGGCAGTTCTCCTGACCTTTCCTCCTTGCTATGTGATTATGGTTGGGGAAATGCTTGTGTTCCCTTGGGAGATGGTCTATGTGGAGCAGCCTATTTTTATTTTGTGGGCTATTGCTATTTTGGGTGAGCCCCGGGGCTTCTCTTTCTCTTCCTTGTGCTACTTTGGCTCCCTTACATGGAGTTGTTGTCTGTGTGTGAAGGTTGGTGTCCTTGTCCATGGAGGGGCTTGTTGTGGGGCTTTTGCTTCTTGTGAAGCTGTCCCTTGGTTGGTGCTACCCATGGTTTATCTAGTCAACCTTTGGTTTTTGTGGTTTTTGGGAGAAGCTTTTGTTTCCCCATTAGTGTTGCTACTAGACTTGTTGGATGAGTGTGGTTTCTTGGGTGATGAGGGTTTTTTTGCTAGGTATTGTGGGTGGCCTCTTCCTTTATGCATCTTCTCCCCTTCTTGGGACTTTGATCTTTGGCTTGAGGTGGTTATCTCATTGGTAGGCTCCTCTCTTGGAGTTGCATTGTGTTCTTCCTGCTAGTACTGTCCTTGGCTCCTATTGAAGATTTGGTTGTGTTATGGACATAGTTTATCTTGCAGACAGTAGTTCATTGGTGTCTTTTTTTTTCTTTTGGGGGTGCTATGATTCCCTCTTTTTCTTTGGTGTTCTGTTGGAGCTTATTTGTTTGGCTTCGAGTTTCTTGGGGTGCTCTATTTTTATTGAGATGGAGGTGTGGTATATTGCCTTCCAGTTTCTATTCTAGGTAGTATCCTTGGTCGTTTGAGGAGGTAGAGAGTTCAGATTTATAGTTTTATTGCTTATGAGACGTTGGTTGCTTTGGGAAGAGACTTGGTTGTGGTTGTTGCCCCTCCTTATATTTTTCTATTGCAAGCTTATTTTTTGTTTTCCCTCTTGAAGCTCGTATTGCTACTCTCGCCAAAGGATGGTGTGTTTTCTCCATCTCTGGAAGATTTGGCTTTCTTCCTATTCCCTCTCATAGTGTCCTCTTTTGAGGTGAAGATTGCTCCTATTGATCAAGAGTCCCCTCCTTTAGAGATGGCTGGGCTTGTGATGGATGTGGTTAGAAGCCCTCTTTTTTGGTTTCCTTTGATGGTGTTCCTATTGAGGTGGAGTCTGAGGTAGCTGGAGATTTGTGCTTTTGAAGGTTTGGATTTTCACATCATTCTCTCCATTAGAAGGGAGCTCCTTCCTCTTGAGGTGGTTCTGTAGTTGTTTTGTAGGTTTGTTGGGTGTTTCATGGGGTTTTTTTCCTCTTTGTCACCCCTTGGTTTTTGGCTATTTCTTGTTCCTATCATTGGATGGAGTAGCAAGTTGGTTGCTGCTCTTCAATTTTCTGCCTTTGGGTTTAAGGTCCCTTCAAAATCTTTGGGTTTATGGTTGGATTTTTGGTCCAGATTAGAACCAGGCTATAAAAGGGTTTTGAGCCCTTGCTTGTTCTTGTTGTTCGTAGCCTGAGGTGTATTCCTGATCTTTGATTGGTGTTGATGATTTGTTGATTATTTTCTATTTGCAACTTTCCCTCTTTGGATTGGGTTGTGAATTCCATCAAAACCTATTTTTTACCTCTAATAAAAAACATTGATGAAAGCTCTTAGGTTTTACAAATTAGTTAAAAATAAAAGTTTTCCCACAACCATCATTAATAATGAATTTGAATCTAAAAAGTCATGTTTTCCTTTTTTTTTTCCAATATCCTAAAAATTAAAATTTTACATGCCATATCCATCTAATTTAATGTTGAATTGTATGCGTAACAATGAATATTAATAAAATGATCAAATGAATGGTCTATAAATTGTCAAAAAAAAAAAAAAACTCAATATAAACATCTACCTAAAATGAAATAGAGTGAATTCCACTAGCCATGCTAGAAATAGACTACTATAAGCAATGCAAATAGAATTCATAAGAAAATTTATGTTAAGTTGATGCCGTTTATATAAGTTTAAACATGAATTCATCTTAATTATCTCATGTTTTTCATTTTTTTTCTTCAAACTCATAAAAATTGAACTTTTTATGCAACTCCCATCTAATTCAATGTTGAATTCTATGTCCAATTGTTATGATGAATAAAATCATGAAAGGAATTTAGTTTATATTTTCAAAAGGAAACAAATATACTAAATAAAAACATTTCAATATTACCAAAACTAATATATTACCTGAGATAATGTAAAATTATGTAGAAACTTTAAAATTTATTCTTCTACATTGTCTAGCATGCAAAATGGTTATGGATCAAGCATAGATTGGTGGAACAGGGAGTCAAATGCATAAAAAAGATGTTTCTGAGTTAGATAAAGTGCTGAACTAGAAAAATGTAGAAGCATGTGGGCTTGAATTATGGGGTCAACCCATTTTTTACCGTTTCAAGGTAAAAACAAATTTGGTGCTCGCCAAATTTGGCAAGTGCCAAATGTGTTGCTTTGAAATGTTTTCAAAATATAGAGAGGAAGGGAGTGAGACTTGAGATAGAGAGAGAGGGGATAGGCAAGAGATTATTATAGGTAGAGTGCTAGGGAGTGATACCTAAGAGAGAGAGACTTGAAAGGGATATAGAGTTATCTTGTTAGGGTGGGGGGAAAGACCTAAAAATGGGAGATGGGTTGGAAGGGATGAGACCTTAGAGATACAAAAAGACCAAAGGGGTAGAGAGAGAGGGAGTGTGGGAGAGGGGGTTGGAGTGAAATAGATTTTTCTAGGTAGGGTGGGAGGTACATGAGACTTGACAAAGAGGGAGTGTGATTGAGGGGACTGGAGTGAGACATATTAGTCTAGGTAGCATGGGAGGGAGTGAGACCTGAGAGAGAGAGAGTTATTCAGTTAGGGTGGGGAGGAAGACTTGAGAGAGGGAGTGGGAGAGATAGGGAGTGGGAGACAGAGGGATGAGAGACCTAAACCCTCAATCATAAACCCTTAAAACCAAACTCTTAAACCCTCTACCCTTTGCCCTTAACCAATTACCCTCTACCCTCAACCCTAATCCCTCAACCCTATACCCTCAACCCTTAAACCCTTAAACCCAACTAAAATCTCTACCCTAATCCATCAACCCTTAAACCCTAAACCCTCTACCTTCTACCCTTAACCCTTAAATCCTCAACCCTCTACCCTTATCCCTTAAACCCTAAACCCTAAACCCTCTACCTTCTACCCTTAACCCTTAAACCCTTAAACCCTC
>VDFB02179234.1:47152144-47319699 GCA_007258455.2 Sequoia sempervirens | reverse complement strand
TTGCTTATTACAACCATGTATACCATTATTTCTTCTTGTTTCAATTCCATATGTTCCTTATTTTTTTGCAACTGAATTCTTAGCTCTTCAATTTCTAGTTTCAACTTTTCCAATTCTGCATTAATGTTTTCAGTTTCAACCATTTCAACAACTTTATTGATAATAGGAGACAAATTTCCTAACACACTATCATCAACCTCCATAGGAGGTGGAGATTGTCCCCTTTCTATTTTCTATTTTTCTTGGTCAAGGGCTTCTTCTTTAGACACTAAATGAGAATGTATTTCTTCAATAGAAATTTCTTTCTTTGAGGATTGGTGAATCTGTTCATCGGTTTCCAAGGGTTTATTTTGCTTTTTGTATTTTAATTTATTCCCTCTACTCTACATTTGAGTTCCTGTAGATTTAGAGGATAATATTTTGCTTCTCCTCAAAGGAGGAGTATCCTGATAAGTTAAAATTGTTGGAGCATTTTGATAAGGAAGAATTGTCCTTCATTTCCGCTTCTTAATAGGATTATTGTTTACATTTGGATTTATTATCTCAACATCTTCTGACTAGCCTAGGGTTTCAAACTCCTCATTTTTAAATTCTTGCACTTCCTCACCAGGAATGGTGGGAATTTGGGTTTCAAGAGCCTTAGGTTCCTTAGAGGAAGTTGCTCCAGAAGGTGAAGCAACTTGTTTTGAAGATTCCCCTAGTTCTAATTTCCTTCTTGGTATAGACTTGTCAAACTTCCCCAAAAAAATTTCCCATTTGCTTCTAGGTTTGTTACAAAAATGATATTTGAAAATTAATTGAATTAACCCATGATTCTTTAATGGCCCTAAACCAATTTTATATCTTTCTATCGAATAATTAATAGAATCATTCAAAAAGTGAGGAAAATTAACCCTAAGAGCAGAGTTTTCTTTCCCATGCCGCAAATGTATTAACATGCGGAATGCAAGTCCTACAACATTAGTAGGTTGGCCTTCACAAGTAAAATACTTAATAATCCATGCAACTGTAGTGCCCTAGGGTTCTAATATAGAAGCTCATTGAAACCCCTTATTTTTTCCCCTAGTACTGATAACTATCACGGGCTGAGGGTCCCCTTGTCTAAGAAACAATTCTGATAATTTCTAATATGTTATTTATGTTTTTTCTGATATTCCAATGCTAAAATTTTCTAACCTTGAAAGAGAAGAGATAATTTTTGGGCTCACCTTAAAATTCTTCCCATGCAGTGTCACCTAACCATTAGAATAATTTTCTACAAATGCATTCACCAGCTTTTCATTATATCCTTCAAACTTTTTGATAAAATCCAACCAACTTCCTCAAACAACCCAAAAATGTTACTTAACCCCAGCAATTTTTTTGCAAAAGCCGACTCAGATTTCTTCTTTGTACCACCCATTTTCTATCTTGTCTCTACCACCCTACTGAAAATTTCAATAATGCCAAAAACTTGTGCATAGTTATTTTTGAAAATATGATCAAGCTATAATTATTTATTTTACCTTTGCTCGAAGCTTACTGTGCAATCATGCTAATTTGCATGAAGGGCTGCAAAAAGAGTACCGTACTTAGCAATTAATCACCAAGTGGCTCAATTTACTAAAGTGGGAAGGGAAACTCATGCCAATAAATTATATTTTATTCAAAAATAACTACTTATTTAAAGCAATATTTTGTACTTATATTCTATGACCGCTTGAAGATCTCGTACGTTTACCAACTTGATAGGGTGATGCAATGGTATTGGCAGAGATGACAACTTATTTATTATGACATGAATGGGGAAGTTTTGTGAATGATGAAAGAATTAATGAAGACAAACTGTCATGGTAGGTTTCTTTATTTATCATGGTGAAAAACAAAAAGAAATAAGGAGTGTGGACTAATATACGATAAGCAAAACATCAAAGGAAGTTGAAATTCTGTGAAAAGGAGTGGCTGAGTGAAATGATGACACTTTGGAGCATGCAGAGTACACCGCTGGTGGTTTTTCTTGTAAACCAGGTTGGTCTCCTATTCTACCTATGGAGTAGCCATCTCCAATCAAGGGCAGCTCAGAGGACCTGGACCAACTGACAAGATTCAGTCAATGACTGAGATCTTCTGCACTTTAGGCTCTACAGAACCAGGGCGGGTATACCCACACAATGCCTCAAATAAGACTAGACATTGCTTTTTATAGAAGATGACTCCTAATGCCAAGTGTTGAGAACTTCAAATGGGGCTAGATTCTTAGTTACAAAACACTTGAAGCAACAAGGAGGCAAGACATGACATCAAGAAAAAGATATTCAATGATTTATATGAATTGTTTTCTGAGAGGGACAGGGCACAAGACAGATTAGTGCCTAATCCAGAGTCATGGAGTCACACACAAAAGATGGAATTCATTTGAAAACAAGACTCAATCAATGGATTTTGTTTTGCTAATGCCTTACATCAACTATCAGTGCCTTACACTGGCAATCTGGCTCTTGTATCAACTAGACTTTTCTTACCAAATCCAACCTGCAAACAAATAATCACTGCTATCCATTCAAAGGATTTAACTGCTTCCTTGAAGCAGACCTATCAAAAAATAACACAGTCCCATGAAGTATGAGAAGATGAACAAAAACACCTTATGCATTTATTCAAATGATTAAAAGCCTACAAATGTGGAGACAATCTGATGATATGCATGAAAGATAAGCATCTTCATGTATTCCTGCTTAACTGATTGCATTTATAGAGGAATTCAACATTACAGCCATGCACTCAAAAATGACCTAAGACCAAATCCTAATCTATCCCAGGCTGGTCCACAAACTCAAAAAAATGGAACTGAACCAAGGGAACCAAACCCAAGGGACCGAACCCTTCATCCTGGCCATGAATTCTCCCTTTATAGGAATAGGGAGAGCAATAAGCAACCGGCTAGGGAAATTACATGTCAGCAGTTAACCGAACAAACCCTAAATAGCACGCAGGCCACATCACTAGTCCACGTCAGACCCCAACTGCATCGTGACCAATCAAAACCCTCGTTGTGACCCTCAACAACTTCTCTGGTCACATAAATGCCTCTGGTCAGATCTCTGTCAGGAGGGACACTCCATGCATGGATAGAGATCAATCAACCTGCACCAAATCTGCCACCAAATCCGTGAGCCCATACTCGAGCCACGCCGTCCTTGTCCCAGAGTCGTGTCGCCATGAATGCTCCAGGCTTCTAGTTTTTGCACGCATCGTCAATACCAAACCCTAGCCGTGGTGTAGTTTGAAACTCGACCGTCGATCACCCGAGATCGGACGGCCATCGTAATCCTCGTAGGATGTATTGATCGATCACTTTGTATCGGCGAGCCGAACGAGAGCCCTTGATCTCCACCATCGGCCACTGCGGGCCATTGATCTATGTGGTCCTCTGCATGGCATACCTTACATTCAGCCATTGATAACCATCAAGCACCTATATCGTTCTGATTAAAACATCACCGTTCACATTTGGCACATGCACACTTGCGGCCTTTAAGTTGCTCGGGTTTTACCTTACCGCATCCTGCAGCTCACAATAGATCGCCAAGATATCAATATGCTCTTGTCGATGAGACCAAGAGGAGTTCACTGAGATGTTACACCAAATGCTCCAAGTTTGGCCAAAGTGAATCCCATATGTTATGTCAGCGAGACAAAGACACTTCGCCAAGACTTATTCTGAAAACCCAGACTCTTGCCGATATGCTTCCATCCACCATCGATCGGTGTGACCCAGCAAATTTGCTGTGACTTCACACCAACGGCATTACACTTTGTGAAATGCTCATTCTAAAGCGAGTCAGTATAACATTTCAATTTCGATAAGACCTTATCCCGACTGTATACCATAAGCCGATAGAGAATACTTTCCGTCATCAAAATATAATAAAAGTCTTGCCGACTACGGCCTGAATGATAAATTCAATCACCAAGACATCTGAAATGTCTTGTCGATAGGCAACTTAGACATTTTAAATTGGGTCGGGAAGACTGGGTGTACTCGGCAAGACATCACAGCGAAGTCACCGCGGGGCCGGTGAAAACAGTAACAAGGGGTCGGTTAACAACGAGACAAAGGGGCTCGGGGGGAACTGAAGTTGCAGGTGTACCAGCCAGGCAGGTCAATGAATCAAAAAGCCAGTGGAGTGGGAACCAAACAAGGTCAGAGCTGGAACCAGGAAAGAGACGGAGTCGGAGCCGGAGCGGGGGAAGAAACGAAAACCAAAATGACCACTCGAGACCAAAACCCAACCCAGATCTGCCTCCGCAAAAGACAAAGGAAGGGAGATGGGAGAGGAACAAAACCCGAAACTGGAACCCAGAAAAGGTTCCAAAACCTATTCTTATTCCGATCCCGTGCCCGCCAAAGGAAACAAAGCAAAAAACAAAGGGAATAACACGGAGAGGAAAACAACTAGTGACTGACCCAGGGCAGAAAGGAAAAGAAACTCTAATCACGCGGAATCAGAACCGGGACGGTTGCGTGAATGGGAACTAGAACTTCAGAATTTGGAAAAGTTCTAGTTCCGTTCAAACATCCATTCCGCCTCTGATAAAACAAAAGAAAAGCCAAGGCAAGCAAAAGAGAAAGGGGAACTGAACTAAAAGCCCAAAAATGGGGAAAAGAAAAGCCAGGAAAAACCCTAACATAGGCCGCCCCATCGGAGAGATGAAAACTAGTACGCTAGGCTCAACCCTTGTGGGAGCCCATTTAACCCACGTGCTAAAATGAAAGATAAAACTCACAAGCCAAGCATTTGCAATGAAAAACCAGGGCACATAACTAGAACCTGAAAGACAACCAAAAAAGGCTCTAACATAGGCTCCAGTTGGGGATGTATGCCCCCTGTGGGCATAGCAAGATTCCAAATCACTAGGAGAGAAAACCAGAACAAAAAGAAACCCAAAACAGTGAGGAGCTAACCAGACAAGGTTAGCAGACACAGCAAAACAAAACTGACCAGAAAAGCAAAAACCTAACCTAATGTTCATGGAAAAAGAAATGCTTCAGACGAAGCACCACTTCGAGAATTGTCCATGAACAGGAAATTCAAGAGTCACATGGTTGATTCTTTATTTCATTTGATGACACTAGGCCACCAAATGAAAATGTGAAGCCACAGCTTTCCTCTGTCAAACACAATTCTGCTAAATGAGCTGACATTCCCTAACTTGTGCTTGCCCCTGCCAATCTGCAACAGTATAAATGAATGTACCTCTACAAACATAAGTGTCAGGTTGCCCTTGTGCAAGTGAAAATTTTCCCTGTGTTTAGTTTTATCTTCAACTAGCAACCAAATCCAATAAACTTTATCATTGCCACACTCTTCATTGTGTGATTTTGTGTCATGTGGTAATACCTATGAATACTGATCAAGACCATATGAAAACATAGTCTGATCACAAATAGATACCTGATAAAACATGTTAGTACCTCTAAACAGGCTGTCATATTCATCATTATAAACATGTACATGATCCTTATGCATTTGAAAGTCAGGCATACTTCCAAAATGTTGACTGTTATGTGACAACAAGCTATCATATTCACTATTTACATTACCCTAAAGCTAAAAAAAACTAGCTCTAGTGCTCTGCATATTGTCACATTCTGTGAAAACTTCATCAAGTGTATACAAAGGGATACACTCACCATTCAACACATCTTGCAACTACTCTATATCATTTTTAGTAAGAGGAGGCACATCATTAGTGCAATGATGGTTTAAACTACTACTCCCACTTCCTTTTTTCACTTGGCTTTATTTTTCATCATGCTGGCAATGAGAGTCACCAAAGGATTCTAACTCATCTTCATGGGCTGTCCAACTGTCATCATCATCCCAATCTTGCTCATCATTGAGCAACTCTGGTTCAGAAGCACAATCTGATTTCAGACTAAAATCAGTGTCATCATGATCTGCAAGATCACCATTAGAAGGGGCATCAGAATCACTTGCATCATACCTTGCATCCTGCAGGTCCTCATCGTCAAGACCGATATGAGTTGCCCACAACAACCTAGAGTTGTTGTGTGCACATCTTTGATATTTTGTGGTTAGCAAATCTGATATTTGTTTACAACTTAGTAGGTCAATGCTCTATCCTACCCTCTCAACCACTTCTTCCTCCTCTTGACCTCTACCAGGACTAGATACATCACCAAAGGTATCAAGGAACAAAGTTTTGAGCTGATACCAGGAAACAATGGAGTGCACTGGTAAGCAAGTGAACCAATCATCAACCACACCTTCTAAAGATCTGACAAATAGCTTCATGACCACATCCTCTTTTTCAACCTGACAGTGTCCAATGAAATCAATAAAAAGCTGAATATGTCTTGATGTTGATTCCTTAACACCACCTTTAAACTTGGGTAAATATTTATTGATTCCCCTAGGGGTAGCATGTGGGTAACCCTGGATTTTATCAAAATCCAAAGGGTTGTATCTTTCACTATCATATGCCCTCTTATGAAGACAAGATTGTTCCTTAAGCATGGTATCATAGCTTGTAGAGGGAGAAATAGGACAACAATGCATTTTGCAAATGAAACCTATCCCTCTACAACTATCTAGTTGAAATATTCAAACTTCCTTTGATGCTAGTGCTTGATCTCACCAAATAAAGGGGAATAAAGTTTTTTTTTAAATGTTCAAAAAGCATGAAGAATACCTGGAACATTGCAGCCATGGAACTATTCTTTGAATCTTCAATGGGTTTACCTTGACAGAGTCGCCACCTCTTTGCAGAGGACAAAACTTCAAATGGTATGAAGCTCACTTACATGTAAATCTTTCTCTGAGTTCCATCTGACAGAGCACCATAGATCTTGTAGCTTTCAGGTTCACTACAACAAAACTTTTCTCCAGGCCTAAGATTGTTCAAACTTTGAACAACACCAACATGGAAAAAAAATATGACTCTTTTGATAAGGCAAGATTCTAGTTAATTCTCAACGGAGTCGCCATCTTGTTGGTGACTCAGATGGGAAAATGAGAACTCACACTAGAATCTCAGATTAAAATTTTCTTTTTTATATCCCCAATAGAGTCACCATCTTGTTGGTGACTCAGATGGGCAAATGAGAACTCACACTAGAATCTCAGATTAAAATTTTCTTTGTTATATCCCCAGCAGAGTCACCATCTTGTTGGTGGTTTTTCTTGTAAACCAGGTTGGTCTCCTATTCTACCTATGGAGTAGCCATCTCCAATCAAGGGAAACTCGAAGGAACTGGACCAACTGACAAGATCAAGAGATCTTCTGCACTTTAGGCTCTGCAGAACTAGGGTGGGTATACCCACACAATGCCTCAAATAAAACCAGACATTGATTTTTATAACAGATGACTCCTGATGCCAAGTGTTGAGAACATCAAATAGGGCTAGATTCTTAGTTACAAAACACTTGAAGCAACAAGGAGGCAGGACAAGACATCAAGCAAAAGATATTCAATGATTTATATGAATTATTTTCTAAGAGGGACAGGGTGCAAGATAGATCAATGCCTAATCCAGGGTCATGGAGTCACACACAAAAGATGGAATTCATCTATAAACATGACTCAATCAGTGGATTTTATTTTGGTAATGCCTTACATCAGCTATCAGTGCCTTACATTGACAATCCAGCTCTTGTATCAACTAGACTCTTCTTACCAAATCCAACCTGCAAACAAATAATCACTGCTATCTATGCAAAGGATTTAACTACTTCCTTGAAGTAGACCTATCAACAAATAACACAGTCCCATGAAGTATGAGAAGATGAACAAAAACACTTTATGCATTTATTCAAATGATTAAAAGCTTACAAATGTGGAGACAATCTGATGATACACATGAAAGATAAGCATCTTCATGTATTCCTGCTTAACTAATTGCATTTACAGAGGAATTCAACATTACAGTTTACAAACTCAAAAATGACCTAAGACCAAATCCTAATCTATCCTAGGTTGGTCCACAAACTCAGAAAAATGGAACTAAACCAAGGGAACCAAACCCAAGGGATCGAACTAGGAAAGAGAGGGAGTCAGAGCCAGAGCGGGGGAAGAAACAAAAACCAAAATGACCACCCGAGACCAAAACCCAACCCGGATCCGCCTCCACAAAAGACAAAGGAAGGGAGATGGGAGAGGAACAAAACCCAAAATTGGAACCCAAAAAAGGTTCCAAAACCTATTCTTATTCCGATCCTGCGCCCACCAAAGGAAACAAAGCAAAAAACAAAGGGAAGAGTGCGGAGAGGAAAATGACCAGCGATCGACGTACGACAGAAAGGAAAAGAAACTCTAATCACGTGGAATTGGAACCGGGACGGATGCGTGAACGGGAACCAGAACTTTAGAATTTGGAAAAGTTCTAGTTTTGTTCAAACATCCATTCCACCTCTGATAAAACAAAAGAAAAGCCAAGGGAAGCAAAAGAGAAAGGGGAACTAAACTAAAAGCCCAAAAATAGGGAAAAGAAAAGCCAGGAAAAACCCTAACATAGGCCACCCCATCGGAGAGATGAAAACTAGAACACTGGGCTCAACCCTTGTGGGAGCCCATTTAACCCATGTGCTAAAATGAAAGATAAAACTCACAAGCCAAGGATTTGTAATGAAAAACAAGGGAACACAACCAAAACCTGAAAGACAACCAAAAAAGGCTCTAACACTTCTCAAATTTAGGGATCTTCATTCCTTGATGGAAAAGAGTGTTCAAGATTGTAATTGATAATGGGCTATGCCAAAAGAAGGGCTAGAAGATAGGCTGAGCAGAGGCTTGGGAAAGGCTTTCCAACTAGCTTTGCATCTTACCCATATTTTGAAGAAGAGTATTCAGAATAGGGTTGTTAGAAGATATAAGGCTAGAGGAACCTCCCTTAGAGCCACCACCAAGGCCACCCCCAGAACTACCACTAGTGTGACTTCCACCAGAATTGCTACTAGAGCCACAACCACCAATAGGGCCTCTGTCAGAACCACCACTGCGACCTTTGTCGGAGCCTCCTCTGCTAGCACCACCTCCATCACTGAATCCATCACCACTACCAAAGCCTCCACTACTCAACCTGCCAAAGCCTCCACCACTAGATCTAATAGGAGGGGTGAAGCTAAAACCCAAAGGGACCTTATTTACTTTCATAGTTTTAGGTTGCTCAGAGGCAGAGGGGATATTGATAGAAAGGATTGTGTTAACCATATAAATGGATGTGGGGGGAATCGATACTCCTAACTGTCCATTCTCTTTGAAAGTGATTCCTTGTGCAAAACTAGGGTTACTCAAAGGATCACATGATTCAACAAGACCAAGGAGACTACTTAAAATCTCTATACTTGTTCGATCTTTTTCGATCATATGTTTTAATTCACTAACAACCCGAGTGGCTCTAGCCATGTTCAAATTTCTTTCCAAGTAGTTTTCTAAGTCACTCAATCCTTTAGCAAGGGAGGACACATATTCTGTAGGGATTTGAATGGCCTCATGCTCATCCACTAATGATGGCATAGGAGATGTAGGAGGAGTGGGAATGTGATCAGTTTCATCAATGAATCCCATCTTGTTCCTTGACAATTGCTCCTGCATGGATACACTAATAGCAGGACTAAAGAAAAGGCCTATAGAAAACCAAATAGAGACCTTCTTCCTTTCCATCTAGAGGTGTTGCACACTTCTCCTAATGATATACCCATAATTTGTGGATTGGGTTGTGATGCTCATAAACCTTGACGACACTCAGGAGCACAAGAATCACAAAGTACTCAAGGGAAGCTTTAGCACCAACGGATAAATAGACATTGGTTCATATCGAGTTCACCAAAAATGTAAGAGAGGGGGACTACCACATGCAAGACCCCAAGTCATGGAGGGTCAAGATGTGAGAGGCTTCCCTAACTTACCTCAACTAAGTGTAATGTAAGGGAATTCGAGATGAGAGTAACAAGGACTATGAGGCCTCTCAGTTACTCTATAGACTTGAAACACAAGAAGAGGATAGGAAAGTTGGTTTTTAGGTCTAACACTATGCCTTAGAAAGCTCTCTATTTGAGGATAGAAGTGTGGTCTCTAGACGTCAGTGCAATGCGTTGGCATATCAAAAGTGCAATGTTGTCCGTACGACCAAAAAATAGTGAAGATGAGGTCAAACCAATAAAACTAGCTAATAGCCTAGCTAATTAACTAAAGGGTTAGAATGATGTGATTAAGTAAATGAAGTACTCTCTAATGTTATAAATAAAATATGCAAGAGTGAAGAGAATAAGGAGGATCTCACCAAGGAATTCATTCGCCAGCTAGTCCTTTGAGAAGTACACACACCTACACATAGAAAGAGAGAAAATGTTGGGTGGTTGTATAGGGGTGTACCTTAGTCAAGCCCCCATGTAGGTGTTTCCACCTCCATAGATAGCAAAGGAAATGAGATAAAGGAAATAATATAGTAAAGAGAAAAGAAGCACTACAAAACATTGTTATGCTACTCAACCAAGTGATAGAGGAGAGGAGAGGGAAGCTTACCTCCTCCACCAAGAGCACTCAAGGCTTCGTAGGGGAGAAAATGAGAGTACTCAAACCTCTGTTGCAATGGTGTGGTACCAAACTTTCTCTATTGAAGTGATAGAGTGTTGCTTTGACTGTAATGAGGTGCTAGTATGCTACTTGAGAGCTTGAAAGTGAATGTGAGAGTGTAAGAATGGAAGTCTGAAGTGGTGAAGAGTTGTGTAGAGTTGGAATGCATGTTGGAAGAATGAATTTGATGAGACAATGGAAGAAAATGATCATATTCGGGTAGGTTGGCTGAAGGGGGCATTACAACTTCACCTCCAATGAGAAGAGTAATGCCTTTGCAGGTTCAACCACAAGAATCTTCTAGGGACGTAAGCGCATTGCGCGGATGTTTGTGCATTGCACAGGCATCCTTGACAAAAATTCATCCACCGATGCAAAAATTAGGCACCAAGTGGGATGCAAGAAGTGGGCTTAGGTGGAATTAAGCCT
Organism: Sequoia sempervirens; assembly: GCA_007258455.2. Classification (NCBI taxonomy): domain Eukaryota; kingdom Viridiplantae; phylum Streptophyta; class Pinopsida; order Cupressales; family Cupressaceae; genus Sequoia; species Sequoia sempervirens. The sequence continues at coordinate 47,308,691 of VDFB02179234.1, read as the reverse complement.
CTGAACTTGGTTTTCTAAGGTGGATAAAGGGAAAAAGGGGATTCTGCACATGGGGTGCAAATTCACTCTTATACAATTTGTAACATGCTACATGAATTTCTAGTAGCAAGGATACCCAGAGTAAGCTTTGAGCATAGCAACCAACATCAAAATATTAGACTTCATTATTATGCATTAATTGTCTTCCATGAATGTCCCAAAAAGTACTACCATATTTGGATCAAGGATAACATCCACACTACGCAACATCATAACACTTGATAGGATAGATCAATTTTGTATATCATATGGAGCACAACCTTCTGGATCATAGGTTTTGACATCAATGACAAAAATGCTATGTCATCTCAACAAATTTTCAACAATCTCTCCCTTTGGCATTAATGGAAAAATAGAAAAAACTCAAAAACACAAAAATCCAAAACTCCAAGTGCTCCCCCTTTGTCAAGAAAATCAATTCCTCTTTTTGTTTTATTTTTCTCTTCATTTTTCTCCCCCTTTTTGCTATCAAAGGAAAAGATCCAAATAAAAAGATTCAGGAAATCAAGTAAAAATAACACTTTTCACATGAAAAATCTTCTTGTACCTTTCTCTCATAGTTGGAAGAATCCTTTTCTAAGATTGCACTGTAGAAATCATTCTAGCACACATACTGTCCAGTAATGCCAATAGAATGAATGAAGATGACCATTCTAGAGATAGGAAATGTTATTCACAATTATTTGCATCATAAAGTATCCCGGAGAGATGATCCAACCGGACCTCAAAAATTTCTTTAACCAACCAAAAATTTTTAACCAAATCTTCCCTTTATCTCTAAGTAGACAATAACTCAGCTTGCAACTCACCAACTCTTATGCTTTTTTTTCCATCTTTATCTTTCAAGAAGTCAAAAGACTTTCCAATATCATTCAATTTAGATTCAATAGCTTGAATTCTACTTCTAAAATTATCAATAGCAGCAGGCCACGAGACAATATCTATAGATATTAGACATCTCCTTAATGCATTATCTTGTCTCACTAATGAGCTTGGATAAAAAAAAATTGGCTTTGACACACCTTCTCTCAATCATAACTCAAATCTTATGACCTTTAGGTCCTTCCCACAACAACCTTTCTTCAAAAACTTCTACCAGATCATCCAATAATGAATTAGAAACAACATAAATATTAATACCCTTTTTGAGTAGATAATCAACAAAGGTATCTACAATTCTAGGCCTACTAAATAGAGAGCGGGCATATGACATTTCACCAATATTGTTCATATCACCTCCATCCAACATTGAACGAACTTCATCTAGATCGAAAGAGTTAGATCTAGGAAGAGACTTTTCTTCCTTCATCTTCTCTTCTGAGATAGTGATGACATCCTTTGTGTTAATTTTCCTTGTTTAAGGTTCTGGAGGGGAGCCACCAATGACAACCTCTAACTCCTTATCTAAGGAGGAACCCTCCTCAAATTGATCGATAGGCATAGCATTAGACACTATCACATCGAGGCACAAATTCATTTGCAAGGATGAGAAATAGACTTTGCATGCACTTGATTTATCTTCCATACATTCCAAATACCTATAAACTTGCTTTCCAACAAGGATGATAGACTTCCACTTAACATTCTCCTTTGATAGTAGTGAACTAAAAAATTAAAATACTAAACATGTGAGTAGAGACCCAAACCAGAAAGGATAACTCACAACCAAAGACATTCTGACATTCTCAATTAGGTTTTCCATTATGAGGCTACATAGGTCAAACTATTGATTTTCCTTCACCACCTTATGTGGAAGATACACACCAATATCCAAAGTAGAACCTTCATGATTTCTGAAATAGATCTTGTAAGTGATATCATAAGCAACATACCTTACTACAAGATCAACAATGGTCATATCAATAGAGCTAAGGGGTCTTTTTCAATACTAGTAAGTTACTCCACATCTCTGTATTTCACCATTTTCTTCCTACTGAGGTCACCAACACTGCACAATCTAGTAATAGCTTCAATGGCTTCCTTAGTGATCAAATAGGGTTTTTACAAAATGATGCTACCATCCTTGAATCGACTCAATAGGAACAACATAGACTCTTTGTTGGTGAACCAAGGAAATTCTCTTGATAGATCTATACCCAAGGCACTTACATTTTGCAATTAATCAGTCCTCAATCCTAGTTCCATTTCCTTCATCTTTTGATGATCAAATTTGTCCAACTCTACTCCCTTCAACATTAGCGAAATAACACCACTGGATTCTCTATCAATGGATCCCATCATTGACCTTATCTTCTTCAATATTTTGTTGCTCAACGAAACTTCTTCTTCTTCTTCTTTGCAAACTATGAGAAATGATTTGAAAACTTGACCTTTTATCCTTAATTTCTCATGAAATTTTTTCAACCAAAAACTTACATCGGTGACACTATCAATAGTACTTTGCTTTTCAATCAGATTAAGCTTCAATATATATCACCAATCGGATCAAACTTAGTCATGTTGAAAAAACATCAATATTACTTCAAAGAGGGGGAACCATCGGGATATGCATTGTAAATCTCTTCCTGAGCCAAGATAGTTGTCTCAAATTCAAGAAGAGCTTGTACCGGGATCCGGTGCCACAATAGAGCTCCCCACACTTGTTTCCTATTTCAAGGTTCATTCCAGGTCGACCTAGAGTCTCCAATGTAATGATTAATTAAATATCCCTTTATCCTTATCTTTCACCCTAAGAAAAATAATCGCCAAGTCTAAAAGTGGTGGAGTAATCAATATTTTAAATCTTCTTTTAATTGATTTAATCTCCCCCCTTGACTCCTTAATGACCTTATCCCATTCTACCTTGAGATCCTGAAATTTTTCCATCACAACAGTATAGGTAGCCACATCATCCAAATGATGGGTGGTGATTGGGCCATCGTCAATTGGAGCATAAACCTCATGCCACCATTTTCTTAATTGTTCAAGGCTCAAATTTTTTGGTGCAAACTTCTTTCTTTCATCATCACTTCAAAGAATGAGATGCATCTATTATAAATGTCATTCAATACATTCCCCACCTGCTAACCTTCTTTATGAATTTTCTTTAGAACTCTCTACTTGATTGGCAGGGCCTCATACCACTCCCAAGGTTTTGAAACCTTTGAGGAAGGAAAGATTCCATCACTTATTAACCGTTCCTCAAAATAATCCATTATTGTCTTTTTTTTCTACAGGAGAAGGTCCACAATAGCTTTATCTTGTGCCAATAAATTCTATAACCACTCAAATGATCTATGTGCATCTCCACTAGTTGAAAAAATTTCCTTAATTAGGTTGTCTCCTCTGAGCCCTACTCCTTGTAACCATTCATGTGTATCCTGTGTAGAGGTTTTCATCATTTCAAGCTCACTAATTGTCTCCTCAAGTAATAAACTTCCTTCAAATGAAGAAGAACCAACTTGGCCGAAGGACTACAACAGTTTCATGAGATCTTCTAGATGTTTCTTTAACTTATCATTTTCCTTCTTCAATCTTTCCTTAGCCTGCACTTCTTTATACAATCTTTCCAAAATTGTGGCAGTAGACCCCTTGAACTTTTCCACTTCTTTTCTTCTAGAGGTAGGCCCCAACTTTATTGTTTGAATGTTGTAATCTTGGGGAGTTACTTCATCCTTATTTTTATTTTCTGTAGGAGTGACAATATGAATCACCCTATTGCTTGATTCATCCCTATCAGGTGTGGAAATAGTTTTGACATTCTTCTTTGTTTTACCTTTTCCAATGTTAGCTAGTAAATCATCCCAACTCAGTGGAGTATCATCTATAACTACTTGTCTGCTTTGTAATTCCTCATTAAGCCAGCTAGGAATAGAAATATCTAACTATTGCTCACCCTATTTATCCTTTTCTTGTTGACACATGGAGCAGACAATATTTGAATCATGCATTTAAAACTTCTTCACCTTTATCTTCCTTTTCTTCATCTTTCTCTCCATCTTCCTCTATATTTTCATTCTTTTCCTTTTCATGCATTTCTGTCACTACATGAGTTGGAGAAGGAGTTCTTTCATGCATCTCTTCTTTCTCTAGGGATTTCTCTCCTTTATCCTTGACAGGTGAATCTTCATTTGATACTGAAGAATTCTATAGAATGCTATCAATATTTTCCTCTATACTATGAAGATCCCCATCCCTAAATTCTTTTATTTCCTCACCTTGATGGACAACTGCATCTGTTGGCTCTTTCTCTTCACTATTAAATTCTTGAGTAGGAGAGGCAGAGGTATCATTTTGTTGTTGTTAACAATGGGAATCATGGAGGTACCTTCCTTAGGGGATGGAGTTCTTTCTCTTTGGGCATAAACCTGTGTTTTCTCTTCAGAACTCTCCAAATCTACCAACTGTGGTCCTGTCTCATCCTTTCCCCTAGGAGGCTCATTTTGGTTCCTTGACGCTCTTGTAACTCTTCTCCTCTTGGGAATAGGGAAATCACCCTTCTTTCCCTCTTCCTTAGGTTCCTCTTCTTGCGTAGATTTCTTCCCTTTGGAGATAGTCTTTCTCTTCTTTGAAATGGGCTTTCTTTTCCTTTCTTCTTCAATCTTTGATTGACCACCTTTGATCTTAATTTTGAAAGGAGAACTCACCTTTTCCTTACCTTTTGGGTCCTGCTCCTCCTCAGAAGAAGACTGAGACTCCAAGCTCCCCATTAAGTCATAAGTATACTACTTCCCTTCATTATCTAGCTCCCAGATCTTATGCCTGATCCACAATTTAGTGTATTTGATCACAGGAGCATTAATCCATTCCAATTCTGTTATTTCTTCCTCCATCCAATCAATTTTAGTTATAGGATTATCTTTAACTAATTCATAGTCATGGAGTTGTATCACTTCTCCAACATCATCAATTTAATTTGGGATGACCTTGATACTGTATAGTCTAATCAAGCTGGTAGGCCACGTGGAAAGCTTCTTCTTGAAAACCTCAAATTCATCTTTATAATTGGCCCAATAATCCTCAAGATCGTCCCTATGTCTGAATTCCTTGCTGGTTTTCTTTTGAGCCCTACCTATTCTATCAAATTTGGACCTCTTTGTATGTAAAGAAAGGTTGAGTTTTCCCATCTCTTCCTCATAAAACTGCACTATTTCCAAGGAAGGGCAAGCCTCATCTCCTCCAATCCTCAGTGGGAATTCACTTCCAAAACCAGTTTTGTGCATTTCCTATTTCACAATTGCATCAAAGGCACAAATTTTCCTTGTAACCTCCAAAAGAATGATGTGATCAGTAGGATCCTAGGAAATCTATATGGAGCCCTCAGAAAACCATCAATCTTGATGTAGGAAAATGTGGGAAACTACATGAACCATGCTCCAAACTTTTGAATCAATTCCTTGGTAGCATCAGAGATTCTAGCATGATCTACACCCTGGAGCAACCTTGTAATGTACATGGTGAATGCATCATTCACACTTCTATAACTAGGACTATCCAAATGCAACTGATTGTAGACTTCATAAATTACATCTTGGTCAAAGACTCCCTGAGTGCTTAATCCCTTATATGGATGAAACCTTGCCAAGTCACAGACCAAATAGGATGTCATAGTGAAAGTCTTGGTCTACAACACATTGGAAAATTGCTCATGAATTATCCTACTAATTATTCCTACCCAATGGTAGTTTGTGCCTTGTTCCATTCTGACTATTAGATAAAACATTCAATTCTCAAACATTCTTGCATTCTTCAGATCCATCACTCTATTGAGAAGAGTGATTGCATCATAGTAATCTGGCTTAAATTTAGCTCTAAATAACTGTTTTGACAATCTAGAAATATATGCCTTGGGTTTCTCCAGCCAAGTATTAATAATCTCCAAAGCATTATTTTTATCTTTCTCATAATATTTCTTGGCTATATCAATATCAAATTGCACCACATGAGACCTTTCTAGCATGTCAAATGTATGGGCAACTGAGACAAGAGAAAATTTTGCAAGCACCCTACCTTATGGACTAATTACTCTTTGTGTACCCTGATCATAGTGTCGAGCACATTCCAAGACAAGCTCATAACATTGCATTGTGGAAGGAAAACTGGACACATGAGCCAACCCAGAATATTTCAATCTCCTTACTAAAACTAATGGGTCACCTGTTGCCATTCTTTCCTTAAATTCTTCATAGTCCCATTTTCCCACATTGGTGTTAGTCATCTCTAACCAAATGGAAACAAATTTACTCTCAGTAATATTTCTCTTCATATCTAGCTTGATGCTTTTAGCCTCTGAAATGGGAGCCTCCTCAACATCAGGATCCTTTCCTTTGCTCTTACCCTTGCTAGTAATAGCCTTGCTTGACTCAGCCTACACTCAACAAGAGGTCACAATCAATTCCCATTACAACACAAAAGTTAAGGTTAGTCCATCATAAATAACACATTCATCCTAAAAATAATTCCAAACAATGATCATGATCTCCTAAAATATCATAAACATAACTCTAATATTTTCACCCCTTTGTGAAAATCAAGCCAAGGAGGAAATTTGGGGATTTCATGGCTAGGCAGAAATCGGCAATGAAAGCATAGCTATCGCCCTAAACATCATTTAATCATCATTATAGCTCAAGAAATGGAAATATCAAACCTTAAATCATTCAAACCAATCATAAAATACTGAAATCATGCAATGTTAATTCATCCATTTCTACTATTTCTTCATTCTCAGAAAGTTCGAGGATTTCCATGTGGGGTGGAAATTAGCAATGATAACACAACTTTCGTATTTATATGCATTCTCAGCCAAATGGAAAGGCGACAAAATTTTGGAGATTTCCATATGTGCAAGAATTATGTGAGGTACCGGAATCTCTAAGAATTTCAACTCTTCATAGTTTTGCCCAAATTGATCAAACGATCAAAAATTTGGGAATTTGGCTCAAGTTCTTGTTTGCTTCAAGTTATTCACCTATGAATTAAACTCATTCAAGCACAGTTCAACCGATCTGAAGCAAGAAATCAAAACAAGCTACCCTAGGGTTTGACCATGAATAACTAATCAAAGGTTCAATACACTCATTTATTTAGTAAAATCACAATCAATTCTTCCAAAACCATCAAAGGCAAGCAATCGATTAGACACAAACAGGAAATAACAGCTCAAGCTTGCACTCAAATCATCAATCCATCAACATACAAAACCCTAGATTTGTCGAGCCAAATCACCATCATGCACAACACCAAGTTTAGAGGGTAAACCAAGCAAGGATTGACATAGTTAAATTGCTAAATCAATGGGGAATGGAGACACCAATACTTAGGGGAGGCATCAAAATGGAAAAGGGACAACCCTAGTTTAATCACATATCTCCAAAGATGGAAAAACCAAAGCATGGAATACACATAACACCAGAAAACCATACATACTCGGTAATTAAAAGCAAAGGCATCATGCACATACCATTAATGAAGCAAAACTCAGGAGGGAAGCTAGTGGCAACAAGTTTCAAATTCCAAATAGATGAGAATGATTCCAAGGAGACATCGCCAAAACCAATAATTTCGTTCCAATAATCAAGCTGACACATAACTCCTTAGGATCAAGCTCTTCAAATTTGTTGTGAGACAAATAACATCAATTTTCTAACATAAAATATCTCACAATTCCATTAAATGCAAGCTACAAGATATGTATGATAGGAATAAATGAGGCGAAATGATGGCTTGAACCTATTTTGGGGATCTGATGGGACAACAGAAGTTGGGGATTCAAAGGCGCAAAGGAATCTGTAGAATTCTGCGACATGCCAAAATCTTTGAAATATAACAATATAAGCACCCTTCGGGCATCCAAGAAGCTAATGGAAATCAAATATTTCTGCCCAGGGAGGAAATATCTGAGATTCATAAAAAACCCAAAACCTTCCCCCCAACTTAGGATTTTTCCTATTTTCACAATTTTGAACTTTGAAGGTGACTTCTAAGGATTAACTCATGATCATCAAATTGCAAGAGGGTACCCCAAAGAGAAAGTTCATCAATGAACATGGGTGATTCAGACATAGACCGAGGGACTTATCCCTTAAGGGGATGAAGTTAGGACCCTACAAAATAAAAAAAGGCAAAGAAAAGCAAAGAGGGTCCTTGCTTTTAGTGGGATGTGTGTGCGAAAACTGCACAACAAATGGTGACTCTTGTTGGAGAAATGCTCCAAAACATTTCAATGACAAGCTAGAATCAAGAACCCAAATTCTTTGGTTTTGATCCTCACATTGGGTCATCCACAAAAAGAGTTTCAAAGTCTGTGAACAAACAAGCCTTTTTTATACCAAAGTCAAAGTGTGTGCAAATGTATAAATTTCCCCCCCTCAGTTGCTATAGGAACTAAACTTAGTCCAATCAAGCCATGTTAGGATTCTAACTTCAAAAGTATCCTGGATAGAGTCTCACTACCAGTCAAGCATCCATAGCCATGATGATGTTATCGTTGTGGTCCTCCCAAGCATTGCTCTATTGCCAGCCAGACATCCATAGCCATGGTAGAGATATTTAGATATTCTTGATAAGTTGAATTCATTCTTTTGATATTAAATATTTTCCTTTTCTTTTCTTTTCTAATATTCTTTTATTTTCATTCATTCCTCATTTCAACCTATGAGCAATGAACTTCACACTCAGGGATGAGAACCACAGTGGCATTGAAGCAGAAATAATATTTTTCACTTGACTAGAATTCATAAGAAACCATTAACAACCTTGGGACCTTAATATTTGTGTAGAGATATGTGACCCGAGCACATTCTAGACTCAACTCAACTCAGAGACCTGCCAACCTCAAGCATTGACACATGTGACACCAAATAAAGGATTCCCACCAACTATCCTAGAAGGATGATTAGAGCTTGTAAAAGAAATATTGCAGAACAACCCAAAATAATATAATGATTGTTGTACAGGTGTGACATGCCCATCAAAAAACAAGGACACCCAAAATGAAAAGAAAAACAAAAAGAAAACCTACCCTAGCCAAAGCAAACCTAAACTAACCAAAAGCATAAAAGAAACAAAGCAACAGGAAAAACTACCCTAACCAAAGCAAAAGTAGAACAAAAGAAAGGAAAACTAATCTAAATATTTACAAGGAAAGAGATATGAACAACTCAGTATTGGAAGTAATGCTTCAAATATTTCCCATTGACTAGTAGCAAGACGTCCTCTCCAGTGAGAGTTTTCAAACAAAAAGAATTATCTCCCAGAATCTCTAAAATCTGGGAAGGGCCGAGCAAAATTTTGTCAAATTTTCCATGCTCCCCTTTCCTATCATGTGCTTTATCCCAATAGAGAACCAAGTCAAAGATTCTAAAGGCTTTCACCTTGGCTCTCCTATCAAACCATCTCTTAACTATACCTTGATGTTTGGAAAAGTTTTCTAAAGCTTCATCTCTTTTCTCTTTAAGGTGTAATAGTTTAGCCATGCAAGCTTCACGCTTGTCCCATTCATCATAATATTCATTAATGAACTACAAAGTGGGGATCTTTAAATGGATCAGGAATACTGGCTCCAAACCATACACAATGTGATAGGGAGAAGTTCCTAAAGAGTTATTAAGTCTAGTGCAGTCTGCCCAAAGAGAAATCTAAGTTGAGTGTGCCAATCCTTAGGATTCTTCTCTAATAGCTTAGGGATGACTGTTAAATGGTTCTTATTGGAAGACTCAGCCAAACCATTGCCTTGTGGGTAATAATTAGATGCAAAATTGATGATGATTCCATGATGAAAGGCCCGACTAGAAAATTTTAGTGATGCAAATGTAGGACCATTATCACAAACTAAATCCAATGGGCACCCAAAGCAATTAATTATACCTGATTCAATGAAATTGATTACCACTTCAGAAGTACATTGTTTGCATTCAAGAGCCTTAGTCCACCTAGTGAAATAATCAGTGACAATGAGAATGTACTTGTGGCCTGCAGAAGATTGTGGATTAATTGGACCAATGAAGTCCAATCCCCACTATGCAAATGGTTTTACCTCTATGACCGATTGAAGTGGAAGAGCTTCATACTTCTCTCTGCTTGTTGCAGTCTAATACACATGGAAAGTACTCACATGGTTGTGAGCATCTTTGAACAATGTGGGCCAATAATAACTAGCCCTCAGAATCTGATTTGCAGTGGAGGGTGTAGATCCATGACCTGTGCCATATCTATCATGAAATTATGTCATCACTCTTTCAGCTTCTTCCTTTCCTAAGCTCCTTAAGTAGAAACCCTCATGGTTTTTCTTATACAATACAACTCCCTTTAGCATAAAATTTTCACTCTTCAAATGCAAAGTTATCCTTTGTACCAAATTAAAATGTTCAAGAAATTGTTGGTTCAAAAGATAGTAGATAATATTGTTAGAGCCTTTTTTGGTTGTCTTTCAGGTTCTGGTTGTGTGCCCTTGTTTTTCATGATTTAACTTTAGCTCTGGGGTGTGTTTCATTTTGGAACATGGGTTAAATGGGCTCCCATAAGGGTTGAGCCCAGCGTGCAAGTTTTCATCTCCCCATTGGGGCGGCCTGTGTTAGGGTTTTTCCTAGTTTTTCTCTTCCCCGTTTTTGGGATTTTAGTTCAGTTCCCCTTTCTCTTTTGCTTGCCTTGGTTTTTTCTTTCAGAGTCGGGGGCGGAATAGATTCTTGAACGGAACTAAAAATTTTCCAAAATTTGAAGTTCTAGTTCATGTTCACGCATTCGTCCTGGTTCCGATTCCGCGTGTTTGGTGTTTCTTTTCCTTTCTGCCTTGCGTCGGTCACTGGTTGTTTTCCCAGCTCTGCCTCTTCGCTTGTCTTTTGTTTTTGTTTCCTTTGCCAGGCACGAGACCGAAGTGGAATCAGGTTTTTGAACCCTTCTCATGCTAATGGTTTCAGGTTTTTCTCCAACCCCGGCTCTACTCTCTTTGTTTTCCTTTTGCTTTTGGCGAAGGCGGAACCGGGTCGGGGGTTTGTCTTGGAACTTTTTTCAAGGTTCCTGTTTTCCTTTTGTCTCCGCCCCCATGGCCTTTTGGTCTTGTTTTGGCTCTGGCTCCATATCCACTGTCTTTTGTGGAGGCGGGGGCAGGATCGTTTTGGGTCTATTATTTTCTTTTCTTTCTGGCCGTTTGTTCTTTTCCTTTGGTGACCTGTCTGGCTGGTTCACTCTTCACTTGTGGTTCCCCTAAGCCCCTTACTTCATTCATCACTAGCAATTGGTTGTCATTTTTACCGGCTCTACCTTTCCTTCGGCATGGCTTTTGGTCTTCGGGCTAACTTCTTGGCGACTCTGGATTGTCTCACCGAAGTCTCCGTCGGCTTGTGTTCTTTGTGTCGAGGAGATGTCTCCCCAACCCCTATTTGTTTGGCTAACTGTGGTGGCCCCCTTTTCCCTTCGGTATGTTGGCATCTGTTCGGGATGATCTCTCAGAGAACTCCTATTGGTCTCAATGATAGGAACATTTGGAGGTCTTCAGCATGAGTTATACCTTTCATTGAAAGGTCTCAATGATGTCATCTTGTTACACCGACCGGTGATGGAGGACTTAATGCTTTGGTGAAACTTATATTTCGGTGTGTGCTCTTAGCGAATCTGTTGTGTCTTGCCAATGATATTTTGTGTTTTTCCTTCGGCGTGGGTTATACCTTTCGTTGAAAGGTCTTGGTGATGTCGGCTTGTTATGCCGACCGGCATTTCAGGGTTCTTCGATATGGCTAATGTTGCTTCACTATAGTGTCTCAGTGAACTCAGTGTGTCTTGCCGACGGGGTTCAGTACGTGGCTTTCGGTGTAACCCGATAGAATCTCTATGATGTCTCCCCGATGGTCTGATCCTATGGCGATAGTGTCAAATAAAAAGTGCTTTTCGGTGAGAAAAACCTTAAGCTACAGTGGCATGACAAACATGAGGGGACTTTTGGGGAAAGGAAATGATATCTACAGGAGGTCTCCTCGAGAGTGATAAGCTATAGCGACTGTGAAAAAAATGAAAGGATTGCTTCGGTGTGAGGTGTCCCCCTGTCTTGGTGAATGGAAAGCACATAAAGGAAATACATTTTGATGAATCATTTTGAACCTATATGACATCTCAATGACAATGGCTAATGGATATTTTAAAGGTGGCCATCTGATCATGGACGATCAATGGTCAAGTTTCAAGCTAAGCCACAGTCAAGGTTTCTGCTATGTTCGCACCAGAAGCCTGGTGCATTCATGGCCACAGAGTGTTGGTCACTAGCTCCACCGAACCAACATTCATGGCGAGGTGGCTCTAGTACAAGGATGGCATGGCTCGAGTATGGACACGCGGATTTGGTGGTGGATTTGACATCGATTGCCTGGCTTCTTTCATGCGAGAGTGTCTTTCCTGCAGCCAGAGAAGTAGTTGAAGAACATGGTGATTAGGGTTTGACATGGTGCTGATGTGGCTCTAAGCTGGATGGCATTTCCAGAGCTATTTAAAAGGAACTTTTGAATCATTTGTAGGGGTCTGGGGCCAGAAGTTAGAACAAAAATCTGAAGAGAAGAGCACTAAGTCACAGAGTCAGGTTTTTACCAGATTTTGAGGTTTAGGGTTAGAGTCTGTAAATTGTGAGGTCTTGGACACATGTATGAATCTGAATGTATAGAATGAGATCTTTAAGTCTCTCCTTTGTATTTTGCATATGGATTGTTAATGAAAGTTGATCAAGGATCACTTATTTAATCATTTTAATGTAATGTTTTACTATCTTTTCTGGTTGTTGCTCTTATTCAAGGAATAAGTTAAATGTTTTAATCATATCAGAGATTCATATGTATGATAGGAGGATTTGATAAGTAGTCTTATAGATCTGATCACTAGTTGTGAGACTAATAAGGTTAATCTTGCAAAGACTTTAATGTCCAAAGTAATGTTTCCTTCTATTTGCAGATTATTGTAACTCCTAGCCCAATGGATATGGCATTGATCTAATATATGCTATTTGTCTTTAGGGTTCTAGTCTTCTTTCTCAAGATCAATCATTTTATTTAATCAATCTTGTTTGATGTCTTGCCCTACCTCCTGGTTGGTACAAGTATTGTGTTACTGGGAATCTAGCCATATTTGAGGTTCTCAATACTTGGCATCAGGAGTCATCTGCTATAAAAAGCAATGTCTAGTCTTATTTGAGGCATTGTGTGGGTATACCCGCCCTGGTTCTACAGAGCCTAAAGTGCAAAAGATCTCAGTCTTTGACTGAATCTTGTCAATTGGTCTAGGTCCTCCGAGCTTCCCTTGACTGGAGATGGCTACTCCATAGGTAGAATAGGAGACCAACCTAGTTGCTCATTAAAAACAACCAACAAATATCATCATACCAATCTCCTGGGGACACATCTTGGAGGTGGTAGTGCTGATCTGTGAGATCAGGACCCATTTCATCCATTGTTTTGGTTAGCCCTTGTCCTCTTACCAACTTCATGGGCTGAATCTCAATGTCATATTCCTACAACATGGTTACCCACTTAGCTCTGTGTTCTCTCAATTCATTTTGCATCAACAAAAACTTAACTACACGATCAAGAACTATTGCAAATACCCTGTTACTTAGAATATAATGTATGAACTTCTTTACAGCTCTAACTAGGGAATAGGCCTACTTTTCCACACTCAGGTACCTTAATTTTTCATCCTTTAAAGGAGCACTCATAAATGCTATGGGATGCTCATTCCCTTGATCAGACTTTTGGGTCAACATACTAGCATAGGAGTGGTCGAAAGCAAATGAATATATAAAAAAAGGTTTGGAATAGTCTGGACTCACCAATACTGGAGCTTCAACAATGGCTCTCTTAATTTCTACAAATTCTTCATTCACTTCTACACTTCATTCAATTTTTTCTTCTTGCTTTAGCATTGCATTCAATGGCTTGACTACTTTTGCAAATCCAGTGATGAACTTCCTTACGAAGTTAATTTTTCCAAAGAATGATTTCATTTCCTTCTTACTAGCAGGTGGTTGAATCTTCAATATAGCTTCCACTCTTTCAGGATCAATAGCAATTCCTCTCTCTGACATAAGATGTCCCAACAGTTTTCCTTTAGTAACTCCAAATATACATTTATGTTGATTAAGTGAAATGCCAAATTCTCTACACCTCTGAAACACTTTGCACAAGTCTTCTATGTGATCACCTCTCTTCTTGATAAAGAATATCAAATCATCCATGTAAATAATTATGCACTTACCAATGATGTCCTTAAAGGAAATGTACATGGCTCTCTAGAATGTTGCTCCAACATTAATCAGCCCAAAGTGCATTCTCCTATAAGCAAAAGTTCCCCATTTTGTGTTAAAGGAAGTTTTATGCCTGTGCTCATATTGTACCATGACCTGGTTATATCCAGAGCACCCATCTAGAAAAGACATCATTTGAGATCCATTAACAATTTGAAGCACTTCATCCAATGAAGGAACTGGATAATTATCTTTTTCTGATGCCCGATTAAGGTTCCTAAAATCAACACACAGTCTGATCTCTCCATTTTTCTTTCTCACTGGAACCAAATTTGCAACCCAGGTTGAGTGCCTTACCGGGAATATAATATGAGATGAAAGTAACTTATGTACCTCATTTTGAATTACTAGCTCCAACAAGGCATTAATTGGTCTTTTCCTTTTCGTGAAAGGTCTTGCTCCTGGCTTGAGAGGAATTGTGTGTGTAATAATTGAAGTGTCATATGTCTTCAAATCTTCATAACTCCATGCTATCACATCCTAATATGTATACAAGGCATCAATGATTCCTTTTCTCTCCCCTGGAGTACACACTTTACCAATAAAGACATTCTTGATATCATCTTGATTCCCGATGTTGTATGTTTCACATTGACTACTAATGGACTCCCTAGCATCTTGCTCCTAATATTTTATTCTATCAAGATAAAAAATCCTCTCCAGCTGTACCATTCCACTTGGAATAGTATTAGTCTTCAAATTGATGACCCCTTCTAAGTCCATTTCTACTTCTTGAGGCTCAACTTCATCAATAATCTATGAAGTAAACACATTAGAGCTTGTGATAAAATCTAAGATATGCTTTTCATCTTCAAACACTTGAAAGTTAGTCACATTGTTAGGTTTATGAAGGTACTAGAGTTAACTCCATAGTGAACTTCTTCAAACCAGAGAGGGACAATGGCTGCAAGGTACTAGCTACCTGAGCCAGAGAGTCTGCAGTTTGGTTTTTGTTGTAGGATATCAACTGAATATTAAAGGCATCAAATCCCTCAATAAGGTCCCATACTCTATGCCTATAATTGGTTATTCATCTATCATGGCATGAGTATTGCTTTCTAACCTACTTAGCCACTAACTCAAAGTCCCCAAATACTTGCAAAATCTTAACCTTCTTCCTCGATGCCATAAGTAACCCATGAATCAAAGCCTCATATTCAACTACATTATTGGTACAATGAAATTGAAGTCTATGAGTAGTGAAGAAAGTTTTACCTTTAGGACCGATTAACTCAAATCCTGCTCCAACACCCTGCTTTGATTTGGACCCATAAAATCTTAGTGTCCAACAACCAACAACTCCAAATCTTTTTTTTTTGTCTTTTGTGTTGTTACTACTAGAGGGTTCTCCAGAATCCACTATCCTCTTTCCTTTGGGATCCTCTTGAGTATTCTGTATATTAATTTTGACTACTGGAGTGGGGTTAATGCACTTTTGTACATGTTCTACTGTTGTCTGGCACAAGCAGCATTCCAACTCTGAGTGAGAGGCGTTGTGAACTCTACACCAATTAGGTAAAAGTAGTTCTTCAAAATTCATATCTCTACCTAGATGAATATGATCCTTTATACACTTCTGGATTAATTCTTTAAAATTTTCTAGCAAAATGAGTTGGTAATCTTCAGGATCATCATCATCTTCAACTAGTTCCACCAGGGCTCTAGTGCTACTAGACTCTACTATAAAATCAATAGGTGTGGTATGTAGCATAAATATTTCTTCTACATTTGACTCTTCGACAGGGGTTTCCAGCACATAGTTACCCATGCTTACTTCTGATATCAATATTTCATTAAAAGTATTCTGATATTTTGTGATTACATACTTCATCTTAGGCTCTCTCTCTATCATGATTTGATTCGGCACTCCCTTCCAAGGAAGCCACATATGGGACTGGTTAGTTGATACATATCCATTTAAGGCCTTAGTGAAGTCTCTTCCCAAAATCAGACCATAAGTGTTAGGTATGTTTGCTACCTGTATATTAATGACTTGTTGAATTATGGGATCTGAAGCAATTTACATAGGAATCATGTTTAGCTCTCCTACTACATTTACTTATGTTCTATCTAGTTGAGTGACTTTCTTTTGAGAGACAACAGGGGTATTGCCTAAGGCTCTACAGACAGCAAAGGGCATCGCATTCATGGAAGCACCTAAATCTAGCAGACAATTGTGCAAATTCTTCCCAAAGAGACAAATACAAATAAAAAATGGAGTTTCTATTCTACCTTGGAATAAAGTTAGGGGGGTATCAACCTGAGCAACTTGACTTCTATCCTTTTCTTTCCCTTTGTCTCTAGGTTGTGTTTGAACTTTCCCTTGATCCTTTGATATTTGAGAGTTAGGTACTTTATTAGTTGTCCTGCTAACTGTCCTATATTGTGATACCATATTTGTACTATCAGCTCTTAGGACTACATTCCTAATGGCAGGGACTCTTAACACTTCAAATGCAGAAAGACTTACCTTTAGCTTCTTAAGTTCTTTTGCAACATATGCAGCCAACTGCTCTGTGCTCATGTCAACAAAAGCCTCCCTGAGAAATTCCACCACCTTATCCTTTTTGGTATCTACACTCTTCCCTTTTGATGTCCCAGCTTGTTCCTATCCTTCATTTGATAAATATTACTTAGGCACATGTGGATATGTTGGATTATTACTAGCATTGGGATCAGGAGGTATGGTGAAGTTATTTAGATGGATGGAAGTGGTAAATGGGCCTCCAGCTTGTGGACCTTTGGTTGGCCTATCTCTTAAATCATATTTCTTGATTGGCCTTTGGAACATCACCTCTTCAACATTAGCTTCCTCTTCATCCAAAGGGGCATTATCATTCTCAAGATTTTCATTAAACAACTATGTAATCTCATCTCCATTGCACACTTGATGTGCCTCCTCCTCAGTCTTGCTTGATTCTTCTTTAGTTCCATTTTCCTCACTTCGTGGGAAAGGAGCATGATTTAGCACCATCATAGGTGAGTCATAAGGAGTGGATGGTACTAACTCCTGATTGTTAGCATTATTTTGTACCTCATATTGAAAGATAGATGTAGTGGTCTAGAATTCAGGGTAGTCTAACTCAGAATGTTGACTTGTCTTATGGAGTCTACACCAACCCGATAAAGTAGCCTCAACCAGATACACACCACTCGAAGGATTTTCTTGATTAGTTGGTTGATCCAATGGGGTAGGGAAACCTCCATTGTTTGGCCTCATATTCCATGTATTGTTTTGCCTAGGTGGTTGTCTTATGTCAAATCCTTGTCCACCTTCCTGACCTCTATCAAAAAATATCCTAGAAGATTGTCCTTTGTCAAAAAAAATTCCTTTGTCAAAATTTTGTCCTTTGTCAAAATGTTGTCCTTGATGGCTCTTGATTTTCTCTATTGTAGTTAGATTGCATATTCCTTTGAGTAGCTTGGAGCTAACTATTCTAATTTATAAGATAGGTGACCTCCATATTCATCTTTTTCACCTATTCAGTCAGCTCATCTAATCTCTCCTTGTTAGGATTACTATATGGAGCCTGGTTCACATTGTTCTGAGGATATCTCACTGCTACACCAGTGCTTAATGACTAGTTCAATACTTCAAAGTTTTGCAAATAAGTGGGGAAACTAGCCTATGGTTGTGGATGAATGGGCTTATTAACACTTTGCTGAGGATAATTTTCCATTGGTGGGATTTGATTTATAGGAGCACCTAGATGGGGAACTAGAGGAAGTTGAGGTATTGGATTCATAACAGGAGAATGATTGGTAAGAGCCTAATTGAGAGCCTGAACTTGCCTCAGGTGAGCGATAGGTCCTAATGATGGTAAAGGGCCAGATAAGTGTTGTCTTAAATTTTTGCTAACCTTGGTAGCCTCTATGTATGCACCAAGTAAGGTAGTTGGAGGATTGGGTCTCCACTTTAGAAAGGTGGTTGTCAAGCTATCAAGACCCTCATAATAGACTTCTAAAGTAGTGGCATCATCTATAGCATAAGGGGCTTGCAACCTAGTATATGATTGATGAAATCTATTATTGAAAGACCCTATGAGCTCATTAAATTCCCTCTTGACTTTGGTAAATTGCATATACAACTCATTAGCACTAATGGGAATCTTGAAATTTTGCAAAAAGGTAGTTTCTAACTCAGTCCAATTATGAATTGATTTGGTAGGAAAATAATTATAACAATAAAATGCATCTTCTCCTAGGGAATAAGGAAAGATCCTACATGCAAAATCTTCATGGTTAATTCTCCTATCCCTAAGACATGTCTGAAAAATCCTAATGTGTTCCTCTACAATCCTATTAGGATCATTAGTATGGAACTTGGAATATAAATGTTCAACATTCTTTGGCATGACATTGTAGTTTTTGAAGGATAATGGAGAGAGATTATTAGCAAGGAAAGACATTGGTGGAGGTGGGGGTGGTAAAGGATGATTTATGGCTGGTTGAGGCTGTTGGATGGGAATGGCTTCAAAATTAGACAAAGATAGACTTGATGAAGATGAGGATGAAGGAGATGATGGAAGTGGTTGGGTGGATGATGATTCTACCCTTCTTTTGGTCCTTCTTGACCTGGTAGGAGCTTGCAACTCTTGAAAATATTCTTCTCTTAGTGTGGATCTGGTTCTTCTTTAGAATCTTTCAGGAGAAATGGCAGACAAAACATGATCCAACTTTCTTTTTTAGACCCTCCTTCTACTGCCAATTTGTTGATAGTGCTTTCTGCACAACTCAGAAAAAATATAATATTCTATCTCTCTTGAAAGGTAAATCTCTATCAACAAGCCTCAAGAAAAAACCCCAAGGTCTCTAATGTTAGGTCTTGACAATGCATAAACAACTCAGTGATAATGTGAAAATGTTGGTAATCACAAAGGGACCTTACAAAACAAATGTTGGAACTTTCAAACTTATCAGATTTTGCAATATGATGATACTTGAATTCCTAATTCTAACTCAGATCTCAAAGAAATAGAAAAAGATAAAAGGGTTCACAGAGATTCTAAAACTAAACTAACTTCTAAGACCAATAATGTAAACTATTAAACACTCAAAGTGGACCAATCCTTTAAAACTAATTCCTGCTTAACTAAGACTTAATTTTCAATTTCACAAAAATAGAGCAATCTTCTAAGGAATTAAATATTTTTATATCATGAAGCATCTATTCAAATAAACCCAATTCTACAATTAAAATGAATAAATACCTACAATTGAACTCAACACACAAATTTTAAGCCCAGGCTAACTTTACACAACTTACAATCAACAGGTTGCTAAAAGTATGGACCAAGGATTTCTCAAACACTTTAACTATCAAACCATAAACACCATTGCATCACTTCTAAATCTAAATTCTAATATTTAACTGATAATCTTAAAGAAATCTCAAAGAGATGAAAAAACAAGAACCATGCAAGATAAAACAATACAAGAAAGAGCACCAAATCACAATGTCTTTACTTATATTGAATCACCCAATGTTTGCAACAATTCCAGTATTCAATGTAACAACACTTGATCTCATACAATACTAACTCCTAATTCTAGAACTTGCAACTATCACTTGGCTTTTCTACCTTCTAACACCTATAAATGAGGCAAAATTCCCAATTTATAGCCACGTTGAAACTAGGTTGGCTCAATTAGGGTTAGAATAAGGTCGGGCACAATATGTCAGCCCAAAAGCTTCCTTGAATACAATAATAATTTCTTGCATTTAATATGTGGGCTCATTCTAGATCAGCCTAGACTCTCCAATGTAGATCACTCCAATGCATGTAGAGGTTAGAGGAAGAAAGACATAAAAGGTCCTAGATAAATGGGAAGCACAAATATCAATGTAACCATTCATTAACTGGCCCTTTATCCTTATCTTGACCCAATTTATCTTTCACCCTAAGAAAAATTATCTCCAAGTTGGCCAGTGGTGGAGTAATCAATATTTTAAATCTTCTTTCAATTGATTTAATCTCCTCCGTTGAATCCTTAATGACCTTATCCCAATCTACCTTGAGATCCTGAAATTTTTCCATCATAGTAGTATAGGTAGCCGCATCATCCAAATGATGGGTGGTGATTGGGCCATCATCAATTGGAGCATAAACCTCATGCCACCATTTTCTTAATTGTTCAAGGCTCAAATTTTTTGGTGCAAACTTCTTTCTTCTAGTCATCACTTCAAAGAATGAGATGCATCTATTATAAATGTCATTCAATTCATTCCCCACCTACTAACCTTGTTTATGAATTTTCTTCAGAACTCTCTGCTTGATTTTCAAGGCCTCATACCACTCCCAAGGTTTTGAAACCTTTGAGGAAGGAAAGATTCCATCACTTATTAACTATTCCTAAAAATAATTCATGATTTTCTTTGTTTTCTACAGGAGAAGGTCCACATCAGCTTTATCTTGTGCCAATAAATTCTACAACCACTCAACTGATCTGTGTGCATCTCCACCAGTTGATAGAATTTCCTTAAGCAGGTTGTCTCCTCTGAACCCTACTCCTTGTAACCATTCATGTGTAGCCTGTGTAGATATTTTCATCTTTTCAATCTCACTAACTGTCTCCTTAGGTAATAAACTACCTGCAGATGAAGAAGAACAAACTTGGCCAATGGATTGCAAAGGTTTCATGAGAACTTGTAGATATTTCTTTACCTTCTCATTTTCCTTCTTCAATCTTTCCTTAGCCTACACTTCTTTATCCAATTTTTCCAAAATTGTGTCAATGGACCCCTTGAACTCTTCCAGTTCTTGTCTTCTAGAGGTAGGCCCCAACTTTAATGTTTGAATGATGTAATCTTGAGGAGTTACTTCATCCTTATTTTTATCTACTGTAGGATTGGAAATATGAATCACCCTTTTTCTTGATTCATCCCTATCAATTCTAGAAATAGTTATGGCATTCTTCTTTGTTTTACCTTTTCGAATGTTAGCCAGTAAATCATCCCAACTCAGTGGAGTATCATCTATAACTACTTGCCTGCTTTGTAATTAATCATTAAGCTAGCTAGGAATAGAAATATCTGACTTTTTCTCACCTTGTTTATCCTTTTCTTGTTGACCAATGGAGGAGTCAATATTTGAATCATGCACTATAAAAAATTCTTCACCCTTATCTCCCTTTTCTTCATCTTTCTCTCCATCTTCCTCTGTATTTTCATTCTTTTCCTTTTCATGCATTTTTGTCACTACATGAGTTGGAGAAGGATTTCTTTCATGCATCTCTTCTTTCTTTGAGGATTTCTCTCCTTTATCCTTGATAGGAGAATCTTCATGTGATACTGAAGAAGTCTGTAGAATTTTATCAATATCTTCCTCCTTAGTGTGAATATCCCCATCCCTAAACTCTTTTGTGTCCTCACCTTGATGGACAACTACATCTGTTAGCTCTTTTTCTTCACTATGAAATTCTTGAGTAGAAGGAGAGGCAAAGGTATCCTTTTGTTGTTGTGTAACTATGGGAATCATGGAGGTACCTTCCTTCAATAAACCTTCCTTAGTGGATGGAGTTCTTGCTCTTTAGGCATAAACCTATGTTTTCTCTTCAAAACTCTCCACATCCACCAACTGTGGTCTTGTCGCATCCTTTCCCCTAGGAGGCTCATTCTGGTTCCTTGATGTTCTTGTTACTCTTCTCCTCTTGGGCACAAGGGAATCACCCTTCTTTCCCTCTTCCTCTGGTTCCTCTTCCTACTTAGATTTCTTCCCTTTGGAGATAGTCTTTCTCTTCTTTGCAATGGGGTTTCTTTTCATTTCTTCTTTAGTCTTTGCTTGACCACCTTTAATCTTAATTTTGAAAAGAGAACTCACCTTTTCCTTACCTTTTGGGTCCTGCTCCCCCTTAGAAGAAGACTAAGACTCCAAACTCCCCATCAAGTCATAATAATACTACTTCCCTTCATTATCTAGCTCCCAGATCTTATGCCTGATCCACAATTTAGTGTATTTGATCACAGGAGCATTAATTCATTCCAATTTTGTTATTTATTCCTCCATCCAATTAATTTCAAATATAGGCTTATCTTTAGCTGATTCATAGTCATGGAGCTGTATCACTTCTCCATCATCATCAATTTGATCTAGGATGGCCTTGATATTGTATAGTCTGATCAAGCTAGTAGGAAACCCATAAATTGTTTTCCTCAAAACCTCAAATTTATCTTTACACAATAATCCTCAAGGTCGTCCCTGTGTCTGAATTCCCTGCTGGATTTCTTTTGAGCCCCACCTATTCTATCAAATCTAGACCTATTTTTATGTAAATATAGGTTGAGAGTGCCCATCTCTTCCTCAAAAAATAGCGTTGTGGCCAGGGAAGGGCAAGCCTCATCTCCTCCAATCCTCAATGGGAATTCACTGCCAAAACCAATTTTGTGCATTTCCTTTTTCACAATTCCATCAAAGGCACAAATTTTCCTTGTAACCTCCAAAAGAATGATGTGATCACTAGGATACCTGGGAAATCTATATGGAGCTCTTGGAAACCACCAATCCTAATGTAGGAAAATATGGGAAACTGTATGAACCATGCTCGAAACTTTTGAATCAATCCCTTAGCAGCATCATAAATTCTAACATGCTATGGACCTAGGAGAAACCTTGTAATGTACATGGTGAATGCATCATTCACCCTTCTATAACTAGGAATATCCAAATGCAACTTATGTTAGACTTCATAAATTACATCTTGGCCAAAGACTCCCTTAGTGCTTAATCCCTTTTGTGGATTCAACCTTGCCAAGGCATAAACCAAATAGGATGCCATAGTGAAAGACTTGGTCTATGACACATTGGACAATTTCTCATGAATTATCCTACTAATTCTTCCTACCCAATGGTAGTATGTGTGTTGTTCCATTTTGACTATTAAATAAAACATCCAATTCTCAAAAATTCCTTTATTCTTTAGGCCCATAACTCTATTGAGAACAATGATTGCATCATAGTAATCTGACTTAAACTTAGCTTTGAACAACTATTTTGGCAATCTATAAATATATGCCTTGGGTTTCTCCAGCCAAGTATTAATAATCTCCAAAGCCTTATTTGTATCCTACTCATAATATTTCTTGGCTATATCAATATCACATTGCACCACATGAGACCTATCTGGCATGCCAAATGTTTGGGCAACCAAGACAACAGAAAAGTTTGCAAGCACCTTGCCTTGTGGACTAATTACTCTTTGTGTACCCTGATCATAGTTTCGAGCACATTCCAATACAAGCTCATAACATTGCACTATGGAAGGAAAACTAGCCACATGAGCCAACCCAGAATCTCTCAATCTTCTTACTAAAATAGATGGGTCACTTGTTGCCATTCTTTCCTTAAACTCTTCATAGTCCCATTTTCTAACATTAGTGTCAATCACCTCTGACCAAATGGAAACAAGTTTACTCTTGGGAATCTTGCTCTTCATATCCAGCTCGATCCTTTTAGCCTTTGAGATGGGAGCCTCCTCAACATCAGGATCCATTCCTTTGCTCTTACCCTTGCCAATCATAGCCTTGCTTGACTCAGCCTGCACTCAACAAGAGGTCACAATCAATGCCCATTACAACAAAAAAGTTAAGGTTAGTCCATCATAAATAACAAATTCATCCTACAAATAAGCCCAAACAATGATCATGATCTAGAGTATCATAAACATAACTCTGGGATTTTCACCCCTCACGGAAATTAGCGATGAAAGCATAGCTATCACCCTAAACATCATTTAATCATCATTATAGCTCAAGAAATGGAAATATCCAAACTTAAATCATTCAAACCAATCATAAAATATTGAAATCATGCAATGTTAATTCATCCATTTCTACTATTTCTTCATTCTCAAAAAGTTTAGGGATTTCCACGTGAGTTGAAAATTAGCGATGATAACACAACTTTCCTATTTATATGCATTCTCGAGAAAATGGTAGGGTGATGGAATTTCAGAGATTTCCACATGTGAAGGAATTGTACAAGGTACCCAAATCTCTGAGAATTTTGACTCTTCACGGTTTCACCCAAATTGATCGAACGGTCTCAAATTTGGGAATTTGGCTCAAGTTCTTGTTTACTTCAAGTTGTTCACCCATGACTTAAACTCATTCAAGCACAACTCAATCGATCTAAAGCAAGAAATTAAAAAAATATACCCTAGGGTTCCACCATGAATAACTAGTCAAAGGTTTGATACACTCATTTATTTAGTCAAATCATAATCAATTCTTCCAAAACCATCAAAGGCAAGCAATCGATTAGACACAAATGTGAAATAACAGCTCAAGATTGCACTCAAATTATCAATCCATCAACATAAAAAACCCTATATCTATCGAACCAAATCACCATCACGTACAACACCAAGTTCAGAGGGAAAACCAAGCAAGGATTGGCATAGTTAAATTGCTAAATCAATGGGGAATGGTGACACAAATACTCAGGGGAGGCATCAGAATGGAAAGGGGACAACCCTAGATTAATCACAGATCTCCAAATACAAAAAAAATCAAGCATGGAATACGCATAACACAATAAAACCATACATACTCGACAATTAAAAGAAAAGGCATCATGCACATACCATTAATGAAGCAAAACTCAAGAGGGAAGCTAGTGGCAATGAGTTTCAAATTCCAAATAGATGTGAATGATGCTAAGGAGACGTCACCAAAACCAATAATTTTATTCCAACAATCAAGCTCACACACAGCTCCTTAGGATCAAGCTCTTCAAATTTATTGTGAGACAAATATGATCAATTTTCTAGCATAAAATCTCTCACAATTCCATTAAATACAAGTTGCAGGATACTAACGACGGGCATAAATGAGGTGAAACGACAACTTGAACCTATTTTAGGGATCTGATGTGAAATGAAAGTCAGGGATTCTAAGGCACAAAGGAATTCAGAGAATTCTACTAGACATTAAATTTTGCGACATGCCAAAATATCTTAAATACAAAAATATAAGCACCCTTCAAGAATCCAAGAAGCTAACAGAAATCAGAGATTTCCACCTAGGGAGGAAATACTTGAGATACATGAAAAACCCAAAACCTTCCCCCCAACTTAGGATTTTTCCTATTTTCACAATTTTGAACTTTGAAGGTGACTTCTATGGATTAACTCATGATCATCAAATTGCAAGAGGGTCCCTAAAGAGAAAGTTCATTAATGCACATGGGTGATTCAGACATAGATCAAGGGACTTATCCCTCAAGGGGATGAATTCAGGACCCTACAAAAAAAACTAAAGCAAAGCAAAGCAAAGAGGGTCCCTGCTTTCAGCGGGGTGTGTGGGAAAAAAAATGCACAACAGTGTGCACCTAGGGAACTAAAGAGGACCGAAAAGAAATCTGGAAATTTTACAAATCTCATTTTGAGCTGACTAGGACTCATTCACCACCTTGGGTGAATCAGTCCCAGGTAAGAGTTTTCTGCCCATAAACTTTTTTCTGCCAACTAGGTGTCTAGATCTGCCTTTAACTCAAAATGCCACCTTATGAGGGACTCATTCACCATGCATGGCGAATCATTCCACTTTCAATTTTTTGTGATTTCAAGTTTCTATTATGCACCTTGACACCTATACAACACTTTCTGATGGAAACCCGAATCAAGATCTTAGAAAATACCTGCAAAACAACTTAAAATTGTTTGTCTAATGGGGGTTTACCTTGGTCAAACCCCTAGTTGGGTAATCAAACCTTAAATGGACAAAAATCTACGTAAAACCCTAGCCTTAGGTGTGTTAAAGACTAGGAAAGTCTGAAGTATTTCAAAAACACTATTCTATTGTGCTAGAATAAGAAATGCAAATGTGATTTGAGTGATGCAAGACCTAAACCATAGAAATCCTACAACACATCAAAAATAGAGATAAAATGACATGTAAATGGAATGTAAATGAAATGAAAACCTTAATTTGAAGATAGAGAGAAAATGGAAGATGGAATCACTTTGAAAACAAGTCTTGAGGTGTGATTTGATGGCTAGTTGCATCTCCTCAACCTAGATTTCTCCATGATTCACCATAGGAATCCATCATCAATCCTTCGAAATGTTGAATCTTGATCAAAAAGTGAGCTTCAAGACCTGCAACAAACCCTAGTTTTGCTGCCCTAAACCTCAACTTTTCAATGAAACTTGTTGTAGAAGACTTGACTTTAGAATTTGCTTTTGTGAAATGACTAAAAGATGTGTAAAATGACTTAAAATGAGTATTTGTAAACAAAAACACCTAATTTTCCTATTATTTAAACCTAAGAGGATGACATTCATCAAAAAATTAAGTTGATTTAATTGAAATTTCCCTCAAAAGGAACTCATTCACCACCCTTGGAAAATGGGTCCCACCAGAGGGGACTCATTCACCCAAGGTGGCAAATGGGTCCAACCAGTGGTTTGTGAAGGTGGGTTTTTGGTATATGGATGAATTGAATGTTGTTTGTCAAGATTTAACTGATTTCTCAAGTGAAATGGGCCTCCAGATAAAAAATAATGGGTCTTAGGGGCCTATAAATGTTGTTTTGAAGAATGAATATTGTAAGGGTACTCAAAATTAGGTCTAATGAGGCATGAAATTATCTCTTTTCTCAAGAGTTACCAATTTTCTACGTGACATTTAGCCCTCACTTTTTGTGCCCATATGACTCTTCATGCATATGTAAGCTAAAGGACTCTAAATAGTGCATTTTATTACATAAAAGGATACTCATTTAAAAGATGGGAGAATGAAGCCCCCAATGTAGTTATCTGCAAAACCACATCATTAGGAACCACATCTTGCAACACTAATTTGTTAATTGTCAAAAAATCCTTTTGTCTAACTACTAGGAATCCAATTTGAGGGTGGATCTATGCCCCTCCTTGATTCTGCTTGCTTTACGGAGGTGGAATCAAGGTAGTAATCTAGCCACGTCGAAGAAGGAACATCATACCGCAGGGCATTTCCAAGTACCATACCACATAATGATATATGATTGATGATTTCGAGTGCGGAATCACGATTCCAACACATCAAGTGGTATAAAAAATGGATTACCCTAGCTCCAGTTATGTTGATTTGAAGAAAAGATGCTTTATTAACTCTTAAGGAAAAATAACCCTAATTTAATGCATAAGAGTAAAGATGATAAAAAGAAGTTAAAAGAAGTAGAAGAGAGTAATTTTTTGCTTACTATTGCAATTTAATCTTCTTGTAGCTTGAGAGTGATGAGTGAGATGAGAATATGCTGAGTAGACATGATTACACACCTTCGCAGCTAGATGAGCTTCGTGAGTAGGTGGCACATGACGAGCTATATTATGAGGTGAGTCGATTATGCAATTTTTTCCTTGTGATTTTGTAATAATGTAATGATTTTTAATGCATGGATAGGTTAATTTAGGATGTTGGAAAAAAGTTTGCAAAGTGTCCCCTTTTTTTGCAAAGTGTCCCATTTGTTTGCAAAGTGTCCCATTTGTTTGCAAAGTGTCCCTTTTGTTCACAAAGTATCCTAGAAGGGTTCTAAAGTGTCTAGGGCTATTAGAAAATCACACTATATTTACTTTAGCAAACTTGCATGATGAAATATGTAAGAATTGAAGAGATAAGATGAATTTTAGAGCATTTTGTGATGAATTTGATAGGTCCTTGTCCGGTCGTGATAGCAGCTAGGGGGAGACAAGTTACTTTTATGAGAGATCACGCTTCAGCACTATCGAAGCAAAGACAAATAGGTAGTAGGTATCTATTGGGAATATCTTATGCCACCTATGAGATACCATGACACCATGCTTATGGCCCTGTGTGAGCATTGGGATGTTCATACCTGTATGTTTCATCTTCCCACTGGGGAGATGACCATCACACTCGAGGATGTACATTGTATTCTCTGAGTTCCTATTCGGGGAGAGCGGGTATATTTCCAGGGTGATCGGTCATTCTGTAAGAAGAAGGTGGACATGCAGTATTCCCTAGGCGGACCTATTCATGATGAGCGTGTTAGAGCACAAATCAAACTTCCCATGCTTCTATATTCTCAAGCTCTTGTTTTTAGATAAATTATGATGAACACAGTGGCTCTTATTCTCAATCTTGATGAACGAGTGTGACACTTAGATGGAGGATTGGTACATTTTATTCAAGGGATGTACAAGGACAAGACAATCCATTCTTGGGGCCACTACATTCTAGCACACTTATATTATGATCTTGGCCATTTTGTATTTTGAGAGATCAACAATATGGTGCATTGCATGCTTCTACAGGTGTGGTGCCTCAAGCATATCACATGCACTAGGCCTATCAGATTCCCTTGGGCTATAGTTGTAGGATATCCATGAGCATTCAACTATCCTTTGTGATGCTTGTGGCATTACATAGATTTACACATTTGGAGGGTGAGGTTTGACTGGTTGGAGGGAGACAAGATCTTGTGGAGACCTTATCTACTCACTTTATAATGGCCAGATCCCACAGGATAGCTGCAGAGGATGTAGATTTATAGGTTTTTAGCTAGGAGGCATGACTATGTTGTACAAAGTTTCTATTATGGGAAATTCATGCAACAATTTAGGCAGGTGCAAACACCATCGAGGGCATGCCCCTTCATTAGGTGATTAGTGCAGAGTGCCTGGAGGCTAGGTGATATTGTTCAACTTACTATAGATCATGTTCATGAGAGTGATTCTAATGATTCAAATCATGACTAGCCACCAACGTCTGACACTGATGATATCAGTAGCACAAATGAGCATGAGGAGTGTTGTTTAGTGACATGACCAGCTCCTGTGTTCCACATGGATGTCCCTATAGGTGATGCAAGACCAGGACCAGATGAGGGAGATGAGCCAGAGGATAGAGCGGAGGATGTATGATACAAAAAAATAGACATATTTACTAATGTTATTGATGATGAGTATAATTCAGAGGCCAATCCTAACTATGAGGACTAGGATGGAGGAGAGGAGGAGGAGGAGGAGGATTATAAGGAGGATGAGTATTATAAGGAGGAGCCACCCCTGAGTGAGGGTGATGAGGTAGCTACTGAGGATTGGTACAAGCATAGAGAGTCCTCTCACACTGACGGGACTAGATCATGTGCAGTAGCTATAATAAACATCGATACTCAAAGTCAGAGAGAGGCTAGCACATCCTCCATGTCCCCCATAGAGGATGAGGCTAATATTCCTCATTCGTCTAGAGACATAGGTGATGATTTTTTTGATTTTATGCATGTACTTGAGTATTTATGCTTTGTTTATATGTATATATATCAAGATGATGTTTATTGATTGTGTACCTTGTCTATCTTGTAGGAGTGACAAGATACTGGCAAGAGTTCTATTGTTAGGCTATCATGGAGATAGTGCCTACATCCATCAATGAGGAGGAGATGGATCTTAACTACATGCCCCCACTGATCATGGAGGAGGAGCCAAAGTTGCTCAAAAATTTTGCAAGGCTATAGGCAACATACGAGAGCATGTGGATATGACTCCATCAAGTTGATAGAGCAGGACAGTCATCACAAACCTTAGTAGAGGTTGAGACTGCATGTAGAGCTAGCACAGGTACAAGCAGAGAGGGATCAAATGGTAGAGGAGCATCTTGTGGTTGTTGGTCAAGTATAGGGTCTAGAGTATGCACTTAGACTCAGTAGTTTGCGGTCACGATCACACACGACCGTCTCACAACATCCAGGGACTAGATCATGAGCACCAAAGCCTGAGGGGTCTAGCTCTCACAGACCTTTTTTATTTTGTATATGATATTGAGATGTATATAAAACTTTGATATATATAGACATGCACATTTTGTGTTATTATGATATGTCTCTTTGTGTTTGAATGTTAAATGCAATGTGATTAATTCAATAAGTTATGGTAAAAGTATTCAATCAATGTCTACATGATTTAATAGGATAAATGTGATGTAATGTAAAACGTATTTCAGTTTCACTTTAGATACAACATTGATGATTGGAAGAATATGTTAAATTAAATACACCTATAACTCATATAAGGATCTAACTTAACATAAGATGAGGGTGAATAGTATGAATCCTAAAGTAATTATAAAACGGACTTAAATAATTACCTTAGTGTTCAAGACAAACACAAAATTAGGTGTGAAGAATGAAGTAATGTGAAATTTATTTAGAATTATATCAAATAACTTTAGACAACACTACTTTAACAATCATACTATTCAAAGAGATTAGAGGAAATACTAACGCAAATGCCCGACATTAATAGGTTCCTTAAGGGGTGTTCCATCAAGATCTATTAAGACATAAGCACTAGACCCATAACTAGTATCTACTATGTAAGGTCCTAACCAGTTAGGGATGAATTTATCCTTATCTTCATTTTCAACATTGGTATTACATTGATTCGCATAAAGAAAAAAATCAACCTTATGAAACATTAGAGGAATGACATGATTATTTTTTCATTGTAATTGTTTGATGTAAACTTGGAGATGCTCAAGAGCATTAATGCACTTTTCATCGAGCATCTCAAGTTTGTGCAATCATTGTTCTTTATAAGTGTCATCGTTAATAAGGTCTTGGAGATCAATTCGCAATGTAGGAATTTCTAACTCCAAGGGCATGATCGCATTAGTGCCATAAATGACGTTATAGGGTGTAGTTCTTATTGATAATCTAACACTCATTCTATAAGCCCAAAGCATGTAATGTAATTGCATATGCCAATCCTTATGATGTTTGTTAATAGTTTTCTTTAGAATTTTTTCTAGAATTTTATTAGTACTTTTAGCTTGTCCATTAGATTGTGGATAATATAGTGTTGAAAAACGATGTTGAATGTTGAACGTTTCAAGAAATTTATTGGCTTCTCTATTCTTAAATGGGGTTCCATTGTCTATAACAATTGCATAAGGAAGTCCAAAGTGAGAAATGATGTGTTCCAAAATGAAATGACAAATTACTTTAGCATTTGTAGATCGAAGAGGAATAGCTTCTACTCATTTCGTGAAATAGTCTATTGTGGTGATGATGAACGTATGTCCAGTAGAAGAGGGAGGTGGAATTTTTCCAATAAGATCCAATCCCCATACTGAGAATGGCCAAATGGAAAATTGGGCATGGAGGTCAGAAGCAGGAGCATGGATCATATTGTTATGTTCTTGACATTTGTGACATTATTTAATATAAGCAAAGCAGTATTTCTCCATATGTCTCCAATAATATCCCATATGAATGAGTTTTTTCACTAACAACCATCCTCCAAAATGACCTCCATAGGAACCAACATGAGCCTATTCAAGGGCTATAGGGATTTTAGAATCCTTAAGACACCTTAGTAAGAGACCATTAAAGGATCTTCTATACAACACATTAGCAAGAATCACGTATTTAGTTGCTAGCTTGCATAAAAAATTTCAAGTGTTTGTCATTGTGGGCTTGGGAATAGTACCATCTTTTAAATAATGATAAATTGTATCATACCATTCACACGACTCATCTTGATTTATTGGTAAAATGTCTTCTAATTGAGTATCAATTGAAGGTTTCATGATGGGATGAATAAAAAAGGTAAATTTTGTTGAAAGATCATGTGGGGATATAAGAGAGGTTGCACTTGCCATTGCGCCTGCATGCCTATTATCTTTTTGTGGGATTTTATCAATGGTGAATGATTCAAACTTCTCTAACAATTTCATTGTAAGATCCTTGCATTTTGATAACTTGTCATGTTTAGTTGTCTATGTACCATTGATTTATTTGATAACTAATTGCAAATCACCAAAGATCTTGATATGTTTAGCATCCATTTTTAAAGTAGCTCGCAAACCCACGATTAATGCCTCATACTCAGTTGTGTTATTTGTGCATAGGAAATTTAATTGATAGGACAAGGGAAGAGGTTGTCTGTTAGCTGGAATTAATACCACTCTAGCACTATAACTTGTTCTACAATTAGATCCATCAAAATACAATTCCCATGTTTTAATATCAGCGGTCAAGACACTATCATCAAGAAAGGAATCGTGATTAGGTAAAGTGAGAGGAGAAGGAGCGTCAACTAAGTGATTGGTTAAGGCTTATCCTTTGATTTCTTTTTTGTGAAACAAACTTAAGGTAAAACTCAATTAACAACATCACCCACATAGCTAAGCTTCCAAAAAGGTTTGTTTTATTGAAAATATGTTTGAGGGGATCAAATTTTGTCATGACTTATATTTCATCATTTAGTAAATAATGTCTCAATTTACTAGTAGCGAATACAAGAGCCAAGAATTGTTTTTCAATTGGTGAGTATTGAGTTTCATAATCAATTAAGGTTCGACTAATGTAATAAGCAAGATGTTCTTTTCCATGATCATCTTGTTGAGCTAACAGTGCTGCAAGAGCCTAGGCTAATGAGGCTATGTACAAGATAAATGGTTTTTTTGGCAGGGTAGGTTGTAAAACAAGTGGGGATGCAAGGTATTGCTTTAAACTCTCAAAATCCTATTTACAATCCTCATCCCAATCAAAAGGCACACCCTTTTTAAGAAGATGCGTGAAAGGTAATGTGCAATCAGTTAAAGATGTAACGAAATGGAAAATAGCTTGAATTTGTCCTTGTAATGTTCACAATTGAGAAATGTTCCTAGGAGGTGGCATGTTAATAATTGCATCAATTTTCTTTGTGTCCACCTCAATGCCTCTATGAGATATGACAAACCCCAAAATTTTACCGCTATCTATGCTAAAGACACTTTTTTGGATTTAATTGCATACTATATTTATATATTCATTCAAATATTTTTTGAAGAAAATTTACATTGTCTTGTCTTGTTAAGGATTTAGCTAGGATATCGTCAACATAATCTTCCAAAATTTTGTAGATGTAATTGTGAAAGATCAATGTCATTGCTCATTGATAAGTTGTGTTGGCATTCTTTAAACCAAAGGGCATCACGACCCAAATAAACATTCCCCAAATAGTTGTAAAGGTGGTTTTGTATTAATCTTGAGGATTGATAAGGATTTGATTTTAACCAAAAAATCCATCCATGAATGACAACAAAGCATGTCCAACAGTTGAATCCATGATCATGTCAATATTAGGAAGAAAAAGGTCATATTTTAAAGAAGCTTTATTCAAGTCACAAGAATTTGTGTATATCCTAATACAATTATCAAGTTTAGCAACTGTGAAAATGTTTGAGATCCAAGGAGAATAATCAATAGGTCGAATGAAGCTTTCATCATGGATTTTTTCAAGCTCTACTTTAACATGCAAAGCTATGTTAGGGTGCATTTTTCTTATTTTTTGATGAACAAGTTTAGCATTTTCAGCAAGAACAATGTTGTGTCACACAATTTTCAGGTCAATTCTTGGCATATCAGAATATTTCAAAGCAAAAATTTCAAGAAAAACATGAAGTAAAGTTGTAGTGTCCTCTTGTTCATCATCAAGGCACTTCCCAATCTTAATAACTTTGTCTTTATCATCAATGTCCATTGGCACATTAATTGTATCTCCTAAAGGGAGTGCATTCGATTTAGGAACTTAAGACTCATAGGGTTCTTCATTGATATCACTTTCTCCCTGATTAGTAACAATCATAGCATGAGGAATTTTTTTCATAGGAGAGGATGCATTATCATAAACTCCAACATTTGTTTCAAATTTTCATCACTATCAACATACCTCCATGATGGTGGTAAGTTTATATCAAGCAATTCAGGATGTTTGATGGTGAGTTTATGTTTTGGTTGACATGTAATAGTGTTGATGTTCAAAGATGGTCGTTGAGTAGCTTTTTTTGTCTTGGAAAAAGAATAGCCCAAATCCATTTTTTGTCTCTTGCGTATTAGGTTCGATAGGAAAATGATTACCTTGTTCATGTTTTCCAAACCCTTTTCTAGTATATCCTAGTTGTTTCACAAGTTCATATCCTTTTCCATAAAGAATTTCCATTTATATTGGATTAGGTAGGGATTGATAATCTATCTCATCAAAATTTGTTGTGTATGTTGTATTTTCATCCAAAGTATAAGAGATAGATGTTTGAGAAGATTGTATAAAATTTTGAGTTGACATGATGGTTGGTTGTTCTTGTTTCTCATCTGTCTTTTGTGTGATTATGTATTCTCCCATAAATGAAGGTGTAAATTCTAAGGACCCCCAATCATCACCAAAGAATTTAGATACTGATTCCTCATTATTTTGTTCACATTCAAGAGGGTCTATATTGGATGTTGGAATTAATGTTTTCAAAGGACTTGTAGCTCCTTTTTCAAGGTACAAGAAACTTTCAAGCTCGGGGTCGATTTCAACTTGATAAATGTGATTGTTATAGACCTATTTCATGATGTGATGAAGGGTTGAAGGACTGTATTCATCTCATGAATCCATGGTCTACCTAAAAGAATATTATATGAAAGATCATAAGGCTTGACATGAATAGGAGTTTGCAAAGTAGCTACCCCAACCATAATAGGTAAAGTGATTATACCAAGCGGTTACTTTGTTGTATTGTCAAATCCTTGAATGTATGCAGAATCAGGTATTATTTGTGACTTGTCAACACACAATCTATCAAGGAGATTCACACTACAAACATTAAGGGTAGAACCATTATCAATAAGGGTTCTTTTGATACCTATGTGATTGAATTGAGAAATTATCATAAAGGCTTCATTTTGTTTTTGTAACTCTAAAGGAGGGAGCTCATGTTGATGGAAAGTAGTGTCTAGATTAATTTGATTTGTTCTATGGATTAAAGATTCCACATCATTTGGAGTTGTTCCAGAAGGAACTGTAATTTTTTGTAAGATTGTTTGAAGAATAGTGTGATAATTTGGTGAGCTTTAAAGTAAATCCCAAAGGGAAATATTTGCAAGATTATTCTTTAATTTTTCAACAAGATCATACTCCTTTGTGTGTGGAAGTAAGGAGCAATAGGCAGAATGGGTAAAGGTAAAGAGGGTGGGGTTGGTTGTGGTGGTTGCAATTTGTTTCAGGTATTATATGTATGACCAACAATAACATTACTTGATTGTTGCAACACATTGGTTTTAGGTGGGTAAAGAGTGTACTCAGGTTTATTAGAAGGATGAAGTTTATGTGAGGGTGGGTAAAGAATGAGTTGAGGTTGAATCACATTAGCATCCTTAGTTTTATATTTCTCACAACAAACCTTAGTGGATGACTTGACTGAGATGAAATCCTAAAGGGCTTCATCCAACAAGTCAAAGTCATCACAACCAAAATGTTTGACAGATACGTTATCATTAAATGGTTTAGGTTTCTCATTGCAAGCATTAGAGGATGAAGTGAGTGAGAGGAAGTCCTGAAGAACTTCATCTAACTTTTTGACATCATCACTACTAAGGGCCTTGAATGAGATGTTTCTAACTTGAATCATTTGTTTGAAAGGTTGTTTTGATGTTTCTATTTTTGTGTTTTTATGTATCAATGAATTTGATCTAAAAGAACTAGGAAAAAATACTGAAAAGGAAATTTGCAAAAATCTAATACTATCCATAAATTCGATGAAAGAAAATGATGCTTATGATAATGAAACAAAACATAATAGAACTATGATAGAAAAGAAACTGCAAAAAACAAAAAAGTGCAAAGCAAAAAATTGAATTCTGGAAACACTAATTCAAAACTTGCAGTGGAATTGATTCACCCAAGGTGGTGAATGAGTCCCAAGGGAGGTATTTTTCGGTTTATTCTAACTTTTTTTACTTTTTTGAATGTTTCCAAGTTTGTACAATGCAGATACAAATTGAAAATGTAGAATTTTGGAATGATTTGATGAAATGAAATGCAAAAATGAATTCTAGATGATGCTTTCACTAATGCAATTTTAAGAAGCCCTAGGATGCACAAAATTCCAAAGACAATGCAAGTAAGTCCTAAGATGCAAATATAAATGCAAATCAGAATGATATGATGTTCAATATGTAGGTTCACCAAAATGAACCATATATTTTTGGGCATGAGGTTTATAGGCTACTCTTGCACTCTTAGGATGTTTCACCTAAAAGTAGAGAGATAAACCTCATGAAAAATCAAGGTGGTTCACTCAAATTAGGAAATGTATGATGTTATTAAGGATAAATGATATGATCTAAATAAAACTCAGCTAAGTAATTGACTGATTATGAATGCAAAAATCTAGGAAATATGCAATGTTTGTAAACACGATGTGATGTTTGCAAGAAGCTTAAAAGAATGAACAAAAATGCAAATTAAACCAAATATAAAGTTGTATTTCAAAATGTGTGCACCTAGGGAACTAAAGAGGAATGGAAAGAAATCTAGAAATATGAAAAATATGATTTTGAGCTGACTAGGACTCATTCACCACCTTGGGTGAATTAGTTCCAAGTTAGGGTTTTTTTCCCAGAAACTATTTTCTGCCAATTGGGTGTTTGGATCTGCCTTTAAATCAAAATTCCACCTTATGAGGGACTCATTCACCATGCATGGTGAATCAGTTTGCTTTCAAATTTTTGTGATTTCAAGTTTTTGTTTTGCACCTTGACACCTATACTGCACTTTCTGACGGAGACCTAAATCCGGATCTCAGAAAATACCTACAAAATGACTTAAAATTGTTTGTCTAATGGTGAGTTTTCCTTGGTCAAACCCCTATTTGGGTAATCAAACCTTAAATGGACAAAAAATCTACATAAAACCCTAGCCTTAGGTGTGTTAAAGACTAGGAAAGGTTGAAGTATGTCACAAACCCTATTCTATTGTGCTAGAATAAGAAATGCAAATGTGATTTGAGTGATGCAAGACCTCAACCCTATAAATCCTACAACACATCAAAAATAGAGATAAAATGACATGCAAATGGAATGTAAATGAAATGAAATGCAAACCTTAATATGAAGATAGAGATAAAATGGAAGATGGAATCACTTTGAAAATAAGTCTTTAGGTGTGATTTGATGGCTAGTTGCATCTCTTCAACCTAGTTTTCTCCATGATTCACCATAGGCATCCATCATAAACCCTTTGTAATGTTGAATCTATTCAAGACCTACAACGAACCTTAGTTTTTCTGCCCTAAAACTTTAACTTTGCTAATGAAACTTGTTGTAGAAGACTTGACTTTATAATTTTCTTTTTATAAAATGATAGTTAAAAGATGTGTAAAATGACTTAAAATGAGTATTTATAAGCAACAACACCTAATTTTCCCATTATTTATACCTAAGAGGCTGAGATTCATCAAAAAATTAAGTTGGATTAATTGAATTCCCGCTCAAAATTGAAATTTCCCTCAAAAGGGACTCATTCGCCACCCTTGGAAAATGGGTCCCACCATAGGGGACTCATTTTCCCAAGGTGGCGAATGGGTCCCACCAGTGATTTTTGAAGGTGGGTTTTTGGGATATGGATGAATTGAATGTTTTTTGTTAGGGTTTAAGTGATTTATCAAGTAAAACGAGTCTCTAGATCAAAAATAATGGGTCTTAGGGGCCTATAAATGTTGTTCTAAAGAATGAATAGTGTAGGGGTACTCAAAAGTAGGTCTAATGATCCGTGAAATTGTCTCTTTTCTCAAGAGTGCCCAATTTTCTGTCACACTCTCCATTTCACCAAGTACTTTGCATATTGCCTGTTTCTTATGCCTCTACCCATACTTCTATTCAAAATTTCTTCTATCTCTTCCTTTTTAGATATAGCTGATGGAATGTTCTGCTATGCCTCTGTCAATTCATTATCCTTAACTCCTTCATGATATTCTATCGAATCAACAATGTTAAAAATAGGTGAAACATGAATCTCACTCGAAAACTCTACCTCATACGCATTTCTTAAATCATGCTTCTTCAGGATCTTGCATGGTCCAAACTTCTTCATCTTTAACTTATTGTATGTACCAATTGGAAATCTCTCCTTTCACAAAGGAACCATGAATTCATCTCCTAACTGAAACTCCTTATACCTCCTTTTTTTATCTGCCATAGCCTTATACTAAGAGTTCATCTTATTGATATGCTTCTTCACCTCATCCTACAAATTCTTCGGATACTCAACAAAATATTTAGCCTCAACAATACTCTTTTCTCCTTTATCCATCTTCCTCATTTCAGAACCATTCCTAAGACTACTCCCATATACAATATGGAATGGTGATTTACCAATGCTCCTATTGACAAAATTGTTATAAGAAATTTTTTCCTATGGTAAAATCAAACTCCATCCCTTTGGTTTATCTCCTATTAAGCATCTTAGTAGGTTAGCCAAACTCCTATTCACCACTTCCATTTTTCCATTAGTCTATGGATGGTAAGCAAAACTAAACTTCAATGTTGTCTTCAATTTCTTCCATAATATCCTCTAGAAATAACCAAAAAAATTGGAATCTCTGTCTGAAACTATACTCTTCGGTAGACCATGTAGTCTCAGTACCTCTTTGAAAAATAACTTTGTAATATGAACAACATCACTAGTCTAATGACATGGAGTGAAATGTGCCATCTTTGAAAATCTATCCACCAGCACAAATATGGAATCATGCCCTCTTTGTTTCCTTGGAAATCCAAGGACAAAATCCATACTAATGTCCTCCCATGGCATCTCAGGTACAGGTAATGGCTGATACAATCTAGTATTCTAACTTGTTCCTTTTTCCATTTGACATACTCTGCCACTTTGTACAAACTTCTTCACATCTTTTTTGTAATTGTGGCTAGTAATAATTCTCACTAACAAGAGAAATGATCTTATCTCGACCAAAATGTCCAACCAATCCTCCACTATGCTTCTCCTTGGTTATATTCTCTCTTATAGAACTCCGTGGAATGCACAATTGGCTTCCTCTAAAAAACATCCCATCTTGGATTAGGAAATCCAACCATCCTTTCCTATCTAATGTAATAGGTCCCAAACAAGCCTTCGAAGCTTCTGTAAAGTCTAGATCTTCAGGATACAAACTCTTGAGTTCATTGAACCCAACAACCTCTATATTCATCTCTATCAACACATTTTTCCTTCTACTCAAGGAATCTGCAACTCTGTTTGACCTTTCACTCCTATGCTTAAGAAAAAAAGTATAACTCTACAAAAACTTAAACCATTTTAAGTGCCTTTTATTTATCTTTCCTTGACTATTGAGATACTACAAAGCCTGGTGATCAGTGTATAAAACAAATTATTTTGGAAAAAAATAGTGTCTACATTTCTTCAAAGCCTAAACTATAGCATAAAACTCCTGATCATAGACAATATTTCTTCTTAGCATCATTCAACTTATCACTAAAATAAGCAACAAGCTTACCTTCTTGACTCAAAACAACTCCAATGGAACTACTACTAGCATCACAATCTACCTAAAATACCTTCTTGAAATCTAAAAGTGAAAAATAAGGTTTCTCCATAACTTTCTTCTTCAACATATCAAAAAAAATTGTTTCTCTTGTACTCCAATTAAACTCTTTTCTATCCCCTCTCATTGTTTCCATTAGAGGTGCACAAATACTACTAAAACCTTTTATAAAATTTCTATAAAAACTATCCAAACCATGAAAATATCTCAACTCACTAGAACTCCTTGGTGTAGGCCATTCAATGATAGCTTTTACCTTCTCCAGGTCCATCTTAAAACCTTCAATTGAGACAATATATCCAAAGTATACAAACTCTCTTTTCACAAAACTAAACTTCTTCAAATTGATCAACAACTTCTCCTCTCTTAGCTTCTGAAAAAACTTTTTGATATGAATCAAATGATCCTCAAATGTCTTGCTAAAAATTACAATTTCATCCAAATAAACATTGAAAAATTTACCCAAAAACTCTTTCAATACCTCATTCATGCGCAACGTGAAGGTGCTCAGTGCATTGGTTAGCCCAAAGGGCATGACTAACCACTTGTACAATCCCTCTTTCATCTTGAAGGTTGTCTTCCATTCATCTCCTTCTCTAATCTAAATCTGGTGATAACCACTCTTTAGATCTATCTTCATGAAGTAATCAGATCCACTCAAACAATCCATGATATCATCCATCCTTGGAAGGGGAAATCTATACTTGATGGTTCTAGAATCTCTACACATATACCATTCCACATCCTTCTTTGGTGCTAGTACTATAGTTACTACACATGGACTCAAACTCTCTTTGATCAATCCATTATGCAACAACTCTTGCACTTGTCTATTCAAATTTTCACTCTCTACTAGAGTCATACGATGAGCTGCCTTATTTGACAAACTAGCTTGAGGAATTAGGTCCATCTGATGACTAATATTTCTTACTGGAGGAAAACCTTTAGGTACATTATCATAAATAATAGCTTGAAACTCATTCAACAAATATGAAGCGTGTACAAGTACCTCACTAGTATCTTGTTTATCAACTCTAGGGATCAATGCAAAATACATATGCTTATGCCTCATATCTTCTAGGAATTTTCTTCTATCAACCAAATAAATTCTTGCATTATTGCATACCTTTTCTTCTTCCTCCCTCAAAGGTTTCAACTTATGATGAACGCCATCCTTTGTCAAGGAATAGGTGTTAGCATGTCCATCATGCACCGCTCACCGATCAAATTTCCATAGTCTTCCTAACAACATATGACAAACATCCATAGGCATAATATCACACAGCTACTCATCATGGTAATTTCCAATCTTGAAATTTATCAGACATTTTTCATTTACCAAAGCTTTACGGTCCTTCTATAATGAAGCAATCTGGTATGGATTCATATGCCTTCTTCTCTCCAACCACAACTTACTAACCATCTCTTAAGAAACAAGGTTATCAATACTACCTCCATCAATAATAACATTGCAAACTTTACATTCATACTTACATCTGGTGTGAAATAAATTCTTCCTTTGAGTTGGTTCTCTCTCATCATTCAACAAGGCTCTTATAGTAACAAGGACCTTTTCTCTTTCTACATCCTCAGAATGTGAAGACTTAGCATCTTCATCTACATGTACAACTCGTGCATTACCCTCAGGTCATCAGTTTTTCCTTCCTTGATATTGAGGACACTCATAGGCTCTATGTCCTTCTCTGTACTAGAAATAGGTTCAAAAAAATCCTCCTCTTCTTGGACCTCTTCTAGATCTTCCTCTTCCTCTTTGGTCTCCATTATTTTGATCACGAGGTTAGTAGGTGTTATCTCCTGTCTGGTTCTAACTGTTACTGGATCCTTCACCCTTCTTTTGATATTCATTTCGACATCCATATGACCATCCACTAGTCTTTCCACCATGACCCCCACCTCTTTGCTTTCTTACAAACCTTTTATTCAACTTTTCTTCTACCTTCAAAGCAAACTGATATGCATCTTCAATGGTAGACATTCTCACTAGACCTAACTCTTCTTGAATACTCGGCTTCAACCCATTTATGTAAAGAGCATTTTTTTCCTTGTTAGCCTTAGAATGGCCTATTCTAATTAGGAAATAATAGAATTCTTTTGTATACTCCTTAATATATTTTCCCACTTGTTTCAACCCTTGCATCTTCTTCAACAAATCTAACTCATAGTCGTAGGAATGAACTATCTTTTTAATTTTTCCACCATCCAGTCCCATCTAGTTATTTTCTCCTTTCCTCTTTGATTTCTTTCTAGTTGTACCTCTTTCTACCAAATATTCATGTGAATGCTAACATGAATTTTTTCAAAGATTGACAAATATTAGCATATTATTTATTTTAAATAATGAAAACAAAGCATTCCTATGAAATACTTGAACATGCTAAATATGCAATCAAGATAATAAAAGATTAAAGTAACAAATGAAAGCATATAAAATCATATTCAAAACTTATCCCATAGTGGGAGTGGTGCTCCTTTGATGTGGAAAGAATTCCCTTTCCGACCACCTTGTTGAATAAGTTTGGATGGTGTTGAAGCAAAATGCTCTCAAATGTATGTGATGAAGCCTAATTTCCCTCAAAGATAATGATAGCAATTGGAGGATAATGACTTTGCATAAAGAAGTGGATCCTTTCTACATAGATAACACCTCTATAAATAAGGTTGAAGGGTTGAAGAATGAAGATATTGGAGGAATGTGGGATTATAGGAGAGCCAATAATATTGTGACACTTGTCACAAGGATAATGGGTGAAGATGGAGAACATTTTGAAAAATGTGAAGAGTTAATGCTTATAGGTGAAGGGGTGAGGGGGATGTAAGAAAAGTTAATGCATCTATAAGGGGAATTAATGGATTTGTAAGAGGTTAAATTCATTTGTAAAAAGCATTAATAGTTGGGAAAGAAATTCAAATAAGTGGAGTTATTGAAAGAATATTCTCAAAGAATATGCTTTTGTGAGGGAAAAAAGGTTAATTAGTTAATTAAAAGAAATTATTTTCATGTGCAAGCTAGTTAGTTGATCAAGGGTTTAGTTTGACCAAGGTTGAGTCAAAATCTAGAGAATGGGTAATGAGGATTAAGAGATAATTAATTTACAATTAATAAACTTGAAGGGATTAGGGGTTTGTGACATTTGATTTAAATAATTTGATTTATTAAATTAGATGAGAGGACTTTAGGGTTTTAATTAAATAAATTTAATTAATTAAACATGATGAACATTAGTGAGCATGAGGTGAATTAATCAAATAAACTTAATTACTTAATTAATAGTTGAAGTGATGTTAATTGATCAGATTTAGATG
Source organism: Sequoia sempervirens (assembly GCA_007258455.2). Classification (NCBI taxonomy): domain Eukaryota; kingdom Viridiplantae; phylum Streptophyta; class Pinopsida; order Cupressales; family Cupressaceae; genus Sequoia; species Sequoia sempervirens. The sequence goes on along the minus strand of VDFB02179234.1, from coordinate 47,265,807 downwards.
CATAATGCTAGTCAAGCCTATTTGAGTGTCTACATTTTTCCCATCTTTGAAGCAATGTACTAGTTGCATTGGTTCAAAAATTGATGTTACCAAGATTGAAATTCAAAAATTTCCTAATTTTTTTGGATGCCCCACTATTTCCCCAGTAGAAAGAAGTACACTAGTACACTGCCCCCTCGAGAGATCTGGAAAAAAAATTGATTTTAGTTTGAGCTCACGAAAAATATGCTTTATGGATGTATGGATGTGTTTATATGTGGATGGTTATGTTATGAGATGCTTAGACTAAAAAATCTATATTATGATGATGATTCAAATGAAATGTTTTTAAGATTCTTAGAATAACAAATCTATATTATCCTAAACAACATAAATGATGATGCAATACATCTGAGATGGATGATGTTTCCTACTATGATGATATGTATGAGTATGTAGGATGGGTATGCTAATGTTTAATGAATGCAGGTAATTTTTTATGGTAAATGTCCTGATACCTTATTAGCGTGAAAGAGGATAGAAGAATGAGAGGGATCAATCCTTGATTCTGAGAAGTTGTAGAGGTCCAACAAGTCTATGATTCATCGAGACTTTATTAGATATGATGATGAGTGATGATGGTTTTATTATTGAGGGATTGGGACACAAACAACACAACTTTCCTTATGTTTGATAAAACACATAGATATGATGCATCAAGGTATGGATAACCAAGATGGCATGGTATCTAGTGCGATGGACTTTGACTCAAAAAACATATAGGAGTATCCTTGTTCACACCCAACATATGAAACCCTACAATGATGTACTTTAGATGCGTCAAAAATCTTAGACCAAAAAACATAGAAAGGAAAAACCTTTCCATGTAATAGTCAACAAGCTATTTAAAATATCCTCCATACATACCTAACAAAGCAAGTATTCACCAAGGTTATATTACAAGAACATCCAACAAGCACAATAGATGAAAGATAATGATCGATTCCCCATTCCTTTTTCTCTAAATAATTTTGATTAGACATCATCTAGAGGTTATTGGAATGAGTGCAATAAGATAAATCAAAAGAAACAATCAAGTAAAGAAACAAGTTAATGTTCTTTATACCTCTAGCCAAGACTAAACTATGGTGATCTCTGATGTTGATGTCCATTGTAGGAAAGACGTATCCTAGGACATAATTTTATCAGATGATGTTGTGATTAGCAAGATGATGGTCTATCCATACTAAGAGTTGACTAACTTGTTTACCTATTGACCTAAACTTAAGACCTTTATGTTTAAGTTTATAATTTTAAAATTGATATACTTATTTCCACTTGTTTTTCCAACGGTTGAAGGTGACGATCAATTTATTATGAGTGGATGTTTATTGTGGGTGAGTGTGGAATGGGATGAATGATTTTGGGTTTTTTCAATTTTTTTGGTATTTTTTAAATGTTTTGAGGTTGTTTACGGATTTTCAAGATGTTTTAAAAATGTTTTGATTTTCAAATTTTCTAATGTTTTTGGGTTTTCCAAGATTTTTACCAATAACCTAACTTAAGGACCTATCCTAGGGGCCTCAGGGGCTGATCAAAGATTAGCCTTCCCTATATTATACACACAAAGATCATGTAGTTCAACTGACACAAACTTGTTTATTGGTAAAGAATATAAACATGTATGGATTGTCAATTTATTATGATGGACACCTAAGGACTGACCTAATGTCTTGTGGGTACATCAATGATTAGCCTTGCCTACATTCGAGCTCAGAGAAAACATAGTTCGACATGATGACTCTTTTTTTGAATTTTCTTATTTTTGACTTGTTTTTGGATTTTTGACATGTTTTGGGTGTTTTTGGATTTTTTGGTTTTATGAATATTTTTGGATTTTCTTAATTTTATGGAAAATTTCAAGAATAAACATGAATCCAATCTAATGTAGGTATAGAGAATGCCCCTAGTGTGATGCAATAGAATAATTCAATATAGGTAGGACAAACTGACCTTAGGAATGTGCCAAATAGTTCTAGGATGGAACATGATACTGATGCAAGATCAAGCTATGATATAGATGTGTGATGGGTGATGGAAGGAATATGGAAATGCAATGGGTGAATGTGATGAAAAGTGATGCAGAACAATGTGAAGAATCCATGGTGGATGGAAAGTACTTATTTACAAAAGGTACCTGATTGCCAAGTTTTCACCAAGGTACTTTCCCAAAGCACCACTGAAGTGGTTTTCACTAGAGGACAATTTTTTTCTTTAATGTTTTCAATCCTTTTTTTTATTTTTATTTTATTTTATCATTTTTTTATTTTTTTATTTTTTGTATATTTTAGATTTATACCTTGCAAGATTAGGCATAAACATTTTTTATATGAGGGCTATTGATGGGCTCCTACAAAGGCTCACCTTTGGGTGTCGATAGTTGATATGCACCTGATTTGTAACTTGCGGTGATGATAAAGGGTCCCAACCAGTTGGGTTCAAACTTTCTGTTGCTAACTGGACTTCACATATTTTTCCAATTTTCTTTCAACATGAGCTCTCTGACTTCAAATAATCAAATTTTGATCTTTTTTTTATAGCTCCTCTTTAGAAGGTTCTAATAAACTTGTAGGTGATTCAAAGAATCCATGTGCCACTCATCTAGTAACTCCAACTCATTCAACCATGACACTTTATATTCTTCATCAATAACAAGGTTCTGCAAGGATATTCATAGGGATGGGAGCTTGACCTCAATAGGTAGGATGCTTTTTGATCTGTAGACCAGGGAGAAATGGGTTTCACCTATAGCTATGCAGGTACTCATTCGATAGGCCCATAAGGCTGGGTTTAACTACAGGTGCATCCATGACCAACTTCATTGAATATTTTCTTGAGGATTTTAGGATGGTCTTGTTGGAAGCCTTAGCCTAGTTGTTACCCTAGGGGTAATATGGGGTGGAGAAGCAGTGTTTAATATTGAATTTTTGGTATATCTCATGAACATCCTAGTTTTTGAAGGGTGTTCCATTATCAAAGATAAGAGCCTGTGGAACACTGTAATGGAAAATGAGGTAGTTTAGAATGAATTTAGAGATCTTCTTTCCTATGATATAGATCATGGGGATAGCTTCCACCCACTTTGTGAAGTATTCTATTGTAGTGATAATGAACTTGTGTCCATTATATGAGATGGGTGTGATTTTTCCGATTAGATCGAGCCCCCATTGTGAAAAAGACCAAGGTGTTATGATCGGTTAGAGCTCTTGAGCTGGTGCATGGATGATGTCTCCATTATGTTAGAATTGCATACATTTTCGAAACATAGTCATGAGCTTATTTCTCCATACTAGGCTAGTAGTACCCCATCCTTAATAGTTTCTTGGCCAAGGTCATAAAACTAGAGTGTGAACCACAAATGTCATTGTGTAACTTTGTTAAGGCAGTCAAAGCTTCCTTAGGGTTAAGGCATCACAATAGGGTTCCTTCGATACTCTTATGGTAAATGGTGTCACTTAAGATGATGAAATGGGATGAATTTTTAATGAAGGTTTTCTTGAGGTTTGGGGTGATGTCGATAGGGAGGACTCCTATTTTTAAGTAGGTGAATATGTCATGGTACCATGGGTCACTAGGACAAAAAATTTAGCATATGAACTCAAATTTTGGTACCTTGAAAGCTTGTACAAGAAGTTACTCTACAAGGAATTCATGTTTATGGATGTTTCGTTGGATATCTAGCAATTATTTGATTATAGTCATAGCATCAACTACTCTTTTGTTTACCCTCGATATCTACTCAAATGTTATGTTGATGAAGAACTCCATGAGATCCTCCAACAACCTTTTTTATGGGGTAAGTTTTTCATCCTTAGTTTTATATTCATCGTTGAATTGATTGCTAATTAGTCATGAGTCCCCATAGAACTTGAGTGCCATGATTTTCCATTGTACCATAGTGCAAAATCCTATAACAAGTGCTTTGTACTCCACAATGTTATTGGTGCAAGTAAAAGATAACCTGTATGATTTCAGGATACAATCCCCTTGTGGTGTGATGATGAGGATTATTGCTTCTTACCCATGCTATGTGTAGGATCCATCAAAATATACCTTCCCATGGTCTAAAACATTTAGGTTGAAGATTGAATCTTCTAGAAACTCTGATACCATTGGATTTTTTGTAGATATAAGTGCTTCAACCAATTGCTATGCAATTACCTATCCCCTGATGGATTTCCATTCCACATATGCAATGTTATATTCTATCAAGATCATGACCCACTTAGTCATTTTTCCTATGAGTGTTGCTTTAGAAAGTAGATATTTTAGGGGGTCTATCTTGGTGATGAGCTTTATTTGATGAGTCAACATGTAGTGCCTGAATTTTTATGAGGAAAACACTATTGTAAGGAAAGTCTTGTCAATGAACGTGTAATTTAGCTCATGTCCCACCAAGGTTCTACTGATGTAGTATGGTTGTCTCTTTCCCTATTTCATCATATTGAGCTAGAAGAGCCCCAAGAGTTACCACTGTAGCTGATATGTAGAGGATCAATGGTTTTTTTTTGGATTGGTGGCATGAGTACTAGTGGTGTTAACAAGTATTCCTTGATTTGGCTAAATTCCTAATCACATTTATCATCCCACTTGTATGTCACTCCCTTGTGAAGAAGATGAGAGTATGGGATGGTTTTATCTACCAACTGTGCTATGAATCTTTAGATTGATTGAAGCCTTCCCTGTAGACCCCTCAATTTTTTTAGTGTCAGTGGTGCTTCCATGTCAAGGATTGCTTTAACCTTTGTAGGGTCTATTTTGATTCCCCTCATCAACACAATATATCCCAATAGCTTTCTTGAAGTTATGCCAAAGACACATTTCTTGGGATTGATCCTTACCTTATATTCTTCTAGTCTATCAAAGTTTGGTCCCAACATTGATATATAGTCTTAACATTTTCTTGATTTGGATAGTATGTCATCTACATAGTCCTCTACAGATTTGTGGATCATGTCATGAAAGATAAAATTCATATCCCTTTGGTACATGGCTCTAGCATTCTTTAGCCCAAATGGAATCATATTCCAATAGTAGGTACCCCATGGGAAAGTGAAAGTTGTTTTACATTGGTCATCCTTTGCAATCATAATCTAGTTGTATCTTGAAAATCCATCATCAATGATAGCATTTGATGCCCCGCTATTAGATCTACAATCGTTTCTATGTTGGGGAGGGGGAAATCATCCTTAGGAAATACTTTATTTAGGTCTCTAAAGTTGGTGTATATTTGGGTGCCCCTAGTAGTCTTGGGGATAGGTACGAGGTTGGAAACCCATTCTAGATAATCAATGGGTTAGATGAATCCTGTATTGAGAAATTTCTATAGCTCTAGTTTGACCAATAAGGCGATTTGCGAATGCATCTTTCTCAATTTTTGTCTCATAGGTTTCACCTTTGGATAGTGTTAGGGTTAGAAAGCAGATATCTAATAGTTAAATGTAAATTTGTTCAATAAAATAGAGAAATAAAACACTTAAAATTATAGCAGAAACAAGACAACATAGAGAATTTAACATGGTTCACCCAATTCGAGCTACATCCACAAAACCACAACCATCCAATGATTTTATTATCCAGTGCAAAACATATTACAATCTCACAAATAATTGTCTTTTTCTACATATTGTAACCCCCATCCCAGCCCCTTATAACCAACATTTAAGAAGCTTCTAGAATTAGGGTTTTACAAAGTCGTTTTTATTTTCTTTTTCAATGATGATGTAAAAAAAATGGATTGTTTTTTTCTTAGGGGTTGTCGCCCCTGAACCCCCACCCTGGGCCGGCCTAGCCTGAGACCCCATCGAGCATACATGCCATGTGTATAGTATAGCATGATCAGTTTCCACATACCAACAATCTCCCACTTGGAGACTGATCGGGCTCCACACCAACACAATCTCCCACTTGGAGATTGATCTTGGATGACACTGCTGCACTTACAACTCCCACTGGAAATAAGTACCTTGGACCTTGCTACTCTATTATACCTGAATTCAACCTTGAAGGCCAATCGAAGTTGAAGAGGATCTCAGCTTCTCCCTTTCCACCACCTTCATAAACATATCCACTAGATTGGCATCTATATGTATCTTGTCCAACTTGACCTGTCCATCCTCCAACACTCAACGAATGAAATGATATCTCAATTGTATGTTTTTTGCTTTAGAGTGCAAGGCATAATTATTTGCAAGATGTATAACACTCTGGCTATTTGTAAACAAGTAATTTTTAGCTTGTTGTTTTCCCAACTCTTCTAGGAAAATTTGTAGCCATATCATCTCCTTTTCCACCTATGTTGCAACAACATACTCTGCCTTTGTGGTGCATAAAGCAACCACCTTTTGCAACTGAGAAATCTAACTCACTGTTGTCCCACCAACTGTAAATGCATAACCTATGGTACTTCACTTGGTATCTATATCTCCTGCTAAATCTAAGTCAACATAGCCTTTTAAATCAGTATTAGATCCCCCAAAACATAAACATTTATTGGATGTACCTCTCAAGTACCTAAGAATCCATTTTACCGCATTCCAATGCTCAACACTAGGATGACCCATATACCTACTAACAACTCCTATACCATGTGCAATATTTGGTCTTGTGCATACCATGGCATACATTAAACTACCTACAACTGAAGCATATGGTACCTTGGACATTTTTTCATCTTCCTCTTGTGTCTTTGGACACATGTCCTTAGTCAATTTAACATCATTGGGAAAAGGTGTATTGACAACTTTTGCATTCTCCAGATGAAATCTTTGTAACACCTTTTCAACATAATCAGCCTAAGATTAAAAAAAAGTTCTATTTTTGCTATCTCTTGTAATCTTCATACCAAGGATTTGCTTTGCTTCCCCCAAATCCTTCATAGCAAATGAATTTTTTAACTGTTGTTTTAACTCCCTTATGTGATCCATGTTAGACCCCACTACAAGCATATCATCAACACATAAACATAAAATAATGTAGCTATCATCATCTAACCTCTTAAAATAAACACAGTGGCTTGAATTACATTGACTATAGCCTTGCTCAACCATAAAACTATCAAATTTAATATACCATTACTGAGGTGCTTGATTCAAGCCATATAGACTTTTCTTCAATCTGCACACTAGTTTCTCCTTACCTTTGACCTCAAAACCTTGTGGATGTTCCATATATATTTCCTCTTCCAAATCACCATGGAGAAAGGTTGTTTTAACATCAAGTTGTTCTAAATGAAAATCTTCAGCAACCACAATACTTAAAACGGTACGAATCAAATTCATTTTAACAATAGGAGAAAATATTTCATCAAAATAAATAGCCTTTTTCTATGCAAAGCCCTCTACAACTAATTTGGCTTTAAATATTTTCTTACCTCCATCCTCCTCTTTCAGCCTATAAACCCATTTTTTTGGTAAAGACTTTTTACCTACAGACAACTTGCATAATTCCCAAGTCTAATTTTTTAGCATGGAGTCCATTTCTTCTTCCATTCCATGCTCCCACTAAACCTTGGTATCCACCTATATAGCTTCATCATAACATTCTAGTTCACCAGCATCAGTTAATAAAATAGAATAGAAAGAGGGAGGAAATATTTTTGGAGGTCTACTTATCCTTGAAGATCATCTAACATTCATTGGAGTTTGTGGTATTTGTTGTTGTTGTTGCAGAGCATGAGGAACCACTGGAACATTATTGTTTGGTGTATCATCCAACACTACATAATCATTTTATTTATTCTCACGCTGCTGCAACTGATGTTTGTACAACACTTTCTCATTGAACATGACATCCTTGCTTCTCACAATTTTTTTATTTTCAAAATCCCAAAGCCTATAACCAAATTTATCAATGCCATATCCAAAAAATTTACATTTCTTTGATTTTGCATCAAGCTTGGTTCTATTTTTAGAATCTACCTGTGCAAATGCTTCACAACTGAAGGTCTTGATAAAAGAATAACTCACCTTCTTACTTGTCCTTGCTTCCTCTAGAATACCACAACCCAAAGGATTAGAGGGACCTCTATTGATTAAATAAATAGTAGTGTTTATAGCCTCTTCCCACATGTTTAAAGACATCCCAACATGCAATCTCATAGTCTGTGCATGCTCCATTATTGTTCTATTCATGCACTCAGCCACTCCATTTTCCTGTGGAGTCCATGGAACCATTTTTTTCCTACGAATACCATTAGAGGAACAATAGTCTTCAAACTTGTTGTGCAGTTTTCGCACACACACCCCGCTGAAAGAAGGGACCCTCTTTCGCTTCGGTTTTGGTGTTTTGGCCCTTTTTTTTGAGGTTTTGTCTTACTTAGGAATGTGCTTAAATTGTTTATTTTGAATGCCTAAGTGTTTCCCCCAAGTTATTCATTGAAAATCTTAAGTTGTGGATGAATTTTGGGCATTTTCCCTGATTCGAGACTTTCCACCTTGGTCAGATTTTCCTGGATCTTGCTTGTATTCCGGTTGGGTCTTGTTGCTCAGGAATTTTCAGTATTCACAGATTTCTTCGTGAGCTGGATTTTCTTGGATTCCACCCTATTGTTGGTTTCCCAGGTTTCATGACTGTCTTATCGATTGCATTAATGGCTTCATACACACTTTGAAGGCTAGATTCTACTCGATTACTGAGAACTTTGTGCCATGTTGCTTATATTTGCCATTGTCTAAGTTGAGGGTTGCATCCTTAGAGTTTGTTCTTTGAGCTTTTGCTTAGATTTGGACGTTTGGGTTTGAGTTGGTCTCATTTGGTGGTGATTTCTTGTGCATTATATCCTGTGTTCATTGTGGACACCATTGAACTTCGTGTTTGTTGCTTCTGAGATCAAATCCCGCTTTATAATGGTATGTGTCTGATTGCTCTGCTTTGAATTGAATTAAATTATGAATGACAAGTTGGTATCATGAAAGTCTATGGGATTTGAATTTTTGTGTATCTGTTTATCTCGTGCTAGGGTTGTTCAGTATTGCATCCTTTGTCATTTCTCAGGTGAGTTTTGAGCTTGTTTCTTTTTTTACATTTCGATGCATCTTGCCTGAGAGTAATTAGTAAACCCTAGTGATGACTTAACAATTGGAGCAACTAAATTTTGAACTTTCCTATGTGCTAATGGTGGATGAATAGGGTTTCGGACTTGGGGCAGTGCCATATCAGGTGATTTCATCTTAAAATTGACCTAGAATGCAAAGAAAATTCATGAAAGGTCCATCCCCGACTTGCCCTAAGTTAAACATTTTGAAATCCATAGTTGGTTCAGTGTCTGGGTGAAATCTTGACTCTCTGTCCCTCTTGAATTTTCATTGCTGTGACTCTTGAGTCGGAGAGATGTCATACCGATCACTCAAATGCTTTGCCGAAAGCCTTAATAAGTTCATATTTCATTGCTATGATAGTATCATTTTCACGCTAATAAAGTTCCTTGTTTCTGTTGGTGAGAGGAAGAGGATTCGCTGAGACCTCAACCCGTAAGAAAATGTATCATTGACATGCTTGTTCATATTCTCTTTCAGTAATACTAGCCCTAGTCAGTAGGAGGTCACATCGGGATCTAGTGGATTTACCAATATTCGTTTGCTTCGCCAAGAAGTCCATCCTTCGGCGAGACCTCCCACAAAACACATTTTTCTTTTGCCGATCTCTATTCTTTTTAGTTGTTGTAACCCTTTGAAGTCGGGGAGATGTCATGTAGGTCATTCTGTATCCCATCGAAGCCCTTCACGAGTTTGTATTTGGTTGCCCAGACACTATAATTCTCACGTCCAAGCCTTTTGTCGCCACGACTAACCCCATCGCCAAGAGCTCATAGCGGGCTTCTTTCATCTTGCCGATCTTCTGTTCTATCGCTGAGACCTTCCCCTTTCGGTGAGACATTTTGGCGAACATATCCTACTCTTTCCAAGACCTTCCCTTTCGGCGAGACTCCTAACGGTCGCTAGGACTTCATAGTGAAACCTTTCTCTTGGCGAGCCCAGATCTTCTGTCGGGGCAACTTCATAATGTCAGCAAGAGGTTATGCCGATGGAACTTTTCATCATCGAGACATAATGTAGTTGCTAGAACCTCTAGCCGAACTCCAAACACTTCACTGAAGGCCTTCCTAAGTCCACATGTTCGCTGTGACATTGTCTTTTTTTGCGCCGAAGGTCTCTCATGTTCTATCGCTAGTTGGTGAGACCAAGAAAATTCACTGAGACCTTACCCTGACTACCCTATGATCATATCGATATTGTTTGCTATATCATTGTTCGATGAGATGCTACACCGAAACCACTAGGTCTTGCCAAAACTTACTCTGATGACATCTTCGACGTAGCTCTCGAAAGTCACCCAGACTTCTCAGTGAGATGACCAATTCTGGCCGAAACCTTCATTCCGGGAATCTCCATTGGTTCAAAACTTTTCCTTAACCACGAACGTCCATTAGGCCCAGATTTCTCCAAAATCCGCCATCTCCCAGATTTCCCGAAAATCTTCTTTGGCTCATTCTTCACTGGAATCCGTCTCTGGTAGATTTTCCCGAAGGTTGATGAAATGTAAAGAAACATGAAAGAATTGGATTCATTTATAATTTGTGATAGATTTCATGATTATTTCATGTCATATTTGGATCTCCCATGTGGTTTATTGATGAAAAATGATCAGGTTTCATGGTTAAGTAGGTGTTTCCTGGTTATTCCGTTGGAATCCGATCAGTCTGGAATTTCCCGAAATTCCTCTCTGGCTCAGACTCCGTGGATGGTCTTGAAACCCAAAATTTGTTGTGGTCATTTTATATGAATCTTAATAACACCTTGACTATATGAGATGCATTCTAACGGTGTTTTGATGGATTAATGTGACTTTCCTATGGTTTTTATTGTGGTTTTCTTGTCGAGTGCAAGCTGAATCTAACAAGGTAGCAGTTGGGTCTTCATTCTCTGATGCAGAGATGATTAAGCTAGTCATTAAGAGCAAGGTCCCTGAGAGCAAGATCACTTTTGTCTGGTCAGACATCACTGATACCAATGTTGGCCTTTAGGACTACGAAGAATTTAAACAAAGAATGGCGGTTGAGAATCCTCCCTTGGTGATGATCAAAATGATGGAATCAGGTTTGTCCCATGTAGCAAGTTTTTGTTGTATAGTGTGATGTTATGAGATGGTCCTTGAGTGCGCCAGGCACTACGATCAGGACACATAGAGGATAATTGGTCCTCAAGGGAGAGTTATTTCAAATCTCAACCCTGTCTCCATTGCCCAAACCTTTGATATGCCTGACAGGTCTCATGTGGTGGGAGTCACCATTGAGGTAGCTCAGGAGTTCTACGATCATCAGAATGTGAAGTCACATCAGCTTATCAATTCTTGGCTGGAGAAGCCGAAGTCTCACTACTCCAAATTTCCCAAGTAGCTGTTCTGAGCCAAATTCAAGAAGGAATACTATGATTCCATCATCTTTCTTAGCAGGGTGGTTGGATTGAAGAGTGCTGGTACATTTGAGAATTGGATGTGCCATGCGATTGTGAGAATGAACCAAGAGAAGAATGACTACCATTGGGCAGGGATCATTAGCCAAGTAATTCACAAGCAATTATCCAATGTGTTGCAAATGAAGACCTTCACAATGACCTCCTATTTGGTCTATGCATTGGCTAGATTCCATCCTACAAAGGATTGGATACAAAGAGAATTTTTAGATAGGATATTATTTATTAAGTTTTCCCTCAACTACATTTGGGAGGTTCAAACTATAGAAGGGAAAATGATGCATTTACCATGCATATCACTAGAGTGCTTCAGGAAGCAGAGCCTGTCATAATTTCATATCAGGCCAAGGAACTCATCAAGAGGTATGGAGCCTGGTTTGTACAATTCCCAACCTTCTCCTACATTCGGATTTATGGCTGATAAAGGGCCCCATATAGACTTCCAAGGTATCCCATTGACCACATCATATTGTTGGAAGTAACTAGACAGATTTGTGATTTTGATGCCATTGTCAAGAAGGACAAACACAAGACTAGATTTGGTGGAGATTTCCCACTAAGGATTGGCACTGGAGAGGTTTTTCCCTCTATTATTTCTACCCAAGCTTCAGAGGAGGAATTGAGTACTCTTGGTTTGTCTTTCCATTCTAGGAGGTCTAGGTTTGATATTACAAGCGAGGCTCAAAATAAGGCCACTAGAGAATATAACCATAAGGTTAATTTAGAGGATGACTGGGCCAATTGTGGTGATGAGTATGAGGTCAGAAAGAGGAAATTCTCTCGGCTTCCAGTGGATGCAGTCTGATTGTATAATATAAGGGTAGTGCCTGATCAATTAGAGGATGATGGGAACTTAATTTAGGATCATGCCTATGAGGCAGTAAAAGATAGGCTGATTAGTGATATAGACTAGTTAGAGGATGAGCAAATAGAACTGAAGCAACTAGTAGATCCAGTCCTCAAATTCACTAGAATGTGGCTAAAGCACAAAATATGGGAGCTGGAAAATAGTGGTGTACAATGCACCTATGTGTTAATAGGAGATTTGGATCCCCATTCAACTTCTAAGGAGTCCATAGAACAGGAAGGTCCTAAAGGTGAAGTCAAGCTAGATTCTCCTATCAAATTCAAGTCTAAAGGTGTCCAAGAAACAGAGGCTCAAGAAGTAGAAAAATAGAGGAAGCCAAAGGCCAAGAAGAGGAGAAGGACTAAGAAGTCCGAGCAGATTTCTGAGGCTGATGATCCTGTACCCAAAAGGAGGAGAAGAATCCTAAAATTATCAGAGAAGGCAAGCTCCAAGGGGGTAGAAGAAGAAATTGCTCCACCAATAATAAACATGGAGAGTTTAGAGGAGAAGGTCGAGGTGTATGCAAGGAGGTCTATGACTCCTTCTCCCAGGGACAGTGTGGTTAAGGCAGACCTTCCTCTAGTGGTTTCTCATGATCAGCAGTGAGAAGACATTCCTCCCACTCATGAAACTCAAAGTGAACCAGGTGAGGAGGAAAATGTTGAAAATCATTTAGATACTGAAGGTGAAGAGTTCCGTGAAGGAGAACTCTACAGTGTGGAGGCCGAGGTTGAAAAGATAATGCAGTTCCCTATGGTTAAGCATGCAGATTCTTCTATTAGAACTGAAGCAATTGAATCTCCCCTAAGGGAAGTAGATACAATGAAAGATCCATCGCCTGAGCAAGAGGAGGAACATGTGCAATAGGAAAAAAGTAAAGTAGATGAAATTCTGGATGAAAAAAATTTGAGTAAGGAGGCACCTAAGGATCAACAGGAAGAAAAGCAGGCTGAGGTACAATTGGAATTCGTTGTCCCTGGTTGGCTGGACAAAGAGATAAAGAGAAAGCAAGTTATGGTGGAAGACAGTCCACCAAATTGGAATGCACTACTAGCTAAGATTGGAAAGGACAAAGGTAAAAAGAAGGCTAGAGTGATCTTGAGAGTTGAAAGAGATGAAGCGCATAACAAGGTTGTTCATATTGCTACCCCTGTTCCAGATAAAAATAGAGATGATGTGGCTGGAAGTGATTATAATGTGTAGACTTTTAATCTTGGGCCTACATTAGTTGAGCAAGACATTGAGGATTATGAGGGATCTAGTGTCGTTATTGTGGGTAGATTGAGGAAGGAGATGAAGACCAATTAGGAGTTGAAGAGAGAAAATGAAGATTTCATAAAATGCTTGGAGGAATTAATGAAGCCCCTGCAATCCATTAATCCTTCTTCCTTTGCTACAAATCCTCTACCTCAGGAGACCAGAAATGAGCTAGAAAAGATGAAAGCTTCCACCCTTGCCATGATGAATTGGTTGAAGGGGGTGCAAGTAAAAGGTGATGGGGCTATTAAGGAGATCCTGTCAATAGGAAAGGATGTTGTTATGACAAATGTGTGGTTAAAGGCGGTATTGGCCCAAGATAAGGAAGATACGGATCTTCTGCTACAGAAAACCAGAACCATAATGGAATACACCCGAGATAGATTAGTGAATGAGGGGATCCTTCCTTCTTCTAGATTTTTCAAACCATGGGAGTGGTATGAAGCACTGCAGATTAGGCAGAAGGTGTTGAAAAGGATTTATAAATAAAGAAAGTAGATTGATGATACCCTAGTCGATGTCTACAAAGGATACATTGCCTTCTTTGAAATTATGATGGGAAGAAGGAAGATCGTGCCCAAGTACTTGAACCTGGAACATTTGAGAGAATGGTGGCATGATATTTATACACCACTTGAGGATGTCTATTTCTGAGCACCAACTGGATGATGTGGCCACCTACCTTGCAGTTATTGAAAAATACCTAATGCATAAGGTAGACTGGGATAGGTCGGTCAAACACTCAAGAGAGGAGATTGTGTCCATTGAGAATTGACTTAGGGTTTTGCCTCTACCACATGTAGTAGACTTGGATGCGGTGTTCTTGAAAGTACATGAAGATCCATATCAAAACATGGATAATAGGAAAGGGAGCTAATTATAGGTTGTGGCACGATTTGTGCTTCCTATTATCTTCCCGTGCATTGGTCTGAACTGCATTGCGGATCCCAAGCTGACTTGGATGGAATGTGCATTTATGATTATTTCACCGACCATGGGTTTCTCTTGACTAAGTTGTTGTGCCATTAATATTGTGAAGCTCTTGCCTAGCTAACGGGTTTCCTGGGGAATTCTATTTATTGGGCATTTGGCCTTGTTTGTAAAGGGTTAGATAGGTCAAGAAGTTGGTAGAAGTTAGAAGGTAAAGTAGAATAGAGTAAAGCAAAGTAGTTAGTAGCAAGTTAGCAAGTAGGTATTCTCAAGCAAATATTGTAACAGAAAGCTTGAATTGTTTTAACAGTGGATAATTTGAATACAAGAAATGACATTGTGATTTGGTGCCATACTTGTTTTCTCTTGTCTTGCATGGTTCTTGTGATCTTATCTTTAAAATTTCTTTGAGTTGGTTAATACTTAGATTAGATTTGATTCAATAATTTTTATGGTTTGGTACTTGAATGTTGTAGCAATCCCTCAGTGCATACTTTTCACAACCAACTGATTGTTAGTTGCTTTGCAAAGTTTGCCTGGACTATCATATTCATTGTGCTTAAGTTCAATTGTGAGGGTTTATCCATTTCAACTGCAACAAGGTTGGTTGAATGAATGCTCATAATTTGAAAATCTTAACACCTTGGAAGATTGCACTGTTTCTACAAGATTGCAGATTTATCTGGGTCGAATAGAGATCAGTTTTGAGGGATTGGTTCATTTCAGTGTTTATCATTTGCATTATTAATCTTAGGGGTAGTATTAGATTTAAAATCTCTCTAAAAAATATTATCTTTTTTTTATTTCTTTGATTATTGGGTTAGAACTAGGGTTGAAGTATCACCAGTTGTTAAATCTAATAAAATTGATTCAGTATTTTTCTTGTAGTAAGGTCCCATTGTGATTACCAACATTTTCACATTTCGTTACTGAGTTTTTTATGCACTATCAAGACCTGACATTAGAGACCTTGGGGTTATCTCTTGAGGTTTTCCTATAGAGATTTACCTTTCAAGAGAGATAGGATATCATATTCTGTCTGGCTATTATTTTGCAGAAAAAATGATCAACTAGAACTGGCGCTAGAAGGAGGGCTTGAATAAGCAAGCTGGATCAATTTTTGAACGCCATCTCTCTTGAGAGATTCAGAAGAAGAACAAGATCTGCTCCAGGAGAGGAATAATTTTAGGAATTACCAGACCCCACAAGGTCTAGAAGGACCAACAGAAGGGGAGAATCATCATCATCCCCAACTTCATCAAGTTCATCTGAGTCCGAGGACATTCCCGGTCCACAACCTTAGCTAGTCATAAATCAGCCATTACCACCCCCACCTCCACCAATGGATTTTCTGGCGACCAACTCATCTCCATTAAGTTTTTCCATCTACAATGTAATGCCCAAAAACCCCGAACACTTATGTTCAAAGTTCCAAGTCAATGATCCAAATAGGATAGCTAAGGAGCACATTAGGATCTTTTAGACTTGCCTCAAGGATAGAGGGATAAACCATGAGGATGTAGCTTGTAGATTATTTCCTTATTCACTAGG
The DNA here is from genome assembly GCA_007258455.2 of Sequoia sempervirens. Taxonomy (NCBI): domain Eukaryota; kingdom Viridiplantae; phylum Streptophyta; class Pinopsida; order Cupressales; family Cupressaceae; genus Sequoia; species Sequoia sempervirens. The sequence continues at coordinate 47,249,712 of VDFB02179234.1, read as the reverse complement.
AGAAGATGCATTCTATTGTAAAATCATCTGCCTATTGGGTCTATTCAGCATTGGACTGAGCTAGAAGCTACCTTTTTGCAGAAGTTTAGAATCCCCATTAGTTCCAATGAGCTCTACCGTTAGTTTACTAATTTCAAAATGGAGATTAATGAGCCAATTGGGTCTTTCAACAATAGGTTTCACCATGCTTATACCAGACTCCAGACTCCTTATGTTGTTGATGAACCCATTGCTCTAGAATTTTATTATGAGGGACTTGATAGCTTGACAACCACCTTTATGAAGTGGAGTAATAATCCTCCTGATAGTCTACTCAATGCATATGCAGAGGCTGTGAAAGTTATCACTAATCTAAGGCAACATTTATTTGGGCCTCTGCCCTCATTAGGACCTGTTGCTCACCCTAGAAAAGTTTTAGCTCTCAATCAAGCTTTTACGAACCATACTCCAATCATGAATCCAATACCTCAGTTGCCTTTGGTCCCTTACCTAGGACCTCCTGGTGAAAAAGTTTCATCAATAATTAGTTATCCTCAGCAAAAGGTGAATCAACCTCTACATATTCAGCCTCAAGTTAGTTATCCTTCATACCTGCAAAATTTTGAAGTCCTGAACCAATCACTAAATGTCAATGCTGTAGTAGGCTATTCCCAGAATAATGTGAATCAACCTTCATACAATAATCTTGACAAGGAAAGATTGGATGAACTATTTGAACAAATAAAGAAGTTGAATATGGAGGTGACATACTTGAGAAATCAGAATAGTCAGTTGCAAGCTACTCAGAGAAACATGCAGTCGAATCAGAACAAGGAGAATTTGCAAGGACAAAACTATGATAGAGGGAAACGTCAGGATCGATGATACTACAACAACAGAGGATACAACCAAGATAGAGAATATAACCAAGACCGAGGGTATAACAATGACAGGGGATACAATAATGACAGAAGATAAAATTATGATAAAGGACAATCATCAGGTCAGAACTTGGACAGAGGACTAGGTGGTGGACAAGGATTCGAAAGAAGGTAGCAGTCAGGACAGAATAGGATGTGGAACACAGGTCCCAACAATGGAGGAGTCCCCACCCCATTGGATCAACCAAGTAGTCAACTTGTCAATTAGTCTGCTAGCCAACCAATTAATCAAGAAAAGCCTCCTAGTGGTGTATATCTAGCTAAGGCTACTTTATCAGGGTGGTGTAGGCTCCACAAGACTAGTCAACATTCTGAGCTGGACTATCAAGAGTTCCAAACAGTAGCCTCAATTTTTCAGTATGAAGTGGAAAACAATACAAGCTATCAGGAAATTGTACCCTCTATTCCTTATGATTCACCGGTGTTGGTATTAAACCATGCTCCTTTTCCACAAAGTAAGGACAATGTACCTAAAGAAGAATCTGACTGGTTGGAGGATGAGGCAGGCCAGGTGTGCAATGGAGATGAAATGACACAATTATTTGATGAGAATCTCATGAATGACAATGGTCCCAGAGATGAAGAAGCTTACATTGAAGAAGTACATACCTTCCAAAGACCTGTCAAGAGGTATGACTTGAAAGAACTTCCACACAGGTGCCCACAGGCTGGAGGCCCCTTTACTACTTCCATCCCACCGAATAATTTCAACACACCTCTAGACCCTAATGCTAGTAACAATCCCTCATTGCCCCTGGTTTCCAGGAAATATTTATCTCAAGCAGGATATGCTAATGTACCTAAAGGAAGAAATGCTGATGCAAGTAAAGAAAAGATGGTGGACTACCTGAGGGAAACCCCTATTGATTTAAATGAAGAATAATTGGCCACATATGTTGCTGAAGAACTCCAAAAATTAAAGGTAAATGTATCTGCATTTGAGTTATTAAGAGTTCCATCCATTAGGAATGCAGTCTTAGGTTCTTATGATGCAAATTCCATGTCGCAAGATAAACCAGTTAGCAAGAATGTCCATAAAGTATCTAGTTCTCAGCCAATAGGAGGGAAAAATTGAGCTCATAATCAAGACCATATGCCCCCTAGGGATACTAGGAAAGAAAAGGATAAATCTTAGGTTGCTCAAGTAGATACTCCCTTAACTCTGTTTCAAGGGAAAACAGACACACCCCCATTCTTGATTTATGTCTGTGTATTTAGCAAGAATTTACATAATTATCTGCTAGATTCAGGTGCTTCAACCAATGTTATGCCCCTCAGTTTTTGTAGAGCTATGGGTATCACTCTTGCTAATTCTCAAAAGAAAGTCACACAGTTGGATAGGACTGAAGTCAATGTTGTAGGAGAGTTAAACATGATTTAGATGCAGATTGCTTCTAATCCTAAAATTTAGCAAGTTATCAATATACAAGTGGCTGACATCCCTGATGCTTATGGCCTAATCCTGGGAAGGGACTTTACCAGTGCTTTGAATGGATATGTTTCAACTGATCACTCCCATATGTGGCTTCCCTAGAAAGGAGTGCCAAATCATATTAGAATTGAATGAGAACCCATAATGAAGTATATGATTACTGAATATCAGAAAACCTCTACTAAAATTCTGGTGTCAGAAGTAAGTGTGATAGGGGAATATAATCATCAAAAGATGAGAAACAAACTAAAGAGAGTGCAAATAACAACTAAAAACACCCTACACTTCAAGATTGGGAAAATGATGAACTTAACAACATAAAAATGGAACCTTTTACCTTGTAGAGTTGTTCTTTGGTTGGCCCTTCGATTGTAGATGAGATGTATGCTCCTTGATGGCAAGTAGATGCAAGATGTGAAGTGTGAGATGCAAGATAGTTGGAAAAAATGGATACAAATGGCTAAGTGTAAATTGAAAAACAAAATTGCAAGAGTTTGGCTAGCAAAATGATCTCCTCCCCAAATGAGAGAAAAGAGGGGGTATTTATAGAGAGTTTTGAAATCTCTAGGGAAATGTATGGCCAAGATTGAGCCACCAATGACCAAGATGTAGGGCTAAGGTGAGTTGAGAACTCACAAGCCCTCACATCTTGACATGTGGCATGTGATATAGCCCTAAAAGGTGAAGTGGACATGAGGTGGAAGGATAGTACATGACATGGAGGGGGGTACAAAGTACCTTGGGATTGGACAAGATCTCCTCATAAATGAGGTACTTGTCCCCATGTGGGTGAGAGGACATGTGAGGAATTAAAAATTCCTCAAATATCCTCATGGGGAGAGGGGAAAGAATAAAGAATAAAGAGAGGACATGTGGGAAGAAGTGAAGGAATTAAAAATTCCTTTTGAGTGCATTGGGGGATTAAAAGTGAATTAAAAATTCACATGGGGAAGTGGAGTGCCTTGTCCAAAAGGGGAAGGCCTTTAATAAGGTTGACCAAGAACATATGTCATAAAGGACATGGGGAAGAGAAAAGGAATTTAATATTCCTTGAAAGATGAGAGTGGAATTAAAAATTCCTCAAAGGACTGTGGGAAGACAAAAGAAATTAAAAATTTCTTGGGGGATGGGAAGAGTTGACTAAAGGGGGTGATTAGACAAGTTGATGAGGGGTTAGAGGAAGGTTAGGTGGCTAAGAAAGATTAGAGGCAAACTTGCAAAAGTTGGAGGATGTGACACCTCCTAATCCAGTATTAGGCATGTGCACATCCTAATGATGAGATTAGAAGAAGGATTAAGATTAGATAATAAAAGATGGAGGATGTGACATGTGAGGAATTAAATAAATGGAATATTTATTTAATTTATTTGATGAAAGGGGAAGGTATTGAATTATTTAACTAGATACCTTAGGGTTTAGAAGAACTTTAGATTGATTAATTAAATAATAGTGATATTACTTAATTAATGTGGATAAGGGGAAGCTTAGATGAAAAGGGATAAATTTGGATAAATTAAGTGTCCAAATTTAGGTGTCTACAGTAAGTATGGGTAACTATATACTTTTCGCTCCCCTTGAAGAACTGGATTTAGAGGAGGTCCTCATGTTGCATACAATGTCTCATGGCCTCACGACAGAGTCTAATGATGTTGAAGCCCTAGTGGAACCAGTTAAAGATAATGGTGAACCAACTAAAGGTAATGATGATCCAAAATATAATCAACTGGCTTTGTTAGACAGATTTCAAGAGTTCATCCAAAAATGTATTGAGGATCAGATTTAGTTAGGAAGAAGAATGAACTTTGGAGAGTTACTTTTTCCCAATTGGTGCAGGGTACATAACGCTTCACATTCAGAATTGGATTGCTGCTTATGCCAAACTGCAGTGGAACAAGTATAGAAACATATCAACCCCACTCCTACAGCCAAAACTGATGTCCTGGATGTCCAAGAATATCCTAGAGGGAAAAGAGTAATGTCTTCTAAAGAGTTGTCCAGTGGTAACAGTGCAAGTAAAAGGGCAGGGAACTCTGTAGCTGCTGGTTGTTGGAATTTAAGATTCGATGGGTCCAAATCAAAGCAAGGGGTTGGAGCTGGTTTTGAGATAATTAGTCCAAGAGGTAAGACCTTTTTTTCTGCTCATAGACTTCAATTTCATTGTACAAATAATGTAGCAGAGTATGAAGCATTGGTTGATGGATTGTTAATGGCCTTGAAGAAAGAGGTTAAGATCTTGCAAGTGTATGGAGATTCTGAGTTAGTAGTCAAGCAAGTTAGAAGACAATATTCTTGTCATGATAGAAGGATGACTAACTATCGACATAGAGTATGGGACCTTATTGAAGGATTTGATGCCTTCAACATTTAGCTGATTCTACAAAATAAAAACCAGATAGTTGATTCCTTGGCCCAGCCAACCAGTACTTTGCAGCCTCTATCTCTTTCTGGGTTGAAGAAGTTTACCGTAGAACTGACCCTAGTACCCTCGGTACCTGACAATGTCACCAACTTCTAGGTATTTGAAGATGACAAGCATATTCTAGATTTTATCACAAATACAGATGTGTTTGCTTCTCACATCATCGATGAAACTGATCTCCAAGAAGCAGAGATGGACCTTGAAGGGGTAATCAATTTGAAGACCAACACTATTCCCAAGGGGATGGTACAATTAGAGAGAATATTTGATCTGGATAAAATCAAAGATCAAGAACAAGACACTAGGAAAGAGTCCATCAGTGAACAATGCGACAAATATAATGTGGGATCTCAGGAGGATGTCAGAAATGTTCTTATTGGCAAAGTGTGCACTCCAGAAGAAAGGAAAGGAATCATTGATGCATTACACAGATATCCAGATGTGATAGCCCAGAGTTATGAAGACTTGAAGACTTATGATACATCAGTCATAACTCATACTATCCCTCTCAATCCGGGAGTGAATCCTTTCAGATAGAGACAAAGGCACATCAATGCTTTGCTGGAGCCCGTAATACAGAAGGAAGTGCAGAAAATGTTGTTTGCAAGGATAATATTCCCGGTCAGACACTCTACTTGGGTCGCAAACCTGGTTCCTATATGAAAGAAAAATGGTGAAATTAGACTGTGTAGATTTCAGGAACCTAAACAGGGCATCAGAAAAGGATAATTATCAAGTACCCTCACTAGATGAAATGCTCCAGATTTTCAACGGATCTCAGATGATGTCCTTTTTGAATGGATATCCAGGATATAACCAAGTCATGGTGCAATATGAGGATAGACACAAGACTGCTTTCACCACTAAGTGGGGCACTTTCACTTACAGAAGAATGCCTTTTGGCTTGATTAATGCTAGAGCTACATTCCAGAGAGCAATAGATATAGCCTTTAAAGATATAATTGGGAAGTGCATAATCATCTACATGGATGACCTGACGGTATTTTCAAAGAATAGAGGTGACCATATCTCAGATTTGTGCAAAGTTTTCCAGAAATGCAGAGAGTTTGGCATATCGCTCAATCCAAAGAAATGCATCTTTGGAGTAACAGAAGGAAAGTTATTAGGGCATATTATCTCTGAAAAGGGAATTGCAATTGATTCAGAACATATAGAGGCTATTCTCAAGATTCTGCCACCTACTAGTAAAAAGGAAATGAAGTCATTCTTCGGAAAGATCAACTTTGTCAGGAAGTTCATCACTAGGTTTGTAGAAATAGTTAAGCCACTGAATGCAATGTTGAAGCAAAAGGCCAAGGTGGAATGTAATGCAGAAGCAAAAGAAGCATTCGTAGAGATAAAGAAGGCTATTGTTGAAGCTCTAGTTTTAGTAAGTCCTGATTATGCCAAACCATTCTACATATATTAATTTGCTTCTGACCACTCCTGTACTGCTATATTAACTCAGAAATTTGACCAAGGTAATGAACACCCCATAGCATTCATGAGTACACCATTGAAGGATGCAAAACTGAAATACCCAAGTGTGGAAAAGTAGGCTTATGCTTTAGTCAGGGCAGTTAAAAAATTTAGATATTACATCTTCTGAAATAGGATCTTTGCTATAGTTCCCGACCCTGCAGTCAAGCTGCTCTTGATACAGAATGAACTGGGAGAATGAAGAGCCAAGTGGGTAACTATGCTACAAGAGTATGATATGGAAATTCAGCCCATGAAGCTAGTGAGAGGGTAGGGGCTCACAAAGAAAATGGCAGAGAGAGGCCCTAATCTTACAGCTCAGGCTTATACTTTAGAGGATGTCTCTCCTGGAGAGTGTATGATGATGTTGTTCATTACCTCCTAAACCAGAAATGCCCTGATCATCTCAATTTAGTACAAAGAAGGGAATTGTGCTTAAAAAGTGACAGTTTCATGCTAAAAGGAGATTTCCTATATAAGAAGAATCATGAGGGTGTGTACTTGAGGTGCCTAGGAAAGGCAGAATCTACAAGAGTGATGTTGGAGTTTCATGACCGATATGGTATAGGCCATGGATTAGCACCATCTACAACAAACCAGATTCTCCAAGCTAGTTACTACTGGCCTATATTGTTCAAAGACACCCACAGTCATGTCAGGACATGCCATGTGTGTCAGACAATGACCACCAGAGAGAAGTATGCTGCACTCCCACTCTAGCTAGTATTCAACTTCATTGGTCCAATCAATCCACCCTCCTCCGCTGGACATAGGTATATTCTCACCATTACTAATTATTTTACATGATGGACAAAAGCTCTTGCATGCAAATAGTGTACTTCAAAGGTAGTAATTAACTTCCTTGAATTAGGTATTCTTAATCATTTTGGATGTCCTATGTCTTTGATTTGTGATACTGGTTCCGCGTTTTCATCTTTGAATTTTTCTAACTGGGCTTTTGACCATGGGATTATAATTAAATTTGCATCCAATTATTACCCTTAGGGTAATGGGTTAGCTGAGTCATCCAAAAAAAATCTCCTAACTGTTATTTGCAAATTGTTAGAGAGGAACCCAAAGGATTAGCATACCCAACTTCAATTTTCTCTTTGGGTAGATCGTACAAGAAATAAAGCTTCCATAGGGATATCCCCGTACCATCTAGTTTATGGATTAGAACCTGTGTTTCCCATATAATTGAAAATTCCTACCCTTCAGTTCATCAATGACTATTATGATGACGAAGATAGACGTGAGGCAAGACTTGCCAAACTATTGCACCTTGAAGAAAAGAGGGATGAAGCCCTAGAAAACTTTGCTAAACATCAAGGGGTTGTCAAGAGATGGTTTGATAAGAGAGCCAAGGTTAAAGCTTTTAGGATTTCTGACTTGGTTCTTTCCTGGGATAAAGCCCATGATCGTAAGGGAGAGCATGGAAAATTTGACAAAATTTGGCTTGGACCTTACCAGATCTCAAAAATCTTGGGAAATAATGCTTTCATTTGAAAACTCTCACTGGAGAGGATATCCCACTGCCTGTCAATGGGTAGTATTTGAAGCATTATTTCCAGTCTTGAGTTGTTTTTAGCTCTTTTCCTATATATAGTTAGATTAGGGTTTTCCTTTCTGCTTTTCTTTTGTTTGTTTTGGTTAGTGTAGGTTTGTTTTGGTTTGTTTTTTCTCTGCTCTCGCTTTGGGGGTTTCTCTATTTTTGCCTGGATGTGTTGCACTTGCATGGAAAATCTATCTTCTCTAGAATTTTTCTAGGTATTTCGTGGTGAACTTTAGTCCTGCATCTTGAAAGAATGGTTGAAGCCTTTACTATTTCCAACAGTCTTAATGTCAGATTTATAGCAGATTGAGTCACTGGTGTGGATTTGAACTTGAAATACTCTGAAATCTTATATCCATCATATATCTTAAGAACCCTGATGTCACTATAGGAATCCTTGTGAAGTCTTGTCAAGTGAAATTTTTTATTTCTGCTTCAGCACCATTGTGGTTCTCAGCCTTGAGTGTGAGCTTCATTGTTCACAAGTTCAAACGAAAGAGACATATAAATAATATAAAAAAAAGTGAAATATTGGATATCAAAAGGGAAAAATTCAACTTATCAGGGGTACCTGAATATGTCTACCTGGGCTATGGATGCCTGGCTGGTAGTAGAGCTATGCTTAAGAGAATCATAGTGATAACCTTGTCAGGGCTATGGATGCCTAACTGGCAATGATACTCTATCCAGGTTGCTTTTGAAGTTAGAATCCTTATGTAGCCTGACTTGACCAAACTTGGTCTTCTATAGTAACCTAAGGAAGGAAATAAACTCATGTGCACACACTTGGATTTTTCAGTTTATGGAGGGTTTGATCTATCCTTTGGTTCTGATTCTTTAAATCCTTGCATTCTGACTTGTTTGTTTGATGGTGAGATTGAAACCAGAGATTTTGGGTTCTTGATTCCTGCTTGTCATCAAATGCTCTAGAGCATCTTCTCAGTAGAAGTCACCATTTGTTGTGCAATTTTTGCACGTACTCCCTGCTGAAAGAAGGGACCCTCTTTCACTTCGGTTTTGGTGTTTTAGGCCTTTTTTTTCAGGTTTTGTCTTACTTAGGCATGTGCTTAAATTGTTTATTTTGAATTCCTAAGTGTTTCCCCTAGGTTATTCATTGAAAATCTTAAGTTGTGGATGAATTTCGGGCTTTTTCCCTGATTCGAGACTTTCCACCCTGATCAAATTTTCCTGGATCTTGCTTGTATTCCGGTTGGGTCTTGTTGCTCGAGAATTTTTAGTATTCACAAATTTCTTCGTGAGCTGGATTTTCCCAGATTCTGCCTTGTTGTTGGTTTCTCGGGTTTCATGACTATCTTATTGATTGCATTAATGGCTTTGTACGCACTTTGAAGGCTAGATTTTACTCGATTACTGAGAACTTTGTGCCATCTTGCTTATATTTGACATTGTCTGAGTTGAGGGCTGCATCCTTAGAGTTTGTTCTTTGAGCTTTTGCTTAGATTTGGGCATTTGGGTTTGAGTTGGTCTCATTTGGTGGTGATTTCTTGTGCATTATCGCCTGTGTTCATTGCAAACACCATTGCACTTCACGTTTACTGCTTTTGAGATCAATTCCCACTTTATAATGGTATGTGTCTGATTGCTCTACTTTGAATTAAATTGAATTATGAATGATGAGTTGGTATCATGAAAGTCTTTGGGATTTGAATTTCTGCGTATCTATTTATCCTATGCTAGTGTTGTTCATTATTGCATCCTTTGTCATTTCCCAGGCGAGTTTTGAGCTTGTTTCTCTATTTACATTTCGATGCATCTTGCATGAGAGTAATTAGTAAACCCTAGCGATGACTTAATAGTTGGAGCAACTAAATTTTGAACTTGCTTGTGTGCTTATCATGGATGAATAGGGTTTTTGACCTGGGGCAGTGCCATATCAAGTGATTTCATCTTAAAATTGACCTAGAATGCAAAGAAAATTCATGAAAGGTCCATCCCCGACTTGCCCTAAGTTAAACTTTTCAAAATCCATAGTTGGTTCAGTGTTTGGGTGAAATATTGACTCTCTGTCCCTCCCGAATTTTCATCGCCATGACTCTTGAGTTGGAGAGATGTCATACTAATCACTTAAATGCTTTGCCGAAAGCCTCCCTGAGTTCATATTTCATCACTATGATAGTATCATTTTCACGCCGATAAAGTTCCCTATTTCTGTTGGTGAGACAAAGAGGATTCGCCGAGACCTCAACCCGTAAGAAAATGTCTCATCGACATGCTTGTTCATATTCTCTTTCAGTAAGACTAGCCCTAGTCGGTAGGAGGTCATAGTAGGATCCAGTGGCTTTACTGATATTCATTTGCTTCGCCAAGACATCCGTCCTTCGGTGAGACCTCCCACTGAACACATTTCTCTTTCATCGAGCTCTGTTCTTTTTATTCACTATAACCCTTCAAAGTCAGGGAGATGTCATGTAGGTCATTCTGTATCCCCCCAAAGCCCTTCACGAGTTTGTATTTGGTCGCCCAGACACTGTAATTCTCACGCCGAAGCCTTTTGTTGGCAAGACCAACCCCATCACCAAGAGCTCATAGCATGCTCCTTTCGTCTTGCCGATCTTTTGTTCTATCGCTAAGACCTTCCCCTTTTGGTGAGACCTTTCAGTGAACATATCCTACTCTTGCCAAGACCTTCACTTTCAGCGAGACTCCTAATGGTCGCCAGGACATCATAGCGAAACCTTTCTCTTGGTGAGCCCAAATCTTCTGTCGGGGTGACTTCATAATGTTGGCAAGAGGTTATGCTGATGCAAATTTTCATCGGCGAGAGATAATTTAGTCGCTAGGACCTCTAGCCAAACTCCAAACACTTCACCAAAGGCCTTCCTAAGTCCACATGTTCGCTGTGACATTCTCTTTTTTCGCACCAAAGGTTTCTCATGTTCTATCGCTAGTCGGTGAGACCAAGAAAATTTGCTGAGACCTTACCCCGACTACCTTGTGATAATATTGATATTGTTTTCTATATCACCATTCGGCGAGACGTTACACCGATACCACCAGGTCTTGCCGAAACTTACTTTGATGACATCTTCGATGTAACTCCTGGAAGTTGCCCAAACTTCTCGGTGAGATGACCAATTCTGGCCGAAACCTTCGTTCCAGGAATCTCCATTGGTTCGAAACTTTTCCTTAACCAAAGATGTCCATCAGGCTCATATTTCTCTAAAATCCACCATCTCCTAGATTTCTTGAAAATCTTCTTTGGCTTGTTCTTCGCTAGAATTCGTCTCTTGCGGATTTTCCCGAAGGTTGATGAAATGTAAAGAAACATGAAAGAATTGGATTCATTTATAATTTGTGATACATTTGATGATTATTTCATGTCATATTTAGATCTCCCATGTGGTTTATTGATGAAAAATGATTAGGTTTCATGGTTAAGTAGGTGTTTCCTGGTTATTTTGTTGGAATCCGATCGGTCTGGAATTTCTTGAAATTCCTCTCTGGCTCAGATTCCACAGATGGTCTTGAAACCCAAAATTTTTTGTGGTCATTTTTATATGAATCTTAATAACACCTTGACTATATGAGATGCATTCTAACGGTGTTTTGATGGATTAATGTGACTTTCCTATTGTTTTAATTTTGGTTTTTTTGTTGAGTGCAGGTTGAATCTAACAAGGCAGCGGTTGGGTCTTCATTCTCTGATGCAGAGAGGATTAAGCTAGACATTAAGAGCAAGGTCCCTGAGAGCAAGATCACTTCTATCTGGTTAGAAGTCATTGATACCAATGTTGGCCTTTGGGACTATGAAGAATTTAAAGAAAGAATGGCGGTTGAGAATCCTCCCTTGGTGACGAGCAGAATGATGGAACCAGGTTTGTCCGATGTAGCCAATTTCCCTTGTACAGTGCGATGTTATGAGTTGGTCCTTGAGTGCGCCAGGCACTATGATTAGGACACACAGAGCATAATTGGTCCTCAAGGGAGAGTTATTTCAAATCTCAACCCTGTCTCCATTGCCCAAACCTTTGATATGCCTGACAGGTCTCATGTGGTGGGATTCACCATTGAGGTAGCTCAAGAGTTCTATGATGATCAGACTGTGAAGTAACAACAGCTTATCAATTCTTGGCTGGAGAAGCCCATGTCTCACTAGTCCAAATTGCCCAAGCAGCTATTCTAAGCCAAATTCAAGAAGAAATACTATGATGCCATCACCTTTCTTAGCAGGGTCATTGGATTGAAGAGTGTTGGTATATTTGAGAATTGGATGTGCCATGTGATTGTGAGAATGGAGCAAGAGAAGACTGACTACCATTGGGTAGGGGTCATTAGCCAAGTAATTCACAAGCAATTATCCAATGTGTTGCAAACGAAGACCTTCACAATGACCTCCTATTTGGTCTATGCATTGGCTAGATTCCATCCCTACAAAGGATTGGATACAAAGGGAATTTTTGGATATGATATTATTTATGAAGTTTTCCCTCAACTGCATTTGGGAGGTTCAAACTATAGAAGGGAAAATGATGCATTTACCATGCATATCACCAGAGTGCTTCAAGAAGCAGAGCATGCCAGAATTTCATATCAGGCCAAGGAACTCATTAAGAGGTATGGAGCCTGGTTTGTACAATTCCCAACCTTCTCCTACATTTGGATTGATGGTTATCAAAGGACCCCATATAGGCTTCCAAGGTATCCCACTGACCAAATCATATTGTTGGAAGTAACTAGATAGATTTGTGATTTTGATGCCATTGTCAAGAACGAAAAAACAACAGACTAGATTTGGTGGAGATTTCCCACTAAGGATTGGCACTGGAGAGGTTTGTCGCTCTATTATTTTTGCCCAGGCTTCAGAGGAGGAATTGAGTACTCTTGGTTTGTCTTTCCATTCCAAGAGGTCCAAGTTTGATACTACAGGCGAGGCTCAAAAGAAGGCTAGTAGATAATATAGCCGTAAGGTTAATTTAGAGGATGACTGGGCCAATTGTGGTGATGAGTATGAGGTCAGAAAGAGGAAATTCTCTCAGCTTCATGTGGATGCATTCTAATTGTATAATATAAGGGCAGTGCCTGATCAATTGGAGGATGATGGGAACTTAATTCAGGATCATGCCTATGAGGTAGTAAAAGATAGGCCAATTGGTGATATAGACTGGTTAGAGGAGGAGTAAACATAACTGAAGCAACTAGTAGATCCAGTCCTCAAATTCACTAGAATGCTGCTAAAGCACAAAATATGGGAGCTGGAAAATAGTGGTGTATAATGCACCTATGCGTTAATGGAATATTTGGATCCCCATTCAACTTCTGAGGAGTCCACAAAAAAAGGAAGGTCCTAAAGGTGAAGGCAAGCTATATTCTCCTGTCAAATTCAAGTCTAAAGGTGTCCAAGAAATAGAGGCTCAGGAAGCAAAAAAATAGAGGAAGCCAAAGGCCAAGAAGAGGACAAGGACTAAGAATTCTGAGCAGATTCATGAGGCTGATGATCCTGTACCCAAAAGGAGGAGAAGAATCCTGAAATTATAAGAGAAGGCAAGCTCCAAGGGGGTAGAAGAAGAAATTCTCCACCAATAATAAACGTGGAGAGTTTAGAGGAGAAGGCCTAGGTGTATGCAAGGAGGTCCAGGACTCCTTCTCCCAGGGACAGTGTGCTTAAGGCAGACCTTCCTTTGGTGGTTTCTCATGATCAGAAGCAAGAAGACATTCCTCCTGCTCATAAAACTCAAAGTGAACCAGGTGAGGAGGAAAATGTTGAAAATCATCCAAATACTGAAGGTGAAGAGTTCCATGAAGGAGAACTCTACAGTGCGGTGGCCAAGGTTAAAAAGATAATGCAGTCCCCTATGGTTAAGCATGTAGATTCTCCTGTTAGAACTGAAGCAGTTGGATCTCCCCCAAGGGAATTAGATACAGTGAAAGATCCATCGCCTGAGAGAGAGGAGGAACATGTCCAAGAGGAAGAAAGTAAAGAAGATGAAATTATAGATGAACAGAATTTGAGTAAGGAGGCACCTAAGGATCAACAAGAAGAAAAGTAGGCTGAGGTGCAATTGGAATCTGTTGTCCCTGGTTGGTTGGACAAAGAGATAAAGAGAAAGCAAGTTATGGTGGATGATAGTTTGAAAAATTGGAATGCACTACTAGCTAAGATTGGAAAGGACAAAGGTAAAATGAATGCTAGGGTGATCTCGAGAGTTGAAAGAGATGAAACACATAAAAAGGTTGTTCATATTGCTACCCCTGTTCCAGATAAAAACATAGATGATGTGGCTGGAAGTGATTATAATGTGTAGACTTTTAATCTTGGGCCTACATCAGTCGAGCAAGACATTGAGGATTATGAGGGATCTAGTGCCGTTATTGTGGGTAGATTGAGGAAGGAGATGAAGACCAAGCAGGAGCTGAAGAGAGAAAATGAAGATCTCATAAAATGCTTGGAGGAATTAATGAAGCCCCTACAGTCTATTAATCCTTCTTCCTCTGCTACAAATCCTCTACCTCAGAAGACCATAAACGAGATAGAAAAGATGAAAGCTTCCACCCTTGCCACAATGAATTGGTTGAAGGGGGTGCAAGTAAAAGGTGATGAGGCTATTAAGGAGATCCTGTCAATAGGAAAGGATGTTGTTATGACAACTAAGCGGTTAAAGGCGGTGTTGGCCCAAGATAAGGAAGATACAAATATTTTGCTACAAAAAACCAAAACCATAATGGAACACACCCAGGATAGATTAGTGAATGAGGGGATCCTTCCTTCTTCTAGAGCTGCCGAACCATGGGAGTGGTATGAAGCACTGCAGATTAGGTAGAAGGTGTTGAAAAGGATTTATAAAAAAAGAAATCATATTGATGATACCCTAGTTGGTGTCTACAATGGATCCATTTCCTTCTTTGAAATTATGACAGGAAAAAGGAAGATTGTGCCCAAGTACTTGAACCTAGAACAGTTGAGAGAATGGTGGCATGATGTGTATGCACCACTTGAGGATGTCTCTATTTCTGAGCACCAACTAGATGATGCAGCCACCTACCTTGCAGTTATTGACAAATACCTAATGCATAAGGTAGACTGGGATAGGTCGGTCAAACACTCAAGAGAGGAGATTGCATCCATTGAGAATTGACTTAGGGTTTTTCCTCTGCCACCTGTAGTGGACTTGGATGCAGCATTCTTGAAAGTACATGAAGAGCCATATTAGAACATAGATAATAGTGAAGGGAGCTAATGATAGGTTGCAGTGCGATTTGTGCTTCCGATTATCTTCCTCGTGCATTGGTCCAAACTGCATTGCAGATCCCAGGCCGACTTGGATGGAACGTGCATTTATGATTATTTGACCGACTATGGGTTTCTTTTGACTGAGTTGTTTCACCATTAATATTGCGAAGCCCTTGCCTGACCAATGTGTTTCCTGGGGAATTCTATTTATTGGGCATTTGGCCTCGTTTGTAAAGGGTTAGATAGGTTAAGACATTGGTAGAAGTTAGAAGGTAGAAGTAGAATAGAGTAAAGCAAAGTAGTTAGCAGCAAGTTAGCAAGTAGGTATTCTCAAGCAAATATTGTAACAGAAAGCTCGAATTGTTGCAACAGTGGATAATTTGAATACAAGAAATGACATTGTGATTTGGTGCCATACTTGTTTTCTCTTGTCTTGCATGGTTCCTGTGATCTCATCTTTAAAATTGCTTTGAGGTTGTTAATACTTAGATTAGATTCAATTCAATAATGCTTATGGTTTGGTACTTGAATGTTGTAGCAATCCCTCAGTCCATACTTTTTGCAACCAACTGATTGTTAGTTGCTTTGCAAAGTTAGCCTGGACTATCATATTCATTGTGCTTAAGTTCGATTGTGAGGGTTTATCCATTTCAACTACAATAGGGTTGGTTGAATGAATGCTCATAATTTGAAAATCTTAACACCTTAGAAGATTGCACTGTTTCTACAAGATTGTAGATTTATCTGGGTTGAATAGAGATCAGTTTTGAGGGATTGGTCCATTTCAGTGTTTATCATTTGCATTATTAATCTTAGGGGTAGTATTAGATTTAAAATCTCTCTGAAACCCTTATCTTTTTTTATTTCTTTGATTATTGGGTTAGAACTAGGGTTGAAGTATCACCAGTTGTTAAATCTAATAAAATTGATTCAGTATTTTGCTTGTAGTAAGATCCCATTGTGATTACCAGGATTTTCACATTTCGTTACTGAGTTGTTTATGCACTGTCAAGACCTGACATTAGAGACCTTGGGGTTATCTCTTGAGATTTGGTGATAGAGATTTACCTTTCAAGAGAGATAGGATATCATATTCTATCTGGCTATTATTGTGTAGAAATCACGATCAACAAAACTCTTTTCTACAATACTCACTACCATTATCAGATCTGAGACATTTTAAATTTTTACCTATCTCATTCTCAACCAAGCTTCTCCATTTCTTAAAAGTTTGAAATACATCAAATTTTTTCCTAAGGAAATAAATCCATACCTTCCTTGTTGCATCATCAATAAAAGTGACATAATACCAAGAGCCACTGAGAGAAGATACTTGAGCTGGTCCCCACACATCTATATGCACAAGCTCCAATTTCTCATCTTTCTTTTACTTCCCATCCTTGAGAAAACTAACTCTCTTTCATTTCCCATACACACAACTTTCACAGAAATCCATATTAACACATTTCAAACCTGGTAAAACATTCTTTGAATGAAGTACTTTGATACCTTTTGCACTCATATGCCCAAGTCTATTATGCCACAATGTTGATTCATAATCCACAACAACTATATGATTTTCTACCTATTGAACTGTAGCAATTGTTCTTGAACATTGATTTTTATCTACAATAACTAAAGTAGAAGGAATAGTATGACCTATACAAAGATATAAGGTGCTTACTTTCACACCTTTTGCTACCACTAAGGCACCTTTTGTAACCTTCCAATTTTTATCACTAAATGTAACAAATACAACCTTCATCATCTAGTTGCCTTGCTGAAATTATATTTATTTTTAACTTTGGAATGTGCCTTACCTCATGTAGTAGCCAATGATTCCCATTCTGCAACTTAATCTTGATTCTTCTCTTTCCAACAATTTGACAGGGTTCATTATCTCCCAAATAAACTAGCCCAAAATCCCCTTGGACATAATCAAGAAAATAACTTCTATGGGGTGTAGCATGAAATGAAGCCCTTAAATCTAACACTAAAGAATCATCATCATTATCAAGGGAAAGAATCAAAGCATTCTCATCATATTTATTACTTACCACATTTTCCTCTTTATTTCGTTCCTTTTTGTCTCCTTTATTTTTCTGAGACCAGCAATCTTTCTTTAAATGACCTGGCTTACCACAATACCATCAATCCCTCTTGTCTCTAGATTGGGACCTTTTGTCCTTTGATTTTCCTTATGACTTCCCATGACTTCCAGAATTTTGTCCTCTCTCCTTTGTTCTGCCCTTGCTTTTTGCATTTAAAACATTGCTTGATATGGATGTTCCACCTGAGCTTTTCCTATGAATTTCCTCGCTCAAAATAACACCAACAACATAATCAAATTTCAATGTATTCAAACCAAAAATAGAATTTCTAACAACCATTACTAAGATATTCTATCTTTTTATTAAAGAACATAGAATCAAAAGAGCCAAATTCTTCATCAAATTTTACATTTATAGAGGTTAATTGATTGGTAACTGTATTAAACTCATTTAAATTATCAGCAACTGACCCTCCTTCTACCATTTTCATATTAAATAAACACTTCATAAGAAATACCTTATTTGAAGTGGAAGGATTTTCAAATAACTTTTCCAGGGTTTCCATCAACTCTTGAGTTGTCTTTGTTGTTGTAATATTGAATTCCATCGATTGTGCCAGGCATAAACGAATGGCTCCTAGTGCCTTTCTATCCAAAATTTTCCATTCCTTGTCACTCATTATTGCTGGTTTCCTGGCTATTCCTTCCAATGGCATCCATAAATCCTTCTAATAGAGATAATCCTCCATTTGCATCTTCCATAACTGATAGTTCTACCCATTGAATTTATCTACCTTCAATTTACCCTCATCTTCCATTGCTCCCACTTAACTATGAGACTCCCACTCAACCGTGATATTTTCCTATAGATGATAATCAAACACCCACTCTAATACCACTTGTTAGGGTTAGAAAGAAGATATCTAATAGTTAAATGCAAATTTGATCGATAAAGTAGAGAAATAAAATAGAAAAAATTATAGTAGAAGCAAGACAACACAGAGAATTTAATGTGGTTCACCCAATCTAGGCTACATCCACAAAATGATAGTCGTCCAATGATTAGTGCAAAATATATTACAATCTGATGAATAATCACCTTTTTCTACATACTGTAAGCCCCATCCCAACCCCTTATAACCAAATTTTTAGAAGCTTCCAGAATTAGGGTTTTACAAAGTCACCTTTTTTTTCTTTTTTGATGACCCCAGTGAGGATACATTTTGGGTGTGCAGTATAGCATGATCAGTCACCACATACCAACAGATAGACTGCTAGATGATGGACCACTACTTCTAGATCAAGGCTTTGAATATTGACGTATGTCCATGCAAAGTTCACTTTTCTATCCTTTAGAAATGCTACTAATTTTTTTTTATCCTCATTCAAAGTGACTCGGCATAGAAAGTGATGTGCGAGGTCTCTTCAATTCCCAAATTGACTGGGTTGCACTTTTCTACTAGTATTGCTGATTTCTCTTGATGGATGGCACTAAGGGAAAGATTAAATCCATCATCCTTTGGTTCTTTAGAGAGGTTTTCACTATCCAATACATCCTTTAGTTTTACTATTTTAGGAATAGAAGGTGACACAATGTGGTTTTCACTTAAAGATTGAGACATTACTCTTAGATTTTCAATTTTTTGACTAAGAGATTCAATCATTTCCCCATAGTACACATGCATATCCAAATCTATGTCAAACCCTGCTTTGTGATCTCCATATGGTAGATTATCCCTTAGTACTATGAATTCCAAGAGAGCCTCTTTTTTTTTTAATGTATATAAGATCAGTGGTCCTTGTTGGTCATAGTCGATGAGTTGGGGGTAAACGTGTTTTAGTTTAGTGGCTTGGTTACTTGCATCAAATGACATGGTGGTGATCATGAAAAGAGAGGAATCCTCAAATAGCATGGGTAGGTCTGAAATGGACTCTTCAAAGGGACTACTAAGCAATACGATTACTAAGAAGGAAGTTTTCCCCATTTTAACAGAAGCGCCTTTGCCAAGTATGGTTATCTTCTTAGGGATACATTTGAGGAAAAGATTCTAGGGTACTTCTCTAGAATGATAGGTTCTAACAAGTCATTGTCATTTTTCCTGAGCTTCTCATTTTTGTTGTAGCCCTAGCCAAACATTAAATGAAGACCTTTGTGGTTGTCCTCCATGGGAATATTAGGTATAGGTCTTTCAACTTGATACAATAGGCTCGGTACATCATTTTCTTCTACCACCTCCTTGCTTAGGTCTCCCCACCTTTTGAAGGTGGTGGGTTCTGCTTTGAAAGTCTAGAATGTTGTGTCATTTGGTTGTGGTTTTCTATGAGATCTAGGAGATTGAGGGAACTATCCTATCACAAAGGCACTCTTTTTCAATTTATAGTCACCACACCCATTATCTTGGATTATAGCTTTGACATCTGGGATGTTCTAAATGATAGGTTTCTTTGTCTTAGAGGTGGAGGCTAAAGTGGATGGATCGACATAAGGGGATGTGGATCCCTCATCATTTTTTAGGACTTGAGGAATCTTGTAATATTTAGCCTCAAGATTGTTGCAATAATAGAAAGGTTCAAGGTTACCATGGATCATGAATTCTTCCTTTTGGTAAGGGAATTTTACACATTGGTGGAATGTGGATGAAACAACTTGCATCCCATGGATCCATGGGCTCCCTAGGAGAATATTGTAGGGGAGTTCAAGGGAAAGGACCTAGAAAATGGTTTCCATTATTGCTGGTGCTACTTGGATAGGGAGTTGAATGGTGCCTTGGGACACCCGTTCTTGATCATCATAAGCACTAATGGCAATACCTTTTCCCTTTTTAATGACATCCTCTAAAAATCCCATATTATTTATTAGCTGTAGGGTAAAAATATTCAAACCCATACCCCCATCCACCAAGACCCTTTTGAATTTGTTCTTATGGACCAAAACTTTGAGGTGGAGTGTGTGGTTATGAGATGGTTGGGTTGGGAGATCATGCTTTGAAAATGTAAGATGTGGTGTAGTGATATTCCTAACCATAGCTTGAAATTAATCTACATCAAGGTTTGTGGGAATGGAGGATGTGGCCAATGCTTTCTCTAGGATATCCCTATGTTCTGGTGAAATTTTAAGCAACTCCATGATGGAGATCTAGGCAGGGGTCTTTTTCAATTGTTCCAAAACACTATAACCACTAGGGTTTGACTTTGGATTGGCAGGTGGTGCCTTGGGTGGTGGTGATGATCCTGGGATAGAAATTTTGCTACTATGTATGGTGACTCCACACTTGGCTCTAGGTCCTTTGATGTTGAAAATTGTTACCCATTCATCCAATGATGCTACAACATGATCATATATATGGTTCACATTAGTGTAATTCGTTCATTTTCCATTGTTGTTTCCTTTATTGTGATCCAACATTGGATTTGTGTATATCTTGAGGTCTCAATTCCTTGTTGGCTGTTCAATGGTTATAACTTTATCGTCATTGAGATCTTGGATCATATTTTTTAGTCTCATACAAATAGATGTGGTGTGTCCCTTTATTTTGTGAAAGTCACAAAGGTCCTTCTCATTATACCATGGTGATTTAACATGAAGCTCTTGGTAATTTTTCATAAACAGGGCGTGTGATGAGGCTTGCTTGCACTAGTTGTTGCATGCCAGGTTCAGTGGGTTCCCCAAGCAGTGTATATTTTTGTTTTGGTGGATTTTTTTCTTTGGGAGTGGTCCCCCTTGAGTGTTCACATTGTTTACAGTTTGATTGTTGGGTTGTTGTTTTGATTGGTTGGTTTGTGGGGTATTTTTGTGTTGATTTGTGGTTGTGTGTATTTTTTTTGTTGCATATTCTACGTTGGGGCACTAATAACAACCTTGGTGTCAATGATACCATCATTGGTAACATTCTTATTCTTGGCCCACATGCAAGGTTTATAATTGTAACTTGTTGATGGTTGATTGTCTTGGTACATGGGTGTGCCCCTTATGCTATAAGGGCCCTTTCAATGTTGAGAGATTTTAGGATTAGTTGGTCATATTTTTTGATGCATTTCATTTTTAGATGGAAGGATAGGCCCCCTTCAAGGTTAGAGATGATGGTTCCAATTTTTTGTTCCTCTTGCATTGACCATTTGTTCTTACCATCTCTGGATCTCTATCATTGTAAGAAAGCCATAAATTTCTCTCCCTTAGCTTGTTTGAGGCCAGATAATTCTTCCAGGCTTACCTCCATGTCTAGGTTAAAAGAGTAGTTTTCTATGAATAAGTCCACTATTTCTTGTAACTTTTTGATTCTAGGGGTTAAGCGAGAGAACCATTATATTGTAGGACCAACCAATCTTTAGGGGAAAAGATGCATAAGATAAGAATCATCATATGCTACCTCCATGCAATGTATGTGAAAATCTCTAATATGGTCCTCAAGATTACCTTTTCCATGTATTTGTCGAATTTTGGTATTTTGAATCTTGGTGGGAATAGAACCATAGCAATTCTTCTATCAAATAGATAGGGACACAAATTTCCTTGTGTGTGTGATTTTTTTTAATTTTTCGGATTGGATTTCCTATATTTGTTGTGAGAGAAATTTGACCTACATGAAGAGCTTGTTTTGTAGATCAAGTTGTGGGATGTGCATGTTTTGGGATGGTATGGTTTGTTGGGTGAAGGATGGGGTGGCTTGCATGTTTGGTTTCAAGGAATTTTGCTATGTTTTCATGAAAGGTTGCTGGAAATTTTTCTATGTGAGCAACACTTGTTGGTATGCCTATTGTTGTTGTTGGGCTTGTTGCTATTGTTGTTGTTGTTGTTGAGTCAATAGTGCCTACTACTAGGCATTTTTTTGTGCTACTTTTTGTTGTTTTGCTATCAATGCTTGTTGGTGTGCATGTTGTTGTAAGGCTTGTCGATAGGCTTGTTGTTGTAACAAAGCTTGTGCTTGTGCTTTCTGCACTTGGTATTGAGCTTGAGCTTGAGCTTATGCTTGGGATTTCACTTGCACTTGTTGTTGTGACTACTATGTGGCTTGTTGCTGCTGTAGTAAATCACATGCTTGCACTTGAGCCTGGGCTTGTTGTGCTTGGAATTGTTGTAAAGCCTTTTGGTAAGCTTGTTGCACTAATTGTAATGTGATACTGTATTGATCTACTACATTTGGATTTGGAGGTGTAGGTGGGGGATTTTGTGGGATGATGTGAGATGATGTGATAGGAGTTTGTTGGGGTGGTTGTTGACATTCTTTTTGAGTGATGATGAGGGGTTGAGTGGTAGATGGGGGATTTGGATTGGTAGTTGATATGATTAGTCCTTGTGAGACTAGATTTTGGGATATATAAGGGGTTTGTAGATGATGTGATGATTGGTTGAGAGACTTGGGTTGATTCCATTTGGTGTTGCAATATTAGTGGCATGTTTGGAGGATTTGGTATGATAGATGTGTTGATTTGATTTGTGTTTGGTGGGTTGACCTGATTTGATTGGTTTTGGATTGATGTGTTTAATGATGGGACTTGGTCTATACCTCAATGGGTGTGGGTGATGATGCCAAGATAGGAATGGTGGGAATATTTGAGATGTTTTCCCTTGTAGAAGTGAGGATGAAGCATTGAAAGTACCAATTTTTCTAAATACATCCACTTTCCCTTGTGAGATGTTAGGATTGTAGCCTTGTGTATTAATAGAATATGTGGGGTAGCATGAAAGTTAAATGAATTATCTATATTGTGGAAGATGAGAGGCACAAATGGTTTCTTAGGGTCTTGTTCAATGGTGTTTTTCATTCCCAATACTATGTTGGCTTCCAAATTTTGGTTGTTCACAAGTGGATGCCCTTGAAGGTCTTGGAGTAGTGAACTTCCCTTTGCGATCATAGGTTGAATTGGGGTGCGTGATGATGATGGTTGATTGGTTGGTTGGATGATGTTTGGAAATCAAGGTGTGAATTATGTTTGTTGTATGTTCCCAAAAGGTTGTTCAAAAATGGTGCTCACATCAAAATCAGAAGGGTTTATCCCCTTCTTTTGCCAATGCCAACATGTATTGGGTGGGATTTAGTCTCATCACTTTGTTGACAAGCTTGTGAGTTTTGATATTTTTAACTAGTTCAAGTATTTTATCTTGGGACATCTCTTTGAAGTTATTTGTTACATCTTCCACTTGACACCCTCCCTCTTGAGGACCCTGAGGTAGTTGAGGGAGATTAGGTGGAGGGTTTATAGATACCCTAGGGTTGAATTCCATTTGACTTAAATCACTTGAGGCTGATTTTTCTTTATTTTTCTCCATGATATTCTTGTGTTGTGACCTTGTTTGGACCATAAAATTGGGATCAACTTCTAGGAATATGGGAGGTACAACTCTAACTCCTTTGTTTGATCTAAAATTTAGGTAAAAAAAGAAGTTCTAGGATGTGTTTAAGGATCAAATGATGATGATGTGATAAATGAAGGATGAATGATATCGATGTTTGAAATTTTGAGAAATTTGGATCAATACTACACCTTAGGATTTTTAATTTTGATTGGTTTGATTTGGATAATGGACTTGTAGATCCCAAGATGTTAGATGTGATCTTAACACAATTTTTTCCAAAAGGGGTGCTAATTTAACCAAATGTGTGAGAAAGGATTCATTCTCACACACCTAACCAAACAAGATGATTATGATTTTGATTTAAGGATTTACCAAAAGTCTAGCATAGATGATTTTTCCAAATTTCTAAATCTTTTTGGGTATGTGCAGGATCATGATGGGCCAAAAAGTGTCGATATGATGGGTATGTGTAGGGTATGTGGATAACTTTTTTTTACCCAAAATTGATGAAACAAAAAGGGTTTTTAAAGGATATTCTTAGCTTTCCACCAATACAAATTATGCTATACTTTGAATTTAATAAATAATTATTATTCATTTTCTATTTGAATTATGACTAAAGTCCTGATTGATAGGCTGATTGAAAAAAATCTATAGCTTTCAAATGATATCACATTTTTTGAATTTGAAACATGCATCACATTTTATGCTTCACATACTAAAAGATTAAAAAAATAAAAATTGAATTTCATGAAGTTTTGACCAAGTTAAGGTGGTTAGACATATGAGTTTTTATAGTTTTTTAAAAGTTGTAATAAAAAATTCATAATTAATTATTTTCTTAAAAGAAAATTACAAAAAAATATGCATCACATCCATACATGAGTCCTCTATTTATATATAAAATCTTATAAAAAATAATTATCATTTTATTGTGGTTAGGGTGGTCACCTACTTCTTATTTTTCCCCTAAAATTTAAGTAATACTGCATTGAAATTTCAAATTTTCACCAAATAGATTTTTTCTTTTTTAAATAAACCTAGTAGTTTAGAAACTACATTCAATTTGCTACAAATTCTATTGTTACATATTTTTGAAATAATATAGATAACTTATTCATATTTTTACGTCAAGTTTCCTAACTCTAATTTTTCTGATTTTTTTGCCACTTAAGGGCCTATTTTTTCCATGATGATCCTGCACATACCCTTTTTGTGAGATGGGTTTTGGTAAATGTGACAAATGGAAGTGTTGGTTTTTATCTAGATGAACCTAAAAATACTTTTTTTACAAGACCAAGGTATTGAAGAACATGCTATTCCCTATAAAGTGTTCAAATAAAAAAGACCAATGTTTTAGAGAAGTTCAAGATCATGAAAAATACCAACATTTTGACTTTCAAAAAAGGCATACGATTTTGGATTATTCCTTGAGGCATGTATATAAAATTTCCTAGTCAATCTAGTCCTATTTTGATAGAGTGCCACAAGGTGTTTTTGATAGATTTTGGACTATGGTGCCTAAGTTTGAAATGATGATATGTAGACCTTCTTTTTGGAATTTTGACTTTGTGGGAAATCATGAAGACAAACACATGTGTCGGATTCAGTTGTCTTTTTATCTTGATTAAAATGGATTCTTTTTACCACACCAACTCATCTTATTTAAATTCTAAAATAAATGTCTATGTCTTAGCTCCTTTTCATTCCACAAGGTCCATTATGTGAAAATCAAAGAGTCAAGGCCATAGTTTCCCTAGGTTAACTTTAAAGAGAGAAAATGGAGATATGAGCCCAAGTATTTAGAAGCCTCTAAGGATAAAATCCCTAGGTACAAGCCACAATAATTGGACATTTCAAATATATTCACTCTTCCCAAAGGGTTTGAAATTTTGATGATTTGTTAAATGTTTGTTTCCAATGTTTGAGATCTAAGCAATGTGTTTAACTGACTTGCAAAATGCACAATCTTAGGTTGCAAAGATACTACTTGTTGATTCCCCACTCGGATTTCTCCAAACACTAAGACAAAGTGAACAGCTAGAGATTTGGCAACACTGGCTCCCCTCCATGGCACACACTTCTCGGGACCACCAAATATAAGAATCCTAAAGATTAAAAGATCCTAAGGATTTTCCTATTTCAACTTTGAATAGTACAAATGTGGGGCAGCTTCAAAAAAATTATTCTTGCACCACCAAGCATAAATTTTTTTCATCACTAAACAATTGGTTCGTAATAAGGGCATTCGTTGAAGGTGGCCATACACATGACAAGATTAGCTCAAGATAATGGTCAATCAAGAGGCCTTCCAGTCTCTTCCTAAGAAAATATTTTAACGTATCACACAAATAATAAGGGTGACACTTGTCGGTATAACACATCTACACCTGTTGTTTGTGACTTTTTTCACAAACAATTTTTTATATAGTGATTTGAAAGAGCTTGGCTTTAGCCCATTACCATTTGGGCCATTCTAGTCTTTTGAAGCGGGGTGGCAGGCCATCTAAAGGTACAAAAAAATTAAGGGTGTACATTTGTAGTTTGACCTCCCAGGCCACGTAAAGATCAAGGAGGGAACACACACCACACATTTTCCTCACACTAACATGGGGTTCATTTTAATCCAAATTGAAATGTGTGGGTGGTTAGACAACAAATTTCAAAGGAATGCTTTTGATTCTCAAGATCATTGAGTGGCATAGATAATTCCATATGAATTCAAATGACAAGAATTTCAAACAACAAAAAAAAGAAGACAAAAATTATTTTTAATCCCCAAAGTAAAGGTGAGTTCATTTTAAGAACCAAAATCTAAGTGTGAATTTTCTTTGTTCAATTTTAGCCCACAAAGCAATGTCTAGTAAGTTCCTAATGTTCAATTTTAGTCTAACTTAAAAAGCTTAAGTAGATGGTTAATTTTAAGCCCAAAGTAATGCTTAGTTGGTCCTAAAAGAGAAAATTAAAAGAAGAATTGGAAAGCCTAAGCTATTACAATGAGCATTAAAAATTCTTTTAGTTTTCTAAGTAAATGTTCTTCCTCTTACTACAAAGTTGATGTTGGAAAACAAAAGTGACGCTCTACAATATAAAGAGAGCACAATGGAGGCCCTATAATAGAGGTGACGGTCTATTAGAAAGTAAGATTTAACAGTTTTAGCCAAGAAGATAGAGGTGGAGCTCCTACAAAGGCGATGCTATAGAAACCCACGACCACGATGTGATGTGACAAAGGTGATGCTAAGGTTGAAAGAAACGTTCTATGTGAAGCAAAGGTAGCACTATATGAAAAAGTGGTATTTTATGGAGGAAAATCAGTGTCACCTTCCTGTAGCAGCAAAAAATATCAGTTTGAAGCCAAATTATCAAAATAAAAAGGTTAGCCCTCCTTCTAGCACCAAAATGTGAATGCCTAATCTACAATTTGCTAACACAAGAAAAAAAACAATGGTTAATGAAGTTAGAAACACAAAAAAATCATTCCCTATGAGATTATTGATTAAACAAAGATCAAAACATGAAATGAAAGCATAAAAGAAGGAAAAATTATAACATGTAATCAACTAAATCAACCAAACCTTTACCCCATAGTGGGATTGCTGCTCCTTTGATGTGGAAAGGATCCCTTTCCAAATCCCATTGATAAGCTCCAATGATGTAGATGATTCCAAGTATGAAAATGATGCCAAAGTATGATAAAAACTAGCCAATGATATGATGAAATGAGCAAGAAATTCCTATAGTAAACTTGCTTGAGATTGTGGATCCATTTCAAGTAGAAGAGGCTTCTACTTATAGGACTGTGTTGAAGAAGAGGTAAAATTGGTGAATGTGGGATAAAAGTGGAGCCAGTAGGAATGTTCAACACTTGTCATAATTCTATTGGATGAGGATGGAGCACATTTTGGGGAATGTGTAGAGTAAAGGGGATGTAAGAGAAATAAATTAAAATGGTTGAGGATGTGAAAGGATTAAATGAATGTGGTTGGAGATTTAATAGAATGTTGTTGAGAGTGTAAGATAATTTAAGGGACAAGATGGCATGTAAGAAGGAGTAAATTCCTTTGTTAGAGGTATTTATGGGGGTGTTAGAGGCTTTAGAGGAAAACTGAATGAAGGGGTGGTTGAGAGGAATATTCCTAGGAATATGACATTGTGAGGATAAATAGGGTAATTCGATAATTATAAGAAATGAATTTCATGTGAAAAATCATTAGTTGACCATGGGTTTGCTTAACCAAAGTGAAGTTAAAATCTAGAGGATGTTGGATTTTGTGGTTGTGTTGCTAATATGTGGTTGTCATTGATGTCAACACTATTAGCATTGATGTATTGTAAGTTGTATATGTCGAGGATATTGAGAAAATTGTTAAAGAAAGAGTTGCAGGATGTTGACAGTGGAATAGTGAAGGTCATGAAGGTGTCTTGCTCAGTATGTTGATGATCAGCCATTGTGGACTAAAGGTTTTATTGTTGAGTATATCTAGTTTATCCACCGAAAGTTTTAGAGGTCCACATGAAGATTATGAATAGTTGTGTTCTGACAGTTTTTCTATGGCTTCAGTTAGTGTTCCTAATTGAATTTGATGTGATTCTAGTAATTTCAGTTGCTGCAGATGCTTCTCTAATGATTTGTGATGCTTGTGGATGTTTCTAAATCATGCTCTATCTTTGATGCATGTCCGCATTGATCGGTGTACTTGTGGTTGGTGATTTTTCTCTTGTGTGTTTGGGTTTTTATGTTCTTGGCCGGCATGGTGGTTGTAACATGTTGTGGATCCTTGGAGATTAAAATTTGAATGTTTGGCATGCTCGAGGATATTGTTTTAAGTCTTCATAATGTTGTGGTTGACGGTGTTTGATTCACATTGAAAATTTACTTGTAAATTTGGGCTGACATTATGTATATGTTTTATATTTTATTTTGACTGAAAAAGTGGTTGATGTAATTCCATGTTGTGGATATATAAGAGCGGTTGTTTGTGAAAATTTATGTAGTGGAGAAGTGCTAGAGAAAGAGCAAGTGTGTGAATAGTGATCTAATCATTTGATTACAGAACAAAGTGTGAAGAAGTTTGAGCGAAGTGTGAAGGAGTGTTTTTGTGCTTAACTGAAACTGTAATTAGGATTTTGTAGAAGCTATTTTCTTAGTTCATACCTTGCGGTTCTAATCTGAATTGTTGTAAGACAGTGTGTCTTCTTTGGGCAGTGTGCCCTCTTATATTTGAGCAGTGAGCTTTAGGCAGTATGCATGAATGCATGTGCCTTCCCATTATTCTCATTATACTTTTAATAGAGTATAATATTGTGGACTAACATCCACCATGGTTTTTCCCCTGAAAAGGTTTCCATGAAAAAAAAATCACGGTGTTCTCTATGTCTTTGATGTGTTGATTGTCTGTGGTTTATTGTTCACTCATTAGATTTGAGATTAAGTTAAGTTTGAAAATTTTAAATATTCTAGGACAATTGATTCACGCCTGCTCTCAGTTGTCTATCCTTTTTTTTCCAACAATTGGTATCAGAGCTGGTTCCTCTGAAGAAGTTTAAAAGCTTGAGGTGATTCGAGATGGCATCATACAAGAAGGACAGTCCTAGATTCGATGGAACAAACTACTCTCCATGGAAAGCCATAATGGAATGTCATTTGAGGTGTATTGGTGAACCCTTTTGGAAGATTACAGAGAACATATATATTATTCCTTAGAATGGTCCTTCCACTCCTAATGAGATTAAAGAAGTTGAGATTAACATCAGGGATATTGAAGCTTTGTTTAGCGCTTTGAAAGATTGAGAAATGACAAATGTGATGGATCTGAAGATAACTCATGAGATCTAGAAGAAGGTAGAGACTTTGTATGAAGGAGATGCACTTGTGAAGGTCACTAAGCTACAGAGTTTGAAAGGAAAGTATGAAACTTTGAAGATGGGTGAAGATGAAAATATTTCTTCTTTTATGCAAAGAGTAAATGAACTTGTGATGGGTATTAGATGTGTTGGTGGTACCCTAGATGAATAAGAAATTGTAGCTAAAGTTCTTAGATCATTTCCTCCCTCTTACAAATCAAAGACTCATGCTATTGAAGAGCTCAGAACAGTAACAAATGTGACAAGAGATATGCTGATTGGTAAACTTGTTGCCTTTGAGTTGAGTGAATTTGTTAAATTTTCCCCCAAGACTGAATCTACATTTAAGGCCTCTATATCTGGAAGAAATAAGAAAATATATGATATAGGAGAGAGTTCTAGAAATACATTCAAGTATGAGGAAGAGATTAAATAGCTTGAAGATGAAGAAAGAGAGGTAGAAGAGCTAGAAGCATTGATTGTGAAGAAAGAAGGAAAAGGACAAGGTAAGTATAAAGGAAAGTTGCCCATTAATTCTTTCTATGAAGAGCATGGAATCAAAAGACATTTATCTTCTCCCTGAACCCCTCAATAGAATGGAGTTGTAGAGAGAAAGAAAAGAAAAATTCTACATGTTGCTAGAACAATGATGTTGCAAGGAAATGTGCCTCACATCTATTGGAGAGAAGTTGTAAGCACTGCTGTGTACACTCTAAACCGGGTAAATGTCAATGGTAATTCCGGTAATACTCCTTTTGAGTTGTGGTTTGGATATCAACCTACTATTAAATATTTCAAGATCTTTGGAAGCAAGTGTTATATTAAGAGAGATGTGGACATAGGAAAGTTTGATGTAAGAAGCGATGAAGGAATATTTTTAAGGTTACTCTACTAAAAACAAGGCTTATAGGTGCTATAATAGAAGATTGAGAAAAATGGTTAAAAGTGTAAATGTAAGAGTGGATGAGGACTCTGCTAGATCATCTAGATACTATGGATATGATTCAAATGATCAACAAGATAGTGCAGAAAAAAGGAAATATGCTTAGACACAGAATCAAGTTCAAATTGTTCTAGTAAATCAAGAAAGTCAGGAAGGAGAGACAAGTGGAAGTGCAGAAGAAAGAATAGAAGAACTAGAAGTGTGAGAGAATCCTAAAATTATGTGGTATGTAAAGCTAAATCATTCTAAAGTTCAAATTATAGGAGATAAGAATAAAGGTGTGCAGAATAGAAGAAGGATTGCAGAAGAGTATTGTCTAATTTCCAAGATTGAGCCTAACAATGTCAATGAATCTTGTAATGATGAACATTGGATGGAAACTATGAAGGAAGAACTAATGCACATTGAAAAGAATGATACATGGATTCTTGTTCCTAGACCTAAAGATAAAAATATGATTGGTACTAAATAGGTCTTTTAGAATAAGCTGAATGAACAAGGTGAAGTGGTTCAGAATAAAGCAAGACTAGTATGTATAGGGTATTCACAAATGGAAGGTATTGATTTTGAAGAAACCTTTGCCCCTATTGCCAGAATTGAAGCTATAAGATTATTTTTTGCTTATGCCACATATAAGAACTACAAATTCTATCAAATAGATGTAAAGTCAGCCTTTCTGAATGGTGAGTTAGAAGAAGAGGTATATGTTGAACAGTTAGATGGATTTGAACTAATTGATAAGGAAGACATGGTTTTCCAATTGAAGAAATCTCTATATGGACTCAAGCAAGCCCCCAAAGCCTGGTATGCTAGAATGGATAAATACTTACTAAAGCTTGGATTCAATAAAGATACTATTGGCATCAACTTGTATTTTGAGTTGGATCATGAAAAACAACTTATTACTGAAGTATTTGTTGATGACATTATTTTTGGAGGTGATGATGATCTATCTATGAAGTTTGCTGATGAAATGAAAAGTGAATTTGAAATGAGTATGATTGGAGAGATGAAGTTCTTTCTAGGATTGCAAGTCACTCAATTAGACAATGGGATTTACATATCTCGGTCCAAATATGTGAGAGAGTTGCTAAAGAAATTTGGCATGGAAGACTCAAAGCCTGTTGGTACACCCATGGTAACTGGATGCAAGTTAACATAGAATGATGATTCTCCTAAGGCAAATCAAACAAGATACT
Organism: Sequoia sempervirens; assembly: GCA_007258455.2. Taxonomy (NCBI): domain Eukaryota; kingdom Viridiplantae; phylum Streptophyta; class Pinopsida; order Cupressales; family Cupressaceae; genus Sequoia; species Sequoia sempervirens. The sequence continues at coordinate 47,218,386 of VDFB02179234.1, read as the reverse complement.
GGTCAATGATTGGATTTCTCTACTTAAATCAAACCAGGCCAAACATCATGAATGGTGTATGTATGGTTGCTAGATCTTAGATTGATCCAAAAGAATCTCATGTGACAGCTGTAAAGATAATTTTCAGATATCTGAAAGGAATAGTTGATTTTGGGCTTTAGTATCCTAAAGATGATGATCTTACCTTGAGTGCCTATACTGATGCAGATTGAGCAGGAGATGTAGATGATAGTAAAAGAACTAGTGGTGGTGCCTTCTTCCTAGGGAGAAGCTAGTGTCTTGGTTGAGTAAAAAATAGAATTCCATATCCTTATCTACTGTTGAGGCAGAGTATATTGCTGCTGCAAATAATTGTACTCAAGTGATGTGGATGAAACAAATGTTGAAAAGATATCAGAGTAGTATATGATGAGCCTATTGCCATATATTGTAACAACTCAAGTGCAATAAACATATCGAAGAATCCGGTGCTACACTCTAAGACCAAGCATATATCAATCAAGTTTCACTTCTTCAGGGAGAAAGTGAGTGAGAAAGAAGTCAGACTGGAGTATGTGCCTACCAAAGAACAGATTGTAGACATTTCCCCCAAGCCATTGCCAAAGGATACTTTTGAGTATCTCAAAGGGATGTTAGGGGTGATTAACCCTCCTGATAAGAACTAGAGATGCATTTACTTGCATCAATCTGTGTGCTTCATAGCTTTATTCTAATCTAGATTGATGTTTTTGTGGCTGCTACTCAGGGGGAGTAGTTAGATGTGCAAATATCTGGTTCAAAGTTTGTATGTGGAAAGATAATGTGTATCTTTTCCATTGATTTCAAAGGGGAAGAAGAGTCATGTGAAAAATTGATGATTATCTAGGAGAAGAGCCTTGTGGGAAGAAGATCATGTGGAACAACATGAGAAAATGAGTCAGAGTCTAAGGGGGAGTAAGTTTCAAAAGTTAGTTGTGTTGATAGTGTTTTTCACATCATGTGTTGCCATCAATGCCAAATGGGGAGATTGTTGGATGTTGTGGTTGTGTTGCTGATATGTGCTTGTCATTGATGTCAACACTATTAGCATTGATGTATTGTAGGTTGTATATGTTGAGGATATTGAGAAAATTGTTAAAGAAAGAGTTGCAGGTTGTTAGTGGAACAGTGAAAGTCATGAAGGTGTCTTGCTCAGTACTTTGATGATTAGTCATTGTGGACTAAAGGGTTTATTTCTGAGTATATCTAGTTTATCCACCAAAATTTTTAGAGGTTAATGTGAAGATTATTTTTCACAAAGACAAGAGGTGATATTTTTCACCTAAGTGCTGCTAAAGTAAGTTGTTTAATTGTTCAAGTAGATAAAAGCTAGTTATGGCATAGAAGGCTTTGTCATGTGAATTTTGATAACATTGTCAAGGTAAGCCCCACTCAAGTAGTAAGAGATCTACCTAAGCTAGTGAAGCCTACTAACACAATATGCAAGGAATGACAGATGGGAAAACAAACTAGAGTTTCTTTTCAGAGAAAACAACATCATTCTAATGGAGTACTGGAGCTAGTGCATACTAATCTATGTGGTCCCTCTAGAATCAAAAGTCTACAAGGAGAAAGGTATTTTATGCTACTTATTGATTATTAATCTAGGATGATATGAGTCACTTTCTTAAGAGAAAAATGTGAAGCATTAGAGAAGTTTAAAAGTTTCAAAGCTATGGCAGAAAATGAGAAAATTTTGAAGATTAAATGCCTAAGGTTAGACAGAGGTGGTGAGTTCACCTCTAGGGAGTTCAATTCTTTCTATGAAGAACATGGAATCAAGAGACAGTTTTCTACTCCCTGAACCCCTCAACAGAATGGAGTTGTAGAAAGAAAGAACAAAACAATTCTAGATGCTGATAGAACAATGATTATTGAAGGAAATGTGCCTCACATCTATTCGAGAGAAGCTATAAACACTACTGTGTACACTTTAAACTAGGTAAATGTCAATTTTAATTCTAGTAAGACTCCTTTTGAACTATGGTTTGGTTATAAGCCTACTATTAAATATTTCAAGATCTTTGGAAGAAAGTGCTACATAAAGAGAGATGAGGACATAGGCAAGTTTGATGCAAGAAGTGATGAAGGAATCTTTCTAGGTTACTCTACTAAAAGCAAGGCTTACCGATGATATAATAGAATATTGAGAAAAATGGTTGAAAGTGCAAATATCAGAGTTGATGAGGACTTTGATAGATCGTCTAGATACTGTGGATATGATTCAGATGACCAACAAGATAGTAAAAACAAAGGGAAGAATGCTTAGACACATAATCAACTTTAAATTGTTCCAGTAAATCAAGAAAGTTAGGAAGGAGAGACAAGTACAAGTGCAAAAGAAAGAACAAAAGAACTAGAAGTGCGAGTGAATCCTAAAACTCCAAGGTATGTGAGATTGAATCATTCTGAAAATAAAATTATAGGAGACAAGAATAAAGGTGTGCAGACCAGAAGAAGGATTGTAGAAGAGTATTGCCTCATTTCCAAGATTGAGCCTAAAGATGTCAATGAAGCTTGCAATGATGAGCAATGGATGGAAGCTATAAAGGAAGAACTAACGCAAATTGAAAAGAATGATACATGGATTCTTGTTCCCAGACCTAAAGATAAAAATGTGATTGGTACTAAATGGGTCTTTTAGAATAAGCTAAATGAACAAGGTGAAGTGGTCTAGAATAAATAAAGACTGGTATGAAAAGGGTATTCACAAATGGAAGGTATTGTTTTTGAAGAAACCTTTGCCCTTTGTTGCTAGAATTGAAGTTGTAAGACTATTTCTTGCTTATGTTGCATATAAGAACTATAAAGTGTATCAAATGGATGTGAAGTCAGCTTTTTTGAATGGTGAATTAGAAGAAGTATATGTTGAACAACCAAATGGATTTCAATTAACTAACAAATAGGACATGGTTTTTTGATTGAAGAAAGCTCTATATGGAACCAAGCAAGTACCTAGAGCTTGATATGCTAGACTACATAAATACATACTAAAGCTTGGATTCAATAAAGGTATTGTTGTTAGCAACTTGTATTTTAAGTTGGATCATGATAAAGAATTGATTATTGAAGTCTTTGTTGATGACATCATTTTTGGAGGAGATGATGATCTATATATGAAGTTTGTTGATGAAATGAAGAGTGAATTTGAAATGAGTACGATTGGAGAGATGAAGTTTTTTATGGGATTTTCATATCTCAGTCCAAATATGTGAGAGAGCTACTGAAGAAGTTTGGCATGGAAGACTCAAAGCCTGTTGGTACACCCATGGTAATTCCAGATGCAAGTTAACATAGAATGATGATTCTCGTAAGGAAAATAAAAAAAGATACTGGTCAATGATTGGTGGATTGTGTTACTTAACACAGACTAGACCAAAAATCATGAATGTTGTATGTATGGTTGCTAGATTTCAAATTGATCCAAAAGAATCTCATGTGACAGTTGTAAAGAGAATTTTCAGATATCTGAAAGGAACAGTTGATTTTAGGCTTTGGTATCCTAAAGATGATGATCTTACTTTGAGTGCATATACTGATGTGCATTGGGTAGGAGATGTAGATGGTAGGAAAATTACTAGTGGTGGTTCCTTCTTCCTAGGGAGGAAGTTGGTGTCTTGGTTGAGTAAAAAGAAGAATTTCATTTCCCTATCTACTGCTGAGGAAAAATATATTTCTACTACAAATAATTGTACTCAAGTGATGTGGATGAAATAGATGTTGAAATATATCAGAGTAGTATATGATGGACCCATTTCCATATACTATCAAAATTCAAGTGCAATTAACATATTGAAGAATCTGGTGCTACACTCTAAGACCAAGCATATATCAATCAAGTTTCACTTCTTTAGGGAGAAAGTGAGTGAGAAAAAATTTAGACTAGAGTATGTTACTACCAAAGAACAAATTTTAGACATTTTCACCAAGCCATTGCCAAAGGATACTTTTGATTATCTTAGAGGAATGTTAGGGGAAATTACCCCTCATGATAAGAACTAGAGATGCATTCACTTCCATCAATCTATGTGCTTCTTAGCTATATTATGATCTAGATTGATGTTTGTGTGGCTGCTAATTAGGGGGAGTAGTTAGATGTGAAGATATGTGGTTTAGAGCTTGTATGTGGAAAGATAATGCTTATATTTTCCATTGATGTCAAAGGGGGAGAAGATTCATGTGAAAAAATGGTGATTATCTGGGGAGAAGATCCTTGTGGGAAGAAGATCATGTGGAACAACATGAGAAAATGAGTCAGAGTCTAAGGGGGAGTAAGTGTCAAAAGTTAGTTGTGTTGATGGTGTTTTTCACATCATGTGTTTCCATCAATGGCAAAGGGGCATATTACTAGATGTTGTGGTTGTCATTGATGTCAAAACTATTGGCATTGATGTATTGTAGGTTGTATATGTCGAGGATATTGAAAAAATTATTAAAGAAAGAGTTGTAGGTTGATAGTGGAATAGTGAAGGTCATGAATGTGTCTTTCTCAGTACGTTGATGATCAGTCGTTGTGGACTAAAGGGTTTATTGCTGAGTATATATAGTTTATCCACCGAAAGTTTTAGAGGTTTGCGTGAAGATTATGAACAGTTGTGTTCTAACAATTTTCCTATGGCTTCAGTTAGTGTTCCTAATTGAAGTTGATGTGATTATAGTAATTTCAATTGCTATAGATGCTTCTCTGATGATTCGTGATGCTTGTGGATGTTTCTAGATCATGCTCTATCTTTGTTGCATGTCCGCATTGATTGGTGTGCTTGTGGTTGGTGATTTTTCTCTTGTTTGTTTGGGTTTTTATGTTCTTGGCCAACATGGTGGTTGTAATGTGTTGTGGATCCTTGGAGATTAAAATTTGAATGTTTGGCATTATCGAGGATATTGTTTTAAGTCTTCATAATGTTGTGGCTGACGGTGTTTGATTCACATTAAAAATTTACTTGTAAATTTGGGCCGACATTATGTATATTTTTTATATATTATTTTGGTTGACAAAGTTGTTGATGTAATTCCATGTTGTGGATATATAAGAGCAATTGTTTGTGTGAAGTTATGTAGTGGAGAAGTGCTAGAGAAAGAGAAAGTGTGTGAATAGTGATCTAATAATTTGATTGCAAAACAAAGAGTGAAGAAGTTTGAGTGAACTATGAAGGAGTGTTTTTGTGATTAACTAGAACTGTAATCAAGCTTTTGTAGAAGCTATTTTCTTAGTTCATACCCTACGGATCTAATTTGAATTGTTGTAAGATAGTGTGTCTTCTTTGGATAGTGAGCCCTCTTGTATTTGAGCAGTGAACTCTAGGAAGTGTTCCTGAATGTATGTGCATTCCCATTATTCTCATTATACTTTTAACAAGGTATAATATTGTGGACTGACATCTACCATGGTTTTTCCCCTAATAGGGTTTCCACGAAAAAAAATATTGGTGTTCTTTGTGTCTTTGATGTGTTGATTGTCTGTGGTTTATTGTTCATTCATCAGATCTGAGACTAAATTAAGTTTGAAAAGTTTAAATACTCTAAGACAACTGATTCACCCCCCCTCTCAATTGTTTGTCCTTGTTTTTCCAACAGAGGATTAGCAAGTAGCTTAGGGTTAATTAATTCAAAATTAATTAACTTGGATGGGTTAGGGGATTATGACATTTGATTTGATTTATTTAATCAAATGAGAGGAATTTAGGGAGATTTAATTAAATGATTTGATTTAATTAAATATGTTAACATTAATCAGAAGAAAGGTGAATTAATCTAAGAAAGTTAATTGTTTGATTAATAGTAGAAATTGATGAATTTAATTAAATAATGATGATTATTTAATTAATTGGTTAGTTTGAAGTGATTTAGGAAGTGATATTAATTAATTAGAATTAGATGCATAATATCCATCAAGATTATTTAAGTGTCTACATTGGTAACATAATCATTGGTAATATTTTTATTTTTAGCCCATGTGCGAGGTTTTTCATTGTAGCTTGTCGATGGTTTATTGTCTTGGTACGCAGTTATGCCCCCTTCTGCTATAAGGGATCTTTCAATGTTAAGAGCTTTGGGGATTAGTTGGTCATATATCGTGATGCATTACTTTATTAGATGGAAGGACAAACCCCCTTCAAGGTTAGAGATAATGGTTCCAATTTGTTGTTCCTTTGGCATAGACCATTTTCTTTTGCTGGCCTTAGATCACCATCATTGCAAGAAATCTGCAAATGTCTCTCCCTTAGTCTGTTTGAGGCCAGAAAATTCCTCCAGGCCAACTTCCATGTCTATTTTTCTATGGAAAAGTCCATGATTTCTTAGAACTTCTTGATTCTAGGAGGTAAGCAAGAGAACCATTCCATTGCTGGACTATCCAAGCTTTAGGGGAAGAGTCACATCAAATGGGAATCATCATATGCTATTTCCATACAATGTACACAAAATTCTCTGATGTGATCCTCAAGGTTTTGGTTTCCTCGGTATTTGTCGAATTTCAGTATCTCAAAGCCTGGTGGAAATGGAACCATAGCGATGCTTCTATCAAATGGATAGGGGCACAAGTTTCATTGTGTGTGTGATTTCTTTGTTAATTATTTGATTAATAGGGGTGATCCCACAATACTAGTTTACAAGTTTTGGCCAAACTAGACACTAAACTATTTTTTTCTAACTAAATCTTCACTTTTAGGCACCTATAGTGGCTAAACCATGAGGAATTTGAAGATGATGCTAACTAGTGATTTATGAAATTTTGTTTGTAGATTCTAAATATAATTTTTTCAATTTTTTTGGAATCAGATTGCACTTCTTTTTTCATCTCCTTTGAAAACTAGTTTTTATCAGCAAACACCATTTTTAAGGAGTGATGCTTACTGTATACAACATAATTTTTTTCTATGAAAGATAAAATTCAATTTTTTTCGAATTTAGATTTGTAACTATGATATCTAACCAGTTAATTTGGTTTCATAGTGTTTTATTGAATACTTTTTCCTTAATCAAGTTTCAAAGTTAAACCAATTACAATTCAAACATAGGCAGACCGTATACAACATAAAAAAAATTATATGTATCAAAATTCATTTATTTTTTACTTGATCAAGGACATCAATACCTAGCCTGAACATATTTTTCAAAATTTTATTTTGATAATCTGCTATTTTTCCACGTGTAGAATAGATAGTTTGATTTTCGGTGAAAAATCTACATTCACAAGAAATAAAAAATAAGTATAATAATTAAATTAAATTTATTTAAAATTATACTTTTTGGGAAGCTTATAATAAGGACTACATACTTACAATTTTATTTTTTTAAATGAATTCATTTGATCCCCCAAAAGATAAATTAAAAGTGGTTCTTTATCAGCATTTTGATGGGTGTAAAGGAGACTTCGTTATAGGTATCATTTAAAACTAGCGGGGTTCTATCCAAAGAGTTTTGATCTAAGGTGGTTTGATCAAACCTTGTTCAATTGGAATCCTTTAAATGAAACATTTCAAGGCTTAAATCATTATATTTTTTAAAACTATGTGATTTCAGCAAAAATCAGGATCTCCAAAAAAGTGTAAACTAGTATTGTGGGATCACCTATAGTATAAATTGATGAATTTAACTAAATAATGATGATTATTTAATTAATTGGTTAGTACAAAGTTATTTAGGAAGAAGTGATATTAGTTAATTAGAATTAGATGCATAATATCAATCAAAAATAAGTATAGAAAATTGAAAGAGTAAACTCAAACATCAAGGTCTTAAGTCTAGGTCAATATGTAAATAAGTTGGTTAAATCTTGGTATCAATAGCCCATCATCTTGTTAGTCTCACAATAATCTGATAACATCATGTCCTAGGATACATTATTCCTACATTAGACATCAACATCAGACATCACTATAGTTTAGTCTTGTCTAGAGGTATGAAGAACATTTACTTGTTTGTGTACTTGATATTTTCTTTTGATTTATCTTATTGCACTCATTCTAATGACCTCTTGATGATGTCTAATCAAAATTATTTAGAGAGAAAGGAATGGGGCATTGATCATTATCATTTTTTTTTTGTATTTTTTGGATATTCTTGTAATATAACCTTGGTCATACTAATTTTGTTTAGCTTGTGGGGAGGGTGTCTTGGATTTCGCATTGACTATTACATTGTTAGGCTTTGCATTTCTATGTTTTGGTCCAAGATTTTTGAAAATTTGGAAGTACATCCTAATAAATTTTTGTATGCCAAGTGTGAACAAGGATACTCCTATCTATTTGTTGAGTCAAAGTCCACTGCACTAGATACCACACCATCTTGGTTTTCTATACCTTGATGCATCGTATCTATGTGTGTTATCAAACATAAGGAAAGTTAAGTTATTTATGTCCCCAATCCCTAGATTATAAATACATCATTGTCACTCATCATCATATCTAATAAAGTCTCAATGACTCATAGACTTGTTGGACTTTTGCATCTTCTTGGAATCAAGGGATGATCCCTCTTTTTCTTCTATTTTCTTCACGTACTAACATGGTATCATGGCATTCAAACAAAATATATTTGCATCCATCTTGCATCCACAAACCATCAACATCTCCCATTATCATGGCATATCATCATATATAATAGGAAACATCATCTACCATTGCATTACCATTTAAGGTGTTTAAAATAATATAGATTTATTATTCTAAGAAGCACCACATAGTCCATACATCACAAACATATGCATCCATACATACATCTTTTATCATCATCATATGGAAAAGATACTAAAAAATAAAAACAACATTCCATTGCATTGCATCCATCTCACATGCATTGCATCATCATATAAATTGTTTACAATAATATAGATTTGTTATTCTAAGAATCTTAGTTCATTACATTTGCATTATCATCTATCGCATAACCATATGAATACATCAATACAATCATCATCAAGTAGGGATTAATCCATCATACATGTGCATTCATATCATACATCACATCATAAAGCATAAAACATCATAGCAAGATCATTAATTGCATCCATACATATCAAATCCATCCATCTATCCATAAAACATGAAATACAATAACATCACATCATATATATTAGGGTCATCTCATATGTATATATATATATATATATATATAAAGTTGAATGCCATAATATAATCAAAATTAGATATGTAATGTCATCATAAGGAATATACAAAAATCTAATCAAAACTTAGCCAATGAATGTATATACATCATATAATTAGGTTGTATATCAAAAAAGTGTCTAATCATATCAATGACTTGAGCTCCACTCGCTCTGTTGGTCGCTATGGTGACTGTCTTGGCTCTAACGATGTTACTATGTTGGTCTTCCTAATGACCCCCCACAAGACTTGCTCGATGCATCTTGGATGATGTGGGAGAAATATGGCTCTTGGTGCTCCTATGGGCAGGCTTGGTAATATAAATTCCTATAATAAGAGGCCTCCTGCATGGCCCTCCCATACATCTCTGCGAGGACTATGGCTTGTCCCTACGCCTGCTAAGCTACTGCCTCTAGCTACTGTCAATTCCCTATCTCTAATGCCAACTCGAGGTCTACATCCTATCTCATCTGGTGCTCCTAGGAAACCTCTTTCCTAGCTTGATCCCTCTCATGGGCTAGTGTTTGTATCTGAGCCACATCTTGTTGTAACTACCCTATCAAAATTTATACCTATGCATGCAACATTTCTATATGTTTTCCCATGGATCAAGAATCAGCGGTGGATGTTGTGGTGATTGCTATGGGGGTTTTTGTGGTGTCATTTGTCCTACCAACTATACCAAGGGAACATATCCATCATGCCCATCCTACCCATCCTGCCCATCATGTGGTTGTGTGATGGTTGCTAGTCTGATTCAAGGCCCTCTAATGCATCCCCTAGTACCCACATCAGGAACTATCAACAATGTCAATCTCATGAGGGCATGGGTCTACCAATAAGAATCATAGGCCTATGTAATTCTTGCATCTTGTGGACCATTGAATTATACCCATGGCTGCATGACCAACTATTTGAACTCATCAATGGCCATGTGGGGTTGAATCTGCCACCCCCAGGATGTCTCCTGAGATTTCCTTACAAATATAGCTCTATATGTCAGATCAGGTGCATCTTGCACCTCCTTGAACTATCTCGCAACCCTGTCAAGTAAGTAGCACTCAATCATGTGGTGCTCCTACCCCTACATATATCTATTCTAGCTACAATAGAATAACTACTTGTTGTCATCATGCCATCTAGGGTAATGGAGCCAAGGCCTCCATCTAAAGATTTCCATCTCATCAATAACCCACCTCTAGTTTGGGATGCTAGTGATACCTATATAATGGAGGGTGGTCATCCCCCAATACTTGTAAACAACAGGATCATCATAGTCTTTTTGAACATCTGCCATAGTGGGCCTCAATACTACTATATGCTTATATGCCCAGACATGAAGAAGTGTGACGCTAGCCCCAATGTTGCGGGCCCCAAAGTATGCTACCTAGTGTATGTCATGATACAAAGAGGCAAGAACAATTGGCCCCCATGCATACACAATCATCTCCTCCATCATCTAGGACCAAACTATGCCCCATCTCATTCTGTAACATCTGGCTCGTCTACCAGCAATGAGAACTCTTGAGATCAGTGCACCAACAAATAAGGTCATATCTAGGGCAATACCCTCATACTGATCTAAGTCAATCTACCCACAATGTGTGATATAATTTTCCACTCCAAGCACCTAGAACATGGCATCACCATTGGCCTTGACATCATAGATGATCTGCTCGCCATGTATGGGGATCCATAAGATCCACCATACGTCCTCTAGAGTAACTGTGGCCTCCACAATTAGTAAATGGAACAATGATGTCTCACTCTGCCATCTCTCCACTAGTGTTGTCATCATGGCCATGTGTGTCTGAACTATGGGCATCTGTACCACATGACCAAATCTGATCGAGCCCAATAAAAGTAGTACATTTTCATTCAAATGCCTCGCTCGAGGTAAAATCCAATCCTTGTGCCCTTTAAGTGGAGCAAATAGAGGACCTCCTACATTCAAAATGCCCATGACGCCAAATTTTATCAACCTAGCACAATTTCAAAAATTAAAAATCCTTGAAAAGGAAAGGTGAGCCGACATTTACAAAGGAGGTGCTCTATATTTTCACAAAAGTGATGCTATAAACGAAGGAAACACTATATCGCAAAGGTGGGTCAAAATTTTCCCGCCATTCCCTACCCTCTTAAGTTCATGCAACACTACACCATGAAGGCAGGTTGGCATTTCAAATGTGACCCTAGACCCCAACTATGTCATACAATGCTATTTCACAAAGACAACACTCTAATGACAAAAGCGATGCCAACACTTCCATTTGCGACTCCCTAGAGAGTTGCTTTTGGCTGACCTAGTTGGACCCTAATAAATGCACCAAAAACATGAAAAAAAGAAAAGTTTTGACTTGTGTAATGAGGGTCTTGCGTCTGGAGGCCGTTGGAATTCTTGAACGCACTCCATCTGATGCTTGTAAAGCACATGAGCCACCATTTCATCAACACCTTAGAGAAAAATCACAAGAATCCTAGAAGGTTAAGTGCACAAATGATTTGAAAATGACCCCTACCCTCCTATTTATGGTGGAAATTTAGGATTTTTTAGGGTAAAATTAGCATTTTTCGATCTTGTTAATCCATTTTTTTGTGTAACAAAGCCTGTTTTGACCCATCTTCATCATCGTGAGACCATTTTTGCATCCCATAGGCTATTTTTTATGCTTGGATCATTGTTGAATATTTTTCATGAGCTCGACCCAGAATTAAAATTTTCAGTCGATCTCTTGAGGGGGCAATGTAGCAGTGTAATTTCTTCTACTGGGGCAATAGTGCGGATTCCAAAAAATTTAAAAAAAATTGAATTTTGATATCCGCAATGTTTTTCTTTGAACCAATGTAGCAGGTACCTCGCTTCAAATAGAGGAAAAATGTAGACACTTAAATAATCCTGATTGATATTATGCATCAAATTTTGATTAATTAATATCACTTCTTCCTAAATCACTTCAAACTAACCAATTAATTAAATAATCATCATTATTTAGTTAAATTCATCAATTTCTACTATTAATCAAATAATTAACTTTATTAGATTAATTCACCTTTCTTCTAATTAATGTTCATCATATTTAATTAAATTAAATCATTTAATTAAATCCCCCTAAAGCCCTCTCATTTGATTAAATAAATCAAATCAAATGTCATAATCCCCTAACCCATCCAAGTTAATTAATTTTGAATTAATTAACCCTATGCTACTTGCTAATCCTCATTAACAAATTCTCTAGCTTTTAACTCCACTTTGGTTGAGCAAACCCATGGTCAACTAACTAGGTTGCACATGAAATTTATTTCTTTTAATTATCTAATTTCCCTATTTATACTCACAATGCCATATTCCTAGGAATATTCCTCTCAACCACCCCTTCATTCATTTTCCCTCCAAAGCCTCTTACACCCCCATAAATACCTCTTACAAAGGCATTTACTCCTTACATGTCATCTTGTCCCTTAAATTCTCTTACACTCTCAACAAAATTCTCTTACATCTCCAGCCACATTCATTTAATCCTTTCATATCCTCAACCATTTTCATTTATTTCTCTTACATCCCCTTTACCCTACACATTCCCCAAAATGTGCTCCATCTTCATCCAATAGAATTGTGATAAGTGTCACATTCCTATTGGCTCCCCTTTTATCTCACGTTCACCAATTTTACCTCTTCTCCAACCCTTGAGTCCTATAAGTAGAAGCCTCTTCTACTTGAAATGGATCCAAAATCTCAAGAAAGTTTACTATAGGAATTTCTCACTCATTTCATCATATCATTAGCTAGTTTTTATCATACTTTGTGATCATTTTCATACTTGGAATCATCTACATCATTGGAGTTTATCAAATGGATTGGGAAAGGGCTTCTTTCCACATCAAAGGAGCACCAATACCCAAATGGGATGAAGGTTTGGTTGATTTAGTTGATTACATGTTATCATTTACCTTATTTTATGCTTTCATTTCATGTTTTCATCTTTGTTTAACCAAGAATCTCATAGTGAATGCTTTTTTTATGTTTCTAACATGATTAACCATTGTCTATTTGTATTTTGTTAGAAAATTGTAGATTAGGCATTCACAATTCACATGACCCTTTAGCTTGTTCTTCACAAATTTGGCCCTCTTAGGATCTTCCACCTCCTCATACTCAAAGTACTCCATATTGTTGATCTAGTCAATCAACTCTTCTAGGTTAATATTTCCAAGAAAAGTAGAAGCACATATCTTTAACCTTTTCCCAATCATAGAGATGGCCTTAAATAATATGACTTGTTTAAGAACTACTACATCTTGTTCTTCTTCGAACTGTTCCTCATTTTCAGCTTCATCTTGAACACTTTCATCTCCTCTGCTTGGCTCAAACCCTGAATGTAGCTCCTCTTGTAGTGCTTGATCTTGTCTCTGTAGTTCTCTAAAACCATCTTCTAGTACAATAACATTTCTTCCACCATCACATGGTTTCTTCATGGAGGCATTTTCATCACTTTTCTTAGAAACCCAAAACCACAAGTTGTAGTGCAAATTGCCTCGCATTCGACAATCTATTTACACATACAAGAAAAACCAACTTTGATAGCATTTGATGAGGGATACACTACCCAAAAACCACACAAAGCATAACAATAGACACCAACACAAAATATGCGAGACAAAAAATAACTTACTTTCAATTATTTTCAAAAAATGAAAATGCAAATTTAGAAATTACAATGCTACAGCCTCATGGGCTTGGTTCATTACAACAAAATGAACTCTCAAAGAAAATCTATTATTCAAAGCCACAATCTGCTCTAATAGAACCACATTCTACAACCCCCACTTAATCCTTTTATTTTACCCAATAACCACCATAGAATGTTCTAGAAATTGTACTTTCCCTTTTTCTTTGGTACCAAAAGTCTCGTTGTTTGATTTCTTGCCTACAAAGATATTTTAATGAAATTCACTTTTTAGTGGGACAGCTTCTCGGGGCCATAAATTTTGATCCAACCATTATATTTTCAATTGTAATATATCATTGGAAAGCTTGTGAAGAGATCTATAGCTATATTTTTCTAGATTTAAGAGATTGGAAATTTTGCATCTTGTTTTGGGGCTCCAAAGGGCCTCAATTTTTAGTTTTAAACTTCATTAGAGAAATTCCCCAAGATGAAAATTTAGTATCGTCCAAATGGTACAGGATTTTGAGATGATTCTTTCACCAAAATATTATTTTTCTTTTTCACTCCTTGGGGTTAATTTTCATGTCCATACAACATAAATAGGCCAACTTACTAAAAATAGTAGGTGACTATTTTTCGTTGTTTCAAACTTCTAGCTATCTCAAAGACTGCATGAGTCGCCATGGGCCCCAAGACAACTAAGGAAACTATAAACAAATTAAAATAAAATATTTTTGGGTGATGCAAGATTTCTCTTACACACATCATCTAGGCATTAAGTCATATCATTTAGTGAAAGTAAGGGAAGAAATGTTAGAATCAATCCCATCTTTCATTTTCTAGATGTAAAATGTACATCCACTCGATCCTGATCTACTAACATCACTTCATCTTGAATTATCCCTCTATCTAACCATTTAATCGAATAGCCTTATTTGATTAAAGTCATCATAATTCCCCTTTTAATTAAATAAATCCCTCGATTTAATTAAATCATTATCTCTATGTAATTAGCTAGGTCATTTCATCTCCCTATATTTGTTTAATTAAATAATCCATATTATTTGATTAAATCTCTAAAGTTCATCTAATTAAATTAAATAAATCAAACATTTATATAAATTTAATCTAACATCACCCTCTTTGGTTAAATAAATCAAAAATATTTATTTAACTACGTCTAAATCATTCTCTTCTCATTTTGAATTATTTAAATTCTAAAATCTAAGTCAAAATGGTCAAATCAACTAACATCATTTAAATTAATCAAATCCTGATTAATCTTAGTATTAATCCATCAAATCCTCTAGATTTTGCAACTTGCATATGAAAATCAATTTAATTCATTTATAAATCATCTATTTTCATTCAAAAAAAGGCATCAAAGATGGAATATTCCTCAATTTTGAAATCTCCCCCCAAAAGGACTTGTCCCTTCCAACAAAGCATTTAAAATCTCTTACATGTCTTTTTCTTGAGCCATGTGCATTTGCTTCACCTTTCACCTCATCCTTCAAGCCATATTTTGAATTTGAATCTCCCCCCTCTTTGCACATTCTTCAAAATGTGCTCATTCCTCAACCATTCACATGATGACATGTGGCTTCTTCTCATTTTTTGAAGATTAGTCTCACATTCATCCCTTTTGCCTCTTCTCTAATCAATCTCATCTATAAATGAAGAGCTCATCCTTCATTTGATCATCCACAATTTGATCAAAGTTACTATACTCAAATTCATAGCAATCTTCATTCATTTAATCCAAGCATAGTTAGGTTTTTGCAGATTTTCAACATGGAGCTCCATTGAAGTCATCACTACAAGCATCCATCCTTCATCAAGCATCTTTATCACACCATTGGAGTTGGGAAATGGCCAATTTTCACATCAAATTGGCACCAAATCCCTCAAGAGATTAAGAGTTTTTTTGGTTTTAGAATAGGATTTGATATTTTGTTTCAAGTTTATTGTGTTCTTCATTTCATTCCTCTTCTTTTACATTCAAATGAATTTCTTGAGGAATCATGATTTTAACCTTGCATTTAATCTAATAAGTTGATTGTTTATTGTGTTTTAAAGGTATTAGAATCTTGGTTCACATTTTGGTGCTAGAAGAATGGCCTACCAGAAGATCAAATCACATGTTTTGAGAAAATTATTTGGTTTTTGATGTTTTTGGTGTTTACAGCAAACATAACCGCTCACAGTCCAACGTCGCCATACAGAACCGCTCAAAAATTCAAACTACACCGTTGGAATCAAACTGCATCGCTCAAAAATTCAAACTGCACCGCTAAGTCTCTAGCATCACCATATAGCGCCGCTACAAAATAAAATAGAGCCGCCATCATAGACAGAACTGCTAGAATTTCTTACTTTTCATTCAAACTTAAAATGGCCATATCTTGGTCATTTTTTGGTCTTTTCAAATTTTTTTTTTTTGAAATGGGGTAGAATTTCATAAGATATTCAATGGTGTAGGTTATTATCAAATTTTATAGAGTTAAAAGTTTTAAATTTTTATTTAATGTCAAATCATAATGAAACTTGGTCTAACTTTTAGGGTTTTTATGCTCAATCATCTATCTAACCCTCATATCTTCTTGTTTCTTGATTTGATTTGACATTTGGAGCTTGTATTGTAGGTTTTAAAGGATCATGGAGCATGGAATTCAAAGAAAAAGTATTATCACATCATTGTAACAAGTGTTTTTAAACACTTTGGGAAGAAATTATAATCCCTCTTCTAAGAATTTGCTATCTTTCAAGCTTTTGGGACCTACTAAATTTATTTTGGGCTCTAAAAAGAACATTTCATTTTTTGCTACAAAGGGCTAAAATGAACTTTAGGACAAAATCACTAGATTTAATTTGAGGCTAACAATTGAACAAGGCAAATTCCACATTTGATTTGGTGCTATAAAAAGAATTCACTTTTACTTTGTGGACTTAAAATGAACAGGTATTCTCATTATTTTGTAATTACTTAAACAAAGTAATATCATCAAAAGACGTGTGCACTTCTCTCGTGCCTCACGATGATCTTGATAATCAAAAGGCTTTTGGTGACATTAGGTTGCATAAGTAATCACCTCCACACTTCATTTTGGGTTTAAAATTGAACAAAACACTTTGTGAGTGTGATTAAACTTATTGTATATGTTCTCTCTTTGTTTCTAAACAAGGGTTGATTGAACTATGAATGTGTTTATTCGCTTTTTTTTATCTTAGAGGGTTTGCCTTGGGGAAAAATTACTCACCCAAGGGAACGAATCAACCGGTAACACTTTAAAGCCAAGAGTATTTCCAACCGGGATATATATGTGGGTATTGGAATAAACGCCAGTATCACGCGGTTGGCTTCGACGAGATGGATCTAAAAAGGGACTCTCGCTGTATGGGTCAATCTCCACGAATGGAAAGTCCCAATTAAAACCCATGTTTTAGAATTGCTAAAATCCTTGATCTATTTATTGGTGCAAGAACGGTCGTTCTAAAGCCACCCCACACTTTTATGGTCTTTTAGTAGAAATGGAAAGCATGCCATGGGAGTTGCATGGGTGTTGATGCTTGGCTACCCCATATAAGTGAGTGTCGTGGAGGGGAGTTAGTGGGGTCAAGAATCTAACCATTCACTAAAGATAGGTGTAGCTGGACTTGTCCAAGTGGGGACTCAACAAATATTGCCTTTCATATCCATAGGGTTGTACTTATTCTTGGTTACAAAATGCTTTGTGTAACACCAAATAAAAGCTTTGCACAATAGACAACAAAGAAGATTAGAAGCACACATGCACACAATACTAAAATCTAAAATGCAAATTCATTCGTTAAGCAACAAAGAACATGGGAAAGTAAAAACATAATTAAAACTAGAACAATCTCACCAATTCCAAACGTATTTCCATGATTCATCTCGATTGCCCTTCTCCATTTTGCTTGTGTAGTATAATTTCCCTCAGATTTTTCAAGTTCGTGCAAGTATAGCCTAAGATAGTGATTAGAAAAATATCAAAGATTCAAGACAAAGTGCTCTCAAAAGTCATAAGATTTTGCAAGAGAGATTGGAATAAAGAATGACAAATCAATTTATAGAAAATTGATTATTTGAATGATAGGCCAAGATTGAAAGATGAACGAACGGTTGAGATCGACTGATTAGACATGCATTATGATAACTAATAGAATTAAAGACTAAATAAATGATTTAATCTTCAGTTCGACATTTGAAAACATTAGAAATATCTTTGCATGACGAAGATGAATATTGATTATAATGACTCTCTGTTCGAACACACGCACAACACTTAATTAATTAAATAATAATATTTAATTAATATGCATGTGCACGCAAATGGGTTAGAACCAAAGGATTAAATGATTTGACGAAGAGATTACTCGAGACAGCCACTCAGACATCAAATCAATAGTTAACTGAACGATTAAAATAGATGTCGAGTCGAGTAAAAGTGAATACTTAGATAACTCACATAATTATCTAAAATATAGAGGAATGCGTTAAAATAAAATTAATGAATTAAATAATTCATTTAATTCAAGACTCGATATTCAAAGAATAATTAAATAAATAATATTTATTTAATTAAATGATGAAGGGATTTTAAATAAATAATGAATTTATCTAATTATAGTTGAAATATGATAAAGAGTAAATTAAATAAGAATTTATTTAATTTGACAAGAAGGATAAGGTTAATTAGTAACATAATTAAATAAAAGCGTTTATTTAATTAATCAAATAGAATAAAGAAAAGTGTGAATTAATTAAATAATTAAGATTATTTAATTAATAGAAGAATTAACAGAAGATGAATTAATTAAATAATTGACATTATTTAATCATGACCGTGAAGAATAGAAATAATGAAGAATATGGAAATCGTAGGCCTAAACCAAATTTCGGTGTCTACATTTGCCCCTCTTTGATACAATGTCGTTTAGGCGTTGTGTCAAAGAAAATCGATAAAAATATGCCCCAGTCATGCTCCAGTGTAAAACAGGTGAAGGTATGCCCCCTCAAGAAAATTGATAAATTTCCAAAAAGTTCATAAAAATTTGGAAATGCTCCTGATTAGTCCAGTAGATAGGCAAAAATGCAATGCAGTTGACGAAATTGGGTTCAGAAATGGGAGGGACGGGTACGAGATGATAGAAAATGGAAGTTTACATGGCAAGTAGGAAAGAAATGCCACCTAAGCCCTAGGTATATATTTGAATTGGGGTGAAAAACTATTCATTTGCACCCACCTAGCTTTGAGATTTGAAAATTTGCTCTGGATTGATAGCGACAATGTCTCTAGTTCTAGCCACCCATCACCTCGCATACAGGATCCAGACATACCAGAGACCAGCCGGCGCGGACCCCCCGGTATGGACCTAAAACTTTCCTTTTGAAAATTTTTAATTTGCGCGTATTTTAAGACATTTAATGCATTTTTAGTTATGCGTCATTTTTAATTTTGAACCACATATGTATGCGCGAACGATGCATATGTATACGGAAAACCACATTTGAAAGTTTACGCCGGTTATTTAGAATAGGTTTAGCGGTTAAACACATTTGCTTATTTTCGATACACATTTGACTTTTTGAAACGCATGTGCATATTTATAGCCGCATATGTGTATCCAGAAACGCAATTGATGTTTTGCAACGCAAATGGTTTTTTTGTGATGCATTTGATTAATATGAGCCACATTTGCTTAATAATGATGCATATAGAATTTGTGAACCGCATTTGTGAAAAAGTGACGCATGTGTAAAAGAATGACACATGTGCAAAATAACAACGCATTTGCATTTTATGTTAAAACAGTCATTTCGCACTAGAATAGATGATTCAGGCTAACATGAGGCATGTATAATGTTGTTGCAGGTTGTATTAGACCCTATTTATACATAGGAGTCGAGACCCACGACGTTTCGATTAAGAGACAGTTTGCGACCGGCTGAGCAACGGACTCTATGGAATTTGGGTTTGTTGCATGTGATCGATATGCCCCAGATTCGGGCAAATCGGGGATTATTGAAAGTGTTATGTGAGAGGTGGCACTCTGAGACATCATCCTTCCACCTACCGACTGGAGAGGCCACGGTGACTTTAGAGGATGTATATAGGATATTGAGACCGCCTATTAGAGGGACACGGGTGGTCTATGATACTCAGAGGGGGATCACTGAGATGTGTAGATATTATCCCCATGCTGACGTTAGATAGCTAAGGGTTGATGATTATGAGATTAGGTGGCGGGTATTGGCCCAGAGGTATAGATAGTTAGACTGTCTAGTAGCGACATTGATAGGTGGTATTGTACTGCCTGACCTCCAAGGTCACGGATTCCTTGTGGGATGGGGGGAGATGTTAGTGGGCATGCTCGAGCGCCGAGTTGTATATGCCTAGGGTTCCTCTGTGCTAGGGATGTTGTACTTCCACTTGCATGATATTGCCTATAGAGAGGCATAATCAATGAGCTGCAGTACCACACTCCTGATGGTATAGGCGTGGGAGCATATTGCTATTTTCAGACCACCTGTTACAGTAGACTTACCTCACGGAGCTCCATATGCCTTCCATTGTGCGGGGGAAACCACACAACATCATATTGGGGACACAGGCTACTTTCAACATGTCATAGACATGATGCAGGAGTTCACATGGAGACCATACTTGGGCTGCGAGCAGTGGTCAGATGAGGGGGAGCACTTGCCATTTTGTTGACAGGCACAATACCTGGTGGGACGGACGGTGTCCCATGTAAATATTATAGAGCGACAGTTGCCAGACCAGGTATTGAGACAATTTGGAGAGGTATAGGATGTACCTCGAGGGAGAGCAGAGTTTGCTTGGTCATCACGAGAGGTCCTGCTATGGGGGCCAAAGATTCCAGTCGCCACTGCGGAGGCAGATATTGATGGTTTATAGGCACTTCCATGGAGATGGAGGGATGGACCAGTAGATCCTGGGACCAATCCAGCTTATGATCAGTGGTGGGCAGTACACAGGCCTATTCCCATGATAGATCTAGGGCAGCCAGCACCGGTAGAGCAGCGTGGTACAGGTCCACGAGGCAGACGAGGTAGAGGGAGAGGTCGAGGAGGTAGAGGAGGTCGTGGTGATGGAGGGGATGATGGCAGAGATGGCCGACGTGGATGTAGGAGAGGGAGGCATGGTTGGAGGGGATGAGGGCCAGCCTTGTCACCGATCTGAGAGGAGGGAGGAGGAGAGGAGGATGTGGCTATGCTAGATGTGGCCAGAGGTGGTGAGGAGCAGCCGATAGAGGCTGTTATCCCAGACATCCTAGATATCCCAGCAGAGGCGGAGGTAGGTGCCGAGGAGGCAGGTAGAGAGGAGGGAGGTGCCGAGGAGGCAGTTGGAGAGGAGGCAGAGGTTGATGCCCTTAGGTTGCTAGGTGCCTACCAGGAAGACGATGATGAGGATGATGATCATGAGAGAGATACGGGATCAGATCCTGGAGGAGCTTGATGAGGAGGAGGATGGGATAGATAGGGCCAGACAGGATGAGAGAGGGGCGGAGGATCCAGACATGGATACATTGCGAGCCCAGGTTGCCTCCTTGGAGGATTAGATGAGAGTGTTGATGGCCGAGAGGGATGCCTATCGGGTGGAGAGAGACAGAGCCTTGATGGATAGGGATCAGGCCATAGCCCGGCAGTAGGAGACTGAGCATAGGTTCACAGAGCTCAGAGCATTATACACAGGACCATCAGGTGCATTTTCCAGAGAGTTGGTCAGAGCTAGAGAGAGGGAGAGATATTATCAGGATCTGTATGAGGCAGAGATTCCACCAGAGAGACGAGCTCCCAGTTTCTCAGCTGCACACAGTATCAGGTCCCAGACCAGGACCCACACTCAAACAATCAGCACAGAGGGGGTGGATCATCCATGCAGAGTAGGGCCATATGACAGACCTCCTTCAGCGCAGAGATCATCAGGGTCGCATCACCATTCTCCCACACACTCCCAGCATGATGGCAGTGGCAGCTCAGGATAGGGGGTACTGTTTGTCGAGACACTGTATTTTGATTTTATAGCCTATGGGCTTCCATGTATTTGTGATACATTATGACATTGTGATGTGACACATTTGAGCAATATATATATATATATATGATTTTGGCGGCGATTCTCATGATATGCATTTCTATGTATGGATTATGCAGTTTTTATTTATACATGTGATGTTTATATGATATGCCTATGTGATGGATGAGTATATGTATTTTATGATGTTTATGCAGCTAATGAGATAATGTTGATCCTACATGATGCATGGTTCTATATGATGTATGATCCTATATGATTATGAGATGCAATGTGATGTTATATGTATGATGGAGACGACATGTGATGCTATACAAATGTAATGTGATGCACATATTTACAGTTGCTTTGTACATGAAATGCTTATAATATGTATTGTTTTTAATGATTATTATCTATTATGCCATGATGATTTAGATGTAAAATATGGTTATATGTAAGTACTTTTCCAACATGTATGTTGATGCAGGATGATGTACACCATTTTGTGTCACATGACTTCATCATAATGCAAGAAAGAAGAACTGTTAGTGCGGAAAGAAAGATCGACAAAGAATGAAAAACAAAAGATAGATGTTAGTATTAGGAATCTTCGATATTCTGCCGTATCAAAAAAGGTATTGCACTTTATCATCATTGGGCGGGACTAATACAAATGGAGAAAAACACCATGATATAATATAGATCAAGGTGTGCAAGGTCATCCACTTTCTATTAATAGATAGTCGCAGACAAGGATTGTCATTAACTCATACTAAGGGCACAAGTTGCCCTAGTCTTTTTGTCAGGACAAACCACAGACAACAAACAAAAGAAAAGACAAGTCATGAGACGTCATTGCTCCTCTAAATCCTTCATGGGACATCCTTGAAGAAACTAGTAACATGACTCAAAAATCAAGTTTTAAAAGACAGTTGACAAATAGCAGCCAAAGAAAACAGAATTCTGATACATCGTTGCTTCTCTAAATCCTTCATGGGACATCCTTGAGAAAGCTAGTAACGTGAATCCCAGTCATCAATACAAGATAAATGATAAGATAAACAAGCCATAAAGTCAATAAGCCAATAAAATAGTTGCCAAAACATGATTTGTTTGTTTGATTTGTTGATTGATAGAGCCTGATTATAGGAGATACACATACTGGATAAGACTATGAGTCTGGTTTCGATGTTATGACTATCTGTATAAGGCATGACAAAAGTTGGTTTCAGAAAGACATGTATCGTATAAGACGTTGAGTCAGATGTCGTTGATGTGATAACCTGTGTAAGGCTATGTTTGACCTTATCAATTATGCAGGAAGGACTCATCCTGTATAAGACATAGGTTGATTGTTTTGATAACGTCTATTTCCAAGAAGGACACATCCTGTAGCAAACTGTAATTGATTTGTTGTGATTGTTTTGTTTGACAAGTTGTATGATTTGACTCAGAGACATTGCTGACTTGTTCACCGGATTGATGCATGACTTGATATGACATGTTGGCAATTGACTATGCGTGATGATAAACCCTAAAGGACTGACCTAGTGCAGCCTCAGGGGCTCATCGATTGATGGCCTTTCTTACGTTATACACATAGAGACCTCGTAGTTCGACTTGAATTGACCAACAAGACTGACTACAAATAGAAGATGTGTGTGTGAAAGTAAAAGTGACGAACCCTAATGGACTGACCTAGTGCAGCCTCGGGGGCTCATCAATTGATGGCCTTGCCTACATTATATAGGCAGAGACCTCGTAGTTCGACACAACCAATGACCTTGTCATATAGACATATGGATTAAATCAATAATTTATACAGAAAAATCTAAATGGATTGGCCTAATGCCTCAGGGGCACATCGGTAGATGGCCTTGCCTACGTCCAGTCGCAGAGGCAATGTAGTTCAACAAATGACAAAGACCGACAAGTGCGACTGAATCTGACTCTGTTTTTGGATTTTTTGGAATGTTTTGATTTTTTATTTATTTTGAAGTTTTCTGATGTTTTTGTGTTTTCTCAGGTCCTTTTGCGATGTTTTTGGGTTTTCCATGGTTTTATGTCTTCAACATAGCCAATGTAAGAACCAGTATGACACTTGTCAAGTGTTTGCCCCCAGTTGAGTATAAGACCAATTGATTATGAATAGGGTAGGATGGGGGATATGAAATGCACTTGATGTCAATCGTTCCAAGTTATGGGAAGGACTACCACTTATTATGAATGGTATATACAAGTGATGGATAGGATAGTGGACTATGTACAAGGAAGTGGGCTATGTACAGGGAAGTGGGCTATGTACATGATAGTGGATTATAGACAATGATAAGTGGACTATGTACAGAATAATAGTAGACAAAGGAGCAGAGTTGAGTACACATGGTGCCTGTTTGCCAGGTTTTCACCATGATACCTATCCAAAGCGCCACCAAAGTGGTTTTCACTATTGGACGAATAATTTGTCTTTACTATTTTCTAGATTATCTAATTTTTTTGGTGTTACCAAGATGCCTGTTTGCCAGGTTTTCACCTTGATAACAATTTTTTTGTGATTTTTTGATTTTTTTGTATTTTTGCTAATTAAGACAAAGGCTCCCAGAAGCTATGCGTAGAACTTCTTCAGATGCATACTATTGATTGGTGAGGAGAATGGTTCCCCTTCAGGAGTAGAGAGTTGGTACGCTCCTGATCCAAAAGCTTTTGTGACAATATAAGGTCCTAACCAGTTAGGTTCAAACTTTCCCTGTGTGTCTCTTTCTGCTTGATTCTTTGGGCTCTCCATTAAAACCAGGTCACCAATGTCAAAGTTTCTGTTCAAGACCCTCCTGTTATAGCTACAACAAAGGCGATTTTAGTATGCTTGAAGATGGTCTAGTGCCTTCTATCTTCGCTCATCTAAAAATTCTAGCTCATGGAGTCTCGACACTCGGTACTCTTCACCATCAATGTGGCCTTTCAAGGATACCCTTAGGGAAGGAATCTCGACCTCAATAGGCAAAATGGCTTCAGACCCAAAGACAAGTGAATATGGGGTAGCACCAGTGGGAGTACGGATACTTGTATGATAAGCCCATAAGGCAGGGTTAAGCTGTAAATGCTAGTCACGACCAACATCATTGACAGTCTTCTTGAGAATTCT
Organism: Sequoia sempervirens; assembly: GCA_007258455.2. Classification (NCBI taxonomy): domain Eukaryota; kingdom Viridiplantae; phylum Streptophyta; class Pinopsida; order Cupressales; family Cupressaceae; genus Sequoia; species Sequoia sempervirens. The sequence goes on along the minus strand of VDFB02179234.1, from coordinate 47,193,389 downwards.
AATGATGGTCTTGTTAGATGCCTCCACTTGGCCGTTACCTTGTGGGTAGTATGGAATGGAAAAGTGATGTTGGATATGAAATTCATCACACAGGTGGCAGACTTCTTGGTTCTTAAATGGGCAGCCATTATCAGTGATTATGGACTGAGGGACACCATATCGACAGATGATATAGTTTAGGATAAATCTAGAAATATGTGTGTCGGTAATGTATGTCATAGGAATGGCCTCAATCCACTTTGTAAAGTACTCAGTGGCAGTGATAATGAAATTGTGTCCATTAGATGATGTGGGGTGGATCTTACCTATGAGGTCGAGTCCCCATTAGGCAAAGGGCCATGGTGATGTGATAGGATAGAACTCCTATGTTGGGGCATGTATCAAATCTCCATGAACTTGACATTGGTGGCATTTTGTTACAAAGACATATGAGTCTTTTTCCATAGTAGGCCAATAATAACCCAGTCTCATAATCTTTTTGGCTAAGGTAGGATCGCTAGAATGGGAACCACATATACCCTCATGCACCCCATGCAAGGTTGCTTGTGCTTCAGTAGAATCAAGACATCTCAATAGGGTATTATCTAAGGTGCTTCTATATAGGGTGTCTCCGACGATGGTGTATTTGGCTGACTTGCGGAGGAATGTCCTACATTGGTTATTGGATAGGCCAATGGGTATGACTTTGGCATGAAGGTAATCATAGATCTCTTTGTACGATGGGGAATCAGGACCAACGATGTCACACACCATTTCAGAATCTGGGATATCATAAGATGGGACCAAAAGTTGTTCCACCAAAAACTCAAACTTAGGCACATTGTTAGGAATGTCAAGAAGTGATGCAATTGTAGCCATAGCATCTGTTGCCCTGTTTAAAATGCAAAGTATTTGATGAAATTCAACTTTGTCAAAGTACTCTTTAAAGATATTAGCCATGCGCTTGTATGGAGCAAGCTTCTCATCCTTAGTCTCATAATCATCATTTACCTGTCTGATTACTAATTGAGAATTGCCATAAACCTGTAAAACCTTAATTTTCCACTTGACCACCATGCGTAACCCTATCACCAGAGCTTCATACTCTGCCATGTTGTTAGTGCATGGAAATGCAATCCTGAATGACTTAGGGATGGAATCACCCTGTGGTGTGATAAACAATATACCATCCCCTGAACCATGATTTGTATGTGAGCCATCAAAGTACAGTTTCCATGTTATGTTTGTGTCAAATGTGAATATGAACTCATCAAGAAAGTCTGAAACTAATGGGTGATCTGCCTATATGGGTGCATCAGCTAACTGATCAACAATGACCTATCCTTTAATAGATTTTCTTTCTACATACTGGATATCCTACTCACTAAGTATCATAACCCATTTGGCCAGTCGTCCCGTTAATGCTGCCGTGCTGAAAAGATATTTCAGAGGGTCTATTTTAGCAATCAACATTGTTTGATAGTTTAGCATGTAGTGCCTCATTTTTTGGGTAGAAAATACTACTGCAAGATAGGCACGTTCAATGTTACTATAGTTGAGCTCATAAGCAACCAAAGTCCGGCCGATATAATAGACTGGCCTTTCATGACCTTCATCGTCATTCTATGCAAGCAATGCTCTGAGTGATGAATGGGTTGTTGTAATATAAAGAATCAATGGTCTTCCTTCAACAGGTGGCATTAAGATAGGTGGTGTGAGTAAATATTCTTTAATCAGTTGAAAAGCCTCTTCACACCTAGCTGTCCATGCAAAGGGTACTCCTTTCTTAAGTAGATGTTGAAAAGGGTGTGTCTTGTCTGCTAGCTGCACTATAAATCTTCTGATGGATTGCAACTGTCCCTGTAACGTCCTTAGTTGACTGAGATTGGTGGGTGGTGGCATGTCCATGATTTCTTTCACCTTAGCAAGATCTACTTCAATGCCTCCTCTAGAAATGATATAACCTAACAGCTTTCCTGACTTGACTCCAAACACACATTTCTTTGGATTGAGTCTCACATTATACTTCTCTAGCCTCTGAAATATCTTGTCTAAAACCTGTAAATGTTCTGACCTTGTCTTGGATTTTACAATAAGATCATCAACATAATCCTCCATACAAGTGTGTACTAGATCATGAAAGATAGTAGTCATGGCACGCTGATAGGTTGCTCCTGCATTCTTGAGTCCGAAGGGCATAACATTCCAGCAATACGTTCCCCAAGGACAAGTGAATGCTATCTTAGGTTGATCTTCAGTGGCAATTCTGATCTAGTTATATCCTGAGAATCCATCCATAAGGGACAACATCTCATATCCTGTTGTCATGTCAACTATCATGTCTATGTTAGGCAAAGGGAAGTCATCCTTAGGACAAGCTTTGTTGATATCTCTAAAATCAGTGCAGATGTGGATGCCCCCAGTTGGTTTAGTGACTGGTACTAGATTGGAAATCCAAACTGCATAGTTGATAGATCTAATGAAACCAACGTCTAAGAGTTTCTTGAGTTCTGCCTTGACTAACAAAGCAATCTGTGGGTGCATTTTTCTCAGCTTTTGTTTCACTGGTTTGGCACCTGGTTGTAAAGGCAAGTGATGTAGAACAAGTTTAGGATCTAACCCGGGCATGTTAGCATATGACCAAGCAAAATTTATCTGTCTTTGTGCAAAGAAGTCATGGAACTTTGATTTCTCTTTTGTTGTTAATGACGCTGCCAAATAAACCAGTCGAGGATTCTCTTTTGTACCTATGTTGACTTCTACTGATTCTTCCACGAGCATGGGTGACTTTTCCTGTGCAATGGGAAGAATGTTCAAACCTCCATCCGTAGGTGCCTCAAAGAGGTTTTCACCTTTAGATGCATCCTTTCTTTTTACTTTTTCATTGTCTAGAGGTGCCTTCCAGTTTTCACCTAGAGACTCATCCTTGTTATCTTGTTTATTCTTTTTCTCATTTTTGCGACTGGAGGGTTGAACAGATTCCCCAAAATATGCTTTATTGTCTAAGTCAATGGTAAAACTAGCTTTATGATCTCCATTAGGTATGCCTTCACATAATCCCAGGAACTCAGCAATTGCTTCATCGTTCTCAAAAGTGTCAAAGACAGGTGTATCTTGTTGATCCCAATCTATGAGTTGGGGATAAACTAAGGGCATGTCATTGTCGGAGTTATCAAATTCTAATGGGGACAAGGTAAAGATTGAATTATTCATGTGATTACAAAAGTCTTGTACCAGGTCTATTTTTCTCTTGGGTTTGGGTCTAGGTGGATGAATAGGTGGGCCTAATGCCAAGGTTTGACTATCGGAAACAAGTGGTTGAGGTTGCCAAGAGGTAGGATCAAGTGATTCCCAGTAATAGTGTTTAAACCATTCCTCTTTTGTCATTTTCTTTGGTGGAAAAGAATTCAAAGGATTAGGTGAAGAACTTAACATCAAGTCAAGTTCTCCAAATAACTTGTCAAGGTCCATGGCAGAAGTAGAGGATAACGATTCCCACTCATAATCGTTAGAATCGGGGGAGTCACAATGATGTTGGTCTACTGGTTCGTGAGATGTATTAATATCTTATGAAGCACGCACTTCCTCAAGTAAGGGTAATGTAGTACTAGGAACGCCAATCTGAATCAGTTGAAACCCTAGCCCCACTCCTTTTGGCCATTGAGAAACAAATATTGGTTCAATTCAGCCATCTTGGTTTAAACCTAAACCACTTTGTCCATCATAGCCTTTCCTTTGCATGATTTTGAAACCCTTTCCATATAGACCTGTAGGAATATGAGCAAGTAAAAGGGGTTCCTGATTATCTTCCTTATACAGCCAGGAAGTGACATCTTCTACATCTACAGCCTCTTTGCTTAATTCACCCCATTTAGTGAAATTTTTTGCGAGGGGAACATGTATAGTGATCATAGACTGTCCCCTACCTGTTATAGGTAAACCATATGACTTAAGAGGAACCAAATGGCTAACACAATAAGAAGTCTTCATGTAATACTCTCCACAACCCTTGTCTTGGATCTCGACCCTAGGAGTGGTAGGAAGTGAGGGTGAAACAGATGGTCGAGTGAGTGTGGATGGTTCAACATAAGAAGATGGATTAGATGGTGAGGCCTCTTGGTTGACTGGCACTTGACATTGAGGGATCTCCTTTAGATTGGTGCAATACTGGAAAGGATCAGGATCACCATCTATAGTTATTTCAGTGCCATTGTAAGGGAATTTAAGACACTGATGATATGTGGAAGGGACCACCTTCATGGCATGAATCCATGGTCTACCTAGCAGAAGGTTATAAGGGAGGGTGAGATCCAAGACCTGGAACTTTGTCTCCATTACTGCAGGACCAATTATGATAGGAAGTGTTACCACCCCCTTTGATTTTCGTTCTTCATCATCATAAGCCTTAATGAAAATACTCTTAGTGGTGTTTACGCATGCTTCTGAGATACCTAATGCCTTAATTAGTTTTAAAGTGCATAGATTTAACCCTGCTCCTCTGTCTACCAAAACTCGTCTAACTTTGGTGTCATCAACGAGGACTTCTAGGTGTAAAGGGTCATTGTGGTTTGTCTTTTCCATGGCATAGTCTTGTTCAGAAAATGTTGCATGATGATTATTGGTCAAGTAGCCCACTATTTCCTAGAAATGATTGGCATCAAGGTCATTAGGGACCATGGTGTTCTGTAAAGCCTTATCAAGGATAGACTGATGCTTAGGGGAAATGCACAACAATTCCAAGATTGAGATTTGGGTTGGGGTCTTCCCCAACTGATCAAGTAGGTTATATTGTAACTTGGAAGGTTGAGGTGTTTCTTGTGACAGAGGGCCTAGGATAGTAAAATTAGTATGATGAGTATTGACTGCACACTCAAGATTAGCATTGATAGTAATGGTATTGATGTTTTGATCAGCGGCGCGAAGGAAATGAATGATTTTTCCGCTATCATAATCATGTTTGATACTCGCATAATTGGCTGACATATTGGTCTTAGTACTCGAACTGGGGACAGTTCCTTTTCCATGGTCATGTAGTGGGTCTGAAAAGACTTGATGATCAGTGTTGGATGTCTTTTGTTTTTGTCCACTAACCTCAATAATTCTCTTGTCAACAAGATCCTGTATGGCATTCTTCAGTTGTCGACAGTTTTGTAGGTTATGTCCCTTAGTCCTATGATAATCACAAAAGGCATTATCATCCCAACAAGCTGGTTTAAACTATCTTGGATCGTATTGTCTTGGTTCCTGTAGCTGTATGAGGTTGTGTTGTAACAGTTGTTTGAACACCGACTCAATGGGTTCCCCTAAGCGAGTGAACTCACGTTTTTGAAATCTCCTTGGTTGTGGACGTTGAGTATTTGAGATCGTGTTAGGAGGTTGATTGACGACATTAAGCATGTTGGAAAAAGTATGAGGTCCTTGTAATGTGAGGAGGGGTCTTGCTTGTAGTGTTTTACAATCAACCACCCCATCATTGGTGACATTTTTGTTGCGAGACCAGAATCTATTTCTGTCAGTGGGGGTGTTTTGTACGATTGGGTTTCTATTAGATGTTGTCATTTTGATTTCACCCTTTTCAATGAGATCCTTCTCTATTATCACCCCTTTTTCCACTAGTTCTGAAAAAGATATGCAACAATGTACCCTTAAGTTACTTCTGAGTTTTGGATGAAGGTTTTCTTGAAACATTGTAACCTTTTGTTTTTCGGGTATTTCAACAAGACACCTACTAGCAATAGTTCTCCATCTCTAGAAGAAAGCAATGAATGTTTCACCTTCGTCTTGCGTTGTGTGGCACAAGGTTGCTATATTTATCTCGTGGTCAATGTTGAAGGAGAATTTCTCCACAAATTTCTCAACTAGTTCACCCCAAGATCTAATGCCAGAATCTAGACCTGAAAACCACTCTAGTGCAATTCCTACAAGACTTCTTGGAAATAGCCTCATAAGATATGTGGGGTCATAAGTGACATCTATGCATATGGTAGAAAATTCCTTGATATGTTCTATTGGATTGTGTTTGCCATTATACTTAGGAAGATTCGGTGTGACATATCCGTGAGGGAAAGGTGTCATGTACAATGATCTATTGAAGGGGAATGGGCATATGTCCTTCGTTGAAAATGATTTCTTAGTTGACACTGACATGTTATCCATTTGTGTTTTCAATGCATGCATTTGTGTTTGTAGGATGTCAACTTTGGTCAAACATGTGCTAGGAGGATTATGCGGATCCATGTATGTATTCTGAAATCCAAAGTCTCCTGATGGGTTTTGATTGAACGTTGGCATCTGAGGTGGATTTGGATTCGGAATGTTGGTAAATGTATTATAGTCTAGTATCTGCATAAATTGGTGTTGACCTGGGTTCTGTGTAAATGGATTCCGAGCACCACTCTGTGAAAAGGGATTCTGATTCAGAATCGATGTGAATTGGTTTTGACTTGGAATCTATGTGGACGGATTCTGACTACCAATCTATGAAAAAGGATTCTGATCCGGAATCGACATAAATTGGTTTTGACTTGGAATCTGCGTGGACGGATTCTGACTACCAATCTGTGAAAAAGGGTTCTAATTTGGAATTGATGTAAATGGACTCTGACTGCTAGTCTGGAAGAGTGGATTTTGATTTCCATATTGGAAGGAGGGAATGCCCCCTGTTTGTGTAATCCTTGGTATAGTACTAGTGATTTGAGCACTAGGTATGGCCATCGACTGTGGTAAGGGACCCATGATACTAGCAGTAGGTATGGTTGTTGATTGTGCACTTGTGACACCGACATATGAGGTATGGGCTGAGGTTTTAGGTCTTTTACTCCCAATAAGAGGACTAGTGGGAGTGGATGATGATGCCCTTGTAGTGAAATTAAATCTCGATGTCATGCTAGATGTACCAAATGGGGACGTATGGACTATTGTACTCTGTGTAGACGTGCTAGACAGCATAGTCGTGCTAAACTGAGGTATAGTAGTACTAGCAGTCATGGTATTTGTCCCTTGTGTAGGTTGAGTTTGTAAGGTGCTAATGTCAAATCCTGGAGGTAAGGTAGCACCTTTAGCTAGCAATTCACCTAAAAATCATTGACGATCATTTGCTAGGTACTCATCTACAAAAGACGCAAACTCAAGGTCCTGTGCGGCAGCCTCTATGTCTTCTACTACAATATGTCCTTGAGTGTTTCTAGTGGTGAATTTTTCTAATAGAGTCTTATGAGGTCTTGAAGACAATGGATTGATGAACTCATTTGGGTTCGACATGTTTTCTCTCTCTCTTCTCTTAGACCTAGTTTCAACCATGTAAGACAAGCTCAATATGCGAGATATGCAAGACTATATCTACAAATTGTATGACTCTAGTCTATGTTTTTGGGATTTTCATATGCAAATAATGAATGTCCTAGGATGACACTAGTCTAGACTCTAAAGATGCAAAGTCTAAGCAAGACCCTAAAGTGATCAATTCTATAAACCCAAGATGAAGGGACAGCCTGCCTAAAGTCAAACCAAGGTGTCAATTTAGTTAAGTCAAGGAACCAATGTAGGACGAGGATCAAAGACAAGTTGAGTTTCCTAACTAGACTGATGAGCTAGGATGACTCTCTGTAGGACAAAATATAAGATGATAGGACTAGGTTCAATAACAAATTTTGTTGACACTATGACCTTTCTAGAGTGTAGATGGTAAATCAATCCTAAAGTCTGTAAAGGTGACCTTTCTAGAAGTCTAATGCAAGGTGATATGTACCCTAAGATGAAGCTAAACTCTAACTAAAGACAACTATGGTAACAACTAAATGAACCTAAAGAATGCAAAATTGAGCAAATAGTTTCAGGTTTCTGTTTCAAAGACTGTTTGTGTGAAGACAACTGAAATTGGTATAACCATGTTGACTGGATAGTGACTATGAATTTTGGTTTTCTGATAATTAGACAAATGTGTCGCAGGATTTAACAGATGCGGTTCAAGTTTAACAATTGTGATCTAAACTAACAGATGCGACTCAAAATTTATAGATGCGACTCTAAATGACAGATGCGACTCAGAATATAACGCATGCAGTTTTTCCAAAGCAAATGTGATCCAAACTGACAGATGCAACTCAGAATTACAGTTGCAACTCAAAACTTAATAGATGCGACTCTAAAAATAAGATGTGTGTTTCTGGTGAACAGTTGTGACTCTTTGTGAATTTTCAGTGACATGAAATTTAAACTGACTCCATTTTCCGTGATCAAATTCTGACAATCAAAGACAATCATAATACAAAGTGTTTTTAGTTTCGATTTTGGACTCAAAGAACGTTTAAAGTGATAACAGACAAGCACATCCTAATAGGCCAAAGGCCTAGGGTTTGTATACTTGGTATAGCCCACCTATTATGCCCCAGATTGGTGATGAACACCTTTCCTTCTCGAGAGCGAATAGATTAGGAATTTGGTGGCATTGGCTTCCCTCCACGGCTCATTAACGTCTTTCAAGCACACCAATTCCAAATTCTTTGGGAAATGACCTCCCAAGAATTGCTATCTCTACTCAAGGGGATCAATAGTGAGTATCTTCGGGTATGATATTGTACCTTGCACTAATACCAAGCAACGGCCACAAATAGTTTGCTCTCTAAAACAAAAGGTATTTAATTCAGGCATTCCATTCGTGGGGTGTGATCCATATGGCGCGAGTCCCCTTTCAGATCCATCTTGTCGGAACCACACTCGTGATTCTTGGGGTTTCCCCAAGAACCCACTTTTATATATCAGCTGGAAGTCCCTCGGGTTCAGGGTGCTACTAGTCTGAGTCGTCCTGGGGTAAGTACTTTTTTCCCACCAGAACAGGCCCAAGTTCTAGAGTTGGTAACCATTTCTCTTACACCCAGGATTGCACGAATGTGCAAGGGGAGAGGATACTTCAATGTACCAAGTCATAAGGGTAACCAGACATGTGCTTTCGCACCAAACATAGTAGACACTTGTTAATTTTAACCAAAAGAAAGATTTTCTATGCTACCAAACAATCTATTTCAAAATTTAACTAGGGTCTTCGACAAGCATCCTGTAGAAGATCTCATTAGTAATTTTCAATATTGTCTTCGTCAATCATCCTGCAAAAGCTTGTTAACTCCAAATGGCCACACACTGAAATTCCCATATCAGTAACACGAAAATCAATTGAAACCTTTAGATTGTGGGAAACAAAAATAAAATTTTACCAGTCAATTGTGTTGTTTTGTTACTAGTTAGATGCGTCGTTTATTTTTTTAGTTGCGGCTCAGAAAATCACTTGCGGTTCAGGATACTTCAAATGCATCGTTTCTCTGTTAGATGTGGTTGAGAAAGTCAATTGCAGTGCAAGAATTGTTAGATGCGTTGTTCCGTACGAAAAATCTACAAAAACCAAAATTAAAAGATCTACGGATTCGCGAAGATGGTGTGTTCACGTTGGGTTCACCAAATGTAACACCAAATAAAAGCTTTGCAAAGACAACAAAGAAGATTAGAAGCACACATGCACACAATACTAAAATCTAAAATGCAAATTCATTCGTTAAGCAACAAAGAACATGGGAAAGTAAAAACGTAATTAAAACTAGAACAATCTCACCAATTCCAAACATATTTCCATGATTCATCTCGATTGCCCTTCTCCATTTTGCTTGTGTAGTATAATTTCCCTTAGATTTTTCAAGTTCGTGCAAGTATAGGCTAAGATAGTGATTAGCAAAATATCAAAGATTCAAGACAAAGTGCTCTCAAAAGTCATAAGATTTCGCGAGAGATCAGAATGAAGAATGACAAATCAATTTATAGAAAATTGATTATTCGAACGACAGGCCAAGATTGAAAGATGAACGGACGGTTGAGATCGACTGATTAGACATGCATTATGATAACTGATAGAATTAAAAACTAAATAAATGATTTAATCTTCAGTTCGACATTCGAAAAAATTAGAAATATCTTTGTATGACAAAGATGAATATTGATTATAACGACTCTCTGTTCGAACGCATGCACAACACTTAATTAATTAAATAATAATATTTAATTAATATGCATGTGCACGCAAATGGGTTAGAACCGAAGGATTGAATGATTTGATGAAGAGATTACTTGAGACAGTCACTCAGACATCAAATCAATAGTTAACTGAACGATTAAAATAGATGTCAAGTCAAGTAAAAGTGAATACTTAGATAACTCACATAATTATCTAAAATATAGAGGAATGCGTTAAAATAGAATTAATGAATTAAATAATTCATTTAATTCAAGACTCGATATTTGAAGAATAATTAAATAAATAATATTTATTTAATTAAATGATGAAGGGATTTTAAATGAATAATTAAATAAATAATGAATTTATTTAATTATAGTTGAAATATAGTAAAGAGTAAATTAAATAAGAATTTATTTAATTTGACAAGAAGGATAAGGTTAATTAGTAACATAATTAAATAAAAAGCGTTTATTTAATTAATCGGATAGAATAAATAAAAGTGTGAATTAATTAAATAATTAAGATTATTTAATTAATAGAAGAATTAACAGAAGATGAATTAATTAAATAATTGACATTATTTAATCATGACCGTGAAGAATAGAAATAATGAAGAATATGGAAATCGCAGGCCTAAACCAAATTTTGGTGTCTACACTTTGTTTGTTCGAAAACATCTTGGAAACAAACACTTAAACATCATCATCAAAATTTCAAACCCTTTATGAGGTAAATACAATTGACCAAATTCATGTGTTATTGCTTTCCCTTGGGATTCACATCCTTAAAGGTTTCTAAACACTTGAACTTACATCTCAATTTACCTACTAAAGATAAACAATAGGTAACCATTTCCTTGATTTCCTTGAATTCCACATAGCACTTTGTGGGATGAAAAGAAGTTAGGACATTGGACATTTAGTTTGAAAATCTAATCAAGAAAGTGTTTTTGGTAAAATAAATTCACTAATCAAGATGAAATCAATTGAACCCCACACATCTGCTTGTGCATCTTTTGTCTTATGGTCTTTTGAGCAAACATTGATCTTTTGGTTTGAAGGGAAAGCATGTTCTTCAAAACCTTGGCCTTGTAAACAAGTCCTTCTTAGGTTCATTTAGGATCAAAATCAAACACTTCATCCACCCCAAACATTTATCATCTCCATACCACAAAATAACTTTGGAAACATCATTCTAGACTTGGGCAAATCATCAAAATCAAAATCACCTTATTTAGTTAGGTGTATGGGAATGCATCATTTCTCATACATTTAATTAGCAATACTTTGAACAAGTTCATCCTAAGATCACATCTAACATATTAGGGTTTACAAGTCCATTATCCAAATCCAATCAAAACTAATCAAAATCAAATCCTAAAGTCTAGCATTGATCCAAAGTTCCTAAGAAAAACAACACCCATATCATTCACCCCTTTCATCCTTCATCTCATCATTGGTCCTAAACATCTTAGGGGTCACTTTTGCAACAAGGTCAAAATGCAAGAAGAACATGGAATATAAACTTGATTCATTCATCATGAGTGGTCTAAATCAACCAAACTATCAAAGCCTTACAATGCCAATTGATTTTCAAAACTCACATTTATACAATCCATACATGGGATCATTATCTCCTACAAACCTCAATGGTACAACAAATGTGAGTATACCCAATCTAAATTTTGAAACACCTTTTCCGATGGTAGATTTAAATCCAAGTTCAAACTTAAAAATCTATCAACCAAATACTCAATGCATGAGTCTTCAACAAAACAACATTATTCCACCAAATCCATACATGCCAAATGAGAATATACCAAGTACAACTATACCAAACATGAACTTCTCAAATCCACACTTGGTAAAATTTTTGATAGATATGTTTGCAAATCACACGAATGTTGTTCAAAATCCATCACACCAATATGTCCCCCTCACCTTTCACAATGACCCATCATCATCATCATTTAATGCAACACCACAACCTCTTTCCCCATGACCTCACAAGGAGAAGGTGAATTATTTGGACCAAGGGAAATTTTTGATCAAACATCATCATTTCCCCAAGGGAGCATGCCACTCACTTTCCCACCACTCCCACCCTTTTCATTAACATCCATATCACCTCTTGGTTTGGGGCTACCTTCGCTACCACCGCTCATCCAAAACATCCCCCTAACCATCAATCAAGGCATCATACCAAATCCTCCCCCCTTTCCATCGATATCGCAACAACATATGGCAACCATCCCCATAGCACAAGCAACCAACACATCATCTATCATCCCTCAAAACATGGTCTCTCAAGGACCAACCATATCAGTCTCACCATCCACTACTCAAATCCCAATCATCAATATGATGATACCTCTTATCACCACAACAAGCACTATTCCAAAACCACCTCCGCCACCACCATCACCCAAACCAAACACATCAAACCAATACAACATTGCTTTCCAAGCCTCTCAACAGGCTACTTATCATAAGGCACTCCAAAAAAACCAAAACCGACAAGCTGTACAACTAGTTGCTCAAGTTTCCCAAGCCACACTACAAGCCCAACAAGCACAAGCCCAGGCTGAAGCGCAAGTGCACGCTCAAGCCCAATACCAAGCCCAAAAAGAAAATATTGTTCAAAATCCCAACAACATGCTAACAACTCCATGTATCGATCCAAGTCAATGATCACATGATCAAGACCTATCCATCAATGAACACATGGAATATTTTTTACTTGATTCGAAGATCAAATCAGCATACATCAAGAGTCACTTTTTGATCATGATAAGAATCCCTCAACAATATCTGATAATGATTTATTTCAAGGAGAGTTAACAGTATTTGATCCTGTAATCAATGATCCATCAACCAATGATCATGTTGAAAATGTCTCTACATCACCTAATGAGTTAGAGGGCATATCTAAGAATTTATTCTAAAGCATGATCAACATCTCTCACCAAAGTCTAGCAATGGTCCTTTCCAAGACATATTGACATCCTTCGACCTCATGATTTTCGATATTGAAGGAATCTTCAACTCAACACTTAATCCAAATTCACTCAAAGATCAAGAGGATATTAAGCCACTTCCCATGCCTAATGAAGATATCCAAGAACCATTTGTAAGCAATCCAAATTGACTCATGTCAAGAACTTGATCTAAAGCATGTCAAAAGCAATTCTAAAATCATTCAAGATCAAGAATTTGTATCCCCAAGTTACTACAATAGTCTAATGGATACTCTCCTATCTATACAAGATGATCATATCCATATAGTACATACTCCATCTACCCATGAGATTCTTTCTGTGGATGGACACGCCGATGATCTTCATTTAGAGTAGGATTTTGTTACACAAAAAGGGAAAGTTATTGATTCCTACAGACAAACTGAGTTGTCAACATCAGGATCAGATATATCCCAAATTCAAACTGAGGACATCATGTATGAAGATATCCAACATTATCCACTCAAAGAAATAGGTCAGATAGAATAGGACATTCCAGAGTTAGCAGAGCAGCAAATGGAAATAACATCATCTGCAGTGGTTATTTATCAAAGAATGCATTCTAAACAAGAGCTCTCAGAATAGGCAGAATCAAAGCATGAAGGTAATACTTCCACAATATTGGGGGCAACTATGTCTCAAGTAAATGTCAACATAGGGAGCACGAAGACTCCTTATGGTGAAACAAGTGCCAATTATACAACCAACCACGTCATGAATCTTCATCCACCCATCACCCCATCCACGAATTGGGGCCAACATCAAAAGAAAGATTTGAATCAAAGCACAAAGAATATTATCAAAAAAAGAGAAGGAAAGAAGAATAATGGACAAATCAAATACACATGGACACCAAAGAATACAAAGAAAGATTATCCCTATCAAACTCCATTAGTCAAAGAAACTATGGGGAAAAATAAAAAAGGGGAAATTATCCATCAAAGACATCCAAAAAAGCAAAAGAAATTTTTTCAAGTGACGTACAAAGTGTATCAAGTAGTTGGTCCTAATTCCACGCACACTTTCATATCCACCCATCATTGTTCATCTTCCCAAGTTTGGAGAGTCAAAGGTTCCAAACTATCAACCAATCCATCTCTTATCCCTAAACACACTCCATTCACACCTCCACACATGATATCCAATTTTGAAATTTACCATATATCAGAAATGACCCTTCATCATAAGGATTCTAAAGGCACTCTATCGCAATGTGCGCACAAAGACAAAGTTAACCCTGGTATCAATAAAGCAGATCAAGAATCCCAAAAGTTGCATTCAAGTGTATGTATCTTAGCAAAACAACTCTTTTAGGCAGGATACCGATGGCACATTATGATAGGGGCATCTACATCAACACCACTAGATGGTTCAACATGAGCTTAAAATCTTTAGAAATAAAATAAAATGAAAATCCAAAAAAATTAGAAAAAATATTGAAAACAGTGAAGAAAAAAATCGTCCTCTAGTGAAAACCACATGGGCAGCGCTTTGGGCAGGTACCATGATGAAAACTAGAAAATAGGCATCATGTGTAGAATTGAGCATCTACGTGTGTCATTTCAAGTGAAAGCATCTCATCCCATCCATAATAAATCTATTATTCCATTCATCTTATATCCATAATAAATCCATTCATCCATGAACCATTTATCCAATCCATCTGAATCCATCTGCATCCATAGTCCAAATTATCTTGACCTTGATGAAAGTTTGGTGCACACTTTACACTTGCTTATGGTAGACATCTTGACATGGGTCATTTTCATTGATCCTATCCTACCCAGCATTATCTAATCCATGAAGCATTATCCAAATGAGCTTTCTTTATTTGAACACCTTATCTTATCACAAGATAATCCATATCCCTCTATCCATACACTTATCCAAGCATCCACCCATGACATTCATACATTGCTAGACACTGGGGGTAGATATTTATATCTTGCTTCGAGAATAAATATTGATATATATCCTTCAACTTCTATGGTGATCTGAACATTGGCAAATGAAATCAAATTGGTCCACCACTTGTGAGCAAAAAACCAAATCACTAGCCCATGGCATATTTTGACGAGAAGACATTCCTTATCAATCTTCATCTTTCATCAAACATCAATCCAAACAATCACTATCATTCGCATCTAATGTGTGCTTCAACGTCCCATCCAATCATCCAAAACTTATTTTTTTCCAAACGAAGCTTCATCAATCTTGATAAAATCAAATCCAATCAATCCTTCATCATCTTGGGATATCCATCCTAATCCTTGTGTTGCTTAACACTATCCTTGCATTGTTGTGTATCCTCAACAATGTTATCATCATCAATCCATTGATCTGATCAATCAACTTTAGCTTGGTTTTCAACAAAATCCCAAAACAGATCACCGATATTGTCACACACATCCATATCCAAATCGTCAAAATCATGCGAAAAATCTAAAAAAACTCAAAAAGTAAAAAAACATCAAAAACATGATATCCAAACTACGTCGTCTCTGAGCTTAAACATAGGCAAGGCTAATCTTTGATCAGCCCTCGAGACACAAAAGCACAAAAGCATTCAAAAAACACAAAATCCAAAAACATTCATAAAATTTCGTAAAATCAAAACATTTGTAAAATCATGAAAATACCAAAAACGGCCTCAAAACATTCCAAAAATTGCATAATGAATATCATACCACATGCATTCATCCTCATCATTGCATAATATAGAAAGCATTAATCATACCACATGCATTCATCCCCATCATTGCATAATATAGATTAGTTATTCTAAACATCTCATAAACCATACATTTATCATCTATTTTCATAATCATTCGTGCATCATCATATCATATCATGTGCATCCATAACATCCATGCATCATCATATCATCCATTACATATAAACATCATAATCATCTCATTTATATCATCAATAATTTAACTGTCATGGTACAAATCAGGATCAAGTGGGTGTAATATATCAAAATATGCATGAGACTACCCATGGTTGATGACTGTCTACATCATCAAATCTGTCTACATTAAATATTTGAGTTGAACTGATCTTGAACCTCTTTGTTGAGAGATTGACCCTCAAATCAAACCTCTTCCCCCAGTCTCTCGAGGGGGTAGTATATTGACGTAATTCTTCATTCGTTGGGGCAGCAGTGGGGCATTCGAAAAAAAAAAGAGAAATTTTTACTTTTGATCATGGCAAGGTTATTCTTTGAACCAACGCAACAAGTGCATCACTTCAAAGAGGGGAAAAATGTAGACACGTAAAATGTACATGCACTCGATCTTGATCTACTAACATTGCTTCATCCTGAATTATCCCTCTATCTAACTATTTAATCGAATAGCCTTATTTGATTAAAGTCATCATAATTCCCCTTTTAATTAAATAAATCTCTCGATTTAATTAAATCATTGTCTCTATGTAATTAGCTAGGTCATTTCATCTCCCTATTTTTGTTTAATTAAATAATCCATATTATTTAATTAAATCTCTAAAGTTCATCTAATTAAATTAAATAAATCAAACATTTATCTAATTTAATCTAACAACACCCCCTTTGGTTAAATAAATCAAAAATATTTATTTAACTACGTCTAAATCATTCTCTTCTCATTTTGAATTATTTAAATTCTAAAATCTAAGTCAAAATGGTCAAATCAACTAACATCATTTAAATTAATCAAATCTTGATTAATCTTAGTCTTAATCCATCAAATCCTCTAGATTTTGCAACTTGCACATGAAAATCAATTTAATTGATTTATAAATCATCTATTTTCATTCAAAAGGCATCAAAGATGGAATATTCCTCAAATTTGAAATCTCCCCAAAAGGACTTGTCCCTTCCAACAAAGCATTTAAAATCTCTTACATGTCCTTTTCTTGAGCCATGTGCATTTGCTTCACCTTTCACCTCATCCTTCAAGCCATATTTTGAATTTGAATCTCCCCCCTCTTTGCACATTCTTCAAAATGTGCTCATTCCTCAACCATTCACATGATAACATGTGGCTTCTTCTCATTTGTTGAAGATTATTCCCACATTCATCCCTTTTTCCTCTTCTCTAATCAATCTCATCTATAAATGAAGAGCTCATGCTTCATTTGATCATCCACAATTTGAGCAAAGTTACTATACTCAAATTCATAGCAATCTTCATTCATTTCATCCAAGCATAGTTAGGTTTTTTTCAGATTTTCAAGATGGATCTCCATTGAAGTCATCACTACAAGCATCCATCCCTCATCAAGCATCTTTATCACACCATTGGAGTTGGGAAAGGGCCAATTTTCACATCAAATTGGCACCAACTCCCTCAAGAGATTGAAAGTTTTTTTGGTTTTAGAATAGGATTTGATATTTTTCTTCAAGTTTATTGTGTTCTTCATTTCATTCCTCTTCTTTTACATTCAAATGAATTTCTTGAGGAATCATGGTTTTAACCTTGCATTTAATCTAATAAGTTGATTATTTCTTGTGTTTTGCAACTGTTAGAATCTTGGTTCACAAGTTTCATAGGAGGAAAATATTCAGTTGTTAAATCCATTCACATTAGAAGAAATGAAGTCAGTGGTTTTTTCCATGTTGTCTAATAAGGATTTAGGGCCTAATAGATTTACAACCATCTTTTATCAGAAATGTTGGGAATTTATTGGCTAGGATATGCTAAAGGTATTAGAAGAATCTAAAAGCTCAAGTACAAAGTTGAAACAATTTAATGCAACTCACATAGCTCTCATCTCAAAGGTTACTATCTAAGTTCCTTTTCAAAATTTAGACTAATTTCTCTTTGCAACACTATCTATAAGATTTTCACAATAGTAATTTATGTACGATTGTTAAACATTATACCTAGAATAGTCTCAAAAGAGCAAGGAGGCTTTGTTTTGGGTAGAGAAATGATAGAGGGGAATTTGGTAGCACATGAAGTTCTTCATTCTATATCCACACATGCTCTTCCATCAATAATTATAAAGTTGGATATGATGAAGGAATATGATAGAGTGGATTGGTCTTTTTTAATGAAAATTTTGGGTAAGTTTGGGTTTCATGAAAAATGGTGTAAATGGATTCTTTCATGTTTATTAGGGGAAAAGTTTTCAGTTCTGGTATATGGGATAACATCAAGCTTCTTTAGTTCTTCTCAAGGCGTAAGGAAAGGAGACCCTTTATCTCTGCTTCTATTTATTATTTTGGTAGAGGCATTGAGTAGGGTTGTGAACAAATCTCACTCATAGGGAATATGGAAAGGAATGAAGCTACCTAACACAATTATATCAACAACACATTCTCTATTTGTTGATGATAACATTTTGTTTGGTAGGGAAACATCACTAGAAGCACATCAAATCAAGAGAATTTTAGAAAAATATACTTCATCTTATGGTCAAAAGGTGAATGCAAAAAAACAAACCTTTATATTTTCAATGTTGATTCAACATTAAAGGACTAGTTCATATAGATTTTGGGTTTTTAGATTGCTGATTTTCCTTCTAAGTATCTAGGAATACCATTTTTCACTGTTCCAAATAGGATTTCCTATTGGGAAAAAGTAATTTGAAGTATTTAGTACATAATTGCAAGTTGGTGAGGGTGGTGGTTGTCTATTTTAGGTAGAATTTTAATGGTAAAGTCTATCCTTTCATCCATCCCATATTATTATATAGTAGTTTTGAAAGCACCAAGTGAAATCATTATAGAAATAGAAAAAATGATTAGATCTTTTTTATGGAAGGGAAATATGGATAGTAAAAAGAAAATCCCACTTATTTCTCTTCAAAAAATTTGCATGGATAAGCTTACAGGGGTTGCAGGAGTCCATAATTTGTCTACAAGGAATGTCTCTTTAGGTGCCAAGATAGTTTAGCATTTGTATACAAAACCATAGGCCAAGTGGTGTAAGATCATGCAGGTGAAATTTTTGGATTGTGAATCATCAGATCGCATATTAACCATCTTGAATCCTCCATAAGGATCCGTGATGTGAAACTTCTTGGTAAGTTGGAGGAAATTAATTACTTCTTATATAACTTGGGAGGTTCATAATAGGGAAAAGGCCTAATTTTGGTGCAACTCATGGAATGGGTATCCTCCATTATGTAAAATGTTTGACTTCCAAGTGGTTGAAGATCAATTTATCCAGACTTTGGGTTTGAAAGTCAAAGACTATATTCATATGATAGATGAACATACAGGGAAAGTAACGTGGAAAAAATTCATACATTGTTCAATACTAGTAGCACAAGTGAAGCTAAATAATATCCTTAAAGAAAGAACTATGTATTTTCAATAAATGATAGATAAGGTTATTTGGGAACCATCCAAGTCAGGTAATTATATAGCTAAAATGGGGTATAAATCTATGATGTATGTTGAAACACAAGGTAAATCTCAAACAACCTTGTCTTTTTGTTAGAATCCAATGGTATTTCCTAAAGTGGTCTGCTTTGCTTGGTTGGAATTAAAACATAGGATCTTAACAAGTGAAAGAATGGAGAAGATTGTGATTTTTGTCCCTTTCAATTGTGTTTTGTGTGATACAAGTTTGGATTTGGTAGATCATTTATTCTTGATATGTCCTTTTGCAAGTAAATGTTGGGAATTTGTTCAAACAAAACTAGGATGGGTCTCCCCGCTTCATCAAAATCCATGGGAGTTGTTTACAAGTTGACCAATTTTGTACAAGACATCACTTTTTGCAAGTATATGGAGAATCATTCCTTCCACTATTCTGTGGTGCATTTGGTGGGAAAGGAACAAGAGTATTTTTCATAAAGAAAAAATAAGTATTGAACATGTATTGTTGAAACTAGAAAATTCGATTTGTGAAATAACTAATGCATATATGCAGAATTCTAAGCATGTTGGTTCTATTTTTTTAGATTGGGATTCAAAATAGTTAAAGGTTTGGCCCAAAATAGTTATTCCTTTTAAAGGTAGTCATCATATAAACATGAAACTGAAGATTGATACGAAAAAGGTGATTTGGTCTCCTCCTCCGATTGGTTTTGGG
Organism: Sequoia sempervirens; assembly: GCA_007258455.2. Taxonomy (NCBI): domain Eukaryota; kingdom Viridiplantae; phylum Streptophyta; class Pinopsida; order Cupressales; family Cupressaceae; genus Sequoia; species Sequoia sempervirens. The sequence goes on along the minus strand of VDFB02179234.1, from coordinate 47,173,366 downwards.
AAATTAAATTTTGATGGTGTATCTAGAGGTAATCCAAAGATTTTAGGTGTAGGGGTTGTATTAAGAAACCATGAGGGTTCGCTAGTTGGTGCAAAATCTTCATGCTTATCCAATGGCACAAATAACCAAGCAAAATTTTACAATCTCTTGTTGGGTTTACAATTGGAAATCTAGTTGAAAATCTCAAAATTACTAATAGAAGGTGATTTATTGATAATTATCAATCTATGTAGAGATAGATGGGTTTGTAGCTAGAAAATTAAATATGTTTTAAAGAAAATTTGGATCCTTCTTGAAAAATTGGAATCTTTTCAATTAAATCATGTTTACATGGAGGGTAATGAGTTAGAGGACATTTAGAAAATTTGGGTTGTGATCAAGTTTAGTCAGAGATAATTTATGGTTCAAAGTCAAATAATTTCACAAGTGATGTGAAAAATATTATCAACCAAGAAATTTTTTTGGCAAGCTAGTAGAAAGGGGGTTGTCAAGTGAATATTAAGGTTTCTGTTATATGAGGTTTTCTATAGAAATATATCATAAGGAAGGTCAATGTATAGTGTTACAGCTATGTTATCTCTAGGGTGTAGCTTCTCAATGGGAAAGCAATAGTGTGGTCTGAATGTCACAATGATGGATGGTGTTGTGATCAATCGAATGTTTTAAGGACTAATTTTTTTTGTTTTGTAGGATTGGTTATTAACTTCTATAACTATGTTGTTTAATGATTAAATGTTATTGTAGGCATCACTATTCTAATGATGAAAATAATATAATCTTTGAAGCCTAATGTGAATTGAAAGAGTTCTTGTTCACACATGAAATTAGTAGTGATGTTGGTTCTTGTTCAAGTGGTGTTAGTTTGCAATGTCACCAAAAGATTCAAAAACTATTCAGTAGAAACAAATGACATTTGGATGGGTATAATGTGTGTGTTGACAACACATGTGGTGTGGTAGAACAATGGTTGTTTCACTTGGTTCAAAATGTAAAATCCAAGTTCAATGTATTAATTTCATGCATCACTTGTTCTTTTGAAATATTTCTTACTTGTGTGAAGATAACAAGTGGTGCTTGGTATGATAATAACTGTGTGTGATTATTAAACATGGTGCTTCTACTCATTTGAATTATTTCCATGGGACTATTAAGTTGATTAATATCCCATTATATGTAATAATTACATGTGTCTCCATATTTAATGTAAATATTTCATACGTGTGGAATGACTCAAAAATATGTGTTGAAAGGATTGGTTTAATTGCAAAGGGTAATCAAATGATGTTCTTGAACAAACAAAGTGTAGGTCACCTTCTTTATAATGTGTGGTATTCTCGGCTTCAAGAAAAATGGTTTATTGAGGATTGGTTTCTATAGGTTTTTCATTCCTTTTGTATTTGTTGTCAAAAGTTTTTTGTGGATATAGGTGATTCAAATGCTGGTAATTGTCTATTAGATTACATTTCTTGGGAATTTTCTTCAATGTTCTATTCTTATTTACTATTGTTAATGTTAATTTTGGGTGTCAAAGTCTATTTCCTGGTGGGTATAATTCATAACTTTAGTGTGGGTAAATTTGATATATAGTCTTTGGTCAGCATTGGTAACTGTATTCTATATACATTTCTTGATCAACATTGTTATCATTCTCCAAAGTCCTTAGGTAATTGGTTTAGGGTGTGTTGGTATCAAATGGAGTATTTGCCTAAAAATTTAGAGTTACAGTGCAAATGAGATAAGGGGAGCTCCCTTTTTCTAAAGTGGTCACAGAGCTTAAGTTGTCTCAAGTTTCTAAAATGTCATGCCCAAGTCTCCTTGACAGTATAAAAATTGTCATTAGACAAGAGATATTATGTCCAAGTTCTCCTAGGCTGTTATTTTTGTCTCAGTTACTTTCTATCTATTTGTCAAATGCAATGGAACTCTTGCAGTCATTTGAGTTTCTATCAATTATGGTTAAGGAGTTGGTTCAACCCAAATATTTCAAAGAATAAGATTTGTTGAAGTATGTTCATAGGTATAATCTAGTGACAGTAGATTTCCACAATCCACAGATAATGTTGCAACTTATTTTTGGATTTTGATTGTGTAAGTTTTTTTGCATATAGGGAATTGGTATAATCTAGATAAAGGAAAAGCATATGTGGCAGGAAATTTTCCAAAGTAGTATCTTAAGAGTAAAAGAGCATATAGGGAGGTGTGTGAATCTATAAAGAAAGGTCTAAGGGATGATGACCCATGGTTGTTATACAGGGCATTGAATCTGTACTCTTAAGAACTTGATCTTCAAATGGTGGAAAATTTCAAAGACAAGAATTTTTTTGTTTCCTTTCATCCCTAGAGAATGGGTATAATCTAGATAAGGGAAAAGCATAATATGTGGTAGGAATTTTTCCAAAGTAGTATCTTAAGAGTAAAAGAGCATATAGGGAGGTGTGTCAATCTATAAAGAAAGGTCTGAGGGACGATGACCCATGGTTGTTATACAGGGCATTGAATCTGCACTCTTAAGAACTTGATCTTCAAATGGTGGAAAAATTTAAAGAGAAGAATTTTGTTGTTTCCTTTCTCCTATCACACCATATATGCCACAGTCAAAGAGCAATAGCAATGGCTAGGGAGCTTCAAGGTTTACAGAATGGGGTAGATAGGAATGAAGGTCATGGTGACAATGGTATTGACCTCAATGCAAGTAGGGAGGACACATCAGTAAGTGAAGGGCCTATGGAGGAATGAAGGTGAAAATTTCCTCATATATCTATAATATGGAAAATTATGTTATAGCCTGAAATTATGTTTTTTGACTGTGCTTTGGAAAATAGTTTGCCTCACATCATATGAAAATTAATTCAGAGGCACATTTTGTAAAATAGTCTACCTCACATCATATGGAATTAACTCAGAGGCATATTTTGTATTGTCAAATTTGATAAATCTCTTCCAGTACTATAATTATGGTTTGCATGTATATTTCACAAATTTTAATATCAATATATATAGGCCCTAGCCTTTTATAGAGAAAAAAACATTGTAGCGATGTCAACATTGTTGTATAGTTGATGTTTGATAAGCATGATTGAATATGGTATTGTCAGTGATATCAACTCAATGCATAGTTGAAGAAGTGTTGGTTTGGAGTAGATCAAATGTGTTGGATAAATTGTCTAAGTTTGGAATGCAGTTTTTAGTGTTTAAAGAACCTATTTAGTGGTCCATATTTCTCCACCATGAAGAATATTTTCATGAATTTCTAAGGTAATTTTGGTGCATGTTGGAGGAATCTAAATCCAAAGTTTCAAGACTTGAAGGCCTTTTCAATTGAAGTTAGAGTTGATAATGTATTGCTCAGATATGATGGAGTTACAATGACAAAGTACCTAATTGGAATGCTTCACATTCCATTGTGGATGATTGTTATGCTCTGAAGTTTTGAGGATGTGTTTATATATGTCAGAAGCATGTATGATCCAAGAGAAAAGTGTTTTTGGAAGTTAAATAGTGTGTCAAGTTGTGAATGAATAGTTGGTTCATTCTATTGCTTTTCACTAGAATTTTCAACTTAAAGGGTTTGAGGTCATACAAAATTAAAGGATGTATGAATCAAACCTATGAGAGTAATTATAGGTCATTCCAACCTATTTTTATGTGTCACATATTTTGGTTTATTTTGTGAGGTACATTTGGTTAATTTTTGGGCTAACAAGTTACAAGGATGCATGGTACATCTATTAGACTAACCTAATTAATGTTTTGACTAGATGCGGTATATATACAAGGTTAATTTCTTGTGTGGGTGGATGAGATGTTATACAATTAAGAGTGTGTGTAAGATCTAGTGCCAAAAAGTGGGAGATGTGATTGAGGTGAAGTATGAAGTGTGTCAAGTCAATTTTTTGGGCTTCAGTGGAACTACATCTTTAACATAGGTTATATGGATTATTAGTTGTTCAAATTTGGTAGTGAGCCACCCCTTTCTCTATCTCTTTCTATTCTGGGTAGTGAGCCCTTTGGACATAAGCCTTTAACTTTTGGATAGTGAACACCATTTTGTATCAAACATTGTAACTGGTTGCAATAAATATTGTGAGCTCATCCTCACCATGGTTTTTCCCCTTTTGGGTTTTCGATGTAAATTTGGTGTTCTTTGATGTGATGTATGCTTTCTATGTTCCTTTCCATTACTACAAGTTTAATGTGATGCATTGAATGGGTGTTTAAAGTTGATAAAGTTAATATTTTTTAGTGAATACTAATTCACCCCCCTCTCATTATTCTAGGTGTTCAATAATCTTGTTTTCTCCCTATAGAGAAGGTAGATTCGCTACTCATGAGTTCTCTTCATTCAAAGAGCCTCACGGGGCAAACTGCCCTAAACTACCTCAAGGAACAATGACGAGAGTTCTAGAATCAGAAAGAGTAGGTCACAGAGATTTTCTAGATAAATTGACAAGCTCTCAGGCAAAGGATGATAGAGAAAAATACAGATGACAGTGCGGTGCACTAGCATCTCAAAAGTGTGCTAGTGTCTCATACAAACTAGAAAGCAAGTTTCTCACATAAAATAGCAAAGTGGCTGCTTCTACTCTAATTACTAAGGACTTCCAGAATATAGGAAAGTAATTGAAAGTGAGATCTACCTAAATTAAAGTGAAGTAGAAATGATATAGATAAGGAGAAGAAAGGAAAGAAGATTCTCACAACAATCCAAGTAATGAAGCCTCCAACAACTAGATATCTTCAATACCTACATTTGTAAGATTTGGAGAAAGTGTTGAAGTTGTATAGGGGTTTTTCTCAATCAAACCCACATTTGGGTGTTCTCACCTCCATAGATAGCTAGATAGAAAGAAAGAGTGTAACTAAAATGAAAAAATCATGTGGTGAAAGCAAAACTTGCTTCAGGAGTAGAACCTGTACCACCAAGTATGAGTGATAAAAGCAATCCCCACTCAAGGAGGAGAACCTGTATAACAAAAGAGGTGATAAAAGCAATCCCTGCTCGAGGAGGAGAACCCATATCACAAAGTAAAAATGCAATAGAAAGGAGATATGCAATCCTAGGATGATCACAAGTACAAGGCAAGGGAGATAAAATTGTAAGGCTTAAAGAATCCAAATGAAGAGAGAAATAGGGCTGCAAGAGCCAAGAGTATTGTAAAATCCTAAAAGTGTTATTGTAGCAAGTTGTATGGAGCTATGCAAGCAAAATTTGGAGAGTAGAAGGCTAAAGCCAAAGCAAGAGATAAGCTAGAAGTAGAAGAGAGAAAAGTGCTAGAGAGTCAAATGAGTTGAAAGGATGACTTTCAAAGAGAGAAAAGAAGCTTCGTCGGTGGTTACAAGGCATCTCGAGATGTTACCATTGACTAAAGGAGGTGGCAAGTGGAAAACATGCACGAAAATAGTCATTTGAACATTGAAACATCACAAGATGCTAGTGCGATGTGTAGACGTCTATGGGGAGCACTATTGTCCAGACACGTCACACTACAAAACAACACAAATGGGAAAAGCATGAGCTTCGATGCAAAGCTAACGAGTGAGGATGGCTGTTGAAAAGGGGTGTTGAGCATCCTAAGAAGGGAAAGAGGCTGATGAAGGGGTGAAAATGAGCCTACACAAGATGCTAAGGGAGAGAACACTAAAGCAGACACAAGAATGTATGTGAAAATATGAGGGGTGTAATTTTATGACTATACATTTTTCCCCCACTTTAGTTGGCATATGAATCTACACTAATATGCACACTAAAGGAAATCTACTAGACATAAATAACATCATATGCCAAAAGGATACTGTAGATGAAGCATACAACTCCTCAAACCATGGAAACATGCCCCAAGGCTAAAGACCCACAAAACAAATACATTAGACAAGAAAAACCTGCACTAGATAGCAATGTTAAAACATAGAAAACTTGAAGGATTCAAGTCAACAAAGTAAAGAGACCTCAATGTAGAAGGTTGTATTAGTACTAGGTATCATCCCCAAACTAAGAAATAACACATAGAAGAATTATAAAATGAAGAGAGAGAGGGTATATACATAGGATGAAGAAGATGTAAGTCTTTGATCCAGTATACACAAAAGAGAGTAGAAGAGACTTTAAAAGCATAAGCACCTCATAGGTCCACAGACCTACAAGGAAGGTGTCCTCCAAGATCTCTCACATGAAGGATACCCAGAAAAGGACCTTACAAACCCATAGACCTGTAAGGAAGGTGTCCTCCAAGATCTCTCACATGAAGGATACCCCAAGAAAGTGTCCTACAGACCTGCAGACCTATAGGGAAGGTGTACTCCAAGATCTCTCACATGAAGGATACCCAAAAAAGCACCTTACAAACTCACAAGCCTAGAAGGAAGTGTCCCACAAGATCTCTCACATGAAGGAAGCTAAGAAAGCATATTCCATAGAGTCAAAAAGCAGCTTCACAAGCCCTCCTATAAAGTGACATGTTTACTCGCAGATAGAATATGTCTGAAAATGACCATGAAGACAACCAGTTAAATTGGAAGGCTTTCAAAGGGGTCCCTTGGGAACCCTTCAAAAGAAGAGGGGTCCACTCAAGGGATGCACTGTTTGAAAGGCGAGGTCTAGTTAGGCTACCCTCAAGCTAGATGCAAATAATTTAGTTGATTTAAAAGCTTTTAAAGTAAGGTCCCTTGGAAACCCTTCAAGAGAAAAAGAGGTCCACTCAAGGGATGCTTCATTTGAAAGATAGAGAGAAGAGAGGGGGTCCTTAAAAGGATGCACCTCTCTAGAATAAGTTATCACTACCCCCAACATACAGGGGAAGAGAACCATTCAAGATACTTAGAACATGCATGATAGAGGTAAACCTCTATATCACTTGTCATTTGGGGAAGAAGCAAGCACATCAGACAAACAAATGAGTGATGGCACCTGAATCAAAAATTTATTTTATTTTATCCTCCAAGACCTTACATTCACTAGTGGAATGGGTAGGCACTTGATGGTATGCACATAAAGAATGTTTCTCTCTATCATGTTCATGAAATTTCTTGCATGTAGGAGGAGGAAGAGTAATTAAGCAGGCTTTTAGGAGCCTCAACAAGATATGCTCTTTCTCAGAAAAAGAATGAGGAGTAGGAAGTAACCCTTTCTCTTGTGGAGAAAATTTTGACTGCTGACAAGAAGAAGATACAAAGATAGAAGACAAAGGAGGATGATTTCCATAGAGAGCGTTATTCCAACAATGGGGATTACACTCTTCTATGGGATTTCCATCATCCTTCCTAATAGGATTACCATCAGTCACCTCTTTAATAGAAGTGTGATCATCTTCCTCAGAAGGAGGATCAACATTGAGAACATTACAATTTACACTATCCCGCGATACAAAAGAATGATCATCTTTGATAGTGCTTTTGGATGATGTTATTGGAAGGTGTAAGTGGATTGGGTTGACTTTATATTCCCTAACGAAGGAATCTATAAAGTCTAAAGAACCCCAATCATCGTTGAGACATGCATTCCTAGACATGCATTCCTTTGAGAAGAGGTAGAAGGAGCAAACATAAGATTTCTTGCTTCAAAAGGATCTTCTTCAAGGACATCTATCTCAAGAGTAATCCTTTGTAGTAGGTACTGTTGGAGTAAACATCGACACATTGGAAGATAATGAAGGAATAAGGGTAGGCATGACCAAGACCTGACCAACAACTACCATTTCACATAAGTGTATAGCCTCAAGGTCAGCCTTGACTGTGACTACTCAATTACTACAAATGAACTTAATAGATTTTTGCAAGGTAGATGGGACTACACCTATAGCGTGAATCCACGGTCTTCCAAGAAGGTCATATGGTAAATTTTCTGACATGACATATACAAGGGTGGGTATGGTGATGGGTCCCAACCTCAAAGGCAAGAATATCATGCATAGGGCTTATCGACCGACATTATTGAACCCACAAATAATAAGAGAAGAAGCATTAAGAGAAGATAGATCAATATTAATCTTAGGAAATCTGGATCAATGCTACATACATTGACGTTGAACCAACATCAATGAGTACGTCTAATGCCAATATTTTTAGTGTTAACTATAATCATCAGAGGATCTACTTGCTTCTGCACTTCAAGAGGTGGGAGTTCTTGCAAATAGAATGTAATATTCAACGAATCTACATGAATATGAGCTATCAACACATCAGCATCTTCTGGCCTAGTGGAAGAAGGAAAGGGGATCTTTTACAAGGCTTCTTGAAGTATACCTTGATAAATTGGAGTAGATTGAAGCAAGTCCCATAGTGAGATCTTAGTCAGAGTAACACAAAGTTGCTTGACAAGACCATAATCACTGGGTGCTTTAGTTGTAGGTTTATGAGCTTGAGGAAGGCTTGGTTGTTTATTCATTCCATTCTCATAAGTATGGGCTACCGTGAGCTATAAGAGGGAACCTCAGAAATATCGAGAGAATCACCATCAAATGGGACAAATCCTTTTAGGAGAAGGACTAGCTGGAGTCACATAAATGATTGGTATCTTAGGCCTTTGAGGGGTAGCAAAGACATAGATTGCATTTATAGAATCATCACAACTAGTAGAATTATTTAAAGGAATATTCTCAACATCGGTCCAAACAAGATCAAATGTGGAAGGAGATTCATCATTCACTAATGCATCACCTCCAGAAGAGAGTGCATCAGAACAAAGATGAGATTCATCATTCACCAATGCAACATCTCTAGAAGAGAGTGCATTAGGAAGAAAAGATTCATCATTCACTAATGCATCATCTTTAGAAGAGATTGCATTGGAATGAAGAGGAGATTCATCATTCACAAATTCAACATCTCTAGAGGATGGTGCATTAGAATGAATAGAAGGTAGAGCAATGCTAAGAAAGGTATCAATGATTTCATCTTCTTGCAACAAGATATCCTTTAAAGCAGGATAACTCTTATGAAAAGGATCAAAGATACCAAGTGACATAGGCAAAGCCAAGTCACCATATTAAAATTTTGAAAAAAATTAGATACTGAACTAATAAAAGAAGACATTAAATTCATTACATTTTTTTTGGTATTTTCTATGTTCTTGCAATTAGTGTTTTCCGAAGGTCTTCGAAGCAGAATTTTAGGTCGGAACTTGTGTTAGTCCCTAAAATTTTTCTATTGAAGGAAAAATAATTTAGGGACTAAAATAGTTCTCTAGGAGACCTTTCCAATGGTGCAAACGATTCTAAATTTTGAGCATCGAATCAAAAGTTATGACCCCACCAAGTAGGGGTAAATAAATTTCTAGTTTTTTTAAAAATACCCTTCTTCACGTCGAGTTCACCAAAATGTAGAGAAGGGGGATTTTCTACTCATGATTTCTCTTCATTCTAAGAGCCTCACGGGGTGAACTTCCCTAAACTGCCTCAAGGAACAATGGTGAGAGTTCTAGAATTAGAAAGAGCAGGTCAGAGAATTTCTTGACAAATTGACAAGCTCTTGACCAAAGGATGGTAGTGCAAAATACAAATGATAGCATGACACGCTGGCATCTTAGAAGTGTGTTAGCATCTCCAACGAACAAAAATAAAGTGTTTCATAGAAAATAGCAAAGTGACTGCTTCTACTCTAATTGCTAAGGACTTCCAGAATACAAGAAAGTAACATAAAGTGATAGAACTGAAATAAAGTGAAGAAGAAATGATAGAGATAAGGAGAAGAAAAGAAAGATCCTCACAACAATCCAAGTAATGAAGCCTCCAGTGAGTAGATATCTTCAATACCTACATTTGTAAGATCTGGAGAAGTGTTGGGGTTGTATAGGGATTTTCCTCAATCAAACCCTTGTTTTCATGTTCCCACCTCCACAAACAGCCAGATAGAAAGAAAAAGTGTAGCTGAAATGGACAAAGTGTGTGGTCAAATCAAAACCCACTTTAGGAGTAGAACACACAACACCAAGTATGATTGATAAAAGCAATCCCCGCTCAAGGAGAACCTATATCACAAAAGAGGTGATAAAAGCAATCCCTGATCGGGGAGGATTACCTGTATCACAAAGTAAAAATGCAATAGAAAGGAGATATGGAATCCCAAGATGCTCACAAGTACAAGGAAAGGGAGATAAAAATGAAAGGCTTAAAGAAGCCAAATGATGAGAGCAATAGGGCTGCAAGAGCCAAGAGTATTGTAAAAACCTAAAAGTGTTGTCCTAGCAAGCTGTATGGAGTTGTGCAAGAAAAATTTGGAGAGTAGAAGGCTAAAGCCAATGCAAGAGAGAAGCTAGAAGCAGAAGAGAGAAAAGTGCTAGAGAGCCAAATGAGTTGAAAGGATGACTTTTAAAGAGAGAAAAGAAGCTTATTGGGTGGTTACAAGGCATCTCGAGCTATTACCACCAACTAAAGGAGGTGACAAGTGGAAAACATGTACAAAAATGGTCATTCAAACATTGAAACATTGTAGGACACTAGCGCGATGCGCTAGTGTCCAAACATGTACGCTACAAAACAACATGAATGGGAAAAGCAAGAGGTTTGATGCAAAGCTGACTAACTAGGATAACTACTAAAAATGGGTGTTGAGCATCCTAAGAAGGGAAAGAGGCTGATGTAGGGGCTAAAATGAGCCTACACAAGATGCTAAGGGAGAGGACACTAAATTAGATGCAAGAATGTATGTGAAATTATGAGGGGTGCAATTTTACAACTATACATTCCCTTATTTCTATAAAAGGAAATTCACAGCCATTTTTTAGGATCTTGTAAATTTTTATAAGTAGAGCACTTGTGTTTAGTCTATACATCTCTAGTCTAGTTTTCAATAGGAAAGGATATTAATGTAAATGTTAATTTTGTATATATAGTACTACTTCTATACATGAAATATATAGTTATAATTTTGTAGTAAATTATCTCCTCAAATGTATACTTCTAATCATTTATGAATATAAATTGATCAAGGATATTTTCTATTGATCTTTGCAAGTTTTTTACAATTAGATGTTTCTTGTATGGCTTCTATTCAAGGAATAGATTAATCTACTATATAATAAATATTCAATGTTTTAAAATGTATACATGGATTGCAAAATAGAATTGGTTGTATTAAACACTAAGAGTAACATTCTAAGGCATTGTTTCTAAGGTTTCACAAAATTAGGTAACTGATACTATTATATGAATTTTCATAGTACATTTCCCTTGACTCTATTGCCTAGGTCTAAGGCACTAGTCTAAATGAATGTTTTTTATTACAAGTTCCATGGTCATCAAATTTGAAAAATAAAATTTCCCTTTCAATTATAATTATTTCATGACATTATTCACATGTTCTTAGACATAGAATGTATAAGAGCACAAAGAATCTAGTCTATTAAGTGTGTTTCATTTGTAATTCTAGGTCATATGGAGATAATACATTTGTTTAAAGAAATATTTGGTATTAATTACATGAAATCTAAGTGAATATTGCATAGGATAACCCTCCAAGGTTTTACAGAGCCTGAAGTTTAGAGGAGAAAATTGTTAAAATCCTTCTCTTGTTTGTTGGCCAACCCCTTAGAACAATTGAGCATTAGAATTGGCTACTCCTTTATATTTTTTAAGAACCAATTAGAAATTATCCTAAAATGAAACCAACAACATGCAAAATTATCTTGGTAGCACTAGGGTGTTAATAATTTAACATTTTCTTACTACAACTCCCACCTACTCACCTAAACAACTCAAAGCTTCATTGATGACTTGATTTGGTGATGCAGGAGCATCCTAGGTTGTGAGAGCAATCTTGCATCAACCAAAACAATGCATTTTTTTTTTATATTTTCCTAAGGTTTGGTGGGTGATTTATTTAATATGGTAATTTGAAAGGTTAGAATAAAATAAATATTAAATTATTACCCTTTTATTATTTTATTGCAAATTCTGGGAGTGGAAATAATTTATGACGGAACTTTGAGAAATTGTCAATTTTAAAAAAATTGCAAAAATAGACTTGGGTGTGAGATTTGGAGGGAGTTATAAGTTTGAATGACACATTTATAAATTTAATTAATTCATTCATGAAAATGTGGGAACCCAAGGTGAGTTGGCATGAGTTACATTGGAAACTACCTAAAATCTAGGAATTGACTCCCATTTTTGGAAATTTTGGTGGGAGTGGAGTTATGAAAGAATTTTCTATATTATGGAAATTTTTGAGATGGATTTTTAGAGGTTTCTTCCCAACTTGGTCATGGATTTTTTTTGGAGAAGCTTTGGTGGCTTGCTTTTGAAGATTATAGGCAATTTGTACTCTCTTTTGGTAGCCATTCTTGGCTAGATTGTGTAGGTTGTTGTTGCAGGTGTGGATTTTATTTGAGAAGGTGGAAAGGATGTTTTGTTTCAGGTTTGAACATGTTTGGAAAATAGCAATTAGATTTGAAATTTTTTGTTTTATTGCAGCAAGAACTTCTCATTGAAGATTGCATATTAAAGGAGCTAGAAGCTAAATGAAGGGGATAAATTGAAGGAGATAATTTTTGTATTTTTATTTGCTGTTGTAATCAGATTTTCATAAGTTTTGTAATGGTTTTCGTCAGCCCCATGTGGCTAAAACATATTGTACTTTAGTTATGCTTTGTTGTTGTAATAATTCATGAGTCTTTGAATGAGAAACATGAGACCTTACTTGCATATTTTTGGTGTTGATTCAAACAATTTTGAGTTGAATCTTATTTTTTTGGGAGTTTTTGATTGAGGTTTGGATCTTATTACATCATTTTTCCATGCAACTATTGGATTTCATTCAATAGCTCCCTAAAAATCCTTATTTATGTGGTATGTGTAGAATGAAAGGAGATATTTGCACTTATCCATTCCTTAGTTATTGTTGTAGACTAGTTATTATAACATGTCATTACCCAATTCATTTTGTAGTGTATTTATTAGGATATTTTTTAATATTCTACAGTCACCCCCATGAGCTATTAATGAAGGGAATATGCTTTCATGTCCCCAACTCATCAAATCATATTTTGGAAAGTACACATGTCTGCAAAGGATTGGTTAATATGACAAATAGAGTATCTATGCCCCTTGTAATTATAGGGCTCACATATTTCCATTAGTTCTTAATGTCCATGCATGTTTCCTTCCAAGATTTAACCTATTGTTGATACACATACATACTTTTCCATTCTCACATGGAAAAATTAGTTAGAGGAGAGAAAGGGAAAAAAATAAGATAGCTAGGATTTTGATTCTAGTGATGGAGAAGACATTCTAATTGTATGTTGATGAATTGAGTTTATCCCAAACATGTAATTAAGTCCTTATAATATTTGAAGAGAAAATTTTAATGTGTGGAATTAACATTGAGTAAGTGTCTCCATTTATATTGTGTTCATTTCTAGATATAAATGTGATTATTTTTTAACCAAAAGGTAGTAAAAACTCTATAAATATTTTTCATAATTTTTGTTCATAATAGTGAAGGGAATTTGTAGGTTTATCTATGGATTAATACATATGCTCATTAATATTTAAAAAAAAATACTTTTTTCTCAATATGCATGTGTACAACCTAGTTTCCTTAAGTAGTTTGAGAAGCATAGTCTTCTATAAAATCTTCATTAAGGTCCCAATCATTATAATTTTTATATGAGTTCATGAATTCGTGGCCCAAAATAGAATTAGCACTAGTCTACTAAGCTCCATTTTTCATCATCCAACACATTAAATGTAAAACAATTACAATTATTTTCTTTCAGTTGAAATGTTATATTTTTCGTGCTTCCATGTATGAGTATATAATAATAATAGGTGTGGTTATTATTATCTAACACATTCTCTAGAATAATCAAAATTTTGTTATGCAGAGTTGAATAGTCTTGCATATCTAAACAAGAACAATAGCTATATTGTTCTATCAATATTGGGATATAAGTTATATAATAAGTATAGTTTATAACAAGGAAATTATTCAATAATTAGTTGCTCAATTAGTCCAACACCTTGGGGAAGACCCCCTTGGTCTTACAAAACCAAAATTGGAAGAGGTCTTATCCACCTTAGTAATTGGTCCTAGGTTGTCCAACCTAAACATAGGTTTTAAGATATTATTCCTAGGCTTGGCATTCCTAGAACTTTAGAGATTATTGAACTTTAAGTATTTGGGGTCCACAAATAAAATCACCAATAGAAACAATTCAAATCCTTAAAAGTGTCTCATCCTTACTATATTTTATATATATTGAAGGAAAATCCATCTAAATATTATAAAAAATAAATGAATGAACTAATCTTAATCCATTTCGTGATAATTTCAACCTTGGTTGAAACTATAAGATTTGTTAAGGATTAACATAAACTACTATTGGTATAATGTCCTAAAACATAGGAAAGTCATAAAATTCATAGAGGGATTCAAAAGAGGTTTCTAATTTTAAGTTGAATTTTTCTAATAAATAACTCTAGAAACTTGTATGGATATTTAAAATATGAAAATTATGAATTTATATGCATTAATTATTTCATAATGATTCTTAAATGTTTGGATTGATTACTATACCAAATTAATTTTATTTCTTTATTATCTTGTATACACACAAATATCATCATTCACCTACCTCCATTTTCCTCAAAGGTCACACACATCATCAACCACTATAATAACACTTTGAAAGTATTTTAGTAAAAAATATTAGTAGAATTTATTTGTGAACATAATATAAAAGATTGGAAATGTAATGATAAAATCCCTAAAAAAAAATTAATTCAAACAAATAATATAAATACATATTCAATATTTATATCTCATGACCAAGCCCATGGATCTACCACCTTAATAAACTAAAAATATATATTTAAATAATATAAATTATAGGAAATATGATATATTTATATCAATACCTTAGTTGGTATAAGGCTTTCTTAGTTCTCTTGGGCCTCCATTTTGTCCTTGCCCTAAGAAGTTCTAATCCAATATCTTGCATTCGAAGCAAGTGCATAAATTGTAATGTGGGAGAGGATTTACAAGTATCTGGAGGCTCATTTGCACATGTACACCATGTAAAATCTGTCACATCACAAACTTGTGGACTTGATAATGATTGAATAGTATGTGATATCATGCATTCACGCCTATACTCCAAAGTTATATTGACAAGCTCATTGTCTTGTAGAATAGAGATGGGAATACTCTATAAACATCCACAAAATAATAATATTAGAAAAAATAATTCTCATGAGCCAATGCATAATATATTTTTCATCCAAATTAGAATAAAGGTTATAATTATACTACTTAAACATATAAGTATATAAGAAAAAATATTTGAGAGAAAGTAAATAATCCCTTGAAAACAACCTTGAGAAAAACCTTAAGCAATGCAATTAGAGAATAAAAATATGAATATTTCATCAAAAGAAATATATTATATTTACCTCCAAAATCCAACTAATATATTTGATGTTGTTAACATGTTGGTTTGCATCCAAATCACTCCAACGTGCCTATAAATAAAAGCAAAAGAAAACTTATTATAAAGGAATGCAAAATAGAAATTTTTTATTTCATAATATCTTTCCTAACATAAAAAAATTAAAATATTTTAAAGCTTATTAAAGTAGGTACATACTATTAAATTTGAACATATATATAGAGCAGTGCTATCCTCAAGCTTGTTTAACTTTTGCGTCCCTTCTTCTGCAATAATTTTTTTATTATTGAAATAAGGTTGTATTTCTTCTCTCACTTCATTTGGAATCTTCGACATTTTTCTTGTCTTTGTATTCATCATTGCCCAAATGCTATATCAAAAATATGATTAAATTAGAATCACAATTATTACCATCTATTCACCAAACTCAATGCATATGCAAACCCAAAAAGTATCTAGAGAATAACATATGTATTATTAAGTAATCCCACCTAGTTGCTTGTGCTAGGACAACATTTGTTTTTATATCACGAGCAATCCAATTCCACTGCATACTATTTTTTCCCGATGCATCCACCCATGTATCTATCTCCACAATATCACCCCTATATAACCAAAATATTAGTCTTGAGAAGTTATGATAATGCAATGTTTATGAAATTAATCTTTTTGTTTTACAATTTTATAAAAATTTCAAACATGACTACCTTGGATGAAAATGCTAATATAAGGAAGTTATTAAAGAAGACCAAAATTATTACATAAATTTTTCTATTGAAAAGGACAAGAAACCTAAATTTATATTTATTTGAGTAAAAAACCTACAATTATAGTGTTTGAAATTTAATGTCTAATATATAATTCTCATATCCTATGAATCATCCATATTTCTATAAAAAATTATTAATAGTGTTATATATATATATATATATATATATATATATTTGAAATTATACTAACAAAACTAAATATGCTAAGATCCAAATCAAAATGGTAAATAGAACAAAAGACAATCATACTACAAAAAAAAAAAAACTTGCATACACATACAATAAGAACACAAATAAAATTAAACTACATATTTCAATAATACTAAAAAAATATTTTTTAATCATAATTTTTTTAAAATTTTAAAATTATAATTATTGTGATATTGCTATTAGGATTCAACCATGTAGTTTACGAGTAAAAGTCATTGACCTGTGTTTCATGACTAGTGGTTTACATGAAACACGGGTCAATGAGTTTGACTCATTTAACTACATTGTTGAATCTTGATAGCATTATCACAATTTGACACCATGTGGAAAATACCTCCTACTTATCATTATAATTACTAATAACAATATTATATTCCATAGAATTCATCCAAATGTTTAATAATTCACCCTTCAAACACCTACACCTAAGAATTGCCATTTTTTTTTTTAAATCACTTTCAGTCGGTCATATATACTCAAATGTGACATACAAAATCAGATCTTACATGCAAGAATATTACATTATAATTTGTTCTTATGGGAAAGCAAAGATTATCTCATAGCCTATGGATCTGCTATCAACTTTTTCTTTTTCTCTGCGCATATCAAATTTCTAATACTATTTACATTCTAGTTTAGTTTAGAGTGTCAAATTTTTAACGAATAAGAATAAACAAATGCTTTCATGGAGTGTTTAGAAATCATTTTGTTAAACACATAAAATATGGAGAATTTTTTTGTTATATCTGATTTATCTTCAAAACATTATTAACTTCTTGTAAAAGAACTCGGCAAAGGAATACCATGAGATATAACTTTCCATTTGATTTTGAGAATGACAAACAAATTTATTATCTATTTCAAGGATGCCGTGAAATTCTGTCAAGAGATCGGACTTAAACATCACTCTCTATTTTTTTAATTTTTTTTTATGAATAGGCATCAATATCTATATTAATAAAACATAAATATACACATATTCACAAAAAAACGGTGGATGGTAAGAAGGCACACCTCGAGTCACATGGGCAAGCCCAAAATATCAAAAAGTCTTGGGCCACGTCTAGAAATCAAAAATCATTAAAATAACAACAAATTAAAAAAAATGGCCATTAAGCAGCCATAGCAGTGCCAGCAAAGGGTGGTGGGTCCTTATCATCTGGTTTTCCCCATACAACAACAACGTTCAGAGTGACATCAGGGGGAGCCCAACTATTTTGATTTGTTTGGGTGACTCATTTAAAATCATGCACTAATAGATGGGTCCTACTGAAGAAGCATGTATGATTTCAGATGAACCATCTAAATAAGCGAAAGCTTAAAATATTCTATTTAAACCAAAATATCTCCTATTGAACGAAAGAAAACCTAGCATAATTCGACCCAAAAGACAAATAATACCATGAGGGATAACTTTCTACATGAACTTGAGTACGAACAACAACCCATATAAGATTTCTTCGACTCATCTCACGAGTGCTACCAAACCCGTTTCCTGCTGGCCCAGAAAGCCAAACGCTGTTCACGGCCGTTTCCTGAAAGCCAAATAAGATATGATTACTATAAATGGGCTTCTTAAAAACTAAGAAATCATTTAACCAAAAATTTTATTGGATTATCTAAACTCGTATGAAAAGCTCCTGAAATCAGTCATAAGTAGACTACTGGTAATAATGGCAAAGTCTTCACTTACCTGAAAAAGGTTCATCAAAGTTTCAACAGAGACTCTCTTATCTGGACCGATCTCATACGATCTTATCGCAAAACACTGCCTGAACACCAAACTGTCTTCCACAAACCTTCCCACCCAATCTGGACTCAACTTTTTCCTTCTTTCTTCAACAAAATCTTTCAACCCAACACTAATATTATTCAAGTTCAAGCTCTCAGTAGCAGATCCATTGATCTTCACACCACCAGGAGAATTCGGGTTGAGTTGAACTCCATTGTAGAGTGCTGGTGATTTCTTGGGCTTCACGTCGAAAGCATTCGCCCTCACCGTTCCATGCAACGAACGTGACAAGGAGATCTTGTTTTGGATTGTGTAATGATGAGTTGCAGAAGATATCATCATTGCTGCTGCACTTACTGCCATTTTCGCCGCTTCAAAGTTCAGAGCTTTAGCAGACATAAAATGACACTAACTGTGTTTATATCTCGTTCAGCATAAAAGAAAGAATATGGAAGGCATATAAAAGAACAATGGCTTGGCAATAAAGACATGAAACATGAGTTTGATTTTGAGATAGAGACAATAGCATATTTATGGTTACTGAGTCGATTAGGTATATATGCTCTCAGTTTTTAAATAGCCTCAACCAGAAAGAAGGGATGTGTTAGATTTTTTATTACTATTCTTATTTAATAAGATCACATTCACATATATTAGCTACTTAAAATAAATGCAACCAAGAATATTGGATGTGTTAGATTTTTTTATTATTGTTCTTATTTAATAGCATTCCATTCAAATGTATTATTTAAAAATATATGTAAAGAAAATGATGTGTATTAATATAAGAATTGAGGAATACTAAGTTGAGGAAATCTAGATAGAGGTCTTTATTAGTTTATAAATAGCTTCAACCAAAAAAAAGACCTATGGAATTTTGTACATTGGTTTTGCATGGTCTCAATCAAAAGATGGTATGTATTAAATTTTTATTATTATTCTTATTTAATAAGATCACATTCACATTGCTAATAGTGGAATGGTGGGAAGGTTAAGTTGTTGTATTGTTATTCTTGTCATCAAGGTTCAAATTCCCTTGGGATGTAATTGTTGAGAATTTATATTGGGGATGGGGTCTCCCATTTGTGACCTCACCGGTTCATACCTCCGAGTCAAAAACATTTGTATCAATATAAAAATTGAGTAGTAATCTATAGAGAGATTGAAAATAAATTTTAAAATTATTAAGATGGAATTTAAGAGTATATAAATGTAAATATCAATAAATTTGATACAGTAAAAATAAAAAGGAGAAATATTATAATAAAAACTTAATAGAATATTTATATATTCTATTACTCCAATAATTCTTCTAATATTTCAACATTTTTATTCGTTTCTTTTTCAATATTATTGCAATTTGCATTTATATACTCTTAATTCCAATCTTAATAGTTTTAATATTTATTTTTTCTTTCTCTATATTTTCTTAATTTAAGTAGTCCATTCACATTTTGACATCTCTATCATTTTCTTTACATCTCATTTTTTGTTAATTTATATAAAACAACAATAACCAATTACTAATGATCATTGTAACTCATTTCTTCATTATTATAATATTTTTGTTGCCCTTCATATTTAGTGGGTAAATATTTTATTTTTATCTCTTCTTTTGATCCTCCTAACCTTTATCTCACACTCCATTCTTCCCTTGATGCAGGAGCATCCAGTGGTGTAAGGGCAATCTTGCATCACCCAAAAATAGTTAAATTTCAAGTTTCTCAGTTTTTAGATGTTTTTACATTTTTGGATACCCTTTTCATCATAATGAAATTCTTAATTTATAGTTTTTATTTTCTATTCCTGGGTTGAAAGATATTGCAGTTTTAGTTTCCCAGATTTGCACCTAAAAATCTTCCTAGTTAGATTTGAGGCACTTAGAGTTCCTGGATGGGCCCGAAACTTGCCGAAATCGGCATATCTAATTTTGAATGCGTTCTTGACTTCGAGACCTTTCCAACAGTTCAAACGGTTCGCGAATCGGAGTCCCAGATCAAAAGTTATGGCCCCAGGAAGTTGGCGCACTTTCTAGAAGATACAATTGCAAATGTTCTTTTGAAATTTGAACTTCAAGTTGTAATTTTTCGGCACCAAACCGCCTAAACTCAAATTTGAATGTTGTTTTGGCTCCAAACTAAAGAAGAGCTCTATTTATGGGCGGGTTTCTAATTTTTGGGCAACTTTTTGGGGGACAAGCTGCATATTGTGAAAAGGTGATTCTGTAGCTTTCTGTAACTTGCATGTGTTGTAGAACTTAGAGATTTGAGGTCCTCTGCATGTAAGAAGCTCCATTTTCTGAATAATAAAATTATTCTCTTGTTTGTGGGTTATTTTCTAAGTCTCAGGTTGTGCCCTCATCAAGTGGTATCAAAGCGAGTTTTCTTGAGCGTGTGGACAGATCGCCGATCGTGAGGCAGTTCACACCAGGACCGTGGTTGTGGGTTGAGGTCAAGAAAGATGCCTCCAAGAGTGATGCCTGGTAGGCATGGTGGTGCCAAAGGTGGTCGAGGTAGCAGAAATGTTGGTGGAAGAGATGCACTGGCAACCCTCTAGAGACAGATTGATGCGTTACAAGAGTAGTTGAGAAGAGGGTTAAACCTGAGGGAGGAAAGTGAGGATGAAGGAGAGGAAGAAGGTTCAAATGCATAAGAGGAAGAAGAAGTAATTGATTAAGACCAAATGCGGCTAATAAGGGCCATTTCGAAGATCGCAAAAAGACCCAGAGCTTAAGTCCCCAGTTATTCCAGAAGTCTGAACCTGGAAGAGTTGATCAACTGGATCAACGAGCTAGAAGAATATTTTGAGTATGAAGAAATAGAGGACCTAGATTGGGTTAAATTTGCAAAAATAAAGCTGAAGGGCCATGCCAATATTTGGTGGAAAGAGGTTCAATTGGAAAGGAATCGAAGAGGAAAAGGAAATATCACAAGATGGGATCGCATGGTAGAGAAACTGAAGAAACAGTTCATACCAGTGGACTACGAGTTAGATCTATTGAAGAAATTGCAAGGGTTGAAGCAAGGAAGCAGATCTATGAAAGAATATACTGAAGAATCATCAGAACGGGTCACACAGAGGCCAATAAGGAGAAGGTAGCCCAATATCTTAATGGGTTACGACCAAGC
>VDFB02179234.1:47100965-47152044 GCA_007258455.2 Sequoia sempervirens | reverse complement strand
CACTTATGTGAAATGGTAGTTGTTGGTTAGGTCTTGGTCATGCCTACCCTTATTCCTTCATTATCTTCCAATGTGTTGATGTTTACTCCAACAGTACCTACTACAAAGGATTACTCTTGAGACAGATGTCCTTGAGGAAGTTCCTTTTGAAGCAAGAAATCTTATGTTTGCTTCTTCTACCTCTTCTCAAAGGAATGCATGTCTAGGAATGCATGTCTCAACAATTATTGGGGTTCTTTAGACTTTATAGATTCCTTCATTAGGGAATATAAAGTCAACCCGATCCACTTAGACCTTCCAATAACATCATCCAAAACCACTATCAAGGATGATCATTCTTTTGTATCACGAGATAGTGTAAATTGTAATGTTCTCAATGTTGATCCTCCTTCTGAGGAAGATGATCACACTTCTATTAAAGAGGTGAATGATGGTAATCCTATTAGGAAGGATGATAGAAATCCCATAGAAGAGTGTAATCCCCATTGTTGGAATAACGCTCTCTATGGAAATCATTCTCCTTTGTCTTCTATCTTTGTATCTTTTTCTTGTGAGCAGTCAAAATTTTCTCCACAAGAGAAAGGGTTACTACCTACTCCTCATTCTTTTTCTGAGAAAGAGTGTATCTTGTTGAGGCTCCTAAAAGCCTGCTTAATTACCCTTCCTCCTCCTACATGCAATAAATTTCATGAACATGATAGAGAGAAACATTCTTTATGTGCATACCATCAAGTGCCTACCCATTCCACTAGTGAATGTAAGGTCTTGGAGGATAAAATAAAACAAATTTTTGATTCAGGTGCCATCACTCATTTGTTTGTTTGATTTCCTTGCTTCTTCCCCAAATGACAAGTGATATAGAGGTTTACCTCTATCATGCATGTTCTAAGTATCTTGCATGGTTCTCTTCCCCTGTATGTTGGGGGTAGTGGTAACTTATTCTGGAGAGGTGCATCCTTTTAAAGACCCCCTCTCTTCTCTCTATCTTTCAAATGAAGCATCCCTTGAGTGGACCCCTTTTTCTCTTGAAGGGTTTCCAAGGGACCTTACTTTAAAAGCTTTCAAATCAACTAAATTCTTTGCATCTAGCTTGAGGGTAGCCTAACTAGACCTCTCCTTTCAAACAGTGCGTCCCTTGAGTGGACCCCTCTTCTTTTGAAGGGTTCCCAAGGGACCCCTTTGAAAGCCTTCCAATTTAACTGGTTGTCTTCATGGTCACTTTCAGAGATATTCTATCTACGAGTAAACATGTCGCTTTATAGGAGGGCCTGTGAAGCTGCTTTTTGACTCTATGGAATACGCTTTCTTAGATTCCTTCATTTGAGAGATCTTGTGGGACACTTCCTTCTAGGCTTGTGAGTTTGTAAGGTGCTTTTTTGGGTATCCTTCATGTGAGAGATCTTGGAGGACACCTTCCCTATAGGTCTGCAGGTCTGTAGGACACTTTCTTGGGGTATCCTTCATGTGAGAGATCTTGGAGGACACCTTCCTTACAGGTCTATGGGTTTGTAAGGTCCTTTTCTGGGTATCCTTCATGTGAGAGATCTTGGAGGACACCTTCCTTGTAGGTCTGCGGACCTATGAGGTGCTTATGCTTTTAAAGTCTCTTCTACTCTCTTTTGTGTATACTGGATCAAAGACTTGCATCTTCTTCATCCTATGTATATACTCTCCCTCTCTTCATTTTAGAATTATTCTATGTGTTATTTCTTAGTTTGGAGATGATACCTAGTACTAATACAACCTTCTACATTGAGGTCTCTTTAATTTTTTGACTTGAATCCTTCAAGTTTTTTATGTTTTAACATTGCTATCTAGTGCAGGTTTTTCTTGTCTAATGTATTTGTTTTGTAGGTCTTTAGCCTTGGGGCATGCTTCCATGGTTTGAGGAGTTGTATGCTTCCTCTACAGTATCCTTTTGGCATATGATGTTATTTATGTCTAGTAGATTTCCTTTAGTGTGCATATTAGTGTAGATTCATATGCCCACTAAAGTGGGGGAAAAATGTATAGTCATAAAATTACACCCCTCATAATTTCACATACATTCTTGTGTTTTCTTTAGTGTCCTCTCCCTTAGCATCTTGTGTAGGCTCATTTTCACCCCTGCATCAGCCTCTTTCCCTTCTTAGGATGCTCAACACCACTTTTCAACAGCCATCCTCACTCGTTAGCTTTGCATCAAAGCTCATGCTTTTCCCATTTGTGTTGTTTTGTAGTGTGACGTGTCTGGACACTAGTGCTCCCCATAGACTTCTACACATCGCACTAGCATCTTGTGACGTTTCAATGTTCAAATGACTATTTTCATGCATATTTTCCACTTGCCACCTCCTTTAGTCAATGGTAACATCTCGAGATGCCTTGTAACCACCGACGAAGCTTCTTTTCTCTCTTTGAAAGTCATCCTTTCAACTCATTTGACTCTCTAGCACTTTTCTCTCTTCTACTTCTAGCTTCTCTCTTGCTTTGGCTTTAGCCTTCTACTCTCCAAATTTTGCTTGCACAGCTCCATACAACTTGCTACAATAACACTTTTAGGATTTTACAATACTCTTGGCTCTTGCAGCCCTATTTCTCTCTTCATTTGGATTCTTTAAGCCTTACAATTTTATTTCCCTTGCCTTGTACTTGTGATCATCCTAGGATTGCATATCTCCTTGCTATTGCATTTTTACTTTGTGATACGGGTTCTCCTCCTCGAGCAGGGATTGCTTTTATCACCTCTTTTGTTATACAGGTTCTCCTCCTTGAGTGGGGATTGCTTTTATCACTCATACTTGGTGGTACAGGTTCTACTCCTGAAGCAAGTTTTGCTTTCACCACATGATTTTTCCATTTTAGTTACACTCTTTCTTTCTATCTAGCTATCTATGGAGGTGAGAACACCCAAATGTGGGTTTGATTGAGAAAAACCCCTATACAGCTTCAACACTTTCTCCAAATCTTACAAATGTAGGTATTGAAGATATCTAGTTGTTGGAGGCTTCATTACTTGGATTGTTGTGAGAATCTTCTTTCCTTTCTTATCCTTATCTATATCATTTCTACTTCACTTTAATTTAGGTAGATATCACTTTCTATTTCTTTCCTATATTTTGGAAGTCCTTAGTAATTAGAGTAGAAGCAGCCACTTTGCTATTTTATGTGAGAAACTTGCTTTCTAGTTTGTATGAGACACTAGCGCACTTTTGAGACACTAGTGCATCACATTGTCATCTATATTCTGCTCTATCATCCTTTGCCTGAGAGCTTGTCAATTTGTCTAGAAAATCTCTGTGACCTACTCTTTCTGATTCTAGAACTCTCGTCATTGTTCTTTGAGGTAGTTTAGGGAAGTTTGCCCCATGAGGCTCTTTGGATGAAGAGAACTCATGAGTAGCGAATCTACCTTCTCTATAGGGAGAAAACAAGATTATTGAACACCTAGAATAATGAGAGGGGGGTGAATCAGTATTCACTAAAAAATATTAACTTTATCAACTTTAAACACCCATTCAATGCATCACATTAAACTTGCAGTAATGGAAAGGAACATAGAAAGCATACATCACATCAAAGAACACCAAATTTACATGGAAAACCCAAAAGGGGAAAAACCATGGTGAGGATGAGCTCACAATATTTATTGCAACTAGTTACAATGTTTGATACAAAATGGTGTTCACTATCCAAAAGTTAAAGGCTTATGTCCAAAGGGCTCACTACTGAGAATAGAAAGAGATAGAGAAAGGGTTGGCTCACTACCAAATTTGAACAACTAATAATCCATATAACCTATGTTAAAGATATAGTTCCACTGAAGCCCAAAAAATTGACTTGACACACTTCATACTTCACCTCAATCACATCTCCCACTTTTCAGCACTAGATCTTACACACACTCTTAATTGTATCACATCTCATCCACCCACACAAGAAATTAACCTTGTATATATACCGCATCTAGTCAAAACATTAATTAGGGTAGTCTAATAGATGTACCATGCATCCTTGTAACTTGTTAGCCCAAAAATTAACCACATGTACCTCACAAAATAAACCAAAATAAGTGACACATCAAAATAGGTTGGAATGACCTATAATTACTCTCATAGGTTTGATTCATACATCCTTTAATTTTGTATGACCTCAAACCCTTTAAGTCAAAAATTCTAGTGAAACAACAATAGAATGAACCAACTATTCATTCACAACTTGACACACTATTTAATTTCCAAAAACACTTTTCTCTTGGATCATACATGCTTCTGACACCTATAAACACATCCTCAAAACTTCATAGCATAACAATCATCCACGATGGAATGTGAAGCATTCCAATTAGGTACTTTGTCATTGTAACTCCATCATATCTGAGCAATACATTATCAACTCTAACTTCAATTGAAAAGGCCTTCAAGTCTTGAAACTTTGGATTTAGATTCCTCCAACATGCACCAAAATTACCTTAGAAATTCATGAAAATATTTTTCATGGTGGAGAAATATGGACCACTAAATAGGTTCTTTAAAGACTAAAAACTGCATTCCAAACTTAGACAATTTATCCAACACATTTGATCTACTCCAAACCAACACTTCTTCAACTATGCAATGAGTTAATATCACTGACAATACCATATTCAATCATGCTTATCAAACGTCAACTATACAACAATGTTGACATCGCTACAATGTTTTTTTCTCTATAAAAGGCTATTGCCTATATATATTGATATTAAAATTTGTGAAATATACATGCAAACCATAATTATAGTACTGGAAGAGATTTATCAAATTTGACAATACAAAATATTCCTCTGAGTTAATTCCATATGATGTGAGGTAGACTATTTTACAAAATGTGCCTCTGAATTAATTTTCATATGATGTGAGGCAAACTATTTTCCAAAGCACAGTCAAAAAACATAATTTCAGGCTATAACATAATTTTCCATATTATAGATATATGAGGAAATTTTCACCTTCATTCCTCCATAGGCCCTTCACTTACTGATGTGTCCTCCCTACTTGCATTGAGGTCAATACCATTGTCACCATGACCTTCATTCCTATCTACCCCATTCTGTAAACCTTGAAGCTCCCTAGCCATTGCTATTGCTCTTTGACTATGGCATATATGGTGTGATAGGAGAAAGGAAACAACAAAATTCTTCTCTTTTAATTTTTCCACCATTTGAAGATCAAGTTCTTAAGAGTGCAGATTCAATGCCCTGTATAACAACCATGGGTCATCTTCCCTCAGACCTTTCTCTATAGATTGACACACCTCCCTATATGCTCTTTTACTCTTAAGATACTACTTTGGAAAAATTCTTGCCACATATTATGCTTTTCCCTTATCTAGATTATACCCATTCTCTATGGATGAAAGGAAACAACAAAATTCTTATCTTTGAAATTTTCCACCATTTGAAGATCAAGTTCTTAAGAGTGTAGATTCAATGCCCTGTATAACAACCATGGGTCATCATCCCTTAGACCTTTCTTTATAGATTCACACACCTCCCTATATGCTCTTTTACTCTTAAGATACTACTTTGGAAAATTTCCTGCCACATATGCTTTTCCTTTATCTAGATTATACCAATTCCCTATATGCAAAAAAACTTACACAATCAAAATCCAAAAATAAGTTGCAACATTCTCTATGGATTGTGGAAATCTACTGTCACTAGATTATACCTATGAACATACTTCAACAAATCTTCTTCTTTGAAATATTTGGGTTGAACCAACTCCTTAACCATAATTGATAGAAATTCAAATGATTGGAAGAGTTCCATTGCATTTGACAAATAGATAGAAAGTAACTGAGACAAAAATAACAGCCAAGGAGAACTTGGACATAATATATCTTGTCTAATGACAATTTTAATACTGTCAAGGAGACTTGGGCATGACATTTTAGAAACTTGAGACAACTTAAGCTCTGTGACCACTTTAGAAAAAGGGAGCTCCCCTTCTCTCATTTGCACTGTAACTCTAAAGTTTTTAGGCAAATACTCCATTCGATACCAACACACCCTAAACCAATTACCTAAGGACTTTGGAGAATGATAACAATGTTGATCAAGAAATGTATATAGAATACAGTTACCAATGCTGACCAAAGACTATATATCAAATTTACCCACACTAAAGTTATGAATTATACCCACCAGGAAATAGACTTTGACACCCAAAATTAACATTAACAACAGTAAATAAGAATAGAACATTGAAGAAAATTCCCAAGAAATGTAATCTAATAGACAATTACCAACATTTGAATCACCTATATCCACAAAAAAATTTCGACAACAAATACAAAAGCAATGAAAAACCTGTAGAAACCAATCCTCAATAAACCATTTTTCTTGAAGCCGAGAATACCACACATTATAAAGAAGGTGACCTACACTTTGGTTGTTCAAGAACATCATCTGATTACCCTTTGCAATTAAACCAATCCTTTCAACACATATTTATGAGTCATTCCACATGTATGATATATTTACATTAAATATGGAGACACATGTAATTATTACACATAATGGGATATTAATCAACTTAATAGTCCCATGGAAATAATTCAAATGAGTAGAAGCACCATGTTTAATAATCACACACAATTATTATCATACCAAGCACCACTTGTTATCTTCGCACAAGTAAGAAATCTTTCAAAAGAACTAGTGATGCATGAAATTAATACATTGAACTTGGATTTTACATTTTGAACCATGTGAAACAACCATTGTTCTACCGCACCACATGTGTTGTCAACACACACATTATACCCATCCAAATGTCATTTGTTTGTACTGAATAGTTTTTGAATCTTTTGGTGACATTGCAAACTAACTCCACTTGAACAAGAACCAACATCATTACTAATTTCATGTGTGAACAAGAACTCTTTCGATTCACATTAGGCTTCAAAGATTATATTATTTTCATCATTAGAATAGTGATGCCTACAATAACATTTAATCATTAAACAACACAGTTATAGAAATTAATAACCAATCCTACAAAACAAAAAACATTAGTCCTTAAAACATTCAATTGATCACAACACCATCCATCATTGTGACATTCAGACCACACTATTGCTTTCCCATTGAGAAGCTACACCCTAGAGATAACATAGCTGTAACACTATACATTGACCTTCCTTATGATATATTTCTATAGAAAACCACATATAACAGAAACCTTAATATTCACTTGACAACCCCCTTTCTACTAGCTTGCCAAAAAAATTTCTTGGTTGATAATATTTTTCACATCACTTGTGAAATTGTTTGACTTTGAACCATAAATTATCTCTGACTAAACTTGATCACAACCCAAATTTTCTAAATGTCTACTAACTCATTACCCTCCATGTAAACATGATTTAATTGAAAAGATTCCAGTTTTTCAAGAAGGATCCAAATTTTCTTTAAAACATATTTAATTTTCTAGCTACAAACCCATCTATCTCTACATAGATTGATAATTATCAATAAATCACCTTCTATTAGTAATTTTGAGATTTTCAACTAGATTGCCAATTGTAAACCCAACAAGAGATTGTAAACTTTTGCTTGGTTATTTGTGCCATTGGATAAGCATCAAGATTTTGCACCAACTAGCAAACCCTTATGGTTTCTTAATACAACCCCTACACCTAAAATCTTTGGATTACCTCTAGATACACCATCAAAATTTAATTTCCCAAAACCAATAGGAGGAAACCAAATCACCTTTTTCGTATCAATCTTCAGTTTCATGTTTATATGATGACTACCTTTAAAAGGAATAACTAGTTTGGGCCAAATCTTTAACTATTTTGAATCCCAATCTAAAAAAATAGAACCAACATGCTTAGAATTCTGCATATATGCATTAGTTATTTCACAAATCAAATTTTCTAGTTTCAACAATACATGTTCAATACTTATTTTTTCTTTATGAAAAATACTCTTGTTCCTTTCCCACCAAATGCACCACAAAATAGTGGAAGGAATGATTCTCCATATACTTGCAAAAAGTGATGTCTTGTACAAAATTGGTCAACTTGTAAACAACTCCCATGGATTTTGATGAAGCGGGGAAACCCATCCTAGTTTTTCTTGAACAATTCCCAACATTTACTTGCAAAAGGACATATCAAGAATAATTGATCTACCAAATCCAAACTTGTATCACACAAAACACAATTGAAAGGGACAAAAATCACAATCTTCTCCATTCTTTCACTTGTTAAGATCCTATGTTTTAATTCCAACCAAGCAAAGCAGACCACTTTAGGAAATACCATTGGATTCTAATAAAAAGACAAGGTTGTTTGAGATTTACCTTGTGTTTCAACATACATCATAGATTTATACCCCATTTTAGCTATATAATTACCTGACTTGGATGGTTCCCAAATAACCTTATCTATCATTTATTGAAAATACATAGTTCTTTCCTTAAGGATATTATTTAGCTTCACTTGTGCTACTGGTATTGAACAATGTATGAATTTTTTCCATGTTACTTTCCCTGTATGTTCATCTATCATATGAATATAGTCTTTGACTTTCAAACCCAAAGTCTGGATAAATTGAACTTCAACCACTTGGAAGTCAAACATTTTACATAATGGAGGATACCCATTCCATGAGTTGCACCAAAATTAGGCCTTTTCCCTATTATGAACCTCCCAAGTTATATAAGAAGTAATTAATTTCCTCCAACTTACCAAGAAGTTGCACATCACGGATCCTTATGGAGGATTCAAGATGGTTAATATGTGATTTGATGATTCACAATCCAAAAATTTCACTTGCATGATCTTACACCACTTGGCCTATGGTTTTGTATACAAATGCTAAACTAACTTGGCACCTAAAGAGACATTCCTTGTAGACAAATTATGGACTCCTGCAACCCCTGTAAGCTTATCCATGCAAATGTTTTGAAGAGAAATAAGTGGGATTTTATTTTTACTATCCATATTTCCCTTCCATTAAAAAGATCTAATCATTTTTTATATTTCTATAATGATTTCACTTGGTGCTTTCAAAACTACTATATAATAATATGGGATGGATGAAAGGACAAACTTTACCATTAAAATTCTACCTGAAATAGACAACCACCACCCTCACCAACCTACAATTATGTACTAAATACTTCAAATTACTTTTTCCCAATAGGAAATCCTATTTGGACCAGTGAAAAATGGTATTCCTAGATACTTAGAAGGAAAATCAGTAATCTGAAAACCCAAAATCTATACGAACTATTCCTTTAATGTTGAATTAACATTGAAAATATAAAGGTTTGTTTTTTTTCATTCACCTTTTGACCATAAGATGAAGTATATTTTTCTAAAATTCTCTTGATTTGATGTGCTTATATTGATGTTTCCCTACCAAACAAAATGTTATCATCAACAAATAGAGAATGTGTTGATATAATTGTGTTAGGTAGCTTCATTCCTTTCCATATTCCCTATGAGTGAGATTTGTTCACAACCCTACTCAATGCCTCTACCAAAATAATAAATAGAAGCAGAGATAAAGGGTCTCCTTTCCTTACCCCCTAAGAAGAAATAAAGAAGCCTGATGTTATCCCATTTACCAGAACTGAAAACTTTTCCCCTAATAAACATGAAAGAATCCATCTACACCATTTTTCATGAAACCCAAACTTACCCAAAATTTTCATTAAAAAAGACCAATCCACTCTGTCATATTCCTTCATCATATCCAACTTTATAATTATTGATGGAAGAGCATATGTGGATATAGAATGAAGAACTTCATGTGCTACCAAATTCCCCTGTATCATTTATCTACCCAAAACAAAGCCTCCTTGCCCTTTTGAGACTATTCTAGGTATAATGTTTAACAATCATACATAAATTACTATTGTGAAAATCTTATAGATAGTGTTGCAAAGAGAAATTAGTCTAAATTTTGAAAAGGAACTTAGATAGTAACCTTTGGGATGAGAGTTATGTGAGTTGCATTAAATTGTTTCAACTTTGTACTTGAGCTTTTAGATTCTTCTAATACCTTTAGCATATCCTAGCCAATAAATTCCCAACATTTCTGATAAAAGATGGTTGTAAATCTATTAGGCCCTAAATCCTTATTAGACAACATGGAAAAAACCACTGACTTCATTTCTTCTAATGTGAATGGATTTAACAACTATATATTTTCCTCCTATGAAACTTGTGAACCAAGATTCTAACACTTGCAAAACACAAGAAATAATCAACTTATTAGATTAAATGCAAGGTTAAAACCATGATTCCTCAAAAAATTCATTTGAATGTAAAAGAAGAGGAATGAAATGAAGAAAACAATAAACTTGAAGAAAAATATCAAATCCTATTCTAAAACCAAAAAAACTCTCAATCTCTTGAGGGAGTTGGTGCCAATTTGATGTGAAAATTGGCCCTTTCCCAACTCCAATGGTGTGATAAAGATGCTTGATGAAGGATGGATGCTTGTAGTGATGACTTCAATGGAGCTCCATCTTGAAAATCTGAAAAAAAACCTAAGTATGCTTGGATGAAATGAATGAAGATTGCTATGAATTTGAGTATAGTAACTTTGCTCAAATTGTGGATGATCAAATGAAGCATGAGCTCTTTATTTATAGATGAGATTGATTAGAGAAGAGGCAAAAGGGATGAATGTGGGAATAATCTTCAACAAATGAGAAGAAGCCACATGTTATCATGTGAATGGTTGAGGAATGAGCACATTTTGAAGAATGTACAAAGAAGGGGGAGATTCAAATTCAAAATATGGCTTGAAGGATGAGGTGAAAGGTGAAGCAAATGCACATGGCTCAAGAAAAAGACAAGAGATTTTAAATGCTTTGTTAGAAGGGACAAGTCCTTTTGGGGGGAGATTTCAAATTTGAGGAATATTCCATCTTTGATGCCTTTTTTTGAATGAAAATAGATGATTTATAAATCAATTAAATTGATTTTCATGTGCAAGTTGCAAAATCTAGAGGATTTGATGGATTAAGACTAAGATTAATCAGAATTTGATTAATTTAAATGATGTTAGTCGATTTGACCATTTTGACTTAGATTTTAGAATTTAAATAATTCAAAATGAGAAGAGAATGATTTAGACCTAGTTAAATAAATATTTTTGATTTATTTAACCAAAGGGGGTGATGTTAGATTAAATTAGATAAATGTTTGATTTATTTAATTTAATTAGATGAACTTTAGAGATTTAATTAAATAATATGGATTATTTAATTAAACAAAAATAGGGAGATGAAATGACCTAGCTAATTACATAGAGACAATGATTTAATTAAATCGAGGGATTTATTTAATTAAAAGGGGAATTATGATGACTTTAATCAAATAAGGCTATTTGATTAAATGGTTAGATAGAGGGATAATTCAAGATGAAGCGATGTTAGTAGATCAAGATCGAGTGCATGTACATTTTACATGTCTACATTTTTCCCCTCTTTGAAGTGATGCACTTGTTGCGTTGGTTCAAAGAATAACCTTGCCATGATCAAAAGTAAAAATTTCTCTATTTTTTTTGGATGCCCCACTGCTGCCCCAACGAATGAAGAATTATGTCGATATACTACCCCCTCGAGAGATCGGGGGAAGAGGTTTGATTTGAGGGTCGATCTCTCAACAAAGAGGTTCAAGATCAGTTCAACTCAAATATTTAATGTAGACAAATTTGATGATGTAGACAATCATCAACCATGGGTAGTCTCATGCCTATTTTGATATATTACACCCACTTGATCCTGATTTGTACCATGACAGTTACATTATTGATGATATAAATGAGATTATTATGATGTTTATATGTAATGGATGATATGATGATGCATGGATGATTATGAAAATAGATGATAAATGTATGGTTTATGAGATGTTTAGAATAACTAATCTATATTATGCAATGATGGGGATGAATGCATGTGGTATGATTAATGCTTTCTATATGATATGATATTCATTATGCAGTATGTTGATGGTTTTTGGATGCAAGATAGATGCAATGGTGATGATTTATGATTAACTGTCATGGTACCATGTTAGCGTGAAAAGAAAGAGATAGAAGAAAATAAGAGATTCCAACAAGACATGAGATGATGATGATGATGATGATTACTTGCCAAGGAGTTGGGATTTTCAAAGGTCCAATTACCTTATGTTTGATAACACACGTAGGCACGATGCATCAAGGTATAAATAACCAGGATGGTGTTGTACCTAATGTGATGGACTTTGACTCGACAAATAGATAGGAGTATTCTTGTTCATACTTGACATACAAAAACCTTTCTAGGACATACCTAACAAAGCAAGTATTCGCCAAGTTATATTACAAGAATGTCCAACAAGTACAACAAATAAAAAGATAATGATCATTGCCCCATTCCTATTTCTCTAAATCCCTTCATTGGGGACATCATTGAGAGGTCATTGGAATGAGCGCAATAAGATAAATCAAAAGAAAAGATCAAGTGAAAAAACAAGTCAATGTTCTTCATACCTTTAGCCAAAGGGATTTGTTTTGATAGGATTAGTATCCAAAGTGATGTCCAAAATGATGCCCATTGTCGGAACGATATATCCTAGGACATGCATTGTATAGGATGATGATGGGTTGATAAGTTGCTTGATAGGATTTTGATATAAAGTTGATTGACATGTTTGAAAATGATCAAGATTTTGATTTTGCATTTAAAAGTTTATTGTTTCAATTTTGATTTTGTGTTTGAAGTTTGCTTTTGTTGATTGCTGTGATTGTTTCTATTTGTATTGCCAACGGATGAAGGTGACGATTAATTTATTATGGATGATTGATTATTGTGGGTGATTGCGAAATGAGATGGATGGATTTTTTCAAATATTTGGATTTATTTTTCTTTTGACGTTTTTGGAATGTTTTGAGGCCGTTTTTGGTATTTTCATGATTTTACAAATGTTTTGATTTTATGAAATTTTATGAATGTTTTTGGATTTTGTGTTTTTGGAATGCTTTTGTGCTTTTGTGTCTCGAGGGCTGATCAAAGATTAGCCTTGCCTACGTTTAAGCTCAGAGACGACGTAGTTTGGATATCATCTTTTTGATGTTTTTTAAACTTTTTGAGTGTTTTTAGATTTTTTGCATGATTTTGACGATTTGGATATGGATGTGTGTGACGATATCAGTGATCTGTTTTGGGATTTTGTTGAAAACCAAGCTAAAGTTGATTGATCGGATCAATGGATTGATGATGATAACATTGTTGAGGATACACAACAATGCAAGGATAGTGTTAAGCAACACAAGGATTAGGATGGATATTCCAAGATGATGAAGGATTGATTGGATTTGATTTTATCAAGATTGATGAAGCTTCGTTTGGAAAAAAATAAGTTTTGGATGATTTGATGTGACATTGAAGCACACATTAGATGCGAATGATAGTGATTGTTTGGATTGATGTTTGATGAAAGATGAAGATTTATAAGGAATGTCTTCTCGTCAAAATATGCCATGGGCTAGTGATTTGGTTTTTTGCTCACAAGTGGTGGACCAATTTGATTTCACATTTACCAATGTTCAGATCACCACAGAAGTTGGAGGATATATATCAATATTTATTCTCAAAGCAAGATATAAATATCTACCCCCCAGTGTCTAGCAATGTATGAATGTCATGGGTGGATGCTTGGATAAGTGTATGGATAGAGGGATATGGATTATCTTGTGATAAGATAAGGTGTTCGAATAAAGAAATCTCATTTGGATAATGCTTCATGGATTAGATAATGCTGGGTAGGATAGGATCAATGAAAATGACCCATGTCAAGATGTCTACCATAAGCAAGTGTAAAGTGTGCACCAAACTTTCATCAAGGTCAAGATAATTTGGACTATGGATGCAGATGGATAAAGATGGATTGGATAAATGGTTCATGGATGAATGGATTTATTATGGATATAAGATGGATGGAATAATAGATTTATTATGGATGGGATGAGATGCTTTCACTTGAAATGGCACACATAGATGCTCA
The DNA here is from genome assembly GCA_007258455.2 of Sequoia sempervirens. Taxonomy (NCBI): domain Eukaryota; kingdom Viridiplantae; phylum Streptophyta; class Pinopsida; order Cupressales; family Cupressaceae; genus Sequoia; species Sequoia sempervirens. Next base: position 47,138,004 of record VDFB02179234.1, on the reverse strand, counting down.
ATTCTACACATGATTCCTGTTTTCTAGTTTTCATCATGGTACCTGCCCAAAGCGCTGCCCATGTGGTTTTCACTAGAGGACAATTTTTTTTCTTCACTGTTTTCAATATTTTTTCTAACTTTTTTGGATTTTCATTTTTTTTTTTTTAAAGATTTTAAGCTCATGCTAAACCACCTAGTGGTGTTGATGTAGATGCCCCTATCATAATGTGCCATCTGTATCCTGCCTAAAGAAGTTGTTTTGCTAAGATACATGCACTTGAATGCAACTTTTGGGATTCTTGATCTGCTTTATTGATACTAGGGTTAACTTTGTCTCTGTGCGCACATTGCAATAGAGTGCCTTCAGAATCCTTATGATGAAGGGTTGTTGCCAATATATGGTCAATTTCAAAATTGGATATCATGTGTGGAGGTGTGAATGGAGTGTGTTTAGGGATACGAGATGGATTGGTTGATAGTTTGGAACCTTTGACTCTCCAAACTTGGGAAGATGAGCAATGATGGGTGGATACAAAAGTGTGTGTGGAATTAGGACCAACTGCTTGATACACTTTGTACGTCACTTGAAAAGATTTCTTTTGCTTTTGTGGATGTCTTTGATGGATACTTTCCCCTTTTTTATTTTTCCCCATAGTTTCTTTGACTAATGGAGTTTGATAGGGATAATCTCTTTTTTTGTATTTTTTGGTATCCATATGTATTTGATTTGTCCATTATTCTTCTTTGCTTCTCTTTTTTTGATAATATTCTTTGTGCTTTGATTCAAATCTTTATTTTGATGTTGGTCCCAATTCGTGGATGGGGTGATGGGTGGATGAAGATTCATGACGTGGTTGGTTGTAGTATTGGCACTTGTTTCACCATAAGGAGTCTTCGTGCTCCCTATGTTGACATTTACTTGAGACATAGTTGCCCCCAATATTGTGGAAGTATTACTTTCATGCTTTGATTCTGCCTGTTCTGAGAGCTCTTGTTTAGAATGCATTCTCTGATAAATAACCACTGCAGATGATGTTATTTCCATTTGCTGCTCTGCTAACTCTAGAATGTCCTATTCTATCTGACCTATTTATTTGAGTGGATAATGTTGGATATCTTCATACATGATTTCCTCAATTTGAATTTGGGATATATTTGATCCTGATGTTGACAACTCAATTTGTCTGTAGGAATCAATAACTTTCCCTTTTTGTGTAGCAAAATCTTGCTCTAAATGAATATCATCGACGTGTCCATCCACAGAAAGCATCTCATGGGTAGATGGAGTATGCACTATATGGATATGATCATCTTGTATAGATAGGAGAGTATCCATTAGACTATTGTAGTAACTTGGGGATACAAATTCTTAATCTTGAATGATTTTAGAATTGCTTTCGACATGCTTTGGATCAAGTTCTTGACATGAGTCAATTTGGATTGCTTACAAATGGTTCTTGGATATCTTCATTAGGCATGGGAAGTGGCTTAATATCCTCTTGATCTTTGAGTGAATTGGGATTAAGTGTTGAGTTGAAGATTCCTACAATATCGGAAATCATGAGGTCGAAGGATGTCAATATGTCTTGGAAAGGACCATTGCTAGACTTTGGTGAGAGATGTTGATCATGCTTTAGAATAAATTCTTAGATATGCCCTCTAACTCATTAGGTGATGTAGAGACATTTTCAACATGATCATTGGTCGATGGATCATTGATTACAGGATCAAATATTGTTAACTCTCCTTGAAATAAATCATTGTCGGATATTGTTGAGGGATTCTTATCATGATCAAAAGGTGACTCTTGATGTATGCTGATTTGATCTTCGAATCAGGTAAAAAATATTCCATTTTTTCATTGATGGATAGGTCTTGATCATGTGATCATTGACTTGAATTGATACATGGAGTTGTTAACATGTTGTTGGGATTTTGAACAATATTTTCTTGTTGGGCTTGGTATTGGGCTTGAGCTTATGCTTGTGCTTCAACCTGGGCTTGTGCTTGTTGGGCTTGTAGTGTGGCTTGGGAAACTTGAGAAACTAGTTGTATAGCTTGTCGGTTTTGGTTTTTTTGGAGTGCCTTTTGATAAGCAGCCTATTGAGAGGCTTGGAAAGCAATGTTGTATTGGTTTGATGTGTTTGGTTTGGGTGGTGGTGGTGGCGGAGGTGGTTTTGGAATAGTGCTTGTTGTGGTGATAAGAGGTATCATCATATTGATGATTGGGATTTAAGTAGTGGATGGTGAGATTGATATGGTTGGTCCTTGAGAGACCATGTTTTGAGGGATGATAGATGATGTGTTGGTTGCTTGTGCTATGGGGATGGTTGCCATATGTTGTTGCGATATCAATGGAAAGGGGGGAGGATTTGGTATGATGCCTTGATTGATGGTTAGGGGGATGTTTTGGATGAGCGGTGGTAGCGAAGGTAGCCCCAAACCAAGAGGTGATATGGATGTTAATGACAAGGGTGGGAGTGGTGGGAAAGTGAGTAGCATGCTCCCTTGGGGAAATGATGATGTTTGATAAAAAATTTCCCTTGGTCCAAATAAGTCACCTTCTCCTTGTGAGGTCATGGGGAAAGAGGTTGCGGTGTTGCATTAAATGATGATGATGATGGGTCATTGTGAAAGGTGAGGGGGACATATTGGTGTGATGGATTTTGAACAACATTCATGTGATTTGCAAACATATCTATCAAAAATTTTACCAAGTGTGGATTCGAGAAGTTCATGTTTGGTATAGTTGTACTTGGTATATTATCATTTGGCATGTATGGATTTGGTGGAATAATGTTGTTTTGTTGAAGACACATGCATTGAGTATTTGGTTGATAGATTTTTAAGTTTGAACTTGGATTTAAATCTACCATCGAAAAAGGTGTTTCAAAATTTAGATTGGGTATACTCACATTTGGTACCATTGAGGTTTGTAGGAGATAATGATCCCATGTATGGATTGTATAAATGTGAGTTTTGAAAATCAATTGGCATTGTAAGGCTTTGATAGTTTGGTTGATTTAGACCACTCATGATGAATGAATCAAGTTTATATTCCATGTTCTTCTTGTGTTTTGACCTTGTTGCAAAAGTGACCCCTAAGATGTTTAGGACCAATGATGAGATGAAGGATGAAAGGGGTGAATGATATGGGTGTTGTTTTTCTTAGGAACTTTGGATTAATGCTAGACTTTTGGATTTGATTTTGATTGGTTTTGATTGGATTTGGATAATGGACTTGTAAACCCTAAGATGTTAGATGTGATCTTAGGATGAACTTGTTCAAAGGATTTCTAATTAAATGTATGAGAAATGATGCATTCCCATACACCTAACTAAATAAGGTGATTTTGATTTTGATGATTTACCCAAGTCTAGAATGATGTTTCCAAAGTTCTTTTGTGGTATGGAGATGATAAATGTTTGGGGTGGATGAAGTGTTTGATTTTGATCCTAAATGAACCTAAGAAGGACTTGTTTACAAGGCCAAGGTTTTGAAGAACATGCTTTCCCTTCAAACCAAAAGATCAATGTTTGCTCAAAAGACCATAAGACAAAAGATACACAAGCACATGTGTGGGGTTAAATTGATTTCATCTTGATTAGTGAATTTATTTTACCAAAAACACTTTCTTGATTAGATTTTCAAACTAAATGTCCAATGTCCTAACTTCTTTTCATCCCACAAAGTGCTATGTGGAATTCAAGGAAATTAAGGAAATGGTTACCTATTGTTTATCTTTAGTAGGTAAATTGAGATGTAAGTTCAAGTGTTTAGAAACCTTTAAGGATGCGAATCCCAAGGGCAAGCAATAACACATGAATTTGGTCAATTGTATTTACCTCATAAAGGGTTTGAAATTTTGATGATGATGTTTAAGTGTTTGTTTCCAAGATGTTTTCGAACAAGCAAAGCATTTTGTAACCAAGAATAAGTACAACCCTATGGATATGAAAGGCAATATTTGTTGAGTCCCCACTTGGACAAGTCCAGCTATGCCTATCTTTAGTGAATGGTTAGATTCTTGACCCCACTGGCTCCCCTCCACGACACTCACTTATACGGGGCAGCCAAGCATCAACACCCATGCAACTCCCATGGCATGCTTTCCATTTCTACTAAAAGATCGTAAAAGTGTGGGGTGGCTTTAGAACGACCGTTCTTGCACCAATAAATAGATCAAGGATTTTGGCAATTCTAAAACATGGGTTTTAATTGGGACTTTTCGTTCGTGGAGATTGACCCATACGGCGAGAGTCCCTTTTTAGATCCATCTCGTCGGAGCCAACTGCGTGATACTGGCATTTATTCCAATACCCACATATATATCCCGGTTGGAAATACTCTTGGCTTTAGAGTGTTACCGGTTGATTCATTCCCTTGGGTGAGTACTTTTTCCCCAAGGCAGACCCTCTAAGATAAAAAAGCAAATAAACACATTCATAGTTCGATCAACCCTTGTTTAGAAACAAAGAGAGAACGTATGCAATAAGTTTACTCACACTCACAAAGTGTTTTGTTCAATTTTAAACCCAAAATGAAGTGTGGAGGTGATTACTTATGCAACCTAATGTCACCAAAATCCTTTTGATTATCAAGATCATCGTGAGGCATGAGAGAATCGCATACATCTTTTGATGATATTACTTTGTTTAAGTAATTACAAAACAATGAGAATACCAGTTCATTTTAAGTCCACAAAGCAAAAGTGAATTCTTTTTATAGCACCAAATCAAATGTGGAATTTGCCTTCTTCAATTGTTAGCCTCAAATGAAATCTAGAGATTTTGTCCTAAAGTTCATTTTAGCCCTTTGTAGCAAAAAATGAAATGTTCTTTTTAGAGCCCAAAAGAAATTTAGTAGGTCCCAAAAGCTTGAAAGATAGCAAATCCTTAGAAGAGGGATTATAATTTCTTCCCAAAGTGTTTAAAAACACTTGTTACAATGATGTGATAATACTTTTTCTTTGACTTCCATGCTCCATGATCCTTTAAAACCTGCAATACAAGCTCCAAATGTCAAATCAAATCAAGAAACAAGAAGATATGAGGGTTAGATAGATGATTGAATATAAAAACCCTAAAAGTTAGACCAAGTTTCATTATGATTTGACATTAAATAAAAAAATGAAACATTTAACTCTATAAAATTTGATAATAACCTACATCATTTGATATCTTATGAAATTCTACCCCATTTCAAAAAAAAAAACTTTGAAAAAGACCAAAAAATGACCAAGATATGGCCATTTTAAGTTTGAATGAAAAGTAAGAAATTCCAGTGGTTCTGTCTATGATGGCGGCTCTATTTGATTTTGTAGCAGCGCTATATGGTGATGCTGGAGACTTAGCGGTGCAGTTAGAATTTTTGAGTGATGCAGTTTGATTCCAACGGTGCAGTTTGAATTTTTGAGCGGTTTTGTATGGCGACGCTGGACTGTGAGTGGTTATGTTTGCTGTAAACACCAAAAACATCAAAAACCAAAGAATTTTCTCAAAACATGTGATTTGATCTTTTGGTAGGCCATTCTTCTAGTGCCAAAATGTGAACCAAGATTCTAATACCTGCAAAACACAATAAACAATCAACTTATTAGATTAAATGCAAGGTTAAAATCATGATTCCTCAAGAAATTCATTTGAATGTAAAAGAAGAGGAATGAAATGAAGAACACAATAAACTTGAAACAAAATATCAAATCCTATTCTAAAACCAAAAAAACTCTCAATCTTTTGAGGGAGTTGGTGCCAATTTGATGTGAAAATTGGCCATTTCCCAACTCCAATGGTGTGATAAAGATGCTTGATGAAGGATGGATGCTTGTAGTGATGACTTCAATGGAGCTCCATCTTGAAAATCTGCAAAAACCTAATTATGCTTGGATTAAATGAATGAAGATTGCTATGAATTTGAGTATAGTAACTTTGCGCAAATGAAGGATGAGCTCTTCATTTATAGATGAGATTGATTAGAGAAGAGGCAAAAAGGATGAATGTGAGACTAATCTTCAAAAAATGAGAAGAAGCCACATGTCATCATGTGAATGGTTGAGGAATGAGCACATTTTGAAGAATGTGCAAAGAGGGGGGAGATTCAAATTCAAAATATGGCTTGAAGGATGAGGTGAAAGGTGAAGCAAATGCACATGGCTCAAGAAAAAAACATGTAAGATATTTTAAATGCTTTGTTAGAAGGGACAAGTCCTTTTGGGGGGAGATTTCAAATTTGAGGAATATTCCATCTTTGATGCCTTTTTTTGAATGAAAATAGATGATTTATAAATCAATTAAATTGATTTTCATGTGCAAGTTGCAAAATCTAGAGGATTTGATGGATTAATACTAAGATTAATCAGGATTTGATTAATTTAAATGATGTTAGTTGATTTGACCATTTTGACTTAGATTTTAGAATTTAAATAATTCAAAATGAGAAGAGAATGATTTAGACCTAGTTAAATAAATATTTTTGATTTAATTAACCAAAGGGGGTGATGTTAGATTAAATTTATATAAATGTTTGATAGATGAAATGACCTAGCTAATTACATAGAGACAATGATTTAATTAAATCGAGGGATTTATTTAATTAAAAGGGGAATTATGATGACTTTAATCAAATAAGGCTATTCGATTAAATGGTTAGATAGAGGGATAATTTAGGATGAAGCGATGTTAGTAGATCATGATCGAGTGCATGTACATTTTACGTCTACAAAATGAAAGATGGGATTGATTCTAACATTTCTTCCCTTACTTTCACTAAATGATATGACTTAATGCCTAGATGATGTAGCAACATTCAATGGTGTAAGAGAAATCTTGCATCACCCAAAAATATTTTATTTTAATTTGTTTATAGTTTCCTTAGTTGTCTTGGGGCCCATGGCGACTCATGCAATCTTTGAGATAGCTAGAAGTTTGAAACAATGAAAAATAGTCACCTACTATTTTTAGTAAGTTGGCCTATTCAGGTTGTATGGACATGAAAATTAACCCCAAGGAGTGAAAAAGAAAAATAAGATTTTGGTGAAAGAATCATCTCAAAATCCTGTACCATTTGGACGATACTAAATTTTCATCCTGGGGAATTTCTCTAATGAAGTTTAAAACTAAAAATTGAGGCCCTTTGGAGCCCCAAAATAGGGTGCAAAATTTCAAATCTCTTAAATCTAGAAAAATATGGCTATAGATCTCTTCACAAGCTTTTCAATGATATATTACAATTGAAAATCTAATGGTTGGATCAAAAGTTATGGCCCCAAGAAGCTGCCCCACTAAAAAGTGAATTTCATTAAAATATCTTCATAGGCAAGAAATCAAATGACGAGACTTTTGGTGCCAAAGAAAAAGGGAAAGTACAATTTATAGAACATTCTATGGTGGTTATTGGCTAAATTAAAAGAATTAAGTGGGGGTTGTAGAATGTGGCTCCATTAGTGCAGATTGTGGCTTTGAATAATAGATTTTCTTTGAGAGTTGATTTTGTTGTAATGAACGAAGCCCATGAGGCTGTAGCATTGTAATTTCTAAATTTGCATTTTCATTTTTTGAAAATAATTGAAAGTAAGTTATTTTTTGTCTCGCATATTTTGTGTTGGTGTCTATTGTTATGTTTTGTATGGTTTTTGGGTAGTGTATCCCTCATCAAATGCTATCAACGTTGGTTTTTCTTGAGTGTGTAAACAGATTGTCGAATGTGAGGCAATTTGTACTAGGACTTGTGGTTTTGGGTTTCTAAGAAAAGTGATGAAAATGCCTCCATGAAGAAACCATGTGGTGGTGGAAGAAATGTTATTGTACTGGAAGATGGTTTTAGAGAACTACAGAGACAAGATCAAGCACTGCAAGAGGAGCTACATTGAGGGTTTGAGCTAAGCAGAGGAGATGAAAGTGAAGATGAAGTTGAAAATGAGGAACAATTCGAAGAAGAACAAGATGTAGTAGTTCTAAAGCACATCATATTATTTAAGGCCATCTCTATGATTGGGAAAGGGTTAAAGATATGTGTTTCTACTTTTCTTGGAAATATTAACCTAGAAGAGTTGATTGACTAGATCAACAATATGGAGTACTTTGAGTATGAGGAGGTGGAAGATCCTAAGAGGGTCAAATTTGCAAAGAACAAGCTAAAGGGTCATGTGAATTGTGAATGAATAATCTACAATTTTCTAACAAAATACAAACAAACAATGGTTAATCATGTTAGAAACCTAAACAAAACATTCCCTATGAGATTCTTGGTTAAACAAAGATGAAAACATGAAATGAAAGCATAAAATAAGGTAAATGATAACATGTAATCAACTAAATCAACCAAACCTTCATCCCATTGGGGTATTAGTGCTCCTTTGATGTGGAAAGAAGCCCTTTCCCAATCCATTTGATAAACTCCAATGATGTAGATGATTCCAAGTATGAAAATGATCACAAAGTATGATAAAAACTAGCTAATGATATCATGAAATGAGTGAGAAATGCCTATAGTAAACTTGCTTGAGATTGTGGATCCATTTCAAGTAGAAGAGGCTTATACTTATAGGACTCAAGGGTTGGAGAAGAGGTAAAATTGGTGAACATGAGATAAAAGGGGAGCCAATAGGAATGTGACACTTATCACAATTCTATTGGATGAAGATGGAGCACATTTTGGGGAATGTGTAGGGTAAAGGGGATGTAAGAGAAATAAATAAAAATGGTTGAGGATGTGAAAGGATTAAATGAATGTTGTTGAGAGTGTAAGAGAATTTAAGGGACAAGATGACATGTAGGGAGTAAATGCCTTTGTAAGAGGTATTTATGGGGGTGTAAGAGGCTTTGGAGGGAAATTGAATGAAGGGGTGGTTGAGAGGAATATTCCTAGGAATATGTCATTGTGAGTATAAATAGGGCAATTAGATAATTAAAAGAAATGAATTTCATGTGCAACCTAGTTAGTTGACCATGGGTTTGCTCAACCAAAGTGGAGTTAAAAGCTAGAGAATTTGTTAATGAGGATTAGCAAGTAGCATAGGGTTAATTAATTCAAAATTAATTAACTTGGATGGGTTAGGGGATTATGACATTTGATTTGATTTATTTAATCAAATGAGAGGGCTTTAGGGGGATTTAATTAAATGATTTAATTAAATTAAATATGATGAACATTAATTAGAAGAAAGGTGAATTAATCTAATAAAGTTAATTATTTGATTAATAGTAGAAATTGATGAATTTAACTAAATAATGATGATTATTTAATTAATTTGTTAGTTTGAAGTGATTTAGGAAGAAGTGATATTAATTAATCAAAATTTGATGCATAATATCAATCAGGATTATTTAAGTGTCTACATTTTTCCTCTATTTGAAGCGAGGTACCTGCTACATTGGTTCAAAGAAAAACATTGCGGATATCAAAATTCATTTTTTAAAATTTTTTTTGGAATCCCCACTGTTGCCCCAGTAGAAGAAATTACACTGCTACATTGCCCCCTCAAGAGATTGACTGAAAAATTTAATTTTGGGTCGAGCTCATGAAAAGTATTCAATAATGATCCAAGCATAGAAAATAGCCTATGGGATGCAAAAATGGTCTCACGATGATGAAATTGGGTCAAAACAGGCTTTGTTACACAAAAAAATGGATTAACAAGATCGAAAAATGCTAATTTTACCCTAAAAAATCCTAAATTTCCACCATAAATAGGAGGGTAGGGGTCATTTTAAAATCATTTATGCACTTAACCTTCTAGGATTCTTGTGATTTTTCTCTAAGGTGTTGATGAAATGGTGGCTCATGTGCTTCCCAGGCATCAGATGGAGTGCGTTCAAGAGTTCCAATGGCCTCCAGATGCAAGACCCTCATTACACAAGTCAAAACTTTTCTTGTTTTTAATGTTTTTGGTGCATTTATTAAGGTCCAACTAGGTCAACCAAAAGCAACTCTCTAGGGAGTCGCAAATGGAAGTGTTAGCATCGCTTTTGTCATTAGAGTGTCGTCTTTGTGAAATAGCATTGTATGACACAGTTGGGGTCTAGGGTCACATTTGAAATGCCAACCTGCCTTCGTGGTGTAGTGTTGCATGAAATTAAGAGGGTAGGGAATGGCAGGAAAATTTTGACCCACCTTTGCAATATAGTGTTTCCTTCATTTATAGCATCACTTTTGTGAAAATATAGAGCACCTCCTTTGTAAATGTCGGCTCACCTTTCCTTTTCAAGGATTTTTAATTTTTGAAATTGTGCTAGGTTGATAAAATTTGGCATCATGGGCATTTTGAATGTAGGAGGTCCTCTGTCTGCTCCACTTAAAGGAGCACAAGGATTGGATTTTACCTTGAGCGAGGCATTTGAATGAAAATGCACTACTTTTATTGGGCTCGATTAGATTTGGTCATGTGGTACAGATGCCCACAGTTCATACACACATGGCCATGATGACAACACTAGTGGAGAGATGGCAGAGTGAGACATCATTGTTCCATTTACTGATTGAGGAGGCCACAGTTACTCTAGAGGACGTATGGTGGATCTTATGGATCCCCATACATGGTGAGCAGATCATCTATGATGTCGAGGCCAATGGTGATGCCATGTTCCAGGAGCTTGGAGTGGAAAATTATATCACACATTGTGGGTAGATTGACTTGGATCAATATGAGGGGATTACCCCAGATATGACCTTATTTGTTGGTGCACTGATCTCAAGAGTTCTCATTGCTGGTAGATGAGCCAAATGTTACAGAATGGGATGGGGCATAGTTTGGTCCCGAATGATGGAGGAGATGATTGTGTATGCATGGGGGACAATTTTTCTTGCCTCTTTGTATCATGACATACACTAGGTAGCATACTTTGGGGCCCACAACATTGGGGCTAGCATCGCACTTCTTCATGTTTGGGCATATAAGCATATAGAAGTATTGAGGCCCACTATGGTAGATGTTCAGAAAGACTGTGATGATCCTATTGTTTACAAGTATTGGGGGATGACCACCCTCCATTATATAGGTATCACTAGCATCCCACACTAGAGGTGGGTTATTGATGAGATGGAAATCTTTAGATGGAGGCCTTGGCTCCATTACCCTAGATGGCATGATGACAACAAGCAGTTATTATATTGTAGCTAGAATAGATATATGTAGGGGTAGGAGCACCACATGATTGAGTGCTACTTACTTGATAGGGTAGCAAGATAGTTCAGGGAGGTGCAGGATGCACCTGATCTGACATATAGAGCTATATTTATAAGGAAATCTCAGGAGACATCCTGGGGGTGGCGGATTCAACCCCACATGGCCATTGATGAGTTTAGACAGTTGGTCATGCAGCCATGGGTATAATTCAATGGTCCACAAGATGCAGGAATTACATAGGCCTATGATTCTTATTGGTAGACCACACCCTCATGAGATTGACATTGTTGATAGTTCCTGATGTGGGTACTGGGGGATGCATTAGAGGGCCTTGAATCAGACCAGCAACCATCGTGCAACCACATGATGGACAGGATGGGTAGGATGGGCATGATGGATATGTTCCCTTGGTATAGTTGGTAGGACAAATGACACCACAAAAGCCCCCATAGCAACCACCACAACATCCACCGCTGATTCTTGATCCATGGGACAAACATATAGAAATGTTGCATGCATAGGTATAACTTTTGACAGGGTAGTTACAACAAGATGTGGCTCAGATACAAACACTGGCCCATGAGAGGGATCAAGCTAGGAAAGAGGTTTCCTAGGAGCACCAAATGAGATAGGATGTAGACCTCGGGTTGGCATTAGAGATAGGGAATTGATAGTAGCTAGAGGCAGTAGCTTAATAGGCGTAGGGACAAGCCATAGTCCCCACAGAGATGTATGGGAGGGCCATGTAGGAGGCCTCTTATTATAGGAATTTATATTACCAAGCCTGCCCATAGGAGCACCGAGAGCCATATTTCTCCCACATCAGCCAAGATGCACCGAGCAGGTCTTGTGGGGGGTCATTAGGAAGACCAACAGAGTAACATCGTTAGAGCTAGGGCAGTCACCGTAGCGACCAACAGAGTGAAGGGAGCTCAAGTCATTGATATGCTTAGACACTTTTTTGATATACAACCTAATTATATGATGTATATACATTCATTGGCTAAGTTTTGATTAGATTTTTGTATATTCCTTATGATGATATTATATATCTAATTTTGATTATATTATGGCATTCAATTTTTTTGATATATATATACATATGAGATGGCCCTAATATATATGATGTGATGTTATTGTATTTCATGTTTTATGGATAGATGGATGCATTTGATATGTATGGATGCAATTAATGATCTCGCTATGATGTTTTATGCTTTATGATGTGATGTATGATATGAATGCACATGTATGATGGATTAATCCCTACTTGATGATGATTGTATGGATGTATTCATATGGTTATGTGATAGATGATAATGCAAATGTAATGAACTAAGATTCTTAGAATAACAAATCTATATTATTGTAAACAATTTATATGATGATGCAATGCATATGAGATGGATGCAATGTAATGGAATGTTGTTTTTCTTTTTCAGTATCTTTTCCATATGATGATGATAAAAGATGTATGTATGGATGTATATGTTTGTGATGTATGGACTATGTGGTGCTTCTTAGAATAATAAATCTATATTATTTTAAACACCTTAAATGGTAATGCAATGGTAGATGATGTTTCCTATTATATATGATGATATGCCATGATAATGGGAGATGTTGATGGTTTGTGGATGCAGGATGGATGCAAATAGATTTTGTTTGAATGCCATGATACCATGTTAGTACGTGAAGAAAATAGAAGAAAAAGAGGGATCATCCCTTGATTCCAAGAATATGTAGAAGTCCAACAAGTCTATGAGTCATTGAGACTTTATTAGATATGGTGATGAGTGACAATGATGTATTTCTAATCTAGGGATTGGAGACATAAAGAACTTAACTTTCCTTATGTTTGATAACACACATAGATACGATGCATCAAGGTATAGAAAACCAAGATGGTGTGGTATCTAGTGCAATGGACATTGACTCAACAAATAGATAGGAGTATCCTTGTTCACACTTGACATACAAAAATTTATTAGGATGTACTTCAAAATTTTCAAAAATCTTGGACCAAAACATAGAAATGCAAAGCCTAACAATGTAATAGTCAATGCAACATCCAAGACACCCTCCCCACAAGCTAAAAAAAATTAGTATGACCAAGGTTATATTACAAGAATATCCAAAAAATACAACAAAAAAAAGATAATGATCAATGCCCCATTCCTTTCTCTCTAAATAATTTTGATTAGACATCATCGAGAGGTCATTAGAATGAGTGCAATAAGATAAATCAAAAGAAAATATGAAGTACACAAACAAGTAAATGTTCTTCATACCTCTAGACAAGACTAAACTATAGTGATGTCTGATGTTGATGTCTAATGTAGGAATAATGCATCCTAGGACATGATGTTATTAGATTATTGTGAGACTAATAGGATGATGGGCTATTGATACCAAGATTTAACCAACTTATTTACGTATTGACCTAGACTTAAGACCTTGATGTTTGAGTTTACTCTTTCAATTTTCTATACTTGTTTTTGATTGATATTATGCATCTAATTCTGATTAACTAATATAAATTCTTCCTAAATAACTTTGTACTAACCAATTAATTAAATAATCATCATTATTTAGTTAAATTCATCAATTTATACTATGGGTGATCCCACAATACTAGTTTACACTTTTTTGGAGATCCTGATTTTTGCTGAAATCACTTAGTTTTAGAAAATATAATGATTTAAGCCTTGAAAAGTTTCATTTAAAGGATTCCAATTGAACAGGGTTTGATCAAACCACCTTAGATCAAAACCCTTTGGATAGAACCCCGCTAGTTTTAAATGATACCTATAACGAAGTCTCCTTTACACCCATCAAAATGCTGATAAAGAACCACTTTTGATTTATCTTTTGGGGGATCAAATGAATTCATTTAAAAAAATAAAATTGTAAGTATGTAGTCCTTATTATAAGCTTCCCCAAAAGTATAATTTTAAATAAATTTAATTTGATTATTATACTTATTTTTTATTTCTTGTGAATGCAGATTTTTCACCGAAAATCAAACTATCTATTCTACACGTGGAAAAATAGCAGATTATCAAAATAAAATTTTGAAAAATATGTTCAGGCTAGGTATTGATGTCCTTGATCCAGTAAAAAATAAATGAATTTTGATACATATAATTTTGTTTATGTTGTATACGGTCTGCCTATGTTTGAATTGTAATTTGTTTAATTTTGAAACTTGATTAAGGAAAAAGTATTCAATAAAACACTATGAAACCAAATTAAATGGTTAGATATCATAATTACAAATCTAAATTCAAAAAAAATTGAATTTTATCTTTCATAGAAAAAAAATTATGTTGTATACAGTAAGCATCACTCCTTAAAAATGGTGTTTGTTGATAAAAACTAGTTTTCAAAGGAGATGAAAAAAGAAGTGCAATCTGATTCCAAAAAAATTGAAAAAATTATATTTAGAATCTACAAATAAAATTTCGTAAATCACTAGTTAGCATCATCTTCAAATTCCTCATGGTTTAGCCACTATAGGTGCCCAAAAGTGAAGATTTAGTTAGAAAAAAATAGTTTAGTGTCTGGTTTGGCCAAAACTTGTAAACTAGTATTGTGGGATCACCCCTATTAATCAAATAATTAACAAAGAAATCACACACACAATGAAACTTGTGCCCCTATCCATTTGATAGAAGCATCACTATGGTTCCATTCCCACCAGGCTTTGAGATACTGAAATTCGACAAATATCGAGGAAACAAAAACCTTGAGGATCACATCAGAGAATTCCATGTACATTGTATGGAAATAGCATATGATGATTCCTATTTGATGTGACTCTTCCCCTAAAGCTTGGATAGTCTAGCAATGGAATGGTTCTCTTGCTTACCTCCTAGAATCAAGAAGTTCTAAGAAATCATGGACTTTTCCATAGAAAACTACTCATTTAACTAGACATGGAAGTTAGCCTGGAGGAATTATTTGGCCTCAAACAAACTAAGGGAGAGACATTTGCAGATTTCTTGCAATGATGGTGATCTAAGGCCAGCAAAAGAAAATGGTCTATGCCAAAGGAACAACAAATTGGAACCATTATCTCTAACCTTGAAGGGGGTTTGTCCTTCCATCTAATAAAGTAATGCATCACGATATATGACCAACTAATCGCCAAAGCTCTTAACATTGAAAGATCCCTTATAGCACAAGGGGGCATACCTGTGTACCAAGACAATCAACCATCGACAAGCTACAATGAAAAACCTTGCACATGGGCTAAAAATAAAAATATTACCAATGATTGTGTTACCAATGTAGACACTTAAATAATCTTGATGGATATTATGCATCTAATTCTAATTAATTAATATCACTTCCTAAATCACTTCAGACTAACCAATTAATTAAATAATCATCATTATTTAATTAAATTCATCAATTTCTACTATTAATCAAACAATTAACTTTCTTAGATTAATTCACCTTTCTTCTAATTAATGTTAACATATTTAATTAAATCAAATCATTTAATTAAATCCCCCTAAATTCTTCTCATTTGATTAAATAAATCAAATCAAATGTAATAATCCCCTAACCCATCCAAGTTAATTAATTTTCAATTAATTAACCCTAAGCTACTTGCTGATCCTCTGTTGGAAAAACAAGGACAAACAACTGAGAGGGGGGGGTGAATCAGTTGTCTCAGAATATTTAAACTTTTCAAACTTAATTTAATCTCAGATCTGATGAATGAACAATAAACCACAGACAATCAACACATCAAAGACACAAAGAACACCAATATTTTTTTTCGTGGAAACCTTGTCAGGGGAAAAACCATGGTTGACATCAGTCCACAATATTATACCTTGTTAAAAGTATAATGGGAATAATGGGAATGCACATACATTCAGGCACACTTCCTAGAGCTCACTGCTCAAACACAAGAGGGCTCACTGTCCAAAGAAGACACAATATCTTACAACAATTTAGATTAGATCCATAGGGTATGAACTGAGAAAATAGCTTCTACAAAAGCTTGATTACAGTTCCAGTTAAGCACAAAAACACTCCTTCACAGTTCGCTCAAACTTCTTCACTCTTTGTTCTATAATCAAATTATTAGATCACTATTCACACACTTTCTCTTTCTCTAGCACTTCTCCACTACATAACTTCACACAAACAACTGCTCTTATATATCCACAACATGGAATTACATCAACAACTTTGTCAACCAAAATAATAGATAAAACATATAGATAATGTCGGCCCAAATTTACAAGTAAATTTTCAATGTGAATCAAACACCGTCGGCCACAACATTATGAAGACTTAAAACAATATCCTCGATAATGCCAAACATTCAAATTTTAATCTCCAAGGATCCACAACACATTACAACCACCATGTTGGCCAAGAACATAAAAACCTGAACACACAAGAGAAAAATCACCAACCACAAGCACACCAGTCAATGCGGACATGCAACAAAGATAGAGCATGATCTAGAAACATCCACAAGCATCACGAATCATTAGAGAAGCATCTGTAGCAACTGAAATTACTAGAATCACATCAACTTCAATTAGGAACACTAACTAAAGCCATAGAAAAATTGTTAGAACACAACTATTCATAATCTTCACGCAAACCTCTAAAACTTTCGGTGGATAAACTATATATACTCAGCAATAAAACCTTGAGTCCACAATGACTAATCATCAATGTACTGAGAAAGACACCTTCATGACCTTCACTGTTCCACTATCAACCTACAACTCTTTCTTTAATAATTTTTTCAATATCCTCGACATATACAACCTACAATACATTAATGCCAATAGTTTTGACATCAATGACAACCACAACATCTAGTAATCTCCCCCTTTGCCATTGATGGAAACACATGATTTGAAAAACACCATCAACACAGCTAACTTTTGACACTTACTCCCCCTTAGACTCTGACTCATTTTCTCATGTTGTTCCACATGATCTTCTTCCCACAAGGATCTTCTCCCCAGATAATCACCATTTTTTCACATGACTCTTGTCCCCCTTTGACATCAATGGAAAATATAAGCATTATCTTTCCACATACAAGCTCTCAACCACATATCTTCACATCTAACTACTCCCCCTAATTAGCAGCCACACAAACATCAATCCGGATCATAATATAGCTAAGAAGAACATAGATTGATGGAAGTGAATGCATCTCTAGTTCTTATCATGAGGGGTAGTTTCCCCTAACATTCCTCTGAGATAATCAAAAGTATCCTTTGGCAATGGCTTGGTGAAAATGTCTAAAATTTGTTCTTTGGTAGGCACATACTCTAGTCTAACTTTTTTCTCACTCACTTTCTCCCTAAAGAAGTGAAACTTGATTGATATATGCTTGGTCTTAGAGTGTAGCACCGGATTCTTTGATATGTTAATTGCACTTGAATTTTGATAGTATATGGAAATGGGTTCATCGTATACTACTCTGATATATTTCAACATCTATTTCATCCACATCACTTGAGTACAATTATTTGTAGCAGCAATATATTTTTCCTCAGCAGTAGATAGGGAAATGAAATTCTACTTTTTACTCAACCAAGACACCAACTTCCTCCCTAGGAAGAAGGAACTGCCACTAGTATTTTTCCTACCATCTACATCTCCTACCCAATGCACATCAGTATATGCACTCAAAGTAAGATCATCATCTTTAGGATACCAAAGCCTAAAATCAACTGTTCCTTTCAAATATCTAAAAATTCTCTTTACAACTGTCACATGAGATTCTTTTGGATCAATCTGAAATCTAGCAACCATACATACAACATTCATGATGTTTGGTCTGGTCTGAGTTAAGTAACGCAATCCACCAATCATTGACCTATATCTTTTTTTATTTTCCTTATGAGAATCATCATTCTATGTTAACTTGCATCCGAAATTACCATGGGTGTACCAACAGGCTTTGAGTCTTCCATGCCAAACTTCTTTAGTAGCTCTCTCACATATTTGGACTGAGATATGAAAATCCCATTGTCTAATTGAGTGACTTGCAATCCCATAAAGAACTTCATCTCTCCAATCGTACTCATTTCAAATTCACTCTTCATTTCATCAACAAACTTCATATATAGATCATCATCTCCACCAAAAATGATGTCATCAACAAAGACTTCAATAATCAATTCTTTATCATGATCCAACTTAAAGTACAAATTGCTAACAACAGTACCTTTATTGAATCCAAGCTTTAGTATGTATTTATCTAGTCTAGCATATCAAGCTCTAGGTGCTTGCTTGGTTCCATATAGAGCTTTCTTCAATCAGAAAACCATGTCCTATTTGTTAGTCAATTGAAATCCATCTGGTTGTTCAACATATACTTCTTCTAATTCACCATTCAAAAAAGCTGACTTCACATCCATTTGATACACTTTATAGTTCTTATATGCAACATAAGCAAGAAATAGTCTTACAACTTCAATTCTAGCAACAAAGGGCAAAGGTTTCTTCAAAAACAATACCTTCCATTTGTGAATACCCTTTTCATACCGGTCTTGATTTATTCTAGACCACTTCACCTTGTTCATTTAGCTTATTCTAAAAGACTCATTTATTACCAATCACATTTTTATCTTTAGGTCTGGGAACAAGAATCCATGTATCATTCTTTTCAATCTGCGTCAGTTCTTCCTTTATAGCTTCCATCCATTGTTCATCATTGCAAGCTTCATTGACATCTTTAGGCTCAATCTTGGAAATTAGGAAATACTCTTCTACAATCCTTCTTCTGGTCTGCACACCTTTATTCTTGTCTCCTATAGTTTTATTTTCATAATGATTCAATCTCACATACCTTGGAGTTTTAGGATTCACTCGCACTTCTAGTTCTTTTGTTCTTTCTTTTGCACTTGCACTTGTCTCTCCTTCCTGACTTTCTTGATTTACTGGAACAATTTGAAGTTGATTATGTGTCTAAGCATTCTTCCCTTTGTTTTTACTATCTTGTTGGTCATCTAAATCATATCCACGGTATCTAGATGATCTATCAGAGTCCTCATCAACTCTGATATTTTCACTTTCAACCATTTTTCTCAATATTCTATTATATCATCGGTAAGCCTTGCTTTTAGTAGAGTAACCTAGAAAGATTCCTTCATCACTTCTTGCATCAAACTTGCCTATGTTCTCATCTCTCTTTATGTAGCACTTTCTTCCAAAGATCTTGAAATATTTAATAGTAGGCTTATAACCAAACTATAGTTCAAAAGGAGTCTTACTAGAATTACCATTGACATTTACCTAGTTTAAAGTGTACATAGTAGTGTTTATAGCTTCTCTCCAATAGATGTGAGGCACATTTCCTTCAATAATCATTGTTCTATCAACATCTAGAATTGTTTTGTTCTTTCTTTCTACAACTCCATTCTGTTGAGGAGTTCAGGGAGCATAAAATTGTCTCTTGATTCCATGTTCTTCACAGAAAGAATCGAACTCCCTGGAGGTGAACTCACCACCTCTGTCTAACCTTAGGCATTTAATCTTCAAACTTTTCTCATTTTCTGCCATAGCTTTGAAACTTTTGAACTTCTCTAATGCTTCACATTTTTCTCTTAAGAAAGTGACTCATATCATCCTAGAGTAATAATCAATAAGTAGCATAAAATACCTTTCTCCTTGTAGACTTTTGATTCTAGAGGGACCACATAGATTAGTATGCACCAGCTCCAGTACTCCATTAGAATGATGTTGTTTTCTTTGAAAAGAAACTCTAGTTTGTTTTCCCATCTGTCATTCCTTGCATATTGTGTTAGCAGGCTTCACTAGCTCAGGTAGATCTCTTACTACTTGAGTGGGGCTTACCTTGACAATGTTATCAAAATTCACATGACAAAGCCTTCTATGCCATAACTAGCTTTTATCTACTTGAACAATTAAACAACTTACTTTAGCAGCACTTAGGTGAAAAATATCACCTCTTGTCTTAGTGAAAAATAATTTTCACATTAACCTCTAAAAATTTTGGTGGATAAACTAGATATACTCAGCAATAAACCCTTTAGTCCACAATGACTAATCATCAAAGTACTGAGCAAGACACCTTCATGACTTTCACTGTTTCACTAACAACCTGCAACTCTTTCTTTAACAATTTTCTCAATATCCTCAACATATACAACCTACAATACATCAATGCTAATAGTGTTGACATCAATGACAACCACATATCAGCAACACAACCACAACATCCAACAATCTCCCCATTTGGCATTGATGGTAACACATGATGTGAAAAACACTATCAACACAACTAACTTTTGAAACTTACTCCCCCTTAGACTCTGACTCATTTTCTCATGTTTTTCCACATGATCTTCTTCCCACAAAGCTCTCCTCCTAGATAATCATCAATTTTTCACATGACTCTTCTCCTCCTTTGAAATCAATGGAAAAGATACGCATTTTCTTTCCACATACAAGCTTTGAACTAGATATTTGCACATCTAACTACTCCCCTTGAGTAGCAGCCACAAAAACATCAATCTGGATTAGAATAAAGCTATGAAGCACATAGATTGATGCAAGTAAATGCATCTCTAGTTCTTATCAGGAGGGTTAATCACCCCTAACATCCCTTTGAGATACTCAAAAGTATCCTTTGGCAATGGCTTGGTGAAAATGTCTACAATTTGTTCTTTGGTAGGCACATACTCCAGTCTAACTTCTTTCTCACTCACTTTCTCCCTCAAGAAGTGAAACTTGATTGATATATGATTGGTCTTAGAGTGTAGCACCGGATTCTTCGATATGTTTATTGTATTTGAGTTGTTACAATATATGGCAATATGCTCATCATATACTACTCTGATATCTTACAACACTTGTTTCATCCACATCACTTGAGTACAATTATTTGCAGCAGCAATATACTCTACCTCAACAGTAGATAAGGATATGGAATTCTGGTTTTTACTCAACCAAGACACCAGCTTCTCCCTAGGAAGAAGGAACCGCCACTAGTTCTTTTACTATCATCTACATCTCCTACTCAATCTGCATCAGTATAAGCACTCAAGGTAAGATCATCATCTTTAGGATACCAAAGCCCAAAATCAACTATTCCTTTCATATATCTGAAAATTCTCTTTACAGCTGTCACATGAGATTCTTTTGGATCAATCTAAGATCTAGCAACCATACATACAACATCAATGATGTTTGGTCTGGTTTGATTTAACTAGAGAAATCCAATCATTGACCAGTATCTTGTTTGATTTGCCTTAGGATAATCATCATTCTATGTTAACTTGCATCCAGTTACCATGGGTGTACCAACAGGCTTTGAGTCTTCCATGCCAAATTTCTTTAGCAACTCTCTCACATATTTGGACCGAGATATGTAAATCCCATTGTCTAATTGAGTGACTTGCAATCCTAGAAAGAACTTCATCTCTCCAATCATACTCATTTCAAATTCATTTTTCATTTCATCAACAAACTTCATAGATAGATCATCATCACCTCCAAAAATAATGTCATCAACAAATACTTCAGTAATCAGTTGTTTTTCATGATCCAACTTAAAATACAAGTTGATGCTAGCAATATCTTTATTGAATCCAAGCTTTAGTAAGTATTTATCCATTCTAGCATACCAGGCTTTGGGGGCTTGCTTAAGTCCATATAGAGATTTCTTCAATTGGAAAACCATGTCTTCCTTATCAATTAGTTGAAATCCATCTAACTGTTCAACATATACCTCTTCTTCTAACTCACCATTCAGAAAGGTTGACTTTACATCTATTTGATAGACTTTGTAGTTCTTATATGCGGCATAAGCAAGAAATAATCTTACAACTTCAATTCTGGAAATAGGGGCAAAGGTTTCTTCAAAATCAATACCTTCCATTTGTGAATACCCTTTACATACCAGTCTTGCTTTATTCTGAACCACTTCACCTTGTTCATTCAACTTATTCTGAAAGACCTATTTAGTACCAATCATATTTTTATCTTTAGGTCTAGGAACAAGAATCCATGTATCATTCTTTTCAATGTGCATTAGTTCTTCCTTCATAGTTTCCATCCAATGTTCATCATTACAACATTCATTGACATTGTTAGGCTCAATCTTGGAAATTAGACAATACTCTTTTGCAATCCTTCTTCTATTCTACACACCTTTATTCTTATCTCCTATAATTTGATCTTTAGAATGATTTAGCTTTACATACCATAGAATTTTAGGATTCTCTCACACTTCTAGTTCTTCTATTCTTTCTTCTGCACTTCCACTTGTCTCTCCTTCTTAACTTTCTTGATTTACCAGAACAATTTGAACTTGATTCTATGTCTAAGCATTCTTCCTTTTTTCTGCACTATCTTGTTGATCATTTGAATCATATCCACAATATCTAGATGATCTAGCAGAGTCCTCATCCACTCTTACATTTACACTTTTAATCATTTTTCTCAATCTTCTATTATAGCACCTATAAGCCTTGTTTTTAGTAGAGTAACCTAAAAAATATTCCTTCATCACTTCTTACATCAAACTTTCCTATGTCCACATCTCTCTTAATATAACACTTGCTTCCAAAGATCTTGAAAGATCTTGAAATATTTAATAGTAGGCTGATATCCAAACCACAACTCAAAAGGAGTATTACCGGAATTACCATTGACATTTACCTGGTTTAGAGTGTACATAGCAGTGCTTACAACTTCTCTCCAATAGATGTGAGGCAAATTTCCTTGCAACATCATTGTTCTAGCAACATCTAGAATTTTTCTATTATTTCTCTCTACAACTCCATTCTGTTGAGGGGTTCAGGGAGCAAATAAATGTCTTTTGATTCCATGCTCTTCATAGAAAGAATTAATAGGCAACTTTCCTTTATACTTACCTTGTCCTTTTCCTTCTTTCTTCATAATCAATGCTTCTAGCTCTTCTACCTCTCTTTCTTCATCTTCAAGCTATTTAATCTCTTCCTCATACTTGAATGTATTTCTAGAACTCTCTCCTATATCATATATTTTCTTGTTTCTTCCAGATATAGAGGCCTTAAATGCAGATTTAGTCTTGGGGGAAAAATCAACAAATTCACTCAACTCAAAGGCAACAAGTTTACCAATCAGCATATCTCTTGTCACATTTGTTACTGTTCTGAGCTCTTCAATAGCATGAGTCTTTGATTTGTAAGAGGGAGGAAATGATCTAAGAACTTTAGCTACAATTTCTTATTCATCTAGGGTACCACCAACACATCTAATACCCATCACAAGTTCATTTACTCTTTGCATAAAAGAAGAAATATTTTCATCTTCACCCATCTTCAAAGTTTCATACTTTCCTTTCAAACTCTATAGCTTAGTGACCTTCACAAGTGCATCTCCTTCATACAAAGTCTCTACCTTCTTCTAGATCTCATGAGTTATCTTCAGATCCATCACATTTGTCATTTCTCAATCTTTCAAAGCGCTCAACAAAGCTTCAATATCCCTGATGTTAATCTCAACTTCTTTAATCTCATTAGGAGTGGAAGGACCATTCTGAGGAATAATATATATGTTCTTTGTAATCTTCCAAAAGGGTTCACCAATACACCTCAAATGACACTCCATTATGGCTTTCCATGGAGAGTAGTTTGTTCCATCGAATCTAGGACTGTCCTTCTTGTATGACACCATCTCGAATCACCTCAAGCTTTTAAACTTCTTAAGAGGAACCAGCTCCAATACCAATTATTGGAAAAAAAAGGATAGAAAACTGAGAGTGGGGGTGAATCAGTTGTCCTAGAATATTTAAAATTTTCAAACTTAACTTAACTTAATCTCAGATCTAATGAGTGAACAATAAACCACAAACAATCAACACATCAGAGACATAGAGAACACCATGATTTTTTTCATGGAAACCTTTTCAGGGGAAAAACCATGGTGTATGTTAGTCCACAATATTATACCCTGTTAAAAGTATAATGAGAATAATGGGAAGGAACATGCATTCATGCACACTGCCTAAAGCTCACTGCTCAAATATAAGAGGGCACACTGCCCAAAGAAGACACACTATCTTACAACAATTCTGATTAGATCCACAAGATATGAACTAAGAAAATAGCTTCTACAAAATCCTAATTACAGTTTCGGTTAAGCACAAAAACACTCCTTCACACTTTGCTCAAACTTCTTCACACTTTGTTCTGTAATCAAATGATTAGATCACTATTCACACACTTGCTCTTTCTCTAGCACTTCTCCACTGCATAAATTTTCACAAACAACCACTCTTATATATCCACAACATGGAATTACATCAACCACTTTGTTAGTCAAAATAAAATATAAAACATATACATAATGTCAGCCCAAATTTACAAGTAAATTTTCAATGTGAATCAAACACTGTCAACCACAACATTATGAAGACTTAAAACAATATCCTCGAGCATGCCAAACATTCAAATTTTAATCTCCAAGGATCCACAACATGTTACAACCACCATGTCAGCCAAGAACATAAAAACCCAAACACACGAGAAAAATCACCAACCACAAGTACACCGATCAATGTGGACATGCATCAAAGATAGAGCATGATCTAGAAACATCCACAAGCATCAAAAATCATCAGAGAAGCATCTGCAGCAACTGAAATTACTAGAATCACATCAACTTCAATTAGGAACACTAACTGAAGCCATAGAAAAACTGTCAGAACACAACTATTCATAATCTTCATGCGGACCTCTAAAACTTTCGGTGGATAAACTAGATATACTCAACAATAAAACCTTTAGTCCACAACGGCTGATCATCAACATACTGAGCAAGACACCTTCATGACCTTCACTATTCCACTGTCAACGTCCTGCAACTCTTTCTTTAACAATTTTCTCAATATCCTCGACATATACAACTTACAATAAATCAATGCTAATAGTGTTGACATCAATGACAACCACATATTAGCAACACAACCACAAAATCCAACATCCTCTAGATTTTAACTCCACTTTGGTTAAGCAAACCCGTGGTCAACTAATGAGTTTTCACATGAAATTCATTTCTTTTAATTATCTAATTACCCTATTTATCCTCACAATGTCATATTCCTAGGAATATTCCTCTCAACCACCCCTTCATTTAGTTTTCCTCTAAAGCCTCTAACACCCCCATAAATACCTCTAAAAAAGGCATTTACTCCTTCTTACATGCCATCTTGTCCCTTAAATTATCTTACACTCTCAACAACATTCTATTAAATCTCCAACCACATTCATTTAATCCTTTCACATCCTCAACCATTTTAATTTATTTCTCTTACATCCCCTTTACTCTACACATTCCCCAAAATGTGCTCCATCCTCATCCAATAGAATTATGACAAGTGTTGAACATTCCTATTGGCTCCACTTTTATCCCACATTCACCAATTTTACCTCTTCTTCAACACTTGAGTCCTATAAGTAGAAGCCTCTTCTACTTGAAATGGATCCACAATCTCAAGCAAGTTTACTATAGGAATTTCTTGCTCATTTCATCATATCATTAGCTAGTTTTTATCATACTTTGGCATCATTTTCATACTTGGAATCATCTACATCATTGGAGATTATCAATGGGATTGGGAAAGGGATCCTTTCCACATCAAAGGAGCACCAATCCCACTATGGGGTAAAGGTTTTGTTGATTTAGTTGATTACATGTTATAATTTTTTCTTCTTTTATGCTTTCATTTCATGTTTTCATCTTTGTTTAATCAATAATCTCATAGGGAATGATTTGTTTGTGTTTCTAACTTCATTAACCATTGTTTTTTTTCTTGTGTTAGCAAATTGTAGATTAGGCATTCACATTTTGGTGCTAGAAGGAAGGCTAACTTTTTTATTTTGATAATTTGGCTTCAAACTGATATTTTTTGCTGCTACAGGAAGGTGACACCACTTTTCCTCCATAAAATACCACTTTTTCATATAGTGCTACCTTTGCTTCACGTAGAACGTTTCTTTCAAACTTAGCATCACCTTTGTCACATCACATTGTGGTCGCGGGTTTCTGTAGCATCACCTTTGTAGGAGCTCCACCTCTATCTTCTTGGCTAAAACTATTAAATCTTACTTTCTAATAGACCATCACCTCTATTATAGGGCCTCCATTGTGCTCTCTTTCTGTTGTAGAGCGCCGCTTTTGTTTTCCAACATCAACTTTGTAGTAAGAGGAAGAACATTTACTTAGAAAACTAAAAGAATTTTTAATACTCATTGTAATAGCTTAGGCTTTCCAATTCTTCTTTTAATTTTCTCTTTTAGGACCAACTAAGCATTACTTTGGGCTTAAAATTAACCATCTGCTTAATCTTTTTAAGTTAGACTAAAATTGAATATTAGGAACTTACTAGACATTTCTTTGTGGGCTAAAATTGAACAAGGAAAATTCACACTTAGATTTTGGTTCTTAAAATGAACTCACCTTTACTTTGGGGATTAAAAATAATTTTTGTCTTCTTTGTTTTGTTTGCAATTCTTGTCATTTGAATGCATATGGAATTCTCTATGCCACTCAATGATCTTGAGAATCAAAAGCATTCCTTTGAAATTTGTTGTCTAACCGCCCACACATTTCAATTTGGATTAAAATGAACCCCATGCTAGTGTGAGGAAAATGTGTGGTGTGTGTTCCCTCCTTGATCTTTACGTGGCCTGGGAAGTCAAACTACAAATGTACACCCTTACTTTTTTTGTACCTTTAGATGGCTTGCCACCCCGCTTTGAAAGACTAGAATGGCCCAAATGGTAATGGGCTAAAGCCAAGCTCTTTCAAATCACTATATAAAAAAGTTTTTGTGACAAAAGTCACAAATAACAGGTGTAGATGTGTTATACCGACAAGTGTCACCCTTATTATTTGTGTGATACATTAAAATATTTTCTTAGGAAGAGACTGGAAGGCCTTTTGATTGACCATAATCTTGAGCTAATCTTGTCATGTGTATGGCCACCTTCAATGAATGCCCTTATTACAAACCAATTGTTTAGTGATGAAAAAACCTTTATGCTTGCTGGTGCAAGAACAATTTTTTTTAAGCTGCCCCACATTTGTACTATTCAAATTTGAAATAGGAAAATCCTTAGGATCTTTTAATCTTTAGGATTCTTAGATTTGGTGGTCCTGAGAAGTGTGTGCCATGGAGGGGATCCAGTGTTGCCAAATCTCTAGTTGTTCACTTTGTCTTAGTGTTTGGAGAAATCCGAGTGGGGAATCAACAAGTAGTATCTTTGCAACCTAGGATTGTGCATTTTGCAAGTCAGTTAAACACATTGCTTGGATCTCAAACATTGGAAACAAACATTTAACAAATCATCAAAATTTCAAACCCTTTGGGAAGAGTGAATATATTTGAAATGTCCAATTATTGCGGATTGTACCTAGGGATTTTATCCTTAGAGGCTTCTAAATACTTGGGCTCATATCTCCATTTTCTCTCTTTAAAGTTAACCTAGGGAAACTATGGCCTTGACTCTTTGATTTTCACATAATGGACCTTGTGGAATTGAAAGGAGCTAAGACATAGACATTTATTTTAGAATTTAAATAAGATGAGTTGATGTGGTAAAAATAATCCATTTTAATCAAGATAAAAAGACAATTGAATCCGACACATGTGTTTGTCTTCATGATTTCCCACGAAGTCAAAATTCCAAAAAGAAGGTCTACATATCATCATTTCAAACTTAGGCACCATGGTCCAAAATCTATCAAAAAACACCTTGTGGCACTCTATCAAAATAGGACTAGATTGACTAGGAACTTTTATATACATGCCTCAAGGAATAATCCAAAATCGTATGCCTTTTTTGAAAGTCAAAATGTTGGTATTTTTCATGATCTTGAACTTCTCTAAAACATTGGTCTTTTTGATTTGAACACTTTATAGGGAATAGCATATTCTTCAATACCTTGGTCTTGTAAAAAAAGTATTTTTAGGTTCATCTAGATCAAAACCAACACTTCCATTTGTCACATTTACCAAAACCCATCTCACAAAAAGGGTATGTGCACGATCATCATGGAAAAAACAGGCCCTTAAGTGGCAAAAAATTTAGAAAAATTAGAGTTAGGCAACTTGATGTAAAAATATGAATAAGTTATCTATATTATTTCAAAAATATGTAACAATAGAATTTGTAGCAAATTGAATGTAGTTTCTAAACTACTAGGTTTATTTTAAAAAGAAAATCTATTTGGTCAAAATTTGAAATTTCAATGCGATACTTAAATTTTAGGGGAAAAATAAGAAGTAGGTGACCACCCTAAGCACAATAAAATGATAATTATTTTTTATAAGATTTTAGATATAAATAGAGGACTCATGTATGGATGTGATGCATATTTTTTTGTAATTTTCTTTTAAGAAAATAATTAATTATGAATTTTTTATTACAACTTTTAAAAAACTATAAAAACTCGTATGTCTAACCACCTTAACTTGGTCAAAACTTCATGAAATTAAATTTTTCTTTTTTTAATCTTTTAGTATGTGAAGCATAGAATGTGATGCATGTTTCAAATTCAAAAAATGTGATACCGTTTGAAAGCTATAGATGTTTTTCAATTAGCCTATCAATCAGGAGTTTAGTCATAATTCAAATAGAAAATGAATAATAATTATTTATTAAATTCAAAGTATAGCATAATTTATATTGGTGGAAAGCTAAGAATCTCCTTTAAAAACCCTTTTCGTTTCATCAATTTTGGGTAAAAAAAAGTTATCCACATACCCTACACATACCCATCATATCGCCACTTTTTGGCCCATCATGATCCCGCACATACCCAAAAGGATTTAGAAATTTGGAAAAATCATCTATGCTAGACTTTTGGTAAATCCTTAAATCAAAATCATAATCATCTTGTTTGGTTAGGTGTGTGAGAATGAATCCTTTCTCACACATTTGGTTAAATTAGCACCCCTTTTGGAAAAAATTGTGTTAAGATCACATCTAACATCTTGGGATCTACAAGTCCATTATCCAAATCAAACCAATCAAAATTAAAAATCCTAAGGTCTAGTATTGATCCAAATTTCTCAAAATTTCAAACATCGATATCATTCATCCTTCAATTATCACATCATCATCATTTGATCCTTAAACACATCCTAGAACTTCTTTTTTTACCTAAAGTTTAGACAAACAAAGGAGTTAGAGTTGTACCTCCCATATTCCTAGAAGTTGATCCCAATTTTATGTTCCAAACAAGGTCACAACACAAGAAGATCATGGAGAAAAACAAAGAAAAATCAGCCTCAAGTGATTTAAGTCAAATGGAATTCAACCCTAGGGTATCTATAAACCCTCCACCTAATCTCCCTCAACTACCTCAGGGTCCTCAAGAGGGAGGGTGTCAAGTGGAAGATGTCACAAATAACTTCAAAGAGATGTCCCAAGATGAAATACTTGAACTAGTTAAAAATATCAAAAATCACAAGCTTGTCAACAAAGTGATGAGACTAAATCCCACCCAATACATGTTGGCATTGGCAAAAGAAGGGGATAAACCCTTCTGATTTTGATGTGAGCACCATTTTTGAACAACCTTTGGGGAACATACAACAAACATCATTCACACCTTGATTTCCAAACATCATCCAACCAATCAATCAACCATCATCATCGCGCACCCCAATTCAACCTATGATCGCAAAGGGAAGTTCACTACTCCAAGACCTTCAAGGGCATCCACTTGTGAACAACCAAAATTTGGAAGCCAACATAGTATTGGGAATGAAAAACACCATCGAACAAGACCCTAAGAAACCATTTGTGCCTCTCATCTTCCACAATATAGATAATTCATTTAACTTTCATGCTACCCCACATATTCTATTAATACACAAGGCTACAATCCTAACATCTCACAAGGGAAAGTGGATTTATCTAGAAAAAATGGTACTTTCAATGCTTCATCCTCACTTCTAAAAGGGAACACATCTCAAATATTCCCACCATTACCTATCTTGGGATCATCACCCACACCCATTGAGGTATAGACCAAATCTCATCATTAAACACATCAATTGAAAACCAATCAAATCAAGTCAACCCACCAAACACAAATCAAATCAACACATCTATCATACCAAATCATCCAAACATGCCACTAATATTGCAACACCAAGTGGAATCAACCCAAGTCTCTCAACCAATCATCACATCATCTACAAACCCCTTATATATCCCAAAATCTAGTCTCACAAGGACTAATCATATCAACTACTAATCCAAATCCTCCATCTACCACTCAACCCCTCATCATCACTCAACAAGCATGTCAACAACCACCCCAACAACCTCCTATCACATCATCTCACATCATCCCACAAAATCCCCCACCAACACCTCCAAATCCAAATGTAGTAGATCAATACAGTATCACATTACAATTAGTGCAACAAGCTTACCGAAAGGCTTTACAACAATTCCAAGAACAACAAGCCCAAGCTCAAGTGCAAGCACATTATTTACTACAACAAAAACAAGCCACATAGTAGTCACAACAACAAGTGCAAGTGCAAGCCCAAGCATAAGCTCAAGCTCAAGCTCAATACCAAGTGTAGAAAGCACAAGCACAAGCTTTGTTACAACAACAAGCCTATTGACAAGCCTTACAACAACATGCACACCAACAAGCATTGATAGCACAAAAACATGCCTAGCAGTAGGCACTATTGACTCAACAACAACAACAACAATAGCAACAAGCCCAACAACAACAATAGGCATACCAACAAGTGTTGCTCACATAGAAAAATTTCCAGCAACCTTTCATGAAAACATAGCAAAATTCCTTGAAACCAAACATACAAGCCACCACATCCTTCACCCAAAAAACCATACGATCCCAAAACATGCACATCCCACAACTTGATCTACAAAACAACCTCTTCATGCAGGTCAAATTTCTCTCACAACAAGTATAGGAAATTCAATCCGAAAAATTAAAAAAAATCACACACACAAGGAAATTTGTGTCCCTATCTATTTGATAAAAGCATTGCTATGGTTCTATTCCCACCAGGATTCAAAATACCAAAATTTGACAAATACATGGAAAAGGTAATCTTGAGGACCATATTAGAGATTTTCACATACATTGCATGGAGGTAGCATATGATGATTCTTATCTTATGCATCTTTTCCCCTGAAGCTTGGGTGGTCCTACAATATAATGGTTCTCTCGCTTAACCCCTAGAATCAAAAAGTTACAAGAAATAGTGGACTTATTCATAGAAAACTACTCTTTTAACCTAGACATGGAGGTAAGCCTGGAAGAATTATCTCGCCTCAAACAAGCTAAGGGAGAGAAATTTATGGCTTTCTTACAATGATAGAGATCCAGAGATGGTAAGAACAAATGGTCCATGCAAGAGGAACAAAAAATTGGAACCATCATCTCTAACCTTGAAGGGGGCCTATCCTTCCATCTAAAAATGCAATGCATCAAAAAATATGACCAACTAACCCTAAAAGCTCTCAACATTGAAAGAGCCCTTATAGCATAAGGGGCACACCCATGTACCAAGACAATCAACCATCAACAAGTTACAATGATAAGCCTTGCATGTGGGCCAAGAATAAGAATGTTACCAATGATGGTGTCATTGACGCCAAGGTTGTTATTAGTGCCCCAACGTAGAATATGCAACAAAAAACATACACACAACCACAAATCAACACACAAAATACCCCACAAACCAACCAATCACAACAACAATCCAACATTCAAACTGTAAACAATGTGAACACTCAAGGGGGACCACTCCCAAAGAAAAAAATCCACCAAAACAAAAATATACACTGCTTGGGGAACCCACTAAACCTAGCATGCAACAACTAGTGCAAGCAAGCCTCATCACACTCCCTGTTTACAAAAAATTACCAAGAGCCTCATGTTAAACCACCATGGTATAACGAGAAGGACCTTTGTGAATTTCACAAAATAAAGGGACACACCATAGCTAGTTGTATGAGACTCACAAATATGATCCAAGATCTCAATGACGATAAAGTTATAACCATTGAACAATCAACAAGGAATTGAGACCTCAAGATATAGACGAATCCAATGTTGGATCACAATAAAGGAAACAACAATGGCAAATGAAAGAATTACACTAATGTGAACCATATCTATGATCATGTTGTAGCATCATTGGATGAATGGGTAACAATTTTCAACATCAAAGGACCTAGAGCCAAGTGTGGAGTCACCATACATAGTAGCAAAATTTCTATCCCAGGATCATCACCACCACCCAAGGCACCATCTGCCAATCCAAAGACAAACCCTAGTGGTTATAGTGTTTTGGAACAATTGAAAAAGACCCCTGCCTAGATCTCCATCATGGAGTTGCTTAAAATTTCACCAGAACATAGGGATATCCTAGAGAAAGCATTGGCCACATCCTCCATTCCCACAAACCTTGATGTAGATTGATTTCAAGCTATGGTTAGGAATATCACTACACCACATCTTACATTTTCAAAGCATGATCTCCCAACCCAACCATCTCATAACCACACACTCCACCTCAAAGTTTTGGTCCATAAGAACAAATTCAAAAGGGTCTTGGTGGATGGGGGTATGGGTTTGAATATTTGTACCCTACAACTAATAAAGAATATGGGATTTTTAGAGGATGTCATTAAAAAGGGAAAAGGTATTGCCATTAGTGCTTATGATGATCAAGAATGGGTGTCCCAAGGCACCATTCAACTCCCTATCCAAGTAGCACCAGCAATAATGGAAACCATTTGCCAGGTCCTTTCCCTTGAACTTCCCTACAATATTCTCCTAGGGAGCCCATGGATCCATGGGATGCAAGTTGTTTCATCCACATTCCACCAATGTGTAAAATTCCCTTACCAGAAGGAAGAATTCATGATCCATGGTAACCTCGAACCTTTCTATTATTGCAACAATCTTGAGGCTAAATATTACAAGATTCCTCAAGTCTTAAAAAATGATGAGGGACCCACATCCCCTTATGTCGATCCATCCACTTTAGCCTCCACCTCTAAGACAAAGAAACCTATCATTTAGAACATCCTAGATGTCAAAGCTATAATCCAAGATAATGGGTGTGGTGACTATAAATTGAAAAAGAGTGCCTTTGTGATAGGATAGTTCCCTCAATCTCCAAGATCTCATAGAAAACCACAACCAAACAACACAACATTCTAGACTTTCAAAGTAGAACCCACCACCTTCAAAAGGTGGGGAGACCTAAGCAAGGAGGTGGTAGAAGAAAATGATGTACCAAGCCTATTGTATCAAGTTGAAAGACCTATACCTAATATTCCCATGGAGGAAAACCACAAAGGTCTTCATTTAATGTTTGGATAGGGCTACAACAAAAATGAGAAGCTCAGGAAAAATGACAATGACTTGTTAGAACCTATCATTCCAGAGAAGTACCCTAGAATCTTTTCCTCAAATGTATCCCTAAGAAGATAACCATACTTGGCAAAGGTGCTTTTGTTAAAATGGGGAAAACTTCCTTGTTAGTAATCGTATTGCTTAGTAGTCCCTTTGAAGACTCCATTTCAGACCTACCCATGCTATTTGAGGATTCCTCTCTTTTCATGATCACCACCATGTCATTTGATTCAAGTAACCAAACCACTAAACTAAAATGCATTTACCCCCAACTCATCGACTATGACCAACAAGGACCACTGATCTTATATACATTCAAAAAAAATAAGGCTCTCTTGGAATTCATAGTACTAAGGGATAATCTACCATATGGAGATCACAAAGCAGGGTTTGACATAGAGTTGGATATGCATGTGTACTATGGGGAAATGATTGAATCTCTTAGTCAAAAAATTTAAAATCTAAGAGTACTGTCTCAATATTTAAGTGAAAACCACATTGTGTCACCTTCTATTCCTAAAATAGTAAAACTAAAGGATGTATTGGATAGTGAAAAGCTCTCTAAGGAACCAAAGGATGATGGATTTAATCTTCCCCTTAGTGCCATTCATCAAGAGAAATAAGCAATACTAGTAGAAAAGTGCAACCCAGTCAATTTGGGAATTGAAGAGACCTCGCACATCACTTTCTATGCCGAGTCACTTTGACTAAGGATAAAGAAAATTTAGTAGCATTTCTAAAGGAGAGAAAAGTGAACTTTGCATGGACATACATCAATATTCAAAGCCTTGATCTAGAAGTAGTGGTCCATCATCTAGCAATCTATTTGTTGGTATGTGGTGACTGATCATGCTATACTACACACCCAAAATGTATCCTCACTGGGGTCATCAAAAAAGAAAAAAAAAGTGACTTTGTAAAACCCTAATTCTAGAAGCTTCTAAAAAGTTTGTTATAAGGGGTTGGGATGGGGTTTACAATATGTAGAAAAAGGTGATTATTCATCAAATTGTAATATGTTTTTCACTGGATAATAAAATCATTGGACAACTGTCGTTTTGTGGATGTAGCCTAGATTGGGTGAAGCGCATTAAATTCTTTGTGTTGTCTTGCTTCTACTATAACTTTTTGTGTTTTATTTCTCTATTTTATTGATCAAATTTGCATTTAACTATTAGATATCTGCTTTCTAACCCTAACAAGTGGTATTAGAGTGGGTGTTTGATTATCATCTATAGGAAAGTATCATGGTTGAGTGGGAGTCTCATAGTTAAGTGGGAGAAATGGAAGATGAGGGTAAATTGAAGTTAGATAAATTCAATGGCCAGAACTATCAGTTATGGAAGATGCAGATGGAGGATTATCTCTATCAAAATGATTTATGAATGCCATTGGAAGGAATAGCCAGGAAACCAGCAATAATGAGCAACAAGGAATGGAAACTTTTGGATAGAAAGGCACTAGGAGCCATTCGTTTATGCCTGGCACAATCAATGGAATTCAATATTACAACAACAAAGACAACTCAAGAGTTGATCGAAACCCTAGAAAAGTTATTTGAAAATCCTTCCACTTCAAATAAGGTATTTCTTATGAAGTGTTTATTTAATGTGAAAATGGTAGAAGGAGGGTCAGTTGCTGATCATTTAAATGAGTTTAATATAGTTACCGATCAATTAACCTCTATAAATGTAAAATTTGATGAAGAAGTTGGCTCTTTTGATTCTATGTTCTTTAATAAAAAGCTAGAATATCTTGGTAATGGTTGTTAGAAATTCAATTTTTGGTTTGAATACATTGAAATTTGATTATGTTGTTGGTGTTATTTTGAGCGAGGAAATTCATAGGAAAAGCTCAGGTGGAACATCCATATCAGGCAATGTTTTGAATGCAAAAAGCAAGGGCAGAACAAAGGAGAGAGGAAAAAATTCTAGAAGTCATGGGAAGTCATAAGGAAAATCAAAGGAAAAAAGGTCCCAATCTAGAGACAAGAGGGATTGATGGTATTGTGGTAACCCAGGTCATTTAAAGAAAGATTGCTGGTCTCAGAAAAATAAAGGAGACAAAAAAGAAGGAAATAAAGAGGAAAATGTGCTAAGTAATAAATATGATGAGGATGCTTTGATTCTTTCCCTTGATAATGCTAATGATTCTTGAGTGTTAGATTTAGGGGCTTCATTTCATGCTACGCCCCATAGAAGTTATTTTCTTGATTATGTCCAAGGGGATTTTGGGTTGGTTTATTTGGGAGATAATGAACCCTGTCAAATTGTTGGAAAGGGAAGATCAAAATTAAGTTGCAGAATGGGAATCATTGGCTACTACATGAGGTAAGGCACATTCCAAAGTTAAAAATAAATCTAATTTCAGCAAGGCAACTAGATGATGAAGGTTGTGTTTGTTACATTTAGTGATAAAAATTGGAAGGTTACAAAAGGTGCCTTAGTGGTAGCAAAAGGTGTGAAAGTAAGCACCTTATATCTTTGTATAGGTCATACTATTCCTTCTACTTTAGTTATTGCAGATAAAAATCAATGTTCAAGAACAATTGCTACAGTTCAATAGGTAGAAAATCATATATTTGTTGTGGATTATGAATCAACATTGTGGCATAATAGACTTGGGCATATGAGTGCAAAAGGTATCAAAGTACTTCATTCAAAGAATGTTTTACCAGGTTTGAAATGTGTTAATATGGATTTCTGTGAAAGTTGTGTGTATGGGAAATGAAAGAGAGTTAGTTTTCTCAAGGATGGGAAGTAAAAGAAAGATGAGAAATTGGAGCTTGTGCATATAGATGTATGGGGACTAGCTCAAGTATCTTCTCTCAGTGGCTCTCAGTATTATGTCACTTTTATTGATGATGCAACAAGGAAGGTATGGATTTATTTCCTTAGGAAAAAATTTGATGTATTTCAAACTTTTAAGAAATGGAGAAACTTGGTTGAGAATGAGATAGGTAAAAAGTTAAAATGTCTCAGATCTGATAATGGTAGTGAGTATTGTAGAAAAGAGTTTTGTTGATCATGATTTCTACACAATAAAAACCAGATAGAATATGATATCCTATCTCTCTTGAAAGGTAAATCTCTATTAGAAAATCTCAAGAGATAACCCCAAGGTCTCTAATGTCAGGTTTTGACAGTGCATAAACAACTCAGTAACGAAATGTGCAAATGCTGGTAATCACAATGGGATCTTAATACAAGCAAAATACTAAATCAATTTGATTAGATTTAACAACTGGTGATACTTCAACCCTAGTTCTAACCCAATAATCAAAGAAATAAAAAAAGATAAGGGTTTCGGAGAGATTTTAAATCTAATACTACCCCTAAGATTAATAATGCAAATGATAAACACCGAAATGGACCAATCCCTCAAAACTAATCTCTATTCGGCCCAGATAAATCTGCAATCTTGTAGAAACAATGCAATCTTCTAAGGTGTTAAGATTTTCAAATTATGAGCATTCATTCAACCAACCCTGTTGCAATTGAAATG
>VDFB02179234.1:46911958-47100865 GCA_007258455.2 Sequoia sempervirens | reverse complement strand
TTTCTCAATATCCTCGACATATACAACTTACAATAAATCAATGCTAATAGTGTTGACATCAATGACAACCACATATTAGCAACACAACCACAAAATCCAACATCCTCTAGATTTTAACTCCACTTTGGTTAAGCAAACCCGTGGTCAACTAATGAGTTTTCACATGAAATTCATTTCTTTTAATTATCTAATTACCCTATTTATCCTCACAATGTCATATTCCTAGGAATATTCCTCTCAACCACCCCTTCATTTAGTTTTCCTCTAAAGCCTCTAACACCCCCATAAATACCTCTAAAAAAGGCATTTACTCCTTCTTACATGCCATCTTGTCCCTTAAATTATCTTACACTCTCAACAACATTCTATTAAATCTCCAACCACATTCATTTAATCCTTTCACATCCTCAACCATTTTAATTTATTTCTCTTACATCCCCTTTACTCTACACATTCCCCAAAATGTGCTCCATCCTCATCCAATAGAATTATGACAAGTGTTGAACATTCCTATTGGCTCCACTTTTATCCCACATTCACCAATTTTACCTCTTCTTCAACACTTGAGTCCTATAAGTAGAAGCCTCTTCTACTTGAAATGGATCCACAATCTCAAGCAAGTTTACTATAGGAATTTCTTGCTCATTTCATCATATCATTAGCTAGTTTTTATCATA
This sequence comes from Sequoia sempervirens, assembly GCA_007258455.2. NCBI lineage: Eukaryota > Viridiplantae > Streptophyta > Pinopsida > Cupressales > Cupressaceae > Sequoia > Sequoia sempervirens. Next base: position 47,100,188 of record VDFB02179234.1, on the reverse strand, counting down.
CTTTGGCATCATTTTCATACTTGGAATCATCTACATCATTGGAGATTATCAATGGGATTGGGAAAGGGATCCTTTCCACATCAAAGGAGCACCAATCCCACTATGGGGTAAAGGTTTTGTTGATTTAGTTGATTACATGTTATAATTTTTTCTTCTTTTATGCTTTCATTTCATGTTTTCATCTTTGTTTAATCAATAATCTCATAGGGAATGATTTGTTTGTGTTTCTAACTTCATTAACCATTGTTTTTTTTCTTGTGTTAGCAAATTGTAGATTAGGCATTCACATTTTGGTGCTAGAAGGAAGGCTAACTTTTTTATTTTGATAATTTGGCTTCAAACTGATATTTTTTGCTGCTACAGGAAGGTGACACCACTTTTCCTCCATAAAATACCACTTTTTCATATAGTGCTACCTTTGCTTCACGTAGAACGTTTCTTTCAAACTTAGCATCACCTTTGTCACATCACATTGTGGTCGCGGGTTTCTGTAGCATCACCTTTGTAGGAGCTCCACCTCTATCTTCTTGGCTAAAACTATTAAATCTTACTTTCTAATAGACCATCACCTCTATTATAGGGCCTCCATTGTGCTCTCTTTCTGTTGTAGAGCGCCGCTTTTGTTTTCCAACATCAACTTTGTAGTAAGAGGAAGAACATTTACTTAGAAAACTAAAAGAATTTTTAATACTCATTGTAATAGCTTAGGCTTTCCAATTCTTCTTTTAATTTTCTCTTTTAGGACCAACTAAGCATTACTTTGGGCTTAAAATTAACCATCTGCTTAATCTTTTTAAGTTAGACTAAAATTGAATATTAGGAACTTACTAGACATTTCTTTGTGGGCTAAAATTGAACAAGGAAAATTCACACTTAGATTTTGGTTCTTAAAATGAACTCACCTTTACTTTGGGGATTAAAAATAATTTTTGTCTTCTTTGTTTTGTTTGCAATTCTTGTCATTTGAATGCATATGGAATTCTCTATGCCACTCAATGATCTTGAGAATCAAAAGCATTCCTTTGAAATTTGTTGTCTAACCGCCCACACATTTCAATTTGGATTAAAATGAACCCCATGCTAGTGTGAGGAAAATGTGTGGTGTGTGTTCCCTCCTTGATCTTTACGTGGCCTGGGAAGTCAAACTACAAATGTACACCCTTACTTTTTTTGTACCTTTAGATGGCTTGCCACCCCGCTTTGAAAGACTAGAATGGCCCAAATGGTAATGGGCTAAAGCCAAGCTCTTTCAAATCACTATATAAAAAAGTTTTTGTGACAAAAGTCACAAATAACAGGTGTAGATGTGTTATACCGACAAGTGTCACCCTTATTATTTGTGTGATACATTAAAATATTTTCTTAGGAAGAGACTGGAAGGCCTTTTGATTGACCATAATCTTGAGCTAATCTTGTCATGTGTATGGCCACCTTCAATGAATGCCCTTATTACAAACCAATTGTTTAGTGATGAAAAAACCTTTATGCTTGCTGGTGCAAGAACAATTTTTTTTAAGCTGCCCCACATTTGTACTATTCAAATTTGAAATAGGAAAATCCTTAGGATCTTTTAATCTTTAGGATTCTTAGATTTGGTGGTCCTGAGAAGTGTGTGCCATGGAGGGGATCCAGTGTTGCCAAATCTCTAGTTGTTCACTTTGTCTTAGTGTTTGGAGAAATCCGAGTGGGGAATCAACAAGTAGTATCTTTGCAACCTAGGATTGTGCATTTTGCAAGTCAGTTAAACACATTGCTTGGATCTCAAACATTGGAAACAAACATTTAACAAATCATCAAAATTTCAAACCCTTTGGGAAGAGTGAATATATTTGAAATGTCCAATTATTGCGGATTGTACCTAGGGATTTTATCCTTAGAGGCTTCTAAATACTTGGGCTCATATCTCCATTTTCTCTCTTTAAAGTTAACCTAGGGAAACTATGGCCTTGACTCTTTGATTTTCACATAATGGACCTTGTGGAATTGAAAGGAGCTAAGACATAGACATTTATTTTAGAATTTAAATAAGATGAGTTGATGTGGTAAAAATAATCCATTTTAATCAAGATAAAAAGACAATTGAATCCGACACATGTGTTTGTCTTCATGATTTCCCACGAAGTCAAAATTCCAAAAAGAAGGTCTACATATCATCATTTCAAACTTAGGCACCATGGTCCAAAATCTATCAAAAAACACCTTGTGGCACTCTATCAAAATAGGACTAGATTGACTAGGAACTTTTATATACATGCCTCAAGGAATAATCCAAAATCGTATGCCTTTTTTGAAAGTCAAAATGTTGGTATTTTTCATGATCTTGAACTTCTCTAAAACATTGGTCTTTTTGATTTGAACACTTTATAGGGAATAGCATATTCTTCAATACCTTGGTCTTGTAAAAAAAGTATTTTTAGGTTCATCTAGATCAAAACCAACACTTCCATTTGTCACATTTACCAAAACCCATCTCACAAAAAGGGTATGTGCACGATCATCATGGAAAAAACAGGCCCTTAAGTGGCAAAAAATTTAGAAAAATTAGAGTTAGGCAACTTGATGTAAAAATATGAATAAGTTATCTATATTATTTCAAAAATATGTAACAATAGAATTTGTAGCAAATTGAATGTAGTTTCTAAACTACTAGGTTTATTTAAAAAAGAAAAAATCTATTTGGTGAAAATTTGAAATTTCAATGCAGTATTACTTAAATTTTAGGGGAAAAATAAGAAGTAGGTGACCACCCTAACCACAATAAAATGATAATTATTTTTTATAAGATTTTATATATAAATAGAGGACTCATGTATGGATGTGATGCATATTTTTTTGTAATTTTCTTTTAAGAAAATAATTAATTATGAATTTTTTATTACAACTTTTAAAAAACTATAAAAACTCATATGTCTAACCACCTTAACTTGGTCAAAACTTCATGAAATTCAATTTTTATTTTTTTAATCTTTTAGTATGTGAAGCATAAAATGTGATGCATGTTTCAAATTCAAAAAATGTGATATCATTTGAAAGCTATAGATTTTTTTCAATCAGCCTATCAATCAGGACTTTAGTCATAATTCAAATAGAAAATGAATAATAATTATTTATTAAATTCAAAGTATAGCATAATTTATATTGGTGGAAAGCTAAGAATCTCCTTTAAAAACCCTTTTCGTTTCATCAATTTTGGGTAAAAAAAAGTTATCCACATACCCTACACATACCCATCATATCGCCACTTTTTGGCCCATCATGATCCCGCACATACCCAAAAGGATTTAGAAATTTGGAAAAATCATCTATGCTAGACTTTTGGTAAATCCTTAAATCAAAATCATAATCATCTTGTTTGGTTAGGTGTGTGAGAATGAATCCTTTCTCACACATTTGGTTAAATTAGCACCCCTTTTGGAAAAAATTGTGTTAAGATCACATCTAACATCTTGGGATCTACAAGTCCATTATCCAAATCAAACCAATCAAAATTAAAAATCCTAAGGTCTAGTATTGATCCAAATTTCTCAAAATTTCAAACATCGATATCATTCATCCTTCAATTATCACATCATCATCATTTGATCCTTAAACACATCCTAGAACTTCTTTTTTTACCTAAAGTTTAGACAAACAAAGGAGTTAGAGTTGTACCTCCCATATTCCTAGAAGTTGATCCCAATTTTATGTTCCAAACAAGGTCACAACACAAGAAGATCATGGAGAAAAACAAAGAAAAATCAGCCTCAAGTGATTTAAGTCAAATGGAATTCAACCCTAGGGTATCTATAAACCCTCCACCTAATCTCCCTCAACTACCTCAGGGTCCTCAAGAGGGAGGGTGTCAAGTGGAAGATGTCACAAATAACTTCAAAGAGATGTCCCAAGATGAAATACTTGAACTAGTTAAAAATATCAAAAATCACAAGCTTGTCAACAAAGTGATGAGACTAAATCCCACCCAATACATGTTGGCATTGGCAAAAGAAGGGGATAAACCCTTCTGATTTTGATGTGAGCACCATTTTTGAACAACCTTTGGGGAACATACAACAAACATCATTCACACCTTGATTTCCAAACATCATCCAACCAATCAATCAACCATCATCATCGCGCACCCCAATTCAACCTATGATCGCAAAGGGAAGTTCACTACTCCAAGACCTTCAAGGGCATCCACTTGTGAACAACCAAAATTTGGAAGCCAACATAGTATTGGGAATGAAAAACACCATCGAACAAGACCCTAAGAAACCATTTGTGCCTCTCATCTTCCACAATATAGATAATTCATTTAACTTTCATGCTACCCCACATATTCTATTAATACACAAGGCTACAATCCTAACATCTCACAAGGGAAAGTGGATTTATCTAGAAAAAATGGTACTTTCAATGCTTCATCCTCACTTCTAAAAGGGAACACATCTCAAATATTCCCACCATTACCTATCTTGGGATCATCACCCACACCCATTGAGGTATAGACCAAATCTCATCATTAAACACATCAATTGAAAACCAATCAAATCAAGTCAACCCACCAAACACAAATCAAATCAACACATCTATCATACCAAATCATCCAAACATGCCACTAATATTGCAACACCAAGTGGAATCAACCCAAGTCTCTCAACCAATCATCACATCATCTACAAACCCCTTATATATCCCAAAATCTAGTCTCACAAGGACTAATCATATCAACTACTAATCCAAATCCTCCATCTACCACTCAACCCCTCATCATCACTCAACAAGCATGTCAACAACCACCCCAACAACCTCCTATCACATCATCTCACATCATCCCACAAAATCCCCCACCAACACCTCCAAATCCAAATGTAGTAGATCAATACAGTATCACATTACAATTAGTGCAACAAGCTTACCGAAAGGCTTTACAACAATTCCAAGAACAACAAGCCCAAGCTCAAGTGCAAGCACATTATTTACTACAACAAAAACAAGCCACATAGTAGTCACAACAACAAGTGCAAGTGCAAGCCCAAGCATAAGCTCAAGCTCAAGCTCAATACCAAGTGTAGAAAGCACAAGCACAAGCTTTGTTACAACAACAAGCCTATTGACAAGCCTTACAACAACATGCACACCAACAAGCATTGATAGCACAAAAACATGCCTAGCAGTAGGCACTATTGACTCAACAACAACAACAACAATAGCAACAAGCCCAACAACAACAATAGGCATACCAACAAGTGTTGCTCACATAGAAAAATTTCCAGCAACCTTTCATGAAAACATAGCAAAATTCCTTGAAACCAAACATACAAGCCACCACATCCTTCACCCAAAAAACCATACGATCCCAAAACATGCACATCCCACAACTTGATCTACAAAACAACCTCTTCATGCAGGTCAAATTTCTCTCACAACAAGTATAGGAAATTCAATCCGAAAAATTAAAAAAAATCACACACACAAGGAAATTTGTGTCCCTATCTATTTGATAAAAGCATTGCTATGGTTCTATTCCCACCAGGATTCAAAATACCAAAATTTGACAAATACATGGAAAAGGTAATCTTGAGGACCATATTAGAGATTTTCACATACATTGCATGGAGGTAGCATATGATGATTCTTATCTTATGCATCTTTTCCCCTGAAGCTTGGGTGGTCCTACAATATAATGGTTCTCTCGCTTAACCCCTAGAATCAAAAAGTTACAAGAAATAGTGGACTTATTCATAGAAAACTACTCTTTTAACCTAGACATGGAGGTAAGCCTGGAAGAATTATCTCGCCTCAAACAAGCTAAGGGAGAGAAATTTATGGCTTTCTTACAATGATAGAGATCCAGAGATGGTAAGAACAAATGGTCCATGCAAGAGGAACAAAAAATTGGAACCATCATCTCTAACCTTGAAGGGGGCCTATCCTTCCATCTAAAAATGCAATGCATCAAAAAATATGACCAACTAACCCTAAAAGCTCTCAACATTGAAAGAGCCCTTATAGCATAAGGGGCACACCCATGTACCAAGACAATCAACCATCAACAAGTTACAATGATAAGCCTTGCATGTGGGCCAAGAATAAGAATGTTACCAATGATGGTGTCATTGACGCCAAGGTTGTTATTAGTGCCCCAACGTAGAATATGCAACAAAAAACATACACACAACCACAAATCAACACACAAAATACCCCACAAACCAACCAATCACAACAACAATCCAACATTCAAACTGTAAACAATGTGAACACTCAAGGGGGACCACTCCCAAAGAAAAAAATCCACCAAAACAAAAATATACACTGCTTGGGGAACCCACTAAACCTAGCATGCAACAACTAGTGCAAGCAAGCCTCATCACACTCCCTGTTTACAAAAAATTACCAAGAGCCTCATGTTAAACCACCATGGTATAACGAGAAGGACCTTTGTGAATTTCACAAAATAAAGGGACACACCATAGCTAGTTGTATGAGACTCACAAATATGATCCAAGATCTCAATGACGATAAAGTTATAACCATTGAACAATCAACAAGGAATTGAGACCTCAAGATATAGACGAATCCAATGTTGGATCACAATAAAGGAAACAACAATGGCAAATGAAAGAATTACACTAATGTGAACCATATCTATGATCATGTTGTAGCATCATTGGATGAATGGGTAACAATTTTCAACATCAAAGGACCTAGAGCCAAGTGTGGAGTCACCATACATAGTAGCAAAATTTCTATCCCAGGATCATCACCACCACCCAAGGCACCATCTGCCAATCCAAAGACAAACCCTAGTGGTTATAGTGTTTTGGAACAATTGAAAAAGACCCCTGCCTAGATCTCCATCATGGAGTTGCTTAAAATTTCACCAGAACATAGGGATATCCTAGAGAAAGCATTGGCCACATCCTCCATTCCCACAAACCTTGATGTAGATTGATTTCAAGCTATGGTTAGGAATATCACTACACCACATCTTACATTTTCAAAGCATGATCTCCCAACCCAACCATCTCATAACCACACACTCCACCTCAAAGTTTTGGTCCATAAGAACAAATTCAAAAGGGTCTTGGTGGATGGGGGTATGGGTTTGAATATTTGTACCCTACAACTAATAAAGAATATGGGATTTTTAGAGGATGTCATTAAAAAGGGAAAAGGTATTGCCATTAGTGCTTATGATGATCAAGAATGGGTGTCCCAAGGCACCATTCAACTCCCTATCCAAGTAGCACCAGCAATAATGGAAACCATTTGCCAGGTCCTTTCCCTTGAACTTCCCTACAATATTCTCCTAGGGAGCCCATGGATCCATGGGATGCAAGTTGTTTCATCCACATTCCACCAATGTGTAAAATTCCCTTACCAGAAGGAAGAATTCATGATCCATGGTAACCTCGAACCTTTCTATTATTGCAACAATCTTGAGGCTAAATATTACAAGATTCCTCAAGTCTTAAAAAATGATGAGGGACCCACATCCCCTTATGTCGATCCATCCACTTTAGCCTCCACCTCTAAGACAAAGAAACCTATCATTTAGAACATCCTAGATGTCAAAGCTATAATCCAAGATAATGGGTGTGGTGACTATAAATTGAAAAAGAGTGCCTTTGTGATAGGATAGTTCCCTCAATCTCCAAGATCTCATAGAAAACCACAACCAAACAACACAACATTCTAGACTTTCAAAGTAGAACCCACCACCTTCAAAAGGTGGGGAGACCTAAGCAAGGAGGTGGTAGAAGAAAATGATGTACCAAGCCTATTGTATCAAGTTGAAAGACCTATACCTAATATTCCCATGGAGGAAAACCACAAAGGTCTTCATTTAATGTTTGGATAGGGCTACAACAAAAATGAGAAGCTCAGGAAAAATGACAATGACTTGTTAGAACCTATCATTCCAGAGAAGTACCCTAGAATCTTTTCCTCAAATGTATCCCTAAGAAGATAACCATACTTGGCAAAGGTGCTTTTGTTAAAATGGGGAAAACTTCCTTGTTAGTAATCGTATTGCTTAGTAGTCCCTTTGAAGACTCCATTTCAGACCTACCCATGCTATTTGAGGATTCCTCTCTTTTCATGATCACCACCATGTCATTTGATTCAAGTAACCAAACCACTAAACTAAAATGCATTTACCCCCAACTCATCGACTATGACCAACAAGGACCACTGATCTTATATACATTCAAAAAAAATAAGGCTCTCTTGGAATTCATAGTACTAAGGGATAATCTACCATATGGAGATCACAAAGCAGGGTTTGACATAGAGTTGGATATGCATGTGTACTATGGGGAAATGATTGAATCTCTTAGTCAAAAAATTTAAAATCTAAGAGTACTGTCTCAATATTTAAGTGAAAACCACATTGTGTCACCTTCTATTCCTAAAATAGTAAAACTAAAGGATGTATTGGATAGTGAAAAGCTCTCTAAGGAACCAAAGGATGATGGATTTAATCTTCCCCTTAGTGCCATTCATCAAGAGAAATAAGCAATACTAGTAGAAAAGTGCAACCCAGTCAATTTGGGAATTGAAGAGACCTCGCACATCACTTTCTATGCCGAGTCACTTTGACTAAGGATAAAGAAAATTTAGTAGCATTTCTAAAGGAGAGAAAAGTGAACTTTGCATGGACATACATCAATATTCAAAGCCTTGATCTAGAAGTAGTGGTCCATCATCTAGCAATCTATTTGTTGGTATGTGGTGACTGATCATGCTATACTACACACCCAAAATGTATCCTCACTGGGGTCATCAAAAAAGAAAAAAAAAGTGACTTTGTAAAACCCTAATTCTAGAAGCTTCTAAAAAGTTTGTTATAAGGGGTTGGGATGGGGTTTACAATATGTAGAAAAAGGTGATTATTCATCAAATTGTAATATGTTTTTCACTGGATAATAAAATCATTGGACAACTGTCGTTTTGTGGATGTAGCCTAGATTGGGTGAAGCGCATTAAATTCTTTGTGTTGTCTTGCTTCTACTATAACTTTTTGTGTTTTATTTCTCTATTTTATTGATCAAATTTGCATTTAACTATTAGATATCTGCTTTCTAACCCTAACAAGTGGTATTAGAGTGGGTGTTTGATTATCATCTATAGGAAAGTATCATGGTTGAGTGGGAGTCTCATAGTTAAGTGGGAGAAATGGAAGATGAGGGTAAATTGAAGTTAGATAAATTCAATGGCCAGAACTATCAGTTATGGAAGATGCAGATGGAGGATTATCTCTATCAAAATGATTTATGAATGCCATTGGAAGGAATAGCCAGGAAACCAGCAATAATGAGCAACAAGGAATGGAAACTTTTGGATAGAAAGGCACTAGGAGCCATTCGTTTATGCCTGGCACAATCAATGGAATTCAATATTACAACAACAAAGACAACTCAAGAGTTGATCGAAACCCTAGAAAAGTTATTTGAAAATCCTTCCACTTCAAATAAGGTATTTCTTATGAAGTGTTTATTTAATGTGAAAATGGTAGAAGGAGGGTCAGTTGCTGATCATTTAAATGAGTTTAATATAGTTACCGATCAATTAACCTCTATAAATGTAAAATTTGATGAAGAAGTTGGCTCTTTTGATTCTATGTTCTTTAATAAAAAGCTAGAATATCTTGGTAATGGTTGTTAGAAATTCAATTTTTGGTTTGAATACATTGAAATTTGATTATGTTGTTGGTGTTATTTTGAGCGAGGAAATTCATAGGAAAAGCTCAGGTGGAACATCCATATCAGGCAATGTTTTGAATGCAAAAAGCAAGGGCAGAACAAAGGAGAGAGGAAAAAATTCTAGAAGTCATGGGAAGTCATAAGGAAAATCAAAGGAAAAAAGGTCCCAATCTAGAGACAAGAGGGATTGATGGTATTGTGGTAACCCAGGTCATTTAAAGAAAGATTGCTGGTCTCAGAAAAATAAAGGAGACAAAAAAGAAGGAAATAAAGAGGAAAATGTGCTAAGTAATAAATATGATGAGGATGCTTTGATTCTTTCCCTTGATAATGCTAATGATTCTTGAGTGTTAGATTTAGGGGCTTCATTTCATGCTACGCCCCATAGAAGTTATTTTCTTGATTATGTCCAAGGGGATTTTGGGTTGGTTTATTTGGGAGATAATGAACCCTGTCAAATTGTTGGAAAGGGAAGATCAAAATTAAGTTGCAGAATGGGAATCATTGGCTACTACATGAGGTAAGGCACATTCCAAAGTTAAAAATAAATCTAATTTCAGCAAGGCAACTAGATGATGAAGGTTGTGTTTGTTACATTTAGTGATAAAAATTGGAAGGTTACAAAAGGTGCCTTAGTGGTAGCAAAAGGTGTGAAAGTAAGCACCTTATATCTTTGTATAGGTCATACTATTCCTTCTACTTTAGTTATTGCAGATAAAAATCAATGTTCAAGAACAATTGCTACAGTTCAATAGGTAGAAAATCATATATTTGTTGTGGATTATGAATCAACATTGTGGCATAATAGACTTGGGCATATGAGTGCAAAAGGTATCAAAGTACTTCATTCAAAGAATGTTTTACCAGGTTTGAAATGTGTTAATATGGATTTCTGTGAAAGTTGTGTGTATGGGAAATGAAAGAGAGTTAGTTTTCTCAAGGATGGGAAGTAAAAGAAAGATGAGAAATTGGAGCTTGTGCATATAGATGTATGGGGACTAGCTCAAGTATCTTCTCTCAGTGGCTCTCAGTATTATGTCACTTTTATTGATGATGCAACAAGGAAGGTATGGATTTATTTCCTTAGGAAAAAATTTGATGTATTTCAAACTTTTAAGAAATGGAGAAACTTGGTTGAGAATGAGATAGGTAAAAAGTTAAAATGTCTCAGATCTGATAATGGTAGTGAGTATTGTAGAAAAGAGTTTTGTTGATCATGATTTCTACACAATAAAAACCAGATAGAATATGATATCCTATCTCTCTTGAAAGGTAAATCTCTATTAGAAAATCTCAAGAGATAACCCCAAGGTCTCTAATGTCAGGTTTTGACAGTGCATAAACAACTCAGTAACGAAATGTGCAAATGCTGGTAATCACAATGGGATCTTAATACAAGCAAAATACTAAATCAATTTGATTAGATTTAACAACTGGTGATACTTCAACCCTAGTTCTAACCCAATAATCAAAGAAATAAAAAAAGATAAGGGTTTCGGAGAGATTTTAAATCTAATACTACCCCTAAGATTAATAATGCAAATGATAAACACCGAAATGGACCAATCCCTCAAAACTAATCTCTATTCGGCCCAGATAAATCTGCAATCTTGTAGAAACAATGCAATCTTCTAAGGTGTTAAGATTTTCAAATTATGAGCATTCATTCAACCAACCCTGTTGCAATTGAAATGGATAAACCCTCACAATCGAACTTAAGCACAATGAATATGATGGTCCAAGCTAAGTTTGCAAAGCAACTAACAATCAGTTGGTTGTGAAAAGTGTGGACTGAGGGATTGCTACAACATTCAAGTACCAAACCATAAACATTATTGAATCAAATCTAATCTAAGTATTAACCAACTCAAAGCAATTTTAAAGATGAGATCACAGGAACCATGCAAGACAAGAGAAAACTAGAATGGCACCAAATCACAATGTCATTTCTTGTATTCAAATTATCCACTGTTGCAACAATTCGAGCTTTCTGTTACAATATTTGCTTGAGAATACCTACTTGCTAACTTGCTGCTAACTACTTTGCTTTACTCTATTCTACTTCTATCTTCTAACTTCTACCAACTTCTTAACCTATCTAACCCTTTACAAACGAGGCCAAATGCCCAATAAATAGAATTCCCTAGGAAACCCGTCGGCTAGGCAACAGCTTCACAATATTAATGGCGCAACAACTCAGTTAAGAGAAACCCACAGTCGGTCAAATAATCATAAATGCATGTTCCATACAAGTCATCCTGGGATCAGCAATGCAGTTTGGACCAATGCACAGGAAGATAATAGGAAGAACAAATTGTGCCGCAACCTATCATTAGCTCCCTTCCCTATTATCTATGTTCTGATATGGCTCTTCACGTACTTTCAAGAATGCCGCATCCAAGTCCGCTATAGGTGGTAGAGGCAAAACCCTAAGTGAATTCTCAATGGACGCAATCTTGTCTCTTAAGTGTTTGACCAACCTATCGCAGTCTACTTTATGCATTAGGTATGTGTCAATAACTGCAAGGTAGGTGGCCGCATCATCTAGTTGGTGCTTAGAAATAGATACATCCTCAAGTGGTGCATACACATCATGCCACCATTCTCTCAACTGTTCCAGGTTCAAGTTCTTGGGCAGGATATTCCTTTTTCCTGTCATAATTTCAAAGAAGGAAATGGATCCATTGTAGACACAAACTAGGGTATCATCAATATGCTTTCTTTGTTTATAAATCATTTTCAACACCTTCTGCCTAATCTGTAGTGCTTCATACCACTCCCATGGTTCAGAAGCTCTAGAAGAAGGAAGGATCCCCTCATTCACTAATCTATCCCGGGTGTATTCCATTATGGTTTTGGTTTTATGTAGCAAAAGATCTGTATCTTCCTTATCTTGGGCCAACACTGCCTTTAACCGCTCAGTTGTCATAACAACATCCTTTCCTATTGACAAGATCTCCTTAATAGCCTCACCTTTTACTTGCACCCCCTTCAACCAATTCGTTGTGGCAAGGGTGGAAGCTTTCATCTTTTCTATCTCATTTATGGTCTTTTGAGGTAGAGGATTTGTAGCAGAGGAAGAAGGATTAATGGACTGCAGAGGCTTCATTAATTCCTCCAAGCATTTTCTGAGATCTTCATTTTCTCTCTTCAGCTCCTGCTTGGTCTTCATCTCCTTCCTCAATCTACCCACAATAACGGCACTAGATCCCTCATAATCCTTAATGTCTTGCTTGACTGATGTAGGCCCAAGATTAAAAGTCTTCACATTATAATCACTTCCAGCCACATCATCTATGTTTTTATCTGGAACAGGGGTAGCAATATGAACAACCTTGTTATGCGCTTCATCTCTTTCAAATCTCGAGATCACTCTAGCATTCTTTTTACCTTTGTCCTTTCCACTCTTAGCTAGTAGTGCTTTCCAATTTGGCGAACTGTCTTCCACCATAACTTGCTTTCTCTTTATCTATTTGTCTAGCCAACCAGGGACAATGGATTCCAATTGCACCTCAGCCTACTTTTCTTCTTGCTAATCCTTAAGTTCCTCCTTGCTCAAATTCTATTCATCCGTAATTTCATCTACTTTACTTTCTTCCTTTTGGACATGTTCCTCCTCTCACTCAGGCGATGGATCTTTCACTGTATCTACTTCCCTTGGGGGAGATCCAACTGCTTCAGTTCTAATAAGGGAATCTGCATGCTTAACCATAGGGGACTGCATTATCTTTTCAACCTTGGCCATCGCAATGTAGAGTTCTCCTTCATGGAACTCTTCACCTTCAGTATTTCGATGATTTTCGACATTTTCCTCCTCATCTGGTTCACTTTGAGTTTCATGTGTGGGAGGAATGTCTTCTTGCTTCTAATCATGAGAAACCACTAGAGGAAGGTCTGCCTTAAGCACACTATCCCTGGGAGAAGGAGTCCTGGACCTCCTTGCATACACCTCGGCCTTCTCCTCTAAACTCTCCACGTTTATTATTGGTGGAGAATTTCTTCTTCTACCCCCTCTGTGCTTATCCTTCTATAATAATTTCAAGATTCTTCTCCTCCTTTTGGGTAAAGCATCATCAACCTCAGAAATCTACTCAGACTTCTTAGTCCTTGTCCTCTTCTTGGCCTTTGGCTTCCTCTATTTTTTTTCTTCTTGAGCCTCTGTTTCTTGGACACCTTTAGACTTGAATTTGATAGGAGAATCTAGCTTGCCTTCACCTTTAGGACCTTCCTGTTCTGTGGACTCCTTAGAAGTTGAATGGGGATCCAAATCTCCCATTAATGCATAGGTGCATTATACACCACTATTTTCCAGCTCCCATATTTTGTGCTTTAGCCACATTCTAGTGAATTTGAGGACTGAATCTACTAGTTCCTTCAGTTCTGTTTGCTCCTTCTCTAACCATTCTATATCACCAATCGGCCTATCTTTTACTGCCTCACAGGAATGATCCTGAATTAAGTTCCCATCATCCTCCAATTGATCAGGAACTGCCCTCATATTATACAATTAGAATGCATCCACAGGAAGCTGAGAGAATTTCATCTTTCTAACTTGATACTCATCACCACAATTGGCATAGTCATCCTCTAAATTAACCTTACGACTATATTATCTACTAGCCTTCTTTTGAGCCTCACCTGTAATATCAAACTTGGACCTTCTGGAATGGAAAGACAAACCAAGAGTACTCAATTCCTCCTCTAAAGCCTGGGCAGAAATAATAGAGAGACAAACCTCTCCAGTGCCAATCCTTAGTGGGAAATCTCCACCAAATCTAGTCTTGTGTTTTTCATTCTTGACAATGGCATCAAAATCACAAATCTGTCTAGTTACTTCCAACAATATGATTTGGTCAATGGGATACCTTGGAAGCCTATATGGGGCCCTTTGGCAGCCATCAATCCAAATGTAGGAGAAGGTTGGGAATTGTACAAACCAGGCTCCATACCTCTTGATGAGTTCCTTGGCCTGATCTGAAATTTTGACATGCTCTGCTTCTTGAAGCACTCTGGTGATATGCATGGTAAATGCATCATTTTCCCTTCTATAGTTTGAACCTCCCAAATGCAATTGAGGGAAAACTTCATAAATAATATCCTATCCAAAAATTCCCTTTTTATCCAATCCTTTATAGGGATGGAATCTAGCCAATGCATAGACCAAATAGGAGGTGATTGCGAAGGTCTTCGTTTGCAACACATTGGATAATTGCTTGTGAATTACTTGGCTAATGACCCCTGCCTAATGGTAGTCAGTCTTCTCTTGCTCCATTCTCACAATTGCATGGCACATCCAATTCTCAAATGTACCAGCACTCTTCAATCCAACCACCCTGCTAAGAAAGGTGATGGCATCATAGTATTCCTTCTTGAATTTGGCTCAGAATAGCTGCTTGGGCAATTTGGAGTAGTGAGACGTGGGCTTCTCCAGCCAAGAATTGATAAGCTGTTGTTACTTCACAGTCTGATCATCATAGAACTCCTAAGCTACCTCAATGGTGAATCCCACCACATGAGACCTATCAGGCATATCAAAGGTTTGGGCAATGCAGACAGGGTTGAGATTTGCAATAAATCTCCCTTGAGGACCAATTATCCTCTGTGTGTCCTAATCATAGTGCCTAGCACACTCAAGGACCAGCTCATAACATCGCACTGTAGAAGGGAAACTAGCTACATGGGACAAACCTGATTCCATCATTCTACTCATCACCAAGGGAGGATTCTCAACTGCCATTCTTTCTTTAAATTCTTCATAGTCCCAAAGGCCAACATTGGTATCAGTGACTTCTGACCAGATAGAAGTGATCTTGCTCTCAGGGACCTTGCTCTTAATGTCCAACTTAATCCTCTCTACATTAGACAATGAAGACCCAACCACTGCCTTATTAGATTCAGCCTGCACTCAACAAAAAGGCCACAATAAAAACCATAGGAAAGTCACATTAATCCATCAAAACACTGTTAGAATGCATCTCATATAGTCAAGGTGTTATTAAGATTCATATAAAATGACCACAATAAATTACAGGTTTCAAGACCATCTGCGGAATCTGAGCTAGAGAGGAATTTTGGGAAATTCCAGACTGATCGGATTCCAACAGAGTAACCAAGAAACACCTACTTAACCATGAAACTTGATCATTTTTCATCAATAAACCACATGGGAGATCCAAATATGACATGAAATAATCATCAAATGTATCACAAATTATAAATGAATCCAATTCTTTCATGTTTCTTTACATTTCATCAACCTTCGGGAAAATCTGCCAGAGACGGATTCCAGCGAAGAACAAGCCAAAGAAGATTTTTAGGAAATCTGGGAGATGGCAGATTTTGGAGAAATCTAAGCCTGATGGACATCTGCGGTTAAGGAAAAGTTCTGAACCAATGGAGATTCCTGGAATGAAGGTTTCAACCAGAATTGGTCATCTCACCGAGAAATCTAGGCAACTTCTGGGAGTTACGTCGAAGATGTCATCAAAGTAAGTTTCGGCAAGACCTGGTGGTATTGGTGTAACATCTCACCAAATGGTGATATAGCAAACAATATCGATATGATCACAAGGTAGTCGGGGGAAGGTCTCAGCGAATTTTCTTTGTCTCACCAACTAGCGATAGAACATGAGAGACCTTCGGTGCGAAAAAAGATAATGTCACAGCGAACATGTGGACTTAGGAAGGCCTTTGGTGAAGCATTTGGAGTTTAGCTAGAGGTCCTAGCGACTACATTATCTCCCACCGATGAAAAGTTGCATCGCCATAACCTCTTGCGGACATTATGAAGTCACCCCGACAGAAGATCTATGCTCACCAAGAGAAAGGTTTCGCTATGAAGTCCTGGCGACCATTAGGAGTCTCGCCAAAAGTGAAGGTCTTGGCAAGAGTAGGATATGTTTTCCGAAAGGTCTCACCAAAAGGGGAAGGTCTTAGCAATAGAACAGAAGATCAGCAAGGCGAAAGGAGCCTGCTATGAGCTCTTGGCGACGGGGTTGGTCTTGCCGACAAAAGGCTTCGATGTGAGAATTATAGTGTCTGGGCGACCAAATACAAACCCGTGAAGGGCTTCGATGGGATACAGAATGACCTACATGACATCTCCCCGAATTCAAAGGGTTATAGCGACTGAAAAGAATAGAGCTCAGCAAAAGTGAAATGTGTTTAGTGGGAGGTCTTGCCGAAGGACAGATGCCTTGGCGAAGCAAATGAATATCGGTAAAGCCACTGGATCCCGCTATGACCTCCTGCCGACTAGGGCTAGTCTTACTAAAAGAGAATATGAACAAGCATGTCGATGAGACATTTTCTTATGGATTGAGGTCTCGGTGAATCCTCTTCATCCCTCTAACAGAAACAGGGAACTTTATCGACGTGAAAATGATACTGTCATAGCGATGAAATATGAACTCAGGAAGGCTTTCGGCAAAGCATTTAAGTGATCAGTATGACATCTCTCTAACTCAAGAGCCACAGCAATGAAAATTCGGGAGGGACAGAGAGTCAATATTTCACCCAGACACTGAACCAACTATGGATTTTGAAAATTTTAACTTAGGGCAAGTCGGGGATGGACCTTTCATGAATTTTCTTTGCATTCTAGGTCAATTTTAAGATGAAATCACCTGATATGGCACTACCCTAGATCGAAAACCCTATTCAAAATTCAATTCAATTCAAAGCAGAGCAATCAGACACATACCATGAGCACACAGGCAAGTTCAAAATTTAGTTGCTCCAACTATTAAGTCATTGCTAGGGTTTACTAATTACTCTCAGGCAAGATGCATCGCAATGTAAATAGAGAAACAAGCTCAAAACTCACCTGGGAAATGACAAAGGATGCAATATTGAACAACCTTAGCATAGGATAAATAGATACATAGAAATTCAAATCCCAAAGACTTTCATGATACCAACTCGTCATTCATAATTCAATTCAATTCAAAGCAGAGCAATCAGACACATACCATTATAAAGCGGGAATTGATCTTAAAAGCAGCAAACACGAAGTTCAATGGTGTCCACAATGAACACTGGCGATAATGCACAAGAAATCACCACCAAATGAGACCAACTCAAACCCAAATTCCCAAATCTAAGCAAAAGCTTAAAGAACAAACTCTAAGGATGCAACCCTCAACTCAGACAATGGAAAATATAAGCAAGATGGCACAAAGTTCTCAGTAATCGAGTAAAATCTAGCCTTCAAAGTGCATACGAAGCCATTAATGCAATCGATAAGACAGTCATGAAACCTAGGAAACCAACAAAAGGGAAAAATCTGGGAAAATCTAACTCACGAAGAAATTCGCGAATACTAAAAATTCCTGAGCAACAAGACCCAACCGGAATACAAGCAAGATCCGAGAAAATCTGACCAAGGTGGAAAGTCTCAATTAGGGTAAAAGCCCTGAAATTCATCCACAACTTAAGATTTTCAATGAATAACCTGGGGGAAACACTTAGGCATTCAGAATAAACAATTTAAGCACATGCCTAAGTAAGACAAAACCTAAAAAAAAAGGGCCAAAACACCAAAACCGAAGTGAAAGAGGGTCCCTGCTTTCAGCGAGGAGTGTGTGCGAAAACTGCACAAAAAATGGTGAATTTTGCTGGGAAAATGCTCTAGAGCATTTGATGACGAACAGGAATCGAGAACCCAGAATCTCTGGTTTCAATCTCACCATGAAACAAACAAGTTAGAATGCAAGGATTTAAAGAATCAAAACCAAAGGATAGATCATACCCTCCATAAACTAAAAATCCAAGTGTGTGCACATGAGTTCATTTCATTCCTTAGGTTACTATAGAAGACCAAGTTCGGTCAAGTCAGGCTACGTAAGGATTCTAACTTCAAAAGCAACCTGGATAGAGTCTCACTACCAGTCAGGCATCCATAGCCCCAACAAGGTAATCACTGTGATTCTCTTGAGCATAGCTCTACTGCCAGCCAGGCGTCCATAGCCCCGGTAGAGATATTCAGGTATCCCTGATAAGTTGAATTTTTCCCTTTTGATATCCAATATTTCACTTTTTTTTTTGATATTCTTTATATGTCTCTTTCGTTTGAACTTGTGAACAATGAAGCTCACACTCAAGGCTGAGAACCACAATGGTGCTGAAGCAAAAATAATTTTTTTCACTTGACAAGACTTCACAAGGATTCCTATAGTGACATCAGGGTTCTTAAGATATATGATGGATATAAGATTTCAGAGTATTTCAAGTTCAAATCCACACCAGTGACTCAATCTGCTATAAATCCGACATTAAGACTGTTGGAAATAGTAAAGGCTTCAACCATCCTTTCAAGATGCAAGACTAAAGTTCACCACAAAATATCTAGAACAATTCTACAAAAGATAGATTTTCCATGCAAGTGCAACACATCCAGGTGAAAATAGAGAAACCCCCAAAGCAAGAGCAGAGCAAAAAGAAACCAAAACAAACCTACACTAACCAAAACAAGCAAAAGAAAAGAAGAAAGGAAAACCCTAATCTAACTATATACAGGAAAAGAGTTGAAAACAACTCAAGACAGGAAATAATGCTTCAAATACTGCCCATTGATAGGCAGTGGGATATCCTCTCCAATGAGAGTTTTCAAATGAAAAACATTATCTCCCAGGATTTCTAAGATCTGGTAAGGTCCAAGCCAAAGTTTGTCAAATTTTCCATGCTCTCCCTTACGGTCATGGGCTTTATCCCAGGAAAGAACCAAGTCAGAAATCCTAAAAGCTTTAACCTTGGCTCTCTTATCAAACCATCTCTTGACAACCCCTTGATGTTTAGCAATGTTTTCTAGGGCTTCATCCTTCTTTTCTTCAAGGTGCAACAGTTCGGCAAGTCTTGCCTCATGCCTATCTCCGTCATCATAATAGTCATTGATGAACTGAAGGGTAGGAATTTTCAATTGTATGGGAAACACAGGTTCTAATCCATAAACCAGATGGTATGGGGATATCCCTATGGAAGCTTTATGTCATGTACGATCTACCCAAAGATAAAATTGAAGTTGGGTATGCTAATCCTTCAGGTTCCTCTCTAACAATTTGTGAATAACAGTCAGGAGATTTTTGTTGGATGACTCAGCTAACCCATTACCCTGAGGGTAATAATTGGATGCAAATTTAATTATAATCCCATGGTCAAAAGCCCAGTTAGAAAACTTCAAAGATGAAAATGCAAAACCATTATCACAAACCAAAGACATAGGACATCCAAAATGATTAAGAATACCTGATTCAAGGAAGTTAATTACTACCTCCGAAAGACCATGTTTGCATGTAAGAGCTTCTGTCCATCATGTAAAATAATTAGTAATGGTGAGAATATACCTGTGTCCAGTGGAGGAGGGTGGATTGATTGAACCAATGCAGTCGAATACTGGCTGGAGTGGGAGTGCAGCATACTTCTCTCTGGTGGCCATCGTCTGACACACATGGCATGTCCTGACATGACTGTGGGTGTCTTTGAACAATATAGGCTAGTAGTAACCAGCTCAGAGAATCTGGTTTGCTGTAGATGGTGATGACCCATGGCCTATACCATATCGGTCATGAAACTCCAACATCACTCTTGTAGATTGTGCCTTTCCTAGGAACCTCAAGTACACACCCTCATGATTCTTCTTATATAGGATAGCTCCTTTTAGCATGAAACTATCACTTTTTAAGTGCAATGCCCTTCTTTGTACTGAATTGAGATGATCAGGGCTTTTTTGGGTTAGGAGGTAATAAACAACATCATACCACTCTCCAGGAGAGACATCCTCTAAAGTATAAGCCTGAGCTGTAAGATCAGGGCCTATCTCTGCCATTTTCTTTGTGAGCCCATACCCTCTCACTAGCTTCATGGGCTAAATTTCCATATCATACTCTTGTAGCATAGTTACCCACTTGGCTCTTCGTTCTCCCATTTTATTCTGTATCAAGAGTAGCTTGACTACAGGGTTGGGAACTATACCAAAGATCCTATTTCAGAGGATGTAATGTCTAAATTTTTTGACTGCCCTGACTAAAGCATAAGCCTGCTTTTCCATAATTGGGTATTTCAGTTTTGCATCCTTCAATGGTGTGCTCATAAATGCTATGGGGTGTTCATTGCCTTGGTCAGATTTATGAGTTAATATAGTAGCATAGGAGTGGTCAGAAGCAAATGAATATATGTAGAATGGTTTGGCATAATCAGGACTTACTAAAACTGGAGCTTCAGCAATAGCCTTCTTTATCTCTACAAATGCTTCTTTTGCTTCTACATTCCATTCCACCTTGTCCTTTTGCTTCAACATTGCATTTAGTGGCTTAACTATTTCTGCAAACCTAGTGATGAACTTCCTAACAAATTTGATCTTTCCGAAGAATGACTTCATTTCCTTTTTACTAGCAGGTGGCAGAATCTTGAGAATAGCCTCTATACGTTCTGGATCAATTGTAATTCCCTTTTCAAAGATAATATGCCCTAATAACTTTCCTTCTGTTACTCCAAAGATGCATTTCTTTGGATTGAGTGATATGCCAAACTCTCTACATTTTTGAAAAACTTTACACAAATCTGAGATATGGTCACCTCTATTCTTTGAAAATACCGTCAGGTCATCCATGTAGATGATTATGCACTTCCCAATTATATCTTTAAAGGATATATCCATTGCTCTCTGGAATGTAGCTCCAACATTAATCAAGCCAAAAGGCATTCTTCTGTAAGCAAAAGTGCCCCACTTAGTGGTGAAAGAAGTCTTGTGTCTATCCTCATATTGCACCATGACCTGGTTATATCCTAGATATCCATTCAAAAAGGACATCATCTGAGATCCATTGAAAATCTGGAGCATTTCATCCAGTGAGGGTACTGGATAATTATCCTTTTATGATGCCCTGTTCAGGTTCCTGAAATCTACACACAGTCTGATTTCACCATTTTTCTTTCGTACAGGAACCAGGTTTGCGACCCAATTAGAGTGTCTGACCGGGAATATTATCCTTGCAAACAACAGTTTCTGCACTTCCTTCTATAGTACGGGCTCCATCAAAGCATTGCTGGGCCTTTGTCTCTGTCTGAAAGGCTTCACTCCTGAATTGAGAGGGATAGTATGAGTTATGACTGATGTATCATAAGTCTTCAAGTGTTCATAACTCCAGTCTATCACATCTGGATATCTGTGTAATGCATCAATGATTCCTTGCCTTTCTTCTAGAGTGCACACTTTACCAATAAGAACATTTCTGACATCCTCTTGAGATCCCACATTATATTTGTCACATTGTTCACTGATGGACTCTTTCCTAGTGTCTTGTTTTTGATCTTTGATTTTATCCAGATCAAAGATTCTCTCTAAGTGTACCATCCCCTTAGGAATAGTGTTGGTCTTCAAACTGATTACCCCTTCGAGGTCCATCTTTGCTTCTTGGAGCTCAGTTTCATCGATGATGTGAGAAGCAAAAACATCTGTATTTGTGATAAAATATAGAATATGCTTGTCATCTTCAAATACCTGGAAGTTGGTGACATTGTCAGGTACCGAGGGTATTGGGGTCAGTTCTATGGTAAACTTCTTCAACCCATAAAGAGATAGAGGTTGTAGAGTACTGGCTGCCTGGGCCAAGGAATCAATTGTCTGGTTTTTATTTTGTAGAATCAGTTGAATGTTGAAGGCATCAAATCCTTCAATAAGGTCCCATACTCTATGTCGGTAGTTAGTCATCCTTCTATCATGACAAGAATATTGTCTTCTAACTTGCTTGACTACTAACTCAGAATCTCCATACACTTGCAAGATCTTAACCTCCTTCTTCAAGGCCATTAACAATCCATCAACCAATGCTTCATACTCTGCTACATTATTTGTACAATGAAATTGAAGTCTATGAGCAGCAAAAAAGGTCTTACCTCCTGGACTAATTAGCTCAAAACCAGCTCCAGCCCCTTGCTTTGATTTGGACCCATCGAATCTTAAATTCCAACAACTAGCAGCTGTAGAGTTCCCTGCCCTTTTACTTGCACTGTTACCACTGGAAAGCTCTTCAGAAGACATTACTCTTTTCCCTCTAGGATCTTCTTGGACATCTAGGACATTAGTTTTGGCTGTAGGAGTGGGGTTGATATGTTTTTGTACTTGTTCCACTATAGCTTGGCATAAGCAGCAATCCAATTCTGAATGTGAAGCATTATGTACCCTGCACCAATTGGGCAAAAGTAACTCTCCAAAGTTCATTCTTTTTCCTAACTAAATCTGATCTTCAATACATTTTTGGATGAACTCTTGAAATCTATCTAACAAAGCCAGCTGATTATCTTTTGGATCATCATTACCTTCAGCTGGTTCACCATTATCTTTAACTAGTTCCACTAGGGCTTCAACATCATTAGACTCTATCGTGAGGCCATGAGACATTGTATGCAACATGAGGACCTCATCTGAATCCAGTTCTTCAAGGGGAGTGGAAAGCATATAGTTACCCATACTTACTGTAGACACCTAAATTTGGACACTTAATTTATCCAAATTTATCCATTTTCATCTAAGCTTCCCCTTATCTACATTAATTAAGTAATATCACTATTATTTAATTAATCACTCTAAAGTTCTTCTAAACCCTAAGGTATCTAGTTAAATAATTAAATGCCTTCCCCTTTCATCAAATAAATTAAATAAATATTCCATTTATTTAATTCCTCACATGTCACATCCTCCATCTTTTATTATCTAATCTTAATCCTTCTTCTAATCTCATCATTAGGGTGTGCACATGCCTAATTCTGGATTAGGAGGTGTCACATCCTCCAACTTTTGCAAGTTGGCCTCTAATCTTTCTTAGCCACCTAACCTTCCTCTAACCCCTCATCAATTTGTCTAATCACCCCCTTTAGTAAACTCTTCCCATCCCCCAAGGAATTTTTAATTCCTTTTGTCTTCCCAAAGTCCTTTGAGGAATTTTTAATTCCACTCTCATCTTTCAAGGAATATTAAATTCCTTTTCTCTTCCCCATGTCCTTTATGACATGTGTCCTTGGTCAACCTTATTAAAGGCCTTCCCCTTTTGGACAAGGCACTCCACTTCCCATGTGCATTTTAATTCACTTTAATTCTCCAATGCACTCAAAGAAATTTTAATTCCTTCCACTTCTTTCCCACATGTCCCTTTATTCTTTTATTCTTTCCCTCTCCCCATGAGGATTTTTAGGAATTAATTCTCACATGTCCCTCTCACCCCATGGGGACAAGTACCCTTTATGAGGAGATCTTTTCCAATCCCAAAGGTACTTTGTACCCCCTCCATGTCATGTACTATCCTTCCACCTCATGTCCACTTCACCTTTTAGGGCTATATCACATGCCACATGTCAAGATGTGAGGGCTTGTGAGTTCTCAACTCACCTTAGCCCTACATCTTGGTCATTGGTGGCTCAATCTTGGCCATACATTTCCCTAGAGATTTCAAAACTCTCTATAAATACCCCCTCTTTTCTCTCATTTGGGGAGGAGATCATTTTGCTAGCCAAACTCTTGCAATTTTGTTTTTCAATTTACACTTAGCCATTTGTATCCATTTTTTCCAACTATCTTGCATCTCACACTTCACATCTTGCATCTACTTGCCATCAAGGAGCATGCATTTCATCTACAATCGAAGGGCCAACCAAAGAACAACTCTACAAGGTAAAAGGTTCCATTTTTATGTTGTTAAGTTCATCATTTTCCCAATCTTGAAGTGTAGGGTGTTTTTAGTTGTTATTTGCACTCTCTTTAGTTTGTTTCTCATCTTTTGATGATTATATTCCCCTATCACACTTACTTCTGACACCAGAATTTTAGTAGAGGTTTTCTGATATTCAGTAATCATATACTTCATTATGGGTTCTCATTCAATTCTAATATGATTTGGCACTCCTTTCTAGGGAAGCCACATATGGGAGTGATCAGTTGAAACATATCCATTCAAAGCACTGGTAAAGTCCCTTCCCAGGATTAGGCCATAAGCATCAGGGATGTCAGCCACTTGTATATTGATAACTTGCTAAATTTTAGGATTAGAAGCAATCTGCATCTAAATCATGTTTAACTCTCCTACAACATTGACTTCAGTCCTATCCAACTGTGTGACTTTCTTTTGAGAATTAGCAAGAGTGATACCCATAGCTCTACAAAAACTGAGGGGCATAACATTGGTTGAAGCACCTGAATCTAGCAGATAATTATGTAAATTCTTGCTAAATACACAGACATAAATCAAGAATGGGGGTGTGTCTGTTTTCCCTTGAAACAGAGTTAAGGGAGTATCTACTTGAGCAACCTAAGATTTATCCTTTTCTTTCCTAGTATCCCTAGGGGGCATATGGTCTTGATTATGAGCTCAATTTTTCCCTCCTATTGGCTGAGAACTAGATACTTTATGGACATTCTTGCTAACTGGTTTATCTTGCGACATGGAATTTGCATCATAAGAACCTAAGACTGCATTCCTAATGGATGGAACTCTTAATAACTCAAATGCAGATACATTTACCTTTAATTTTTGGAGTTCTTCAGCAACATATGTGGCCAATTATTCTTCATTTAAATCAATAGGGGTTTCCCTCAGGTAGTCCACCATCTTTTCTTTACTTGCATCAGCATTTCTTCCTTTAGGTACATTAGCATATCCTGCTTGAGATAAATATTTCCTGGAAACCAGGGGCAATGAGGGATTGTTACTAGCATTAGGGTCTAGAGGTGTGTTGAAATTATTCGGTGGGATGGAAGTAGTAAAGGGGCCTCCAGCCTGTGGGCACCTGTGTGGAAGTTCTTTCAAGTCATACCTCTTGACAGGTCTTTGGAAGGTATGTACTTCTTCAATGTAAGCTTCTTCATCTCTGGGACCATTGTCATTCATGAGATTCTCATCAAATAATTGTGTCATTTCATCTCCATTGCACACCTGGCCTGCCTCATCCTCCAACCAGTCAGATTCTTCTTTAGGTACATTGTCCTTACTTTGTGGAAAAGGAGCATGGTTTAATACCAACACCGGTGAATCATAAGGAATAGAGGGTACAATTTCCTGATAGCTTGTATTGTTTTCCACTTCATACTGAAAAATTGAGGCTACTGTTTGGAACTCTTGATAGTCCAGCTCAGAATGTTGACTAGTCTTGTGGAGCCTACACCACCCTGATAAAGTAGCCTTAGCTAGATATACACCACTAGGAGGCTTTTCTTGATTAATTGGTTGGCTAGCAGACTAATTGACAAGTTGACTACTTGGTTGATCCAATGGGGTGGGGACTCCTCCATTGTTGGGACCTGTGTTCCACATCCTATTCTGTCCTGACTGCTACCTTCTTTCGAATCCTTGTCCACCACCTAGTCCTCTGTCCAAGTTCTGACCTGATGATTGTCCTTTATCATAATTTTATCTTCTGTCATTATTGTATCCCCTGTCATTGTTATACCCTCGGTCTTGGTTATATTCTCTATCTTGGTTGTATCCTCTGTTGTTGTAGTATCATCGATCCTGACGTTTCCCTCTATCATAGTTTTGTCCTTGCAAATTCTCCTTGTTCTGATTCGACTGCATGTTTCTCTGAGTAGCTTGCAACTGACTATTCTGATTTCTCAAGTATGTCACCTCCATATTCAACTTCTTTATTTGTTCAAATAGTTCATCCAATCTTTCCTTGTCAAGATTATTGTATGAAGGTTGATTCACATTATTCTGGGAATAGCCTACTACAGCATTGACATTTAGTGATTGGTTCAGGACTTCAAAATTTTGCAGGTATGAAGGATAACTAACTTGAGGCTGAATATGTAGAGGTTGATTCACCTTTTGCTGAGGATAACTAATTATTGATGAAACTTTTTCACCAGGAGGTCCTAGGTAAGGGACCAAAGGCAACTGAGGTATTGGATTCATGATTGGAGTATGGTTCGTAAAAGCTTGATTGAGAGCTAAAACTTTTCTAGGGTGAGCAACAGGTCCTAATGAGGGCAGAGGCCCAAATAAATGTTGCCTTAGATTAGTGATAACTTTCACAGCCTCTGCATATGCATTGAGTAGACTATCAGGAGGATTATTACTCCACTTCATAAAGGTGGTTGTCAAGCTATCAAGTCCCT
Source organism: Sequoia sempervirens (assembly GCA_007258455.2). Classification (NCBI taxonomy): domain Eukaryota; kingdom Viridiplantae; phylum Streptophyta; class Pinopsida; order Cupressales; family Cupressaceae; genus Sequoia; species Sequoia sempervirens. The sequence continues at coordinate 47,073,401 of VDFB02179234.1, read as the reverse complement.
CATAATAAAATTCTAGAGCAATGGGTTCATCAACAACATAAGGAGTCTGGAGTCTGGTATAAGCATGGTGAAACCTATTGTTGAAAGACCCAATTGGCTCATTAATCTCCATTTTGAAATTAGTAAACTAACGGTAGAGCTCATTGGAACTAATGGGGATTCTAAACTTCTGCAAAAAGGTAGCTTCTAGCTCAGTCCAATGCTGAATAGACCCAATAGGCAGATGATTTTACAATAGAATGCATCTTCTCCTAGTGAATAAGGAAATAATCTACAAGCTACATCCTCATGGTTTATCCCTCTATCCTTGAGGCAAGTCTAAAAGATCCTAATGTGCTCCTTAGCTATCCTATTTGGATCATTGACTTGGAACTTTGAACATAAGTGTTCGGGGTTTTTGGGCATTACATTGTAGATGGAAAAACTTAATGGAGATGAGTTGGTCGCCAGAAAATCCATTGGTGGAGGTGGGGGTGGTAATGGCTGATTTATGACTAGCTAAGGTTGTGGACCGGGAATGTCCTCGGACTCAGATGAACTTGATGAAGTTGGGGATGATGATGATTCTCCCCTTCTGTTGGTCCTTCTAGACCTTGTGGGGTCTGGTAATTCCTAAAATTATTCCTCTCCTGGAGCAGATCTTGTTCTTCTTCTGAATCTCTCAAGAGAGATGGCGTTCAAAAATTGATCCAGCTTGCTTATTCAAGCCCTCCTTCTAGCGCCAGTTCTAGTTGATCATTTTTTCTGCAAAATAATAGCCAGACAGAATATGATATCCTATCTCTCTTGAAAGGTAAATCTCTATAGGAAAACCTCAAGAGATAACCCCAAGGTCTCTAATGTCAGGTCTTGATAGTGCATAAAAAACTCAGTAACGAAATGTGAAAATGTTGGTAATCACAATGGGACCTTACTACAAGAAAAATACTGAATCAATTTTATTAGATTTAACAACTGGTGATACTTCAACCCTAGTTCTAACCCAATAATCAAAGAAATAAAAAAAAGATAATATTTTTTAGAGAGATTTTAAATCTAATACTACCCCTAAGATTAATAATGCAAATGATAAACACTGAAATGAACCAATCCCTCAAAACTGATCTCTATTCGACCCAGATAAATCTGCAATCTTGTAGAAACAGTGCAATCTTCCAAGGTGTTAAGATTTTCAAATTATGAGCATTCATTCAACCAACCTTGTTGCAGTTGAAATGGATAAACCCTCACAATTGAACTTAAGCACAATGAATATGATAGTCCAGGCAAACTTTGCAAAGCAACTAACAATCAGTTGGTTGTGAAAAGTATGCACTGAGGGATTGCTACAACATTCAAGTACCAAACCATAAAAATTATTGAATCAAATCTAATCTAAGTATTAACCAACTCAAAGAAATTTTAAAGATAAGATCACAAGAACCATGCAAGACAAGAGAAAACAAGTATGGCACCAAATCACAATGTCATTTCTTGTATTCAAATTATCCACTGTTAAAACAATTCAAGCTTTCTGTTACAATATTTGCTTGAGAATACCTACTTGCTAACTTGCTACTAACTACTTTGCTTTACTCTATTCTACTTTACCTTCTAACTTCTACCAACTTCTTGACCTATCTAACCCTTTACAAACAAGGCCAAATGCCCAATAAATAGAATTCCCCAGGAAACCCGTTAGCTAGGCAAGAGCTTCACAATATTAATGGCACAACAACTTAGTCAAGAGAAACCCATGGTCGGTGAAATAATCATAAATGCACATTCCATCCAAGTCAGCTTGGGATCCGCAATGCAGTTCAGACCAATGCACGGGAAGATAATAGGAAGCACAAATCGTGCCACAACCTATAATTAGCTCCCTTTCCTATTATCCATGTTTTGATATGGATCTTCATGTACTTTCAAGAACACCGCATCCAAGTCTACTACATGTGGTAGAGGCAAAACCCTAAGTCAATTCTCAATGGACACAATCTCCTCTCTTGAGTGTTTGACCGACCTATCCCAGTCTACCTTATGCATTAGGTATTTTTCAATAACTGCAAGGTAGGTGGCCACATCATCCAGTTGGTGCTCAGAAATAGACATCCTCAAGTGGTGTATAAATATCATGCCACCATTCTCTCAAATGTTCCAGGTTCAAGTACTTGGGCACGATCTTCCTTCTTCCCATCATAATTTCAAAGAAGGCAATGTATCCTTTGTAGACATCGACTAGGGTATCATCAATCTACTTTCTTTATTTATAAATCCTTTTCAACACCTTCTGCCTAATCTGCAGTGCTTCATACCACTCCCATGGTTTGAAAAATCTAGAAGAAGGAAGGATCCCCTCATTCACTAATCTATCTCGGGTGTATTCCATTATGGTTCTGGTTTTCTGTAGCAGAAGATCCGTATCTTCCTTATCTTGGGCCAATACCGCCTTTAACCACACATTTGTCATAACAACATCCTTTCCTATTGACAGGATCTCCTTAATAGCCCCATCACCTTTTACTTGCACCCCCTTCAACCAATTCATCATGGCAAGGGTGGAAGCTTTCATCTTTTCTAGCTCATTTCTGGTCTCCTGAGGTAGAGGATTTGTAGCAAAGGAAGAAGGATTAATGGATTGCAGGGGCTTCATTAATTCCTCCAAGCATTTTATGAAATCTTCATTTTCTCTCTTCAACTCCTAATTGGTCTTCATCTCCTTCCTCAATCTACCCACAATAACGACACTAGATCCCTCATAATCCTCAATGTCTTGCTCAACTAATGTAGGCCCAAGATTAAAAGTCTACACATTATAATCACTTCCAGCCACATCATCTCTATTTTTATCTGGAACAGGGGTAGCAATATGAACAACCTTGTTATGCGCTTCATCTCTTTCAACTCTCAAGATCACTCTAGCCTTCTTTTTACCTTTGTCCTTTCCAATCTTAGCTAGTAGTGCATTCCAATTTGGTGGACTGTCTTCCACCATAACTTGCTTTCTCTTTATCTCTTTGTCCAGCCAACCAGGGACAACGAATTCCAATTGTACCTCAGCCTGCTTTTCTTCCTGTTGATCCTTAGGTGCCTCCTTACTCAAATTTTTTTCATCCAGAATTTCATCTACTTTACTTTTTTCCTATTGCACATGTTCCTCCTCTTGCTCAGGCGATGGATCTTTCATTGTATCTACTTCCCTTAGGGGAGATTCAATTGCTTCAGTTCTAATAGAAGAATCTGCATGCTTAACCATAGGGAACTGCATTATCTTTTCAACCTCGGCCTCCACACTGTAGAGTTCTCCTTCACGGAACTCTTCACCTTCAGTATCTAAATGATTTTCAACATTTTCCTCCTCACCTGGTTCACTTTGAGTTTCATGAGTGGGAGGAATGTCTTCTCACTGCTGATCATGAGAAACCACTAGAGGAAGGTCTGCCTTAACCACACTGTCCCTGGGAGAAGGAGTCATAGACCTCCTTGCATACACCTCGACCTTCTCCTCTAAACTCTCCATGTTTATTATTGGTGGAGCAATTTCTTCTTCTACCCCCTTGGAGCTTGCCTTCTCTGATAATTTTAGGATTCTTCTCCTCCTTTTGGGTACAGGATCATCAGCCTCAGAAATCTGCTCGGACTTCTTAGTCCTTCTCCTCTTCTTGGCCTTTGGCTTCCTCTATTTTTCTACTTCTTGAGCCTCTGTTTCTTGGACACCTTTAGACTTGAATTTGATAGGAGAATCTAGCTTGACTTCACCTTTAGGACCTTCCTGTTCTATGGACTCCTTAGAAGTTGAATGGGGATCCAAATCTCCTATTAACACATAGGTGCATTGTACACCACTATTTTCCAGCTCCCATATTTTGTGCTTTAGCCACATTCTAGTGAATTTGAGGACTGGATCTACTAGTTGCTTCAGTTCTATTTGCTCATCCTCTAACTAGTCTATATCACTAATCAGCCTATCTTTTACTGCCTCATAGGCATGATCCTAAATTAAGTTCCCATCATTCTCCAATTGATCGGGTACTGCCCTTATATTATACAATCGGACTGCATCCACTGGAAGCTGAGAGAATTTCCTCTTTCTGACCTCATACTCATCACCACAATTGGCCCAGTCATCCTCTAAATTAACCTTATGGTTATATTCTCTACTGGCCTTCTTTTGAGCCTCACCTGTAATATCAAACCTGGAACTCCTGGAATGGAAAGACAAACCAAGAGTACTCAATTCCTCCTGTGAAGCCTGGGTAGAAATAATAGAGGGACAAACCTCTCCAGTGCCAATCCTTAGTGGGAAATCTCCACCAAATCCAGTCTTGTGTTTGTCCTTCTTGACAATGGCATCAAAATCACAAATATGTCTAGTTACTTCCAACAATATGATGTGGTCAATGGGATACCTTGGAAGTCTGTATGGGGCCCTTTGGCAGCCATCAATCCGAATGTAGGAGAAGGTTGGGAATTGTACAAACCAAGCTCCATACCTCTTAATGAGTTCCTTGGTATTATCTAAAATTATGATAGGCTCTCCTTCCTGAAGCACTCTGGTGATATGCATGGTAAATGCATCATTTTCCCTTCTATAGTTTGAACCTCCCAAATGCAGTTGAGGGAAAACTTCATAAATAATATCCTATCCGAAAATTCCCTTTGTATCCAATCCTTTGTAGGGATGGATTCTAGCCAATGCATAGACCAAATAGGAGGTGATTGTGAAGGTCTTCATTTGCAACACATTGGATAATTGCTTGTGAATTACTTGGCTAATGATCCCCGCCGAATGGTAGTCAATCTTCTCTTGGTTCATTCTCACAATCGCATGGCACATCCAATTCTCAAATGTACCAACACTCTTCAATCCAACCACCCTACTAAGAAAGGTGATGGCATCATAGTATTCCTTCTTGAATTTGGCTCGGAACAGCTACTTGGGCAATTTGGAGTAGTGAGACTTGGGCTTCTCCAGCCAAGAATTGATAAGCTACTATGACTTCATAGTATGATCATCGTAGAACTCTTGAGCTACCTCAATGGTGAATCCCATCACATGAGACCTGTGAGGCATATCAAAGGTTTGGGCAATGGAGACAGGGTTGAGATTTGCAATAACTCTCCCTTGACCAATTATCCTCTATGTGTCTTGATCGTAGTGCCTGGCACACTCAAGGACTAGCTCATAACATCAAACTGTATAAGGGAAACCGGCTACATGGGACAAACCTGATTCCATCATTCTGCTCGTCACCAAGGGAGGATTCTCAACCGCCATTCTTTCTTTAAATTCTTCATAGTCCCAAAGGCCAACATTGGTATCAGTGACTTGTGACTAGACAGAAGTGATCTTGCTCTCAGGGACCTTGCTCTTAATGACCAGCTTAATCCTCTGTGAATTAGACAATGAAGACCCAACCAATGCCTTGTTAGATTCAGCTTGCACTCAACAAGAAAACCACAATAAAAACCATAGGAAAGTCACATTAATCCATCAAAACACCGTTAGAATGCATCTCATATAGTCAAGGTGTTATTAAGATTCATATAAAATGGCCACAACAAATTTTGGGTTTCAAGACCATCCGCAGAGTTTGAGCCAGAGAGGAATTTTAGGAAATTCCAGACCGATCAGATTCCAATGGAATAACCAGGAAACACCTACTTAACCATGAAACCTAATCATTTTTCATCAATAGACCACATGGGAGATCCAAATATGACATGAAATAATCATGAAATTTATCACAAATTATAAATGAATCCAATTCTTTCATGTTTCTTTACATTTCATCAACCTTCAGGAAAATTTGCCAGAGACGGATTCCAGTGAAGAACAAGCCAAAGAAGATTTTTGGGAAATCTGGGAGATGGCGGATTTCAGAGAAATCCGGGCCTAATGGACATCCATGATTAAGGAAAACTTCCGAACCAATGGAGATTCCCGGAATGAAGGTTTCGGCCAGAATTGGTCATCTCGCCGAGAAGTATGGGTGACTTTCGGGAGTTACGTCAAAGATGTCATCAGAGTAAGTTTCGGCAAGACCTAGTGGTTTCAGTGTAACGTCTCACTGAACGACGATATAGCAAACAATATTGATATGATCACATGGTAGTCAGGGTAAGGTCTTAGTGAATTTTCTTGGTCTCACCGACTAGTGATAGAACACGAGAGACCTTCGGTGCAAAAAAAGACAATGTCACAGCGAACATGTGGACTTAGGAAGGCCTTCGGTGAAGTGTTTGGAGTTTTGCTAGAGGTCCCAGTGACTACGTTATGTCTCAATGATGAAAATTTCCATCAGCATAACCTCTTTCCGACATTATGAAGTCGCCCTTACAGAAGATCTAGGCTCGCCAAGAGAAAGGTTTCACTATGAAGTCCTGGTGACCGTTAGGAGTCTCACCGAAAGGGAAGGTCTTGGCAAGAGTAGGATATGTTTGCCGAAAGGTCTCACTGAAAGGGGAAGGTCTCAGCGATAGAATGGAAGATTGGCAAGATGAAAGAAGCCCGCTATGAGCTCTCGGTGATGGGGTTGGTCTTGGCGACAAAAGGCTTGGGCGTGAGAATTACAGTGTCTAGGCGACCAAATACAAACTCGCGAAGGGCTTCGGCGGGATACAGAATGACCTACATGACATCTCCCCAACTTTGAAGGGTTACAGCGACTAAAAAGAACAGAGCTCGACAAAAGAAAAATGTGTTCGATGGGAGGTCTAGCCGAAGGATGGATGTCTTGGCGAAGCAAATGAATATTGGTAAATCCACTGGATCCCGCTATGACCTCCTGCTAACTAGGGCTAGTATTACTGAAAGAGAATATGAAAAAGCATGTCAATGAGACATTTTCTTATAGGTTGAGGTCTCAGCGAATCCTCTTCATCTCACCGATAGAAACAAGGAACTTTATTAGCGTGAAAATGATTCTGTCATAGCGATGAAATATGAACTTAGGAAGGCTTTCGGCAAAGCGTTTGAGTGATCGGTATGACATCTCTCTGACTCAAGAGTCACAGTGATGAAAATTCGGGAGGACAGAGAGTCAAGATTTCACCCATACACTGAACCAACTATGGATTTCAAAATGTTTAACTTAGGGCAAGTCAGGGATGGACCTTTCATGAATTTTCTTTGCATTCTAGGTCAATTTTAAGATGAAATCACCTGATATGGCACTGCCCCAAGTCCAAAACCCTATTCATCCACCATTAGCACATAGGAAAGTTCAAAATTTAGTTGCTCCAACTGTTAAGTCATTGCTAGGGTTTACTAATTACTCTCAGGCAAGATGCATTGAAATGTAAACAGAGAAACAAGCTCAAAAATTGCCTGGGAAATGACAAAGGATGCAATACTGAACAACCCTAGCATGGGATAAATAGATACATAGAAATTCAAAATCCCATAGACTTTCATGATACCAACTCGTCATTCATAATTCAATTCAATTCAAAGCAGAACAATCAGACACATACTATTATAAAGCGGGAATTGATCTCAGAAGCAACAAGCGCGAAGTTCAATGGTGTCCACAACAAGCACAAGAGATAATGCACAAGAAATCACCACCAAATGAGACCAACTCAAACCCAAACGCCCAAATCTAAGCAAAAGCTCAAAGAACAAACTCTAAGGATGCAACCCTCAACTCAGAAAATGGAAAATATAAGCAACATGGCACAAAGTTCTTAGTAATCGAGTAGAATCCAGCTTTAAAAGCGTATACGAAGCCATTAATGCAATCGATAAGATAGTCATGAAACCCGGGAAACCAACAACAGGGTGAAATCCAGGAAAATCCAACTCGTGAAGAAATCTGTGAATACTGAAAAATTCCCGAGCAACAAGACCCAACCGGAATACAAGCAAGATCCAGGAAAATCTGACCAGGGTGGAAAGTCTCGAATAAGGGAAAAAGCCCAAAATTCATCCACAACTTAAGATTTTCAATGAATAACCTGGGGGAAACACTTAGGCATTCAAAATAAACAATTTAAGCACATGCCTAAGTAAGACAAAACCTCAAAAAAAGAAGAGCCAAAACACCAAAACCGAAGCGAAAGAGGGTCCCTTCTTTCAGCGGGGTGTGTGTGCAAAAACTGCACAACAATTTTGAAGACTATTGTTCCTCTAATGGTATTCGTAGGCAGAAAATGGTTCCATGGAGTCCACAGGAAAATGGAGTGGCTGAGTGCATGAACAGAACAATAATGGAGCATGCACAGACTATGAGATTGCATGTTGGGATGTCTTTAAACATGTGGGAAGAGGCTATAAACACTACTATTTATTTAATCAATAGAGGTCCCTCTAATCCTTTGGGTTGTGGTATTCCAGAGGAAGCAAGGAAAAGTAAGAATGTGAGTTATTCTTTTATCAAGACCTTCAGTTGTGAAGCATTTGCACAGGTAGATTCTAAAAATAGAACCAAGCTTGATGCAAAATCAAAGAAATGTATATTTTTTGGATATGGCATTGATAAATTTGGTTATAGGCTTTGGGATTTTGAAAATCAAAAAATTGTGAGAAGCAAGGATGTCATGTTCAATGAGAAAGTGTTTTACAAACATCAGTTGTAGCAGCATGAGAATAAAGAAAATGATTATGTAGTGTTGGATGATACACCAAACAACAATGTTCGAGTGGTTCCTCATGCTCTGCAACAACAAAAAATACCACAAACTCCAATGAATGCTAGACGATCTTCAAGGATAAGTAGACGTCCAAAAATATTTTCTCCCTCTTTGTATTCTATTTTATTAACTGATGCTGGTGAACTAGAATGTTATGATGAAGCTATACAGGTGGATACCAAGGTTTAGTGGGAGCATGGAATGGAAGAAGAAATGGACTCCATGCTAAAAAATTAGACTTGGGAATTATGCAAATTTTCTGTAGTTAAAAAGTCTTTACCAAACAAATGGGTTTATAGGCTGAAAGAGGAGGATAGAGGTAAGAAAATATTTAAAGCCAGATTAGTTGTAGAGGGATTTGCATAGAAAAAGGCTATTTATTTTGATGAAATATTTTCTCCTGTTGTTAAAATGAATTCGATTCATACCATTTTAAGTATTGTGGTTGTTGAAGATTTTCATTTAGAACAACTTGATGTTAAAACAACCTTTCTCCATGGTTATTTGGAAGAGGAAATATATATGGAACATCCACAAGAGTTTGAGGTCAAAGGTAAGGAGAAACTAGTGTGCAGATTGAAGAAAAGTCTATATGGCTTGAAGCAAGCACCTCGGCAATGGTATATTAAATTTGATAGTTTTATGGTTGAGCAAGGCTATAGTCAATGTAATTCAAGCCACTATGTTTATTTTAAGAGGTTAGATGATGATAGCTACATTATCTTATTTTTATGTGTTGATGATATGCTTGTAGTGGGGTCTAACATGGATCACATAAGGGAGTTAAAACAATAGTTAGAAAATTCAATTGCTATGAAGGATTTGGGGGAAGCAAAGCAAATCCTTGGTATGAAGATTACAAGAGATAGGAAAAATAGAATTTTTTTTAATCTTAGGTTGATTATGTTGAAAAGGTGTTACAAAGATTTCATCTAGAGAATGCAAAAGTTGTCAACACACCTTTGCCTAGTCATGTTAAATTGACTAAGGACATGTGTCCAAAGACACAAGAGGAAGATGAAAAAATGTCCAAGGTACCATATGCTTCAGTTGTAGGTAGTTTAATGTATGCCATGGTATGCACAAGACCAAATATTGCACATGCTATAGGAGTTGTTAGTAGGTATATGGGTCATCCCAGTGTTGAGCATTGGAATGCGGTAAAATGGATTCTTAGGTACTTGAGAGGTACATCCAATAAATGTTTATGTTTTGGGGGCTCTAATACTGATTTAAAAGGCTATGTTGACTTAGATTTAGCAGGAGATATAGATACAAAGTGAAGTACCATAGGTTATGCATTTACAGTTGGTGGGACAACAGTGAGTTGGATTTCTCAGTTGCAAAAGGTGGTTGCTTTATGCACCACAAAGGCAGAGTATGTTGTTGCAACATAGGTGGAAAAGGAGATGATATGGCTACAAATTTTCCTGGAAGAGTTGGGAAAACAACAAGCTAAAAATTACTTGTTTACAAATAGCCAGAGTGTTATACATCTTGCAAATAATTCTGCCTTGCACTCTAAAACAAAACACATACCATTGAGATATCATTTCATTCGTTCAGTGTTGGAGGATGGACAGGTCAAGTTGGACAAGATACATACAGATGCCAATCTAGTGGATATGTTTACAAAGGTGGTGGAAAGGGAGAAGCTGAGATCCTCTTCAGCTTCGATTGGCCTTCAAGGTTGAATTCAGGTATAACAGAGTAGCAAGGTCCAAGGTACTTATTTCTAGTGGGAGTTGTAAGTGCAGCAGTGTCATCCAAGATCAATCTCCAAGTGGGAGATTGTGTTGGTGTGGAGCCCGATCAGTCTCCAAGTGGGAGATTGTTGGTATGTGGAAACAGATCATGCTATACTATACACATGGCATGTATCCTTGATGGGGTCTCAGGTTAGGCCGGGCCTAGGGTTGGGGTTTAGGGGCGGCAACCCCTGAGAAAAAAAATCCATTTTTTTTACATCATCACTAAAAAAGAAAATAAAAATGACTTTGTAAAACCCTAATTCTAGAAGCTTCTTAAATGTTGGTTATAAGGGGCTAGGATGGGGGTTACAATATGTAGAAAAAGACAATTATTTGTGAGATTGTAATATGTTTTTCCCTGGATAATAAAATCATTGGATGGTTGCGGTTTTGTGGATGTAGCTCGAATTGGGTGAACCATGTTAAATTCTCTATGTTGTCTTATTTCTGCTATAATTTTAAGTTTTTTATTTCTCTATTTTATTGAACAAATTTACATTTAACTATTAGATATCTCCTTTCTAACCCTAACACTATCCAAAGGTGAAACCTATGAGACAAAAATTGAGAAAGATGCATCCACAAATCGCCTTATTGGTCAAACTAGAGCTATAGAAATTTCTCAATACAGGATTCATCTAACCCATTGATTATCTATAATGGGTTTCCAACCTCGTACCTATCCCCAAGACCACTAGGGGCACCCAAATCTACACCAACTTTAGAGACCTAAATAAAGTATTTCCTAAGGATGATTTCCCCCTCCCCAACATAGAAACGATTGTAGATCTAATAGCGGGGCATCAAATGCTATCATTGATGATGGATTTTCAAGATACAACTAGATTATGATTGCAAAGGATGGCCAACGTAAAACAACTTTCACTTGTCCATGGGGCACCTACTATTGGAATATGATTCCATTTGGGCTAAAGAATGCTAGAGCTATATACCAAAGGGATATGAATTTTATCTTTCATGACATGATCCACAAATTTGTAGAGGACTATGTAGACGACATACTATCCAAATCAAGAAAATGTTAAGACTATATATCAATGTTGGGACCAAACTTTGATAGACTAGAAGAATATAAGGTAAGGCTCAATCCCAAGAAATGTGTCTTTGGCATAACTTCAAGAAAGCTATTGGGATATATTGTGTTGATGAGGGGAATCAAAATAGACCCTACAAAGGTTAAAGCAATCCTTGACATGGAAGCACCACTGACACTAAAACAATTGATGGGTCTACAGGGAAGGCTTCAATCAATCTAAAGATTCATAGCACAGTTGGTAGATAAAACCATCCCATACTCTCATCTTCTTCACAAGGGAGTGACATACAAGTGGGATGATAAATGTGATTAGGAATTTAACCAAATCAAGGAATACTTGTTAACACCACTAGTAATCATGCCACCAATCCAAAAAAAAACCATTGATCCTCTACATATCAGCTATGGTGGTAACTCTTGGGGATCTTCTAGCTCAATATGATGAAACAGGGAAAGTGACAACCATACTACATCAGTAGAACCTTGGTGGGACATGAGCTAAATTACACATTCATTGACAAGACTTTCCTTACAATAGTGTTTTCCTCAAAAAAATTTAGGCACTGCATGTTGACTCGTCAAATAAAGCTCATCACCAAGATAGACCCCCTAAAATATCTACTTTCTAAAGAAAAACTCATAGGAAAAATGACTAAGTGGGTCATGATCTTGATAGAATATAAAATTGAATATGTGGAATGGAAAGCCATCAAGGGATAGGTAATTGCATATCAATTGGTTGAAGCACTTATATATGCAAAAAATCCATTGGTATCAGAGTTTCTAGAAGATCAATCATCAACCTAAATGTTTTAGACCATGGGAAGGTATATTTTGATGGATCCTACACATAGCATGGGTCAGAAGCAATAATCCTCATCATATAGGTTATCTTTTCCTTGCACCAATAACATTGTGGAGTACAAAGCACTTGTTATAGGATTTTGCATTGTGGTACAATGGAAAATCATGGCACTCAAGTTCTATGGGGACTCATGACTAATTAGCAATCAAGTCAACGATGAATATAAAACTAAGGATGAAAAACTTACCCCATAAAAAAGGTTGTTGGAGGATCTCATGGAGTTCTTCATCGACATAACATTTGAGTAGATATCGAGGTTAAACAAAAGAGTAGCTGATGCTATGGCTATAATCAAATAATTGCTAGATATCCCATGGAACATCCACAAACATGAATTCCTTGTAGAGTAACTTCTTGTACAAGCTTTCAAGGTACCAAAATCTGAGTTCATATGCTAAATTTTTGGTCCTAGTGACCCATGGTACCATGACATATTCACCTACTTAAAAATAGGAGTCCTCCCTGTCGACATCACCCCAAACCTCAAGAAAACCTTCATTAAGAATTCATCCCATTTCATCATCTTAAGTGACACCATTTACCATAAGAGTATCAAAGGAACCCTATTGCGATGCCTTAACCCTAAGGAAGCTTTGACTGCCTTAACAAAGTTACGCAATGACATTTGTGGTTCACACTCTAGTTTTATGACCTTGGCCAACAAACTATTGAGGATGGGGTACTACTAGCCTAGTATGGAGAAAGAAGCTCATGAATATGTTTGAAAATGTATGCAATGCTAATAGAATGGAGACATCATCCATGCACCAACTCAAGAGCTCCAACCGATCATAACACCTTGGTCTTTTTCACAATGGCGGCTTGATCTAATCAGAAAAATCACACCCATCTCATATAATGGACACAAGTTCATTATCACTACAATAGAATACTTCACAAAGTGGGTGGAAGCCATCCCCATGATCTATATCACAGGGAATAAGATCTCTAAACTCATTCTAAACTACCTCATTTTCCATTACGGTGTTCCACAGGCTCTTATCTTTGATAATGGAACACCCTTCAAAAACTAGGATGTTCATGAGATATACCAAAAATTCAATATCAAACACTGCTTCTCCACCCCATATTACCCCTAGGGTAACAACTAGGCTAAGGCTTCCAACAAGACCATCCTAAAATCCTCAAGAAAATATTCAATGAAGTTGGTCATGGATGCACCTGTAGTTAAACCCAGCTTTATGGGCCTATCGAATGAGTACCTGCACACCTATAGGTGAAACCCCTTTCTCCCTAGTCTATAGATCAAAAATCATCCTACCTATTGAGGTCAAGCTCCCATCCCTAAGAATATCCTTGCAGAACCTTATTATTGATGAAGAATATAAGGTGTCATGGTTGAATGAACCAGAGTTACTAGATGAGTGGCACATGAATTCTTTGAATCACCTACAAGTTTATTAGAACCTTCTAAAGAGGAGCTATAACAAAAAGATCGAAATTCGATTATTTGAAGTCAGAGAGCTCGTGTTGAAAGAAAATTGGAAAAATATGTGAAATCTAGTTAGCAACAGAAAGTTTGAACCCAACTGGTTGGGACCCTTTATCATCACCACAAGTTACAAATCAGGTGCATATCAACTATTGACACCCAAAGGTGAGCCTTTGTAGGAGCCCATCAATATCCCTCATATAAAAAATGTTTATGCCTAATCTTGCAAGGTATAAATCTAAAATATACAAAAAATAAAAAAATAAAAAAATGATAAAATCCAAAAAAAATTAAAAAAAGGATTGAAAACATTAAAGAAAAAAATTGTCGTCTAGTGAAAACCACTTCGGTGGTGCTTTGGGAAAGTACCTTGGTGAAAACCTGGCAATCAGGTACCTTTTGTAAATAAGTACTTTCCATCCACCATGGATTCTTCACATTGCTCTACATCACTTTTCATCACATTCACCCATTGCATTTCCATATTCCTTCCATCACCCATCACACGTCTATATCATAGCTTGATCTTGCATCAGTATCATGTTCCATCCTAGAATTATTTGGCACATTCCTAAGGTCAGTTTGTCCTACCTATATTGAATTATTCTATTGCATCACACTAGGGGCATTCTCTATACCTACATCAGATTGGATTCATGTTTATTCTTGAAATTTTCCATAAAATCGAGAAAATCAAAAAATATTCATAAAACCAAAAAATCCAAAAACATCCAAAACATGTCAAAAATCCAAAAACAAGTCAAAAATAAAAAAGTCAAAAAAAGAGTCATCATGTCAAACTATGTTTTCTCTAAGCTCGAATGTAGGCAAGGCTAATCATTGATGTACCCACAAGACATTAGGTCAGTCCTTAGGTGTCCATCATAATAAATTGACAATCCATACATGTTTATATTCTTTACCAATAAATAAGTTTGTGTTAGTCGAACTACGTGATCTTTGTGTGTATAATATAGGGAAGGCTAATCTTTGATCAGCCCCCAAGGCCCCTAGGATAGGTCTTTAAGTTACATTATTGGTAAAAATCTTGGAAAACCCAAAAACATTAGAAAATTTGAAAATCAAAACATTTGTAAAACATGTTGAAAATCCGTAAACAACCTCAAAACATTTAAAAATACCAAAAAAAATTCAAAAAACCCAAAATCATCCATCCCATTCCACACTCACCCACAATAAACATCCACTCATAATAAATTGATCGTCACCTTCAACTGTTGGCAAAACAAGTGGAAATAAGTATATAAATTTTAAAATTATAAACTTAAACATAAAGGTCTTAAGTTCAGGTCAATAGGTAAACAAGTTAGTCAACTCTTAGTATGGATAGACCATCATCTTGCTAATCACAACATCATCTGATAAAAACATGTCCTAGGATACGTCTTTCCTACAATGGACATCAACATCAAACATCACCATAGTTTAGTCTTGGCTAGAGGTATAAAGAACATTAACTTGTTTCTTTACTTGATCGTTTCTTTTGATTTATCTTATTGCACTCATTCCAATAACCTCTAGATGATGTCTAATCAAAATTATTTAGAGAGAAAGGAATGGGGAATTGATCATTATCTTTCATCTATTGTGCTTGTTGGATGTTCTTGTAATATAACCTTGGTGAATACTTGCTTTGTTAGGTATGTATGGAGGATATTTTAAATAGCTTGTTGACTATTACATGGAAAGGTTTTTCCTTTCTATGTTTTTTGGTCTGAGATGTTTGACGCATCTAAAGTACATCATAGTAGGGTTTCATATGTTGGGTGTGAACAAGGATACTCCTATATGTTTTTTGAGTCAAAGTCCATCGCACTAGATACCATGCCATCTTGGTTATCCATACATTGATGCATCATATCTATGTGTTTTATCAAACATAAGGAAAGTTGTGTTGTTTGTGTCCCAATCCCTCAATAAGAAAACCATCATCACTCATCATCATATCTAATAAAGTCTCGATGAATCATAGACTTGTTGGACCTCTACAACTTCTCAGAATCAAGGGTTGATCCCTCTCATTCTTCTATCCTCTTTCACGCTAACAAGGTATCAGGACATTTACCAAAAAAATCTACCTGCATTCATTAAACATTAGCATACCCATCCTACATACTCATACATATCATCATAGTAGGAAACATCATCCATCTCAAATGTATTGCATCATCATTTATGTTGTTTAGGATAATATAGATTTGTTATTCTAAGCATCTTAAAAACATTTCATTTGCATCATCATCATAATATAGATTTTTTAGTCTAAGCATCTCATAACATAACCATCCACATATAAACACATCCATACATCCATAAAGCATATTTTTCATGAGATCAAACTAAAATCAATTTTTTTTCCAGATCTCTCGAGGGGGCAGTGTACTAGTGTACTTCTTTCTACTGGGGAAATAGTGGGGCATCCAAAAAAATTAGGAAATTTTTGAATTTCAATCTTGGTAACATCAATTTTTGAACCAATGCAACTGGTACATTGCTTCAAAGATGGGAAAAATGTAGACACTCAAATAGGCTTGACTAGCATTATGCATCTAAATCTGATCAATTAACATCACTTCTACTATTAATTAAGTAATTAAGTTTATTTGATTAATTCACCTCATGCTCACTAATGTTCATCATGTTTAATTAAATAAATTTATTTAATTAAAACCCTAAAGTCCTCTCATCTAATTTAATAAATCAAATTATTTAAATCAAATGTCATAGGCCCTTAATCCCTTCAAGTTTATTAATTCTAAATTAATTATCTCTTAATCCTCATTACCCATTCTCTGGATTTTGACTCAACCTTGGTCAAACTAAACCCTTGATCAACTAACTAGCTTGCACATGAAAATAATTTCTTCTAATTAACTAATTAACATTTTTTCCCTCACAAAATCATATTCTTTGAGAATATTCTTTCAATAACTCCACTTATTTGAATTTCTTTCCCAACTATTAATGCTTTTTACAAAGGAATTTAAGCCTCTTACAAATCCATTAATGCCCCTTATAGAGGCATTAACTTTTCTTACATCCCCCTCACCCCTTCACCTACAAGCATTAACTCTTCACATTTTTCAAAATGTTCTCCATCTTCACCCATTAGCCTTGTGACAAGTGTCACAATATTATTGGCTCTCCTATAATCCCACATTCCTCCAATCTTTTTATTCTTCAACCCTTCAACCTTATTTATAGAGGTATTATCTATTTAGAAAGGATCCACTTCTTTATGCAAAGTCATTATCCTCCAATTGCTATCATTATCTTTGAGGGAAATTAGGCTTCATCACATACATTTGAGAGCATTTTGCTTCAACACTATCCAAACTTATTCAACAAGGTGGTGGGAAAGGGAATTCTTTCCACATCAAAGGAGCACCACTCCCACTATGGGATAAGTTTTGAAGATGATTTTATATGCTTTCATTTGTTACTTTAATCTTTTATTATCTTGATTGCATATTTAGCATGTTCAAGTATTTCATAGGAATGCTTTGTTTTCATTATTTAAAATAACTAATATGCTAATATTTTTCAACCTTTGAGCAAATGCAAGTTACCGTTAACATGAATATTTGGTAGAAAGAGGTACAACTAGAAATAAATGAAAGAGGAAAGGAGAAAATAACCAGATGGGACCAGATGGTGGAAAAATTAAAAAGATAGTTCATTCCTGCGACTATGAGCTAGATTTGTTGAAGAAGATGCAAGGGTTGAAACAAGCGGGAAAATCTATTAAGGAGTATACAGAAGAATTCTACTATTTCCTAATTAGAATAGGCCATTCTAAGGCTAACAAGGAAAAAAATGCTCTTTACATAAATGGGTTGAAGCCGAGTATTCAAGAAGAGTTAGGTCTAGTGAGAATGTCTACCATTGAAGATGCATATCAGTTTGCTTTGAAGGTAGAAGAAAAGTTGAATAAAAGGTTTGTAAGAAAGCAAAGAGGTGGGGGTCATGGTGGAAAGACTAGTGGATGGTCATATGGATGTCGAAATGAATATCAAAAGAAGGGTGAAGGATCCAGTAACAGTCAGAACCAGACAAGAGATAACACCTACTAACCTCGTGATCAAAATAATGGAGACCAAAGAGGAAGAGGAAGATCTAGAAGAGGTCCAAGAAGCGGAGGATTTTTTGGAACCTGTTTCTAGTAAAGAGAAGCAGGACATAGAGCCTATGAGTGTCCTCAACATCAAGGAAGGAAAAACTGATGACCTAGAGGGTAATGTACGAGTTGTACATGTAGGTGAAGATGCTAAGTCTTCACATTCTGAGGATGTAGAAAGAGAAGAGGTCCTTGTTACTAGAAGAGCCTTGTTGAATGATGAGAGAGAACCAACTCAAAGGAAGAATTTATTTCACACCAGATGTAAGTGTGAATGTAAAGTTTGCAATGTTATTATTGATGGAGGTAGTATTGATAACCTTGTTTCTTAAGAGATGGTTAGTAAGTTGTGGTTGGAGAGAAGAAGGCATATGAATCCATACCAGATTGCTTCATTATAGAAGGACTGTAAAGCTTTGGTAAATGAAAAATGTCTGATAAATTTCAAGATTGGAAATTACCATGATGAGTAACTATGTGATATTATGCCTATGGATGTTTGTCATATGTTGTTAGGAAGACTGTGGAAATTTTATTGGTGAGCGGTGCATGATGGACATGCTAACACCTATTCCTTGACAAAGGATGGCATTCATCATAAGTTGAAACCCTTGAGGGAGGAAGAAGAAAAGGTATGCAATAATGCAACAATTTATTTGGTTGATAGAATAAAATTCCTAGAAGATATGAGGCATAAGCATATGTATTTTGCATTGATCCCTAGAGTTGATAAAAAAGATACTAGTGAGGTACTTGTACACGCTTCAGATTTGTTGAATGAGTTTCAAGATATTATTTATGATAATGTACCTAAAGGTTTTCCTCCAGTAAGAAAAATTAGTCATCAAATGGACCTAATTCCTCGAGCCAATTTGTCAAATAAGGCAGCTCATCGTATGACTCTAGTAGAGAGTGAAAATTTGAATAGACAAGTGCAAGAGTTGTTGCATAATGGATTGATCAAAGAGAGTTTGAGTCCATGTGTAGTACCTATAGTACTAGCACCAAAGAAGGATGTGGAATGGTATATGTGTACAGATTCTAGAACCATCAACAAGATAACCATCAAGTATAGATTTCCCTTTCCAAGGATGGATGATATCATGGATTGTTTGAGTGGATCTGATTACTTCACGAAGATAGATCTAAAGAGTGGTTATCACCAGATTTAGATTAGAGAAGGAGATGAATGGAAGACAACCTTCAAGATGAAAGAGGGATTGTACAAGTGGTTAGTCATGCCCTTTGGGCTAACCAATGCATCGAGCACCTTCACACTGCTCATGAATGAGGTATTGAAAGAGTTTTTGGATAAATTTTTCAATGTTTATTTGGATGAAATTTTAATTTTTAGCAAGACATTTGAGGAGCATTTGATTCATATCAAAAAAGTTTTTGAGAAGCTAAGAGAGGAGAAGTTGTTGATCAATTTGAGGAAGTTTAGTTTTGTGAAAAGAGAGTTTGTATACTTTGGATATATTGTCTCAATTGAAGGTTTTAAGATGGACCTGGAGAAGGTAAAAGCTATCATTGAATGGCCTACACCAAGGAGTTCTAGTGAGTTGAGATATTTTCATGGTTTGGATAGTCTTTATAGAAATTTTATCAAAGGTTTTAGTAGTATTTGTGCACCTCTAATGGAAACAATGAGAGGGGATAGAAAAGAGTTTAATTGGAGTACAAGAGAAACAAATTTTTTTGATATGTTGAAGAAGAAAGTTATGGAGAAACCTTATTTTTCACTTTTAGATTTCAAGAAGGTATTTCAAGTAGATTGTGATGCTAGTAGTAGTTCCATTGGAGTTGTTTTGAGTCAAGAAGGTAAGTTTGTTGCTTATTTTAGTGATAAGTTGAATGATGCTAAGAAGAAATATTGTCTATGATCAGGAGTTTTATGCTATAGTTTAGGCTTTGAAGAAATGTAGACACTATTTTTTTCCAAAAGAATTTGTTTTATACACTGATCACCAGGCTTTGTAGTATCTCAATAGTCAAGGAAAGATAAATAAAAGGCACTTAAAATGGTTTAAGTTTTTGTAGAGTTATACTTTTTTTCTTAAGCATAGGAGTGGAAGGTCAAATAGAGTTGCAGATTCCTTGAGTAGAAGGAAAAATGTGTTGATAGAGATGAATATAGAGGTTGTTGGGTTCAATGAACTCAAGAGTTTGTATCCTGAAGATCTAGACTTTACAGAAGCTTCGAAGGCTTGTTTGGGACCTGTTACATTAGATAGGAAAAGATGGTTGGATTTCCTAATCCAAGATGGGATGTTGTTTAGAGGAAGCCAATTGTGCATTCCACAGAGTTCTATAAGAGAGAATATAACCAAGGAGAAGCATAGTGGAGGATTGGTTGGACATTTTGGTCGAGATAAGATCATTTCTCTTGTTAGTGAGAATTATTACTAGCCACAGTTACAAAAAAGATGTGAAGAAGTTTGTACAAAGTGGCAGAGTATGTCAAATGGAAAAAGGAACAAGTTAGAATACTGGATTGTATCAGCCATTACCTGTACCTGAGATGCCATGGGAGGACATTAGTATAGATTTTGTCCTTGGATTTCCAAGGAAACAAAGAGGGCATGATTCCATATTTGTGGTGGCGGATAGATTTTCAAAGATGGCACATTTCACTCCATGTCATAAGACTAGTGATGTTGTTCATATTACGAAGTGATTTTTCAAAGAGGTACCGAGACTACATGGTCTACCAAAGAGTATAGTTTCAGACAGAGATTCCAATTTTTTTGGTTATTTCTAGAGGATATTATGGAAGAAATTGAAGACAAAATTGAAGTTTAGTTTTGCTTACCATCCATAGACTAATGGAAAAATGGAAGTGGTGAATAGGAGTTTGGGTAACCTGCTAAGATGCTTAGTAGGAGATAAACCAAAGGGATGGAGTTTGATTTTACCATAGGAAAAATTTTCTTATAACAATTTTGTCAATAGGAGCACTGGTAAATCACCATTCCATATTGTATATGGGAGTAGTCTTAGGAATGGTTCTAAAATGAGGAAGATTGATAAAGGAGAAAAGAGTATTGCTGAGGCTAAATATTTTGTTGAGTATCCGAAGAATTTGTCGGATGAGGTGAAGAAGCATATCAATAAGATGAACTCTTAGTATAAGGCTAAGGAAGATAAAAAAAGGAGGTATAAGGAGTTTCAGTTAGGAGATGAATTCATGGTTCCTTTGTGAAAGGAGAGGTTTCCAATTGGTACATACAATAAGTTAAAGATGAAGAAGTTTGGACCATGCAAGATCCTGAAGAAGCATGATTTAAGAAATGTGTATGAGGTAGAGTTTTCGAGTGAGATTCATGTTTCACCTATTTTTAACATTGTCGATTTGATAGAATATTAGGAAGGAGTTAAGGATAATGAATTGATAGAGGCATAACAGAACATTCCATCACCTACATCTAAAAAGGAAGAGATAGAAGAAATTTTGAATAGAAGTATGGGTAGAGGCATAAGAAATAGGCAATATGCAAAGTACTTGGTGAAATGGAGAGTGTGACAGAAAATTGGGCACTCTTGAGAAAAGAGACAATTTCACGGATTATTAGACCTACTTTTGAGTACCCCTACACTATTCATTCTTCAAAACAACATTTATAGGCCCCTAAGACCCATTATTTTTTATCTAGAGACTCGTTTTACTTGATAAATCACTTAAACCCTGACAAAAAACATTCAATTCATCCATATCCCAAAAACCCACCTTCAAAAATCACTGGTGGGACCCATTCGCCACCTTGGGAAAATGAGTCCCCTATGGTGGGACCCATTTTCCAAGGGTGGTGAATGAGTCCCTTTTGAGGGAAATTTCAATTTTGAGCGGGAATTCAATTAATCCAACTTAATTTTTTGATGAATCTCGGCCTCTTAGGTCTAAATAATGGGAAAATTAGGTGTTGTTGCTTATAAATACTCATTTTAAGTCATTTTACACATCTTTTAGTCATTTTACAAAAAGAAAATTATAAAGTCAAGTCATCTACAACAAGTTTCATTAGCAAAGTTAAAGTTTTAGGGTAGCAAAACTAAGGTTCGTTGTAGGTCTTGAATAGATTCAACATTACAAAGGGTTTATGATGGATGCCTATGGTGAATCATGGAGAAATCTAGGTTGAAGAGATGCAACTAGCCATCAAATCACACCTAAAGACTTATTTTCAAAGTGATTCCATCTTCCATTTTCTCTCTATCTTCATATTGAGGTTTGCATTTCATTTACATTCCATTTGTATGTCATTTTATCTCTATTTTTGATGTGTTGTAGGATTTATAGGGTTGAGGTCTTGCATCACTCAAATCACATTTGCATTTATTATTCTAGCACAATAGAATAGGGTTTGTGACATACTTCAACCTTTCCTAGTCTTTAACACACCTAAGGCGAGAGTTTTATGTAGATTTTTGTCCATTTAAGGTTTGATTACCCAAATAGGGGTTTGACCAAGGAAAACTCACCATTAGACAAACAATTTTAAGTTGTTTTGTAGGTACTTTCTGAGATCCTGATTTAGGCTTCCATCAGAAAGTGCAGTATAGGTGTTAAGGTGCAAAACAAGAACTTGAAATCACAAAAATTTGAAAGTGAACTGATTCACCATGCATGGTGAATGAGTCCCTCATAAGGTGGAATTTTGAGTTAAAGGCAGATCCAGACACCCAATTGGCAGAAAATAGTTTCTGGGCAAAAAAACTCTGACCTGGAACTAATTCGCCCAAGGTGGCAAATGAGTCCTAGTCAGCTCAAAATCATATTTGTCATATTTCTAGATTTCTTTCCATTCCTCTTTAGTTCCCCAGGTGCACACATTTTGAAATACAACTTTATATTTGGTTTAATTTGCATTTTTTTCATTCTTTTAAGCTTCTTGCAAACATCACATTGTGTTTACAAACATTGCATATTTCCTAGATTTTTGCATTCATAATCAGTCAATTACTTAGCTTAGTTGTATTTAGATCATATCATTTATCCTTAATAACATCATACATTTCCTAATTTGAGTGAACCACCTTGATTTTTCATGAGGTTTATCTCTCTCCTTTTAGGTGAAACATCCTAAGAGTGCAAGAGTAGCCTATAAACCTCATGCCCAAAAATATATGGTTCATTTTGGTGAACCTACATATTGAACATCATATCATTCTGATTTGCATTTATATTTGCATCTTAGGACTTACTTGCATTGTCTTTGGAATTTTTGTGCATCCTAGGGCTTCTTAAAATTGCATTAGTGAAAGCATCATCTAGAGTTCATTATTGCATTTCATTTCATCAAATCATTCCAAAATTCTACATTTTCAATTTGTATCTGCATTGTACAAACCTGGAAACATTCAAAAAAGTCAAAAAAGTTAGAATAAACCTAAAAATACCTCCCTTGGGACTCATTCGCCACCTTGGGTGAATCAATTCCACTGCAAGTTTTGAATTAGTGTTTCTAGAATTCAATTTTTTGCTTTGCACTTTTTTGTTTTTGCAGTTTCTTTTCTATCATATTTCTATTATGTTTTGTTTCATTATCATAAGCATCATTTTCTTTCATGGAATTTAAGGATAGTATTAGATTTTTGCAAATTTCCTTTTCAGTATTTTTTCCTAGTTCTTTTAGATCAAATTCATCGATACATAAAAACACAAAAATAGAAACATCAAAACAACCTTTCAAACAAATGATTCAAGTTAGAAACATCTCATTCAAGGCCCTTAGTAGTGATGATTTCAAAAAGTTAGATGAAGTTCTTCAGGACTTCCTCTCACTCACTTCATCCTCTAATGCTTGCAATGAGAAACCTAAACCATTTAATGATAACGTATCCCTCAAACATTTTGGTTGTGATGACTTTGACTTGTTGGATGAAGCCCTTCAGGATTTCATCTCAGTCAAGTCATCCACTAAGGTTTGTTGTGAGAAATCTAAAACTAAGGATGTTAATGTGATTCAATCTCAACTCCTTCTTTACCCACCCTCACATAAACTTCATCCTTCCAATAAACCTGAGTACACTCTTTACCCACCTAAAACCAATGTGTTGCAACAATCAAGTAATGTTATTGTTGGTCATACATATAATACCTGAAACAATCTGCAACTGCCACAACCAACCCCACCCTCTTCACCTTTACCAAATCCACCTAGTGCTCCTCACTTCCTCCCACACACAAAGGAGTATGATCTTGTTGAAAAATTAAAGAATACTCTTGCAAAGATTTCCCTTTGGGATTTACTTTAAAGCTCACCAAATTATCACACTATTCTTCAAACAATCTTACAAAAAATTGTAGTTCCTCTTGGTACAACTCCAAATGATGTGGAAGATTTAATCCATAGAACAAATCAAATTAATCTAGACACTACTTTCCATCAAGATGAGCTCCCTCCTTTAGAGTTACAAAAACAAAATGAAGCCTTTATGATAATTTCTCAATTCAATCACATAGGTATCAAAAGAACCCTTATTGATAATGGTTCTACCCTTAATATTTGTAGTGTGAATCTCCTTGATAGATTGTGTGTTGACAAGACACAAATAATACCCGATTCTGCATACATTCAAGGATTTGACAATACAACAAAGCAACCGCTTGGTATAATCACTTTACCTATTATGGTTGGGGTAGCTACTTTGCAAACTCCTATTCATGTCAAGCCTTATGATCTTTCATATAATATTCTTTTAGGTAGACCATGGATTCATGAGATGAATACAGTGCCTTCAACCCTTCATCGCATCATGAAATAGGTCTATAACAATCACATTTATCAAGTTGAAATCGACCCCGAGCTTGAAAGTTTCTTGTACCTTGAAAAAGGAGCTACAAGTCCTTTGAAAACATTAATTCCAACATCCAATATACACCCTCTTGAATGTGAACAAAATAATGAGGAATCAGTATCTAAATTATTTGGTGATGATTGGGGGTCCTTAGAATTTACACCTTCATTTATGGGAGAATACATAATCACACAAAAGATAGATGAGAAACAAGAACAACCAGCCATCATGTCGACTCAAAATTCTGAACAATCTTCTCAAACATCTATCTCTTATACTTTGGATGAAAATGCAACATACACAACAAATTTTGATGAGATAGATTATCAATCCCTACCTAATCTAACAAAAATGGAAATTCTTTATGGAAAAGGCTATGAACTTGTGAAACAACTAGGATATACTAGAAAAGGGTGTGGAAAACATGAACAAGGTATTCATGTTCCTATCAAACCTAATACGCAAGAGACAAAAAATGGTTTGGGATATTCTTTTTCCAAGACAAAAAAAGCTACTCAACGACCATCTTTGAACATCAACACTATTACATGTCAAGCAAAACATAAACTCACCATCAAACATCCTAAATTGCTTGATATAAACTTACCACCATCATGGAGGTATGTTGATAGTGATGAAAATTTGAAACAAATGTTGGAGTTTATGATAATGCATCCTCTCCTATGAAACGAATTCCTCATGCTATGATTGTTACTAATCAGGAAGAAAGTGATATCAATGAAGAACCCTATGAGTCTTAATTTCCAAAATCTAATGCAATCCCTTTAGGAGATACAATTAATGTGCCAATGGACATTGATGATAAAGACAAAGTTATTAAGATTGGGAAGTGCCTTGATGATGAACAAGAGGACACTACAACTTTACTTCATGATTTTCTTGAAATTTTTGCTTGGAAATATTCTGATATGCCAGGAATTGACCTGAAAATTGTGTGACACAACATTGTTCTTGCTGAAAATGCTAAACTTGTTCGTCAAAAAATAAGAAAAATGCACCCTAACATAGCTTTGCATGTTAAAGTAGAGCTTGAAAAACTCCATGATGAAAGCTTCATTCGACCTATTGATTATTCTCCCTGGATCTCAAACATTTTCGCAGTTGCTAAACTTGATAATCGTATTAGGATATACACATATTCTTGTGACTTGAATAAAGCTTCTTTAAAAGATGACCTTTTTCTTCCTAATATTGACATGATCATGGATTCAACTGTTGGACATGCTTTGTTGTCATTCATGGATAGATTTTTTGGTTAAAATCAAATCCTTATTAATCCTCAAGATTAATACAAAACCACCTTTACAACTATTTGGGGAATGTTTTGTTGGGTTGTGATGCCCTTTGGTTTAAAGAATTCCAACACAACTTATCAACAAGCAATGACATTGATATTTCACAATTACATCCACAAAATTTTGGAAGATTATGTTGATGATATCCTAGCTAAATCCTTAACAAGACAAGACAATGTAAATTTTCTTCAAAAAATATTTGAATGAATACGTAAATATAGTATGCAATTAAATCCAAAAAAGTGTCTTTAGTGTAGATAGTGGTAAAATTTTGGGCTTTGTCATATGTCATAGAGGCATTGAGGTGGACACAAAGAAAATTGATACAATTATTAACATGCCACCTCCTAGGAACATTTCTCAATTGTGAACATTACAAGGACGAATTCAAGCTATTTTCCATTTCATTGCATCTTTAACTGATTGCACATTACCTTTCATGCATCTTCTTAAAAAGGGTGTCCCTTTTGATTGGGATGAGGATTGTAAATAGGATTTTGAGAGTTTAAAGCAATACCTTGCATCCCTACTTGTTTTACAACCTACCCTACCAAAAAAACAATTTATCTTGTACATAGCCTCATTAGCCTAGGCTCTTGCAGCATTATTAGCTCAACAAGATGATCATGGAAAAGAACATCTTGTTTATTACATCAGTCAAACCTTAATTGATTATGAAACTCGATACTCACCAATTGATGAACAATTCTTGGCTCTTGTATTCGCTACTAGTAAATTGAGACATTATTTACTAAATGATGAAATATAAGTCATGACAAAATTTGATCCCCTCAAACATCTTTTCAATAAAACAAACCTTTTTGGATGCTTAGCTATGTGGGTGATGTTGTTAACTGAGTTTTACCTTAAGTTTGTTTCACAAAAAGCAATCAAAGGACAAGCCTTAACCAATCACTTAGTTGACACTCCTTCTCCTCTCACTTTACCTAATCACGATTCCTTTCTTGATGATAGTGTCTTGACCGTTGATATTAAAACATGGGAATTGTATTTCGATGGATCTAAGTGTAGAACAAGTTATAGTGCTAGAGTGGTATTAATTCCAGCTAACAGACAACCTCTTCCCTTGTCCTATCAATTAAATTTCCTATGCACAAATAACACAACTGAGTATGAGGCATTAATTGTGGGTTTGTGAGCTACTTTAACAATGGATGCTAAACATATCAAGATCTTTGGTGATTTGCAATTAGTTATCAAATAAATCAATGGTACATATACAACTAAACATGACAAGTTATCAAAATACAAGGATCTTACAATGAAATTGTTAGAGAAGTTTGAATCATTCACCATTGATAAAATCCCACAAAAAGATAATAGGCATGCAGACGCAATGGCAAGTGCAACCTCTCTTATATCCCCACATGATCTTTCAACAAAATTTACCTTTTTTATTCATCCCATCATGAAACCTTCAATTGATACTCAATTAGAAGACATTTTTCCAATAAATCAAGATGAATCATGTGAATGGTATGATACAATTTATCATTATTTAAAAGATGGTACTATTCCCAAGCCCACAATGACAAACACTTGAAAATGTTTATGCAAGCTAGCAACTAAATACGTGATTCTTGCTAATGTGTTGTATAGAAGATCCTTTAATGGTCTCTTACTAAGGTGTCTTAAGGATTCTAAAATCCCTATAGCCCTTGAACAGGCTCATGTTGGTTCCTATGGAGGTCATTTTGGAGGATGGTTGTTAGTGAAAAAACTCATTCATATGGGATATTATTGGAGACATATGGAGAAATACTGCTTTGCTTACATTAAATAATGTCACAAATGTCAAGAACATAACAATCTGATCCATGATCCTGCTTCTGACCTCCATGCCCAATTTCCCATTTGGCCATTCTCAGTATGGGGATTGGATCTTATTGGAAAAAATCCACCTCCCTCTTCTACTAGACATACGATCATCATCACCACAACAGACTATTTCACGAAATGAGTAGAAGCTATTCCTCTTCGATCTACAAATGCTGAAGTAATTTGTCATTTCATTTTGGAACACATCATTTCTCACTTTGGACTTCCTTCTGCAATTGTTATAGACAATGGAACCCCATTTAAGAATAGAGAATCCAATGAATTTCTTGAAACGTTCAACATTCAACATCATTTTTCAACACTGTATTATCCACAATCTAATGGACAAGCTGAAAGTACTAATAAAATTCTAGAAAAAATTCTAAAGAAAACTATTAACAAACATCATAAGGATTGGCATATGCAATTACATTACATGCTTTGGGCTTATAGAATGAGTGTTAGATTATCAATAAGAACTACACCCTATAATGTCATTTATGGCACTAATGCGATCATTCCCTTGGAGTTAGAAATTCCTACATTGTGAATTGCTCTCCAAGACCTTATTAATGATGACACTTATAAAGAACAATGATTGCACAAACTTGAGATGCTCGATGAAAAGTGCATTAATGCTCTTGAGCATCTCCAAGTTTACATCAAACAATTACAATGAAAAAATAATACTCATGTCATTCCTCGAATGTTTCATAAGGTTGATTTTTTTCTTTATGCGAATCAATGTAATACCAATGTTGAAAATGAAGATAAGGATAAATTCAGCCCTAACTGGTTAGGACCTTACATAGTAGATACTAGGTATGGGTCTAGTGCTTATGTCTTAATAGATCTTGATGGAACACCCCATAAGGAACCTATTAATTTCAGGCATTTGCATTAGTATTACCTCTAATCTCTTTGAATAGTATGATTGTTAAAGTAGTGTTGTCTAAAGTTATTTGATATAATTCTAAATAAATTTCACATTACTTCATTCTTGACACCTAATTTTGTGTTTGTCTTGAACACTAAGGTAATTATTTAAGTCCATTTTATAATTACTTTAGGATTCATACTATTCACCCTCATCTTATGTTAAGTTAGATCCTTATATGAGTTATAGGTGTATTTAATTTAACATATTCTTCCAATCATCAATGTTGTATCTAAAGTGAAACTGAAATACGTTTTACATTAGATCACATTTATCCTATTAAATCATGTAGACATTGATTGAATACTTTTACCATAACTTATTGAATTAATCACATTGCATTTAACATTCAAACACAAAGAGACATATCATAATAACACCAAATGTGCATGTCTATATATATAAAAGTTTTATATACATCTCAATATCATATACAAAATAAAAAAGGTCTGTGAGAGCTAGACCCCTCGGGCTTTGGTGCTCATGATCTAGTCCCTGGATGT
Source organism: Sequoia sempervirens (assembly GCA_007258455.2). Classification (NCBI taxonomy): domain Eukaryota; kingdom Viridiplantae; phylum Streptophyta; class Pinopsida; order Cupressales; family Cupressaceae; genus Sequoia; species Sequoia sempervirens. The sequence continues at coordinate 47,044,131 of VDFB02179234.1, read as the reverse complement.
TATGAGACGGTCGTGTGTGATTGTGACTGCAAATTATTGAGTCTAAGTGCATACTCTAGACCCTATACTTGACCAACAACCACAAGATGCTCCTCTACCATTTGATCCCTCTCTACTTGTACCTGTGCTAGCTCTACATGCAGTCTCAACCTCTACTAAGGTTTGTGATGACTATCCTGCTCTATCAACTTGATGGAGTCATATCCTCATGCTCTCGTATGTTGCCTATAGCCTTGCAAATTTTTTGAGCAACTTTGGCTCCTCCTCCATGATCGGTGGGGGCATGTAGTTAGGATCCATCTCCTCCTCGTTGATGGATGCAGGCACTATCTCCATGATAGCCTAATGATAGAACCCTTGCCAATATCTCATCACTCCTACAAGATAGACAAGGTACACAATCAATAAACATCATCTTGATATATATACATATAAACAAAGCATAAATACTCAAGTACATGCATAAAATCAAAAAAATCATCACCTATGTCTCCATACGAATGAGGAATATCAGCCTCATCCTCTCTGGGGGACATGGGGGATGTGCTAGCCTCTCTCTGACTCTGGGTACCAATGTTTGTTGTAGCTACTGCACATGATCTAGTCCCGTAAGTGTGAGAGGACTCTCTATGCTTGTACTGATCCTTAGTAGCTATCTCATCACCCTCACTTAGGGGTGGCTCCTCCTTATAATACTCATCCTCCTTATAATCCTTCTCCTCCTCCTCATCCTCCTCTCCTCCATCCTAGTCCTCATAGTTAGGATTGGCCTCTGAATTATACTCATCATCAATAACATCAGTAAATATGTCTATTGTTTTGTATCATACATCCTTCGCTCTATCCTCTGGCTCATCTCCCTCATATGGTCCTGGTCTTGCATCACCTATAGGGACATCCATGTGGAACACAGGAGCTGGTCATGTCACTGAACAACACTCCTCATGCTCATTTGTGCTGCTGACATCATCAGTGTCAGACGCTGGTGGCTAGTCGTGATCTGAATCATTAGAATCACTCTCATGAACATGATCTATAGTAAGTCGAACAATATCACCTAGCCTCCAGGCACTCTACACTAATCACCTAATGAAGGGGCATGCCCTCGATGGTGTTTTCACCTACCTAAATTATTGCATGACTTTCCCATAATAGAAAGGTTGTACAACATAGTCATGCCTCCCAGCTAAAAACCTATCCATCTACATCCTCCACAGCTATCCTATGGGATTTGGCCATTATAAAGTGAGTAGATAAGGTCTCCACAAGATCTTGTCTCCCTCCAACCAGTCAAACCTCACCCTCCAAATGTGTAAATCTATGTAATGCCACAAGCATCGCAGAGGATAGTTGAATGCTCATGGATATCCTACAACTATAGCCCAAGGGAATCTGATAGGCCTAGTGCATGTGATATGCTTGAGGCACCACACCTGTAGAAGCATGCAATGCACCATATTATTGATCTCTCAAAACACAAAAAGGCCAAGATCATAATATAAGTGTGCTAGAATGCAGTGGCCCCAAGAATAGATTGTCTTGTCCTTGTACATCCCTCGAATCAAATGTACCAATCCTCCATCTAAGTGTCCCACTCGTTCATCAGGATTGAGAATAAGAGCCACTGTGTTCATCATAATTCATCTAAAAATAGGAGCTTGAGAATATAGAAGCATGGGAAGTTTGATCTATGCTCTAACACACTCATCATGAATAAGTCTTCCTAGGCAATACTGCATGTCCACCTTCTTCTTACAGAATGACCGATCACCCTGGAAATATACCCGCTCTCCCCGAATAGGAACTCAGAGAATACAATGTACATCCTCGAGTGTGATGGTCATCTCCCCAATGGGAAGATGAAACGTACAGGTATCAACGTCCCAATGCTCACACAGGGCCATAAGCATGGTGTCATGGTATCTCATAGGTGGCATAAGATATTCCCAATAGATACCTACTACCTGTAAATGCCCTGTCTTTGCCGTCGATAGTGCTAAAGCGTGATCTCTCAGAAAAGTAACTTGTCTCCCCCTAGCTGCTATCACGACCGGATAGGGACCTATCAAATTCATCACAAAATGCTCTAAAATTTATCTTATCTCTTCAATTCTTACATATTTCATCATGCAAGCTTGCTAAAGTAAATATAGTGTGATTTTCTAATAGCCCTAGACACTTTAGAACCCTTCTAGGATACTTTGTGAACAAAAGGGACACTTTGCAAACAAATGGGACACTTTGCAAAAAAAGGGGACACTTTGCAAACTTTTTTCCAAGATCCTAAATTAACCTATCCATGCATTAAAAATCATTACATTATTACAAAATCACAAGGAAAAAATTGTAGAATCGACTCACCTCATAATATAGCTCGTTGTGTGCCACCTACTCACGAAGCTCATCCAGCTGTGAAGGTGTGTATTTATGTCTACTCGGCATCTTCTCATCTCACTCGTCACTCTCAAGCTACAAGAAGATTAAATTGAAATAGTAAGCAAAAAATTACTCTCTTCTACTTCTTTTAACTTCTTTTTATCATCTTTACTCTTATGCATTAACTTAGGGTTATTTTTCCTTAAGAGTTAATAAAGCATCTTTTCTTCAAATCAACATAACTGGAGCTAAGGTAATCCATTTTTGATGCCACTTGATGCGTTGGAATCGTGATTCCACACTCAAAATCATCAATCATATATCATTATGTGGTATGGTACTTGGAAATTCCTTGCAGTATTATGTTCCTTCTTCGACGTGGCTAGATTACTACCTTGATTCCACCTCCGTAAAGCAAGCAGAATCAAGGAGGGGCATAGATCTACCTCAAATTAGATTCCTAGTAGTTAGACAAAAGGATTTTTTGACAATTAACAAATTAGTGTTGCAAGATGTGGTTCCTAATGATGTGGTTTTGTAGATAACTACACTGGGGGCTTCATTCTCCCATCTTTTAAATGAGTATCCTTTTATGTAATAAAATGCACTATGTAGAGTCCTTTAGCTTACATATGCATGAAGAGTCATATGAGCGCAAAAAGTGAGGGCTAAATGTCACGTAGAAAATTGGTAACTCTTGAGAAAAGAGATAATTTCATGCCTCATTAGACCTAATTTTGAGTACCCTTACAATATTCATTCTTCAAAACAACATTTATAGGCCCCTAAGACCCATTATTTTTTATTTGGAGGCCCATTTCACTTGAGAAATCACTTAAATCTTGACAAACAACATTCAATTCATCCATATACCAAAAACCCACCTTCACAAACCACTAGTGGGACCCATTTTCCACCTTGGGCGAATGAGTCCCCTCTGGTGGGACCCATTTGCCAAGGGTGGTGAATGAGTTCCTTTTGAGGGAAATTTCAATTTTGACTAGGAATTCAATTAAATCAACTTAATTTTTTGATGAATGTCAGCCTCTTAGGTCTAAATAACAGGAAAATTAGGTGTTTTTTTTTACAAATACTCATTTTTTTTACAAATACTCATTTTAAGTCATTTTACACTTCTTTTAGTCATTTCAAAAAAGAAAATTCTAAAGTCAAGTCTTCTACAACAAGTTTCATTGAAAAGTTGAGGTTTTAGGGCAGCAAAACTAGGGTTTGTTTTAGGTCTTGAAGCTCACTTTTTGATCAAGATTCAACATTGCAAAGGATTGATGATGGATTCCTATGGTGAATCATGGAGAAATCTAGGTTGAGGAGATGCAACTAGCCATCAAATCACACCTCAAGACTTGTTTTCAAAGTGATTCCATCTTCCATTTTCTCTCTATCTTCAAATTAAGGTTTTCATTTCATTTACATTCCATTTACATGTCATTTTATCTCTATTTTTGATGTGTTGTAGGATTTCTATGGTTTAGGTCTTGCATCACTCAAATCACATTTGCATTTCTTATTCTAGCACAATAGAATAGGGTTTTTGAAATACTTCAGACTTTCCTAGTCTTTAACACAGCTAAGGCTAGGATTTTATGTAGATTTTTTGTCCATTTAAGGTTTGATTACCAAACTAGGGGTTTGACCAAGGTAAACCCCCTATTAGACAAACAATTTTAAGTTGTTTTGCAGGTATTTTCTAAGATCTCGATTCGGGTTTCCATCAGAAAGTGTTGTATAGGTGTCAAGGTGCATAATAGAAACTTGAAATCACAAAAAATTGAAAGTGGAATGATTTGCCATGCATGGTGAATGAGTCCCTCATAAGGTGGCATTTTGAGTTAAAGGCCGATCTAGACACCCAGTTGGCAGAAAAAAGTTTATGGGCAGAAAATCCTTACTTGGGACTGATTCACCCAAGGTGGTGAATGAGTCCTAGTCAGCTCAAAATGAGATTTGTCAAATTTCTAGATTTCTTTTCGGTCCTCTTTAGTTCTCTAGGTGCACACTGTTGTGCATTTTTCATCCACACACCCCACTGAAAGCAGGGACCCTCTTTGATTTGCTTTGCTTTAGGTTTTTTTGTAGGGTCCTGACTTCATCCCCTTGAGGGATAAGTCCCTTGATCTATGTCTGAATCACCCATGTGCATTGATGAACTTTCTCTTTAGGGACCCTCTTGCAATTTGATGATCATGAGTTAATCCATAGAAGTCACCTTCAAAGTTCAAAATTGTGAAAATAGGAAAAATCCTAAGTTGGGGGGAAGGTTTTGGGTTTTTCATGTATCTCAGGTATTTCCTCCCTAGGTGGAAATCTCTGATTTCTGTTAGCTACTTGGATTCCCGAAGGGTGCTTATATTGTTGTATTTAAGATATTTTCGCATGTCGCGAAATTTAATGTCTAGCAGAATTCTCTGGATTCCTTTGCACCTTAGAATCCTTGACTTTCGTTTCACATCAGATCCCTAAAATAGGTTCAAGTCGTCGTTTCACCTCATTTATGCCTGTCGTTAGTATCCTGCAACTTGTATTTAATGGAATTGTGAGAGATTTTATGCTAGAAAATTGATGTTATTTGTCTCACAATAAATTTGAAGAGCTTGATCCTAAGGAGCTGCGTGTGAGCTTGATTGTTGGAATAGAATTGTTGGTTTTGGTGACGTCTCCTTAGCATCATTCACATCTATTTGGAATTTGAAACTCATTGCCACTAGCTTCCCTCTTGAGTTTTGCTTCATTAATGGTATGTGCATGATGCCTTTTCTTTTAATTGTCGAGTATGTATGGTTTTCTTGTGTTATGCATATTCCATGCTTGAGTTTTTTTGTATTTGGAGATCTGTGATTAATCTAGGGTTGTCCCCTTTCCATTCTGATGCCTCCCCTGAGTATTTGTGTCACCATTCCCCATTGATTTAGAAATTTAACTATGCCAATCCTTGCTTGGTTTTCCCTCTGAACTTGGTGTTGTACGTGATGGTGATTTGGTTCGATAGATATAGGGTTTTTTATGTTGATGGATTGATAATTTGAGTGCAATATTGAGCTGTTATTTCATGTTTGTGTCTAATCGATTGCTTGCCTTTGATGGTTTTGGAAGAATTGATTATGATTTGACTAAATAAATGAGTGTATCAAACCTTTGACTGGTTATTCATGGCGGAACCCTAGGGTATATTTTTTTGATTTCTTGATTTAGATTGATTGAGTTGTGCTTGAATGAGTTTAAATCATGGGTGAACAACTTGAAGTAAACAAGAACTTGAGCCAAATTCCCAAATTTGTGATCGTTCAATCAATTTGGGTGAAACTATGAAGAGTCAAAATTCTCAGAGATTCGGGTACCTTGTACAATTCCTTCACATGTGGAAATCTCTGAAATTCCATCACCCTACCATTTTCTCAAGAATGCATATAAATAGGAAAGTTGTGTTATCATTGCTAATTTTCAACCCACGTGGAAATACCTAAACTTTTTGAGAATGAAGAAATAGTAGAAATGGATGAATTAACATTGCACGATTTCAATATTTTATGATTGGTTTGAATGATTTAAGTTTGGATATTTACATTTCTTGAGCTATAATGATGATTAAATGATGTTTAGGGTGATATCTATGCTTTCATCACTAATTTCTATGAGGGGTGAAAATCCCAGAGTTATGTTTATGATATTTTAGATCATGATCATTGTTTGGGCTTATTTGTAGGATGAATGTGTTATTTATGATGGACTAACCTTAACTTTTTTGTTCTAATGGGCATTGATTGTGACCTCTTGTTGAGTGCAAGCTGAGTCAAGCAAGGCTATTACTAGCAAGGGTAAGAGCAAAGGAATGGATCCTAATGTTGAGGAGGCTCCCATCTCAAAGGCTAAAAGGATCAAGCTGGATATGAAGAGCAAGATTCTCGAGAGTAAACTTGTTTCCATTTGGTCAGAGGTGACTGACACCAATGTTGGAAATGGGACTATGAAGAGTTTAAGGAAAGAATGGCAACAGGTGACCCATCTATTTTAGTAAGGATATTGAGAGATTCTGGGTTGGATCATGTGGCTAGTTTTCCTTCCATAGTGCAATGTTATGAGCTTGTATTGGAATGTGCTCGACACTATGATCAGGGTACACAAAGAGTAATTAGTCCACAGGGCAAGGTGCTTGCAAAATTTTCTCTTGTCTCGGTTGCCCAAACATTTGACATGCCAGATAGGTCTCATGTGGTGCAATGTGATATTGATATAGCCAAGAAATATTATGAGTAGGATTAAAATAAGGCTTTGGAGATTATTAATACTTTGCTGGAGAAACCCAAGGCATATATTTATAGATTGCCAAAATAGTTGTTCAAAGCTAAGTTTAAGTCAGATTACTATGATGCAATCATTGTTCTCAATAGAGTTATGGGCCTAAAGAATAAAGGAATGTTTGAGAATTGGATGTTTTATTTAATAGTCAAAATGGAACAACACACATACTACCATTGGGTAGGAAGAATTAGTAGGATAATTCATGAGAAATTGTCCAATGTGTCGCAGACCAAGACTTTCACTATGGCATCCTATTTGGTTTATGCCTTGGCAAGGTTGCATCCATAAAAGGGATTAAGCACTAAGGGAGTCTTTGGCCAAGATGTAATTTATGAAGTCTAACATCAGTTGCATTTGGATATTCCTAGTTATAGAAGGGTGAATGATGCATTCACCATGTACATTACAAGGTTTCTCCTAGGTCCATAGCATGTTAGAATTTCTGATGCTGCCAAGGGATTGATTCAAAAGTTTGGAGCATGGTTCATACAGTTTCCCATATTTTCCTACATCAGGATTGGTGGTTTTCCAAGAGCTCCATATAGATTTCCCAGGTATCCTAGTGATCACATCATTCTTTTGGAGGTTACAAGGAAAATTTGTGCCTTTGATGGAATTGTGAAAAAGGAAATGCACAAAATTAGTTTTGGTAGTGAATTCCCACTGAGGATTGGAGGAGATGATGCTTGCCCTTCCTTGGCCACAACGCTATTTTTTGAGAAAGAGATGGGCACTCTCAACCTGTATTTACATAAAAATAGGTCTAGATTTGATAGAACAGGTGGGGTTCAAAAGAAATCCAGCAAGGAATTCAGACATAGGGACGACCTTGAGGATTATTGAGCCAATTGTAAAGATGAATTTGAGGTTTTGAGGAAAATTTTTTTGGGTTTCCTACCAGCTTGATCAAACTATACAATATCAAGGCCATCCTAGATCAAATTGACGATGATGGAGAAGTGATACAACTCCATGACTATGAATCAACTAAAGATAAGCCTATATGTGAAATTGATTGGATGGAGGAAGAAATAACAAAATAGGAATGAATTAATGCTCCTATGATCAAATACACTAAATTGTGGATCAGGCATAAGATCTGGGAGCTAGATAATGAAGGGAAGTAGTATACTTATGACTTGATGGGGAGATTGGAGTCTTAGTCTTCTTCTAAGGGGGAGTAGGACCCAAAAGGTAAGGAAAAGGTGAGTTCTCTTTTCAAAATTAAGATTAAAGGTGATCAAGAAAAGACTAAAGAAGAAATGAAAAGAAACCCCATTGCAAAGAAGAGAAAGACTATCTCCAAAGGGAAGAAATCTAAGTAGGAAGAGGAACCAGAGGAAGAGGGAAAGAAGGGTGATTCCCTTGTGCCTAAGAGGAGAAGAGTAACAAGAACATCAAGGAACCAGAATGAGCCTCCTAGGGGAAAGGATGTGACAAGACCACAGTTGGTGGATGTGGAGAGTTTTGAAGAGAAAACATAGGTTTATGCCCGAAGAGCAAGAACTCCATCCACTAAGGAAGGTTTATTGAAGGAAGGTACCTCCATGATTCCCATAGTTACACAACAACAAAAGGATACCTTTGCCTCTCCTTCTACTCAAGAATTTCATAGTGAAGAAAAAGAGCTAACAGATGTAGTTGTCCATCAAGGTGAGGACACAAAAGAGTTTAGGGATGGGGATATTCACACTAAGGAGGAAGATATTGATAAAATTCTACAAACTTCTTCAGTATCACATGAAGATTCACCTGTCAAGGATAAAGGAGAGAAATCCTCAGAGAAAGAAGAGATGCATGAAAGAAATCCTTCTCCAACTCATCTAGTGACAAAAATGCACTAAAAGGAAAAGAATGAAAATACAGAGGAAGATGGAGAGAAAGATGAAGAAAAGGGAGATAAGGGTGAAGAATTTTTTACAGTGCATGATTCAAATATTGACTCCTCCATTGGTCAACAAGAAAAGGATAAGCAAGGTGAGAAAAAGTCAAATATTTCTATTCCTAGCTGGCTTAATGAGGAATTACAAAGCAAGCAAGTAGTTATAGATGATACTCCACTAAGTTGGGATGATTTACTGGCTAACATTGGAAAAGGTAAAACAAAGAAGAAGGCCATAACTATTTCTAGAATTGATAGGGACGAATCAAGAAATAGGGTGATTCATATTGCCAATCCTACAGTAGATAAAAATAAGGATGAAGTAACTCCTCAAGATTACATCATTCAAACATTAAAGTTGGGGCCTACCTCTAGAAGACAAGAAGTGGAAGAGTTCAAGGGGTCCATTGCCACAATTTTGGAAAGATTGGATAAAGAAGTGTAGGCTAAGGAAAGATTGAAGAAGGAAAATGAGAAGGTAAAGAAATATCTGCAAGATCTCATGAAACCTTTGCAGTCCATTGGCCAAGTTTGTTCTTCTTCATCTGCAGGTAGTTTATTACCTAAGGAGATAGTTAGTGAGATTGAAAAGATGAAAACCTCTACACAGGCTACACATGAATGGTTACAAGGAGTAGGGTTTAGAGGAGACAACCTGATTAAGGAAATTCTATCAACTGGTGGAGATGCACATAGATCAGTTGAGTGGTTGTAGAATTTATTGGCACAAGATAAAGCTGATGTGGACCTTCTCCTACAGAAAACAAAGAAAATCATGAATTATTTTTAGGAACAGTTAATAAGTGATGGAATATTTCCTTCCTCAAAGGTTTCAAAACCTTGGGAGTGGTATGAGGCCTTGAAAATCAAGTAGAGAGTTCTGAAGAAAATTCATAAAGAAGGTTAGCAGGTGGGGGATGAATTGAATGACATTTATAATAGATGCATCTCATTCTTTGAAGTGATGACTGGAAGAAAGAAGTTTGCACCAAAAAAATTGAGCCTTGAACAATTAAGAAAATGGTGGCATGAGGTTTATGCTCCAATTGATGATGGCCCAATCACCACCCATCATTTGGATGATGCGGCTACCTATACTACTGTGATGGAAAAAATTTAGGATCTCAAGGTAGAATGGGATAAGGTCATTAAGGAGTCAAGGGAGGAGATTAAATCAATTGAAAGAAGATTTAAAATATTGATTACTCCACCACTGGCCAACTTGGAGATAATTTTTCTTAGGGTGAAAGATAAATTGGGTCAAGATAAGGATAAAGGGCCAGTTAATGAATGGTTACATTGAGATTTGTGCTTCCCATTTATCTAGGACCTTTTATGTCTTTCTTCCTCTAACCTCTACATGCATTGGAGCGATCTACATTGGAGAGTCTAGGCCGACCTGGAATGAGCCCACATATTAAATGCAAGAAATGATTATTGTATTCAAGGAAGCTTTTGGGCTGACATATTGTGCCCGACCTTGTTGTAACCCTAATTGAGCCAACCTAGTTTCAACGTGGCTATAAATTAAGAAATTTGCCTCATTTGTAGGTGTTAGAAGGTAGAAAATCCAAGTGATAGTTGCAAGTTCTAGAATTAGGAGTTAGTATTTTCTGAGATCAAGTGTTGTTACATTGAATACTGGAATTGTTTCAAAGATTGGGTGATTCAATATAAGTAAAGACATTGTGATTTGGTGCTCTTTCTTGTATTGTTTTATCTTGCATGGTTCTTGTTTTTTCATCTCTTTGAGATTGCTTTAAGATTGTCAGTTAAATATTAGAATTTAGATTTAGAAGTGATGCAATGGTGTTTATGGTTTGATAGTTAAAGTGTTTGAGCAATCCTTGGTCCATACTTTTAGCAGCTTGTTGATTGTAAGTTGTTGTGTAAAGTTAGCCTGGGCTTAAAATTTGTGTGTTGAGTTCAATTGTAGGTATTTATTCATTTTAATTATAGAATTGGGTTTATTTGAATACATGCTTCATGATCTGAAAATCTTTAATTCCTCTGAAGATTGCTCTATTTTTGTGAAATTGCAGATTAAGTCTTAGTTAAGCAGGAATTAGTTTTAAAGGATTGGTCCACTTTGAGTGTTTAATAATTTACATTATTGGTCTTAGAAGTTAGTTTAGTTTTAGACTCTCTATGAACCCTTTTATCTTTTTCTATTTCTTTGAGATCTGAGTTAGAATTAGGAATTCAAGTATCATCATATTGCAAAATCTGATAAGTTTGAAAGTTCCAACATTTTTTTTGTAAGGTCCCTTTGTGATTACCAACATTTTCACATTATCACTGAGTTGTTTATGCATTGTCAAGACCTAACATTAGAGACCTTGGGGTTTTCTCTTGAGGCTTGTTAATAGAGATTTACCTTTCAAGAGAGATAGAATATTATATTTTTTCTGAGTTATTGTGCAGAAAACACTATCAACATATTGGCAGTAGAAGGAGAGTCTAAAAAATAAAGTTGGATCATTTTTTGTCTGCCATTTCTCCTAAAAGATTCTAAAGAAGAACCAAATCCACACTAAGAGAAGAATATTTTCAAGAGTTGCAAGCTCCTACCAGGTCAAGAAGGACCAAAAGAAGGGTAGAATCATCATCCACCCAGCCACTTCCATCATCTCCTTCATCCTCATCTTCATCAAGTCCATCTTCATCTAATTTTGAAGCCATTCCCATCCAACAGCGTCAACCAGACATAAATCATCCTTTACCACCCCCACCTCCACCAATGTCTTTCCTTGCTAATAATCCCTCTCCATTATCCTTCAAAAACTACAATGTCATGCCAAAGAATGTTGAAAATTTATATTCCAAGTTCCATACTAATGATCCTAATAGGATTGTAGAGGAACACATTAGGATTTTTCAGACATTTCTTAGGGATAGGGGAATTAACCATGAAGATGTTGCATGTAGGATCTTTCCTTATTCCCTAGGAGAAGATGCATTTTATCGTTATAATCATTTTCCTACCAGATCAATTCATAATTGGACTGAGTTAGAAACTACCTTTTTGCAAAATTTCAAGATTCCCATTAGTGCTAATGAGTTGTATATGCAATTTACCAAAGTCAAGAGGGAATTTAATGAGCTCATAGGGTCTTTCAATAATATATTTCATTGGGCATATACTAGGTTGCAAGCCCCTTATGTTGTAGATGATGCCACTACTTTAGAAGTCTATTATGAGGGTCTTGATAGCTTGACAACCACCTTTCTAAGGTGGAGACCCAATCCTCCAACTACCTTACTTGGTGCATACATAGAGGCTACCAAGGTTAGCACAAATTTAAGACAACACTTATCTGGCCCTTTACCATCATTAGGACCTATCGCTCACCTGAGGCAAGTTCAAGCTCTCAATTAGGCTCTTACCAATCATTCTCCTATTATGAATCCAATACCTCAACTTCCTCTGGTTCCCCATCAAGGTGCTCCTATAAATCAAATCCCACCAATGGAAAATTATCCTCAACAAAGTGTTAATAAGCCCATTCATCCACAATCACAGGCTAGTTTCCCCACTTATTTGTAGAACTTTGAAGTATTGAACTAGTCATTGAGCACTGGTGTAGCAGTGAGATATCCTCAGAACAATGTGAACCAGGCTCCATATAGTAATCCTGACAAGGAGAGATTAGATGAGCTGATTGAATAGGTGAAAAAGATGAATATGGAGGTCACCTATCTTATAAATCAGAATAGTTAGCTCCAAGCTACTCAAAGGAATATGCAATCTAACTACAATAAAGAAAATTGAGAGCCAACAAGGACAAAATTTTGACAAAGGACAAAATTTTGACAGAGGAATTTTTTTTGACAAAGGATAATCTTCTAGGAAATTTTTTGATAGAGGTCAGCAAGGTGGACAAGGATTTGACATAAGACAACCACCTAGGCAGAATAGGACATGGAATATGAGGCCAAACAATGGAGGTTTCCCTACCCCATTGGATCAAACAACTAATTAAGAAAAGCCTTCAAGTGGTGTGTATCTGGTTGAGGCTACTTTATCGGGTTGGTGTAGACTCCATAAGACAAGTCAACATTTTGAGTTAGACTACCCTAAATTCCAGACCACTACATCTATCTTTCAGTATGAGGTAGAGAATAATGCTAACAATTAGGAGTTAGTACCATCCACTCCTTATGATTCACTTGTGCTGGTGCTAAATCATGCTCCTTTCCCATGAAGTGAGAAAAATGGACCTAAAGAAGAATCAAGCCAGACTAAGGAGGAGGCAGATCAAGTGTGCAATGGAGATGAGATTACATAGTTGTTTAATGAAAATCCTGAGAATGATAATGCCCCTTTGGATGAAGAGGAAGCTAATGTTGAAGAGGTGATGTTCCAAAGGCCAATCAAGAAATATGATTTAAGAGATAGGCCAACCAAAGGTCCACAAGCTGGAGGCCCATTTACCACTTCCATCCATCTGAATAACTTCACCATACCTCCTGATCCCAATGCTAGTAATAATCCAACATATCCACATGTGCCTAAGTAATATTTGTCAAATGAAGGATAGGAACAAGGTGGGACATCAAAAGGGAAGAGTGTAGATACTAGAAAGGATAAGGTGGTGGAATTTCTCAAGGAGGCTCTTGCTGACATGAGCACAGAGCAGTTGGCTGCATATATTACAAAAGAACTTAAGAAGCTAAAGGTAAGCCTTTCTGCATTTGAAGCGTTAAGAGTCCCTGCCATTAGGAATGTAGTCCTAAGAGATGATTGTATAAATCTAGTATCACAAGATAGGACAATTAGCAGGACAACTAATAAAGTACCTAACTCTCAAATATCAAAGGATCAAGGGAAAGTTCAAACACAACCTAGAGACAAAGGGAAAGAAAAGGATAGAAGTCAAATTGCTCAGGTTGATACCCCCCTAACTTTATTCCAAGGTAGAATAGAAACTCCATTTTTTATTTCTATTTGTCTCTTTGGGAAGAATTTGCACAATCGTCTGCTAGATTTAGGTGCTTCCATGAATGCGATGCCCTTTGCTGTATGTAGGGCCTTAGGCAATACCCCTGTTGTCTCTCAAAAGAAAGTCACTCAACTAGATAGAACATAAGTAAATGTAGTAGGAGAGCTAAACACGATTCCCATGTAAATTGCTTTAGATCCTATAATTCAACAAGTCATTAATAAATAGGTAGCAAACATACCTAACACTTATGGTCTGATTTTGGGAAGAGACTTCACTAAGGCCTTAAATGGATATGTATCAACTGACCAGTCCCATATGTGGCTTCCTTGGAAGGGAGTGCCGAATCAAATTAGGATAGAGAGAGAGCCTAAGATGAAGTATGTAATCACAAAATATCAGAATACTTTGAATGAAATATTGATATTAGAAGTAAGCATGGGTAACTATGTGCTGGCAACCCCTGTTGAAGAGTCAAATGTAGAAGAAATATTTATGCTACATACCACACCTATTGATTTTATCGTAGAGTCTAGTAGCACTAGAGCCTTGGTGGAACCAGCTAAAGATGATGATGATCTTGAAGATTACCAACTCATCTTGCTAGAAAATTTTAAAGAATTAATCTAGAAGTGTATAAAGGATCATATTCATCTAGGTAGAGATATGAATTTTGAAGAACTACTTTTACCTAATTGGTGTAGAGTTCACAACGCCTCTCACTCAGAGTTGGAATGATGCTTGTGCCAAACAACAGTAGAACAGGTACAAAAGTGCATTAACCCCACTCCAGTAGTCAAAATTAATATATAGAATACTCAAGAGGATCCCAAAGGAAAGAGGATAGTGCATTCTGGAGAACCCTCTAGTAGTAACAACACAAAAGACAAAACAAAAAGATTTGGAGTTGTTGGTTGTTGGACACTAAGATTTTATGGGTCCAAATCAAAGCAGGGTGTTGGAGCAGGATTTGAGTTAATTGGTCCTAAAGGTAAAACTTTCTTCACTGCTCATAGACTTCAATTTCATTGTACCAATAATGTAGCTAAATATGAGGCTTTGATTCATGGGTTACTTATGGCACTGAGGAAGAAAGTTAATATTTTGCAAGTATTTGGGGACTTTGAGTTAGTGGCTAAGCAGGTTAGAAAGCAATACTCATGCCATGATAGATGAATAACCAATTATAGGCATAGAGTATGGGACCTTATTGAGGGATTTGATGCCTTTAATATTCAGTTGATATCCTACAACAAAAACCAAACTACAGACTCTCTGGCTCAGGTAGCTAGTACCTTGCAGCCATTGTCCCTCTTTGGTTTGAAGAAGTTCACTATGGAGTTAACTCTAGTACCTTCAGTACCTGACAATGTGACTAACTTTCAAGTGTTTGAAGATGACAAGCATATCTTAGATTTTATCACAAGCTCTGATGTGTTTACTTCATAGATTATTGATGAAGTTGAGCCTCAAGAAGCAGAAATGGACTTAGAAGGGGTCATCAATTTGAAGACTAATACTATTCCAAGGGGAATGGTACAGTTGGAGAGGATTTTTTATCTTGATAGAATAAAAGATCAGGAGCAAGATGCTAAGGAGTCCATCAGTAGTCAATGTGAAACATACAACATCGGGAATCAAGATATATCAAGAATGTCTTTATTGGTAAAGTGTGTACTCCAGAGGAGAGAAAAGGAATCATTGATGCCTTGCATACATATTAGGATGTGATAGCATGGAGTTATGAAGAGTTGAAGACATATGACACTTCAATTATTACACACACAATTCCTCTCAAGCCAGGAGCAAGACCTTTCACGAAAAGGAAAAGACCAATTAATGCCTTGTTGGAGCTAGTAATTCAAAAGGAGGTACATAAGTTACTTTCATCTCATATTATATTCCCAGTAAGGCACTCAACCTGGGTTGAAAATTTGGTTCCAGTGAGAGAAAAATGGAGAGATCAGACTGTGTGTTGATTTTAGGAACCTTAACTGGGCATCAGAAAAAGATAATTATCCAGTTCCTTCATTGGATGAAGTGCTTCAGATTGTCAATGGATCTCAAATGATGTCTTTTCTAGATGGGTACTTTGGATATAACCAGGTCATGGTACAATATGAGCATAGGCATAAAACTTCCTTTACCACAAAATGGGGAACTTTTGCTTACAGGAGAATGCACTATGGGCTGATTAATGTTGGAGCAACATTCTAGAGAGCCATGTACATTTCCTTTAAGGACATCATTGGTAAGTGCATAATTATTTACATGGATGATTTGACAGTCTTTATCAAGAAGAGAGGTGATCACATAGAAGACTTGTGCAAAGTGTTTCAGAGGTGTAGAGAATTTGGCATTTCACTTAATCAACATAAATGTATATTTGGAGTTACTAAAGGAAAACTGTTGGGACATGTTATCTCAGAGAGAGGAATTGCTATTGATCCTGAAAGAGTGGAAGCTATACTGAAGATTCAACCACCTGCTAGTAAGAAGGAAATGAAATCATTCTTTGGAAAAATTAACTTCGTAAGGAAGTTCATCACTGGATTTGCAAAAGTAGTCAAGCCATTGAATGCAATGCTGAAGAAAGAAGAAAAAATTGAATGGAGTGTAGAAGTGAATGAAGAATTTGTAGAAATTAAGAGAGCCATTGTTGAAGCTCCAGTATTGGTGAGTCTAGACTATTCCAAACCTTTTTATATATATTCATTTGCTTCTGACCACTCCTATGCTAGTATGTTGACCCAAAAGTCTGATCAAGGGAATGAGCATCCCATAGAATTTATGAGTGCTTCTTTAAAGGATGTTAAATTAAGGTACCTGAGTGTGGAAAAGTAGGCCTATTCCCTAGTTAGAGCTGTAAAGAAGTTCATACATTATATTCTAAGTAACAAGGTATTTGTAATAGTTCTTGATCCTGTAGTTAAGTTGTTGATGCAAAATGAATTGAGAGAACATAGAGCTAAGTGGGTAACCATGTTGTAGGAGTATGAAATTGAGATTCAGCCCATGAAGTTGGTAAGAGGACAAGGGCTAACCAAAAAAATGGATGAAATGGGTCCTGATCTCATAGGTCAGCACTACCACCTCCAAGATGTGTCCCCAGGAGATTGGTATGATGATATTATCTACTACCTTTTGAACCAACAATTTCTTGAACATCTTAATTTGGTACAAAGGATAAATTTGCATTTGAAGAGTGAAAATTTTATGCTAAAGGGAGTTGTATTATATAAGAAAAACCATGAGGGTTTGTACTTAAGGAGCTTAGGAAAGGAAGAAGCTGAAAGAGTGATGGTAGAATTTCATGATAGATATGGCACAGTCATGGATCTGCACCCTCCACTACAAATCAGATTCTGAGGGCTAGTTATTATTGGCCCACATTGTTCAAAGATGCTCACAACCATGTGAGTACTTTCCATGTGTGTTAGACTGCAACAAGCAGAGAGAAGTATGTAGCTCTTCCACTTCAACCGGTCATAGAGGTAAAACCATTTGCACAATGGGGATTGGACTTCATTGGTCCAATTAATCCACAATCTTCTGTAGGCCACAAGTACATTCTCACTGTCACTGATTATTTCACTAGGTGGACTGAGGCTTTGCAATGTACTTCTGAAGTGGTAATCAATTTCATTGAATTAGGTATAATTAATTTCTTTGGGTGCCCATTGGATTTAGTTTGTGATAATGGTCCTACATTTGCATCACTAAAATTTTCTAGTCGGGCCTTTCATCATGGAATCATCATCAAATTTGCATCTAATTATTACCCACAAGGTAATGGTTTGGCTGAGTCTTCCAATAAGAACCATTTAACAGTCATCCCTAAGCTATTAGAGAAGAATCCTAAGGATTGACACACTCAACTTAGATTTCTCTTTGGGCAGACTGCACTAGACTTAAGAACTCTTTAGGAACTTCTCCCTATCACCTTGTGTATGGTTTGGAGCCAATATTCCTGATCCATTTAAAGATCCCCACTTTGCAGTTAGTTAATGAATATTATGATGAATGGGACAAGCATGAAGCTTGCATGGCTAAACTGTTACACCTTAAAGAGAAAAGAGATGAAGCTTTAGAAAACTTTTCCAAACATCAGGGTATAGTTAAGAGATGGTTTGATAGAAGAGCCAAGGTGAAAGCCTTTAGAATCTTTGACTTGGTTCTCTATTGGGATAAAGCACATGATAGGAAAGGGGAGCATGGAAAATTTGACAAAATTTTGCTTGGCCCTTACTAGATTTCAAAGATTCTGGGAGATAATTCTTTTTGTTTGAAAACTCTCGCTGGAGAGGATGTCCTGCTACTAGTCAACGGGAAATATTTGAAGCATTACTTCCAATACTGAGTTGTTCATATCTCTTTCCTTGTAAATATTTAGATTAGTTTTCCTTTCTTTTGTTCTACTTTTGCTTTGGTTAGGGTAGTTTTTCCTTTTGCTTTGTTTTTCTTTGTTTCTTTTATGCTTTTGGTTAGTTTAGGTTTGCTTTGGTTAGGGTAGGTTTTCTTTTTGTTTTTCTTTTAATTTTGGGTGTCCTTTTTTTTTATGGGCATGTCATACTTGTACAACAATCATTATATTATTTTGGGTTGTTCTGCAATATTTATTTTACAAGCTCTAATCATCCTTCTAGGTCGGTTGGTGGGAATCCTTTATTTGGTGTCACATGTGTCAATGCTTGAGGTTGACAGGTCTCTGAGTTGAGTTGAGTCTAGAATGTGCTCAGGTGACATATCTCTACACAAATATTAAGGTCCCAAGGTTTTTAATGGTTTCTTATGAAGTCTACTCAAGTGAAAAATATTATTTCTGCTTCAACGCCACTGTGGTTCTCATCCCTGAGTGTGAACTTCATTGCTCATAGGTTAAAATGAGGAATGAATGAAAATAAAAGAATATTAGAAAAGAAAAGAAAAGGAAAATATTTAATATAAAAAGAATGAATTCAACTTATCAAGAATATCTAAATATCTCTACCATGGCTATGGATGTCTGGCTGGCAGTAGAGCAATGCTTGGGAGGACCACAATGATAACATCGTCGCGGCTATGGATGCCTAACTGGAAGCGAAACTCTATCTAGGATACTTTTGAAGTTAGAATCCTAACATGGCTTGATTGGACTAAGTTTAGTTCCTATAGCAACTGAGGGGGGGAAATTTATACATTTGCAGACACTTTGACTCTAGTACAAAAAAGGCTTGTTTGTTCACAGACTTTGAAACTCTTTTTGTGGATGACCCAATGTGAGGATTGAAACCAGAGAATTTGGGTTCTTGATTCTAGCTTGTCATCGAAATGTTTTGGAGCATTTCTCCAACAAGAGTCACCATTTGTTGTGCAGTTTTCGCACACACATCCCACTAAAAGCAAGGACCCTCTTTGCTTTGCTTTGCCTTTATTTATTTTGTAGGGTCCTAACTTCATCCCCTTAAGGGATAAGTCCCTCGGTCTATGTCTGAATCACCCATGTTCATTGATGAAATTTCTCTTTGGGGTACCTCTTGCAATTTGATGATCATGAGTTAATCCTTAGAAGTCACCTTCAAAGTTCAACATTGTGAAAATAGGAAAAATCCTAAGTTGGGGGGAAGGTTTTGGGTTTTTCATGAATCTCAGATATTTCCTCCCTGGGTAGAAATATTTGATTTCCATTAGCTTCTTGGATGCCCGAAGGGTGCTTATATTGTTATATTTCAGAGATTTTGGCATGTCACAGAATTCTACAGATTCCTTTGCGCCTTTGAATCCCCAACTTCCATTGTCCCATCAGATCACCAAAAAAGGTTCAAGTCATCATTTCGCCTCATTTATTCCTATCATGCATATCTTGCAGCTTGCATTTAATGGAATTGTGAGAGATTTTATGTTAGAAAATTGATGTTATTTGTCTCACAACAAATTTGAAGAGCTTGATCCTAAGGAGCTGCGTGTCAGCTTGATTATTGGAACGGAATTGTTGGTTTTGGCGATGTCTCCTTGGCATCATTCTCATCTATTTGGAATTTGAAACTTGTTGCCACTAGCTTCCCTCATGAGTTTTGCTTCATTAATGGTATGTGCATGATTCCTTTGCTTTTAATTGTCGAGTATGTATGGTTTTCTGGTGTTATGTGTATTCCATGCTTTTGTTTTTGCATATTTGGAGATCTGTGATTACACTAGGGTTGTCCCTTTTCCATTTTGATGCCTCCCCTAAGTATTGGTGTCTCCATTCCCCATTGATTTAGCAATTTAACTATGTCAATCCTTGCTTGGTTTTCCCTCTAAACTTGGTGTTGTGCATGATGGTGATTTGGCTCGACAAATCTAGGGTTTTGTATGTTGATGGATTGATGTTTTGAGTGCAAGCTTGAGCTGTTATTTCCTATTTGTGTCTAATCGATTGCTTGCCTTTGATGGTTTTGGAAGAATTGATTATGATTTGACTAAATAAATGAGTGTATCGAAAATTTGATTAGTTATTCATGGCGAAACCCTAGGGTAGCTTGTTTTGATTTCTTGCTTCAGATCGATTGAACTATGCTTGAATGAGTTTAAGTCATAGGTGAATAACTTGAAGCAAACAAGAACTTGAGCCAAATTCCCAAATTTTTGATCATTTGATCAATTTGGGAAAAACTGTGAAGGGTTGAAATTCTTAGAGATTCTAGTACCTCACATAATTCCTACACATGTGGAAATCTCTAAAATTTTGTTGCCTTTCCATTTGGCCGAGAATGCATATAAATAGGAAAGTTGTGTTATCATCGCTAATTTCCACCCCACATGGAAATCCTCGAACTTTCTGAGAATAAAGAAATAGTAGAAATGGATGAATTAACATTGAATGATTTCAATATTTTATGATTGGTCTGAATGATTTAAGGTTTGATATTTCCATTTATTGAGCTATAATGATGATTAAATGATGTTTAGGGTGATAGCTATGCTTTCATTGCTGATTTCTGCCTAGCCATGAAATCCCCAAATTTCCTCCTTGGCTTGATTTTCACAAAGGGGTGAAAATCTTAGAGTTATGTTTATGATATTTTAGGAGATCATGATCATTGTTTGGGATTATTTTTAGGATGAATGTGTTATTTATGATGGACTAACCTTAACTTTTGTGTTGTAATGGGCATTGATTGTGACCTCTTGTTGAGTGCAGGCTGAGTCAAGCAAGGCTATTACTAGCAAGGGTAAGAGCAAAGGAAAGGGTCCTGATGTTGAGGAGGCTCCCATTTTAGAGGCTAAAAGCATCAAGCAAGATATGAAGAGAAATATTACCGAGAGTAAATTTGTTTCCATTTGGTCAGAGATGACTAACACCAATGTGGGAAAATGGGACTATGAAGAATTTAAGGAAAGAATGGTAATAGGTGACCCATCAGTTTTAGTAAGGAGATTGAAATATTCTGGGTTGGCTCATGTGGCTAGTTTTCCTTGCACAATGCAATGTTATGAGCTTGTCTTGGAATGTGCTCGACACTATGATCAGCGTACACAAAGAGTAATTAGTCCATAAGGTAGGGTGCTTGCAAACTTTTCTCTTGTCTCAGTTGCCCATACATTTGACATGCCAGAAAGGTCTCATGTGGTGCAATTTGATATTGATATAGCCAAGAAATATTATGAGCAAGATAAAAATAATGCTTTGGAGATTATTAATACTTGGCTAGAGAAACCCAAGGCATATATTTCTAGATTGTCAAAATAGTTATTTAGAGCTAAATTTAAGCTAGATTACTATGATGAAATCACTCTTCTCAATAGAGTGATGGGCCTGAAGAATGCAAGAATGTTTGAGAATTGGATGTTTTATCTAATAGTCAGAATGGAACAAGGCACAGACTACCATTGGGTAGGAATAATTAGTAGGATAATTCATGAGCAATTGTCCAATGTGTTGTAGACCAAGACTTTCACTATGACATCCTATTTGGTCTGTGACTTGGCAAGGTTTCATCCATATAAGGGATTAAGCACTCAGGGAGTCTTTGACCAAGATGTAATTTATGAAGTCTACAATCAGTTGCATTTGGATAGTCCTAGTTATAGAAGTGTGAATGATGCATTCACCATGTACATTACAAGGTTGCTCCAGGGTGTAGATCATGCTAGAATCTCTGATGCTACCAATGAATTGATTCAGAAGTTTGGAGAATGGTTCATGCAATTTCCCACATTTTCCTACATCAAGATTGATGGTTTTCTGAGGGCTCCATACAGATTTCCTAGGTATCCTACTGATCACATCATTCTTTTGGAAGTCACAAGGAAAATTTGTGCCTTTGATGCAATTATGAAATAGGAAATGCATAAAACTAGTTTTGGCAGTGAATTCCCACTGAGGATTGGAGGAGATGAGGCTTGCCCTTCCTTGGAAATAGTGTAGTTTTATGAGGAAGAGATGGGAAAACTCAACCTTTATTTACATACAAAGAGGTCCAAACTTGATAGAATAGGTGGGGCTCAAAAGAAAACCAGCAAGGAATTCAGACATAGGGACGATCTTGAGGATTATTGGTCCAATTATAAAGATGAATTTGAGGTTTTCAAGGAGAAGCTTTCCACGTGGCCTACCAGCTTGATTAGACTATACAGTATCAAGGCCATCCCAAATTAAATTGATGATTTTGGAGAAGTGATACAACTCCATGACTATGAATTAGTTAAAGATAATCCTATAACTGAAATTGATTGGATGAAGGAAGAAATAATAGAATTGAAATGGATTAATGCTCCTATGATCAAATACACTAAATTGTGGATCAGGCATAAGATCTGGGAGCTAGATAATGAAGGGAAGTAGTATACTTATGACTTAATGGGGAGCTTGGAGTCTCAATCTTCTTCTGAGGAGGAGCAAGAACCAAAAGGTAAGGAAAAGGTGAGTTCTCCTTTCAAAATTAAGATCAAAGGTGGTCAAGCAAAGACTGAAGCCCATTTCAAAGAAGAGAATGACTATCTCCAAAGGGAAGAAATCTACGCAAGAAGAGGAACCTAAGGAAGAGGGAAAGAAGGGTGATTTACATATGCCCAAGAGGAGAAGAGTAACAAGAGTGTCAAGGAACCAAAATGAGCATCCTAGGGGAAAGGATGAGACATGACCACAATTGGTAAATTTGGAGAGTTCTAAAGAGAAAACATAGGTTTATGCCCAAAGAGCAAGAACTCCATCCCCTAAGGAAGGTACCTCCATGATTCCCACTATTACGCAGCAACAAAATGATACCTCTGCCTCTCCTTCTACTCAAGAATTTCATAGTGAAGAGAAAGAGCCAACAAATGCAGTTGTCCATCAAGGTGAGGAAATAAAAGAATTTAGGGATGGGGATCTTCACAGTATAGAGGAAAATATTGATAGCATTCTATAGAATTCTTCAGTATCAAATGAAGATTCACTTGTCAAGGATAAAGGAGAGAAATCCCTAGAGAAAGAAGAGATGCATGAAAGAACTCCTTCTCCAACTCATGTAGTGACAGAAATGCACGAAAAGGAAAAGAATGAAAATATAAAGGAAGATGGAGAGAAAGATGAAGAAAAGGAAGATAAAGGTGAAGAAGTTTTAACAGTGCATGATTCAAATATTGTCTCCTCCATTGGTCAACAAGAAAAGGATAAACAGGGTGAGCAATAGTTAGATATTTCTATTCCTAGCTGGCTTAATGAGGAATTACAAAGCAGACAAGTAGTTATAGATGATACTCCACTGAGTTGGGATGATTTATTGACTAACATTGGAAAAGGTAAAACAAAGAAGAAGGTAAAAACTATTTCCATAATTGATAGGGACGAATCAAGCAATAGGGTGATTCATATTGTCACTCCTACATCAAATAATAAGGATGAAGTAACTCCCCAAGATTACAACATTCAAACAATAAAGTTGGGGCCTACCTCTAGAAGAAAAGAAGTGGAAAATTTCAAGGGGTCTGCTACCACAATTTTGGAAAGATTGGATAAAGAAGTGCAGGATAAGGAAAGATTGAAGAAGGAAAATGATAAGTTAAAGAAACATCTAGAAGATCTCATGAAACCGTTGCATTCCATTGGCCAAGTTGGTTCTTCTTCATTTGAAGGAAGTTTATTACTTGAGGAGACAATTAGTGAGCTTGAAATGATGGAAACCTCTACACAAGATACACATGAATGGTTACAAGGAGTAGGGCTCAGAGGAGACAACCTAATTAAGGAAATTTTGTCAACTGGTGGAGATACACATAGATCATTTGAGTGGTTATAGAATTTATTGGCACAAGATAAAGTTATTGTGGACCTTCTCCTACAGAAAAAAAAGACAATCATGGATTATTTTGAGGAACTGTTAATAAGTGATGGAATCTTTCCTTCCTCAAAGGTTTCAGAACATTGGGAGTGGTATGAGGCCCTGCAAATCAAGTAGAGAGTTCTAAAGAAAATTCATAAAGAAGGTTAGCAGGTGGGGAATGTATTGAATGACATTTATAATAGATGCATCTCATTCTTTGAAGTGATGATGAAAGAAAGAAGTTTGCACAAAAACATCTGAGCCTTGAACAATTAAGAAAATGGTGGCATGAGGTTTATGCTCCAATTGATGATGGCCCAATCACCACCCATCATTTGGCTGATGTGGCTACCTATACTGCTGTGATGGAAAAATTTCAGGATCTTAAGGTAGAATGGGATAAGGTCATTAAGGAGTCAAGGGAGGAGATTAAATAAATTAAAAGAAGATTTAAAATGTTGATTACTCCACCACTTTCCAACTTGGGGATTATTATTTTTAGGGTGAAAGATAAGGATAAGGGGCTATTTAATTAATCATTACATTGGAGACTCTGGGTCGACCTGGAATGAACCTTGAAATAGGAATCAAGTGTGGTGAGTTCTTCTGTGGTACCAGATCCCGGTACAAGCTCTTCTTGAATTTGAGACAACTACCTTGGCTCAGGAAGAGATTTGCAATGCATATCCTGATGGTTCCCCCTCTTTGAAGTAATATTGATGTTTTTTCAACATGACTAAGTTTGATCCGGTTGGTTATATATATTGAAGCTTAATCTGATTGAAAAGCGAAGTACTATTGATAGTGTCACCAATGTAAGTTTTTGGTGGAAAAATTTTCATGAGAAATTAAGGATAAAAGGTCAAGTTTTCAAATCATTTCTCATAGTTTTCAAAGAAGAAGAATAAGTTTCATTAAGCAACAAAATATTGAAGAAGATAAGTTCAATGATGGGATCCATTGATAGAGAATCCGGTGGTGATATTCCGCTAATGTTGAAGGGAGTAGAGTTGGACAAATTTGATCATCAAAAGATGAAGGAAATGGAACTAGGATTGAGGACTGATTAATTGCAAAATGTAAGTGCCTTGGGTATAGATCTATCGGGAGAATTTCCTTGGTTCACCAACAAAGAGTCTATGTTGTTCTTATTGAGTCGATTCAAGGATGGTAGCATCATTTTGTAAAAACCCTATTTGATCACTAAGGAAGCCATTGAAGCTATTACTAGATTGTGCAGTGTTGGTGACCTCACTAGGAAGAAAATGGTGAAATACAGAGATGTGGAGTAACTTACTAGTATCGAAAAAGACCCCTTAGCTCTATTGATAATACCATTGTCGATCCTGTAGTAAGGTATGTTTCTTATGATATCACTTACAAGATCTATTTCAGAAATTGTGAAGGTTCTACTTTGGATATTGGTGTTTATCTTCCACATAAGGTGGTGAAGGAAAATCAATAGTTTGACCTATGTAGCCTCATAATGGAAAACCTAATTGAGAATGTCAGAATGTCTTTGGTTGTGAGTTATCCTTTCTGGTTTGGGTCTCTACTCACATGTTTAGTATTTTAATTTTTGAGTTCACTACTATCAAAGGAGAATGTTAAGTGGAAGTCTATCATCCTTGTTGGAAAGCAAGTTTATAGGTATTTGGAATGTATGGAAGATAAATCGAGTGCATGCAAAGTCTATTTCTCATCCTTGCAAATGAATTTGTGCCTCGATGTGATAGTGTCTAATGCTATGCGTACCGATCAATTTGAGGAGGGTTCCTCTTTAGATAAGAAGGAGTTAGAGGTTGTCATTGGTGGCTCCCCTCCAGAACCTTAAACAAGGAAAATTAACACAAAGGATGTCATCACTATCTCAGAAGAGAAGGAGAAGGAAGAAAAGTCTCTTCCTAGATCTAACTCTTTCGATCTAGATGAAGTTCGTTCGATGTTGGATGAAGGTGATATGAAAAATATTGGTGAAATGTCATATGCCCACTCTTTATTTAGTAGGCCTAGAATTGTAGATTCCTTTGTTGATTATCTACTCAAAAAGGGTATTAATATTTATGTTGTTTCTAATTCATTACCGGATGATCTGGTAGAATTTTTTGAAGAAAGGTTGTTGTGGGAAGGACCTAAAGGTCATAAGATTTGAGTTATGATTGAGAGAAGGTGTGTCAAAGCCAATTTTTTTTTATCCAAGCTCATTAGTGAGACAAGAGAATGCATTAAGGAGATGTCTAATATCTACAGATATTGTCTCGTGGCCTGCTGCTATTGATAATTTTAGAAGTAGAATTCAAGCTATTGAATCTAAATTGAATGATATTGGAAAGTCTTTTGACTTCTTGAAAGATAAAGATGGAAAAAAAAGCATAAGAGTTGTGAGTTGCAAGCTGAGTTATTGTCTACTTAGAGATAGAGGGAAGATTTGGTTAAAACTTTTTGGTTGGTTAAAGAAATTGTTGAGGTCCGGTTGGATCATCTTTCCGGGATACTTTATGATGCAAATAATTGTGAATAACATTTCCTTTCTCTAGAATGGTCATCTTCATTCATTCTATTGGCATTACTAGACAATATGTGCGCTAGAATGATTTCTGTGGTGCAATCTTGGAAAAGGATTCTTCCAACTATGAGAGAAAGGTACAAGAAGATTTTTCATGTGAAAAGTGTTATTTTTACTTGATTTCCTGAATGTTTTTATTTGGATCTTTTCCTTTGATAGCAAAAAGGGGGAGAAAAATGAAGAGAAAATCAAAACAAAAAGAGGAATTGATTTTCTTGACAAAGGGGGAGCACTTGGAGTTTTGGATTTTTGTGTTTTTGAGTTTTTTCTATTTTTCCATTAATGCCAAAGGGAGAGATTGTTGAAAATTTGTAGAGATGACATAGCATTTTTGTCATTGATGTCAAAACCTAGGATATAGAAGGTTGTGCTCCATATGATATACAAAATTGATCTATCCTATCAAGTGTTATGATGTTGCGTACTGTGGATGTTATCCTTGATCCGAATATGGTAGTAGTTTTTGGGACATTCGTGGAAGACAATTAATGCATAATAATGAAGTCTAATATTTTGATGTTGGTTGCTATGCTCAAAGCTTACTCTGGGTATCCTTGCTACTAGACATTCATGTAGCATGTTACAAATTGTATAAGAGTGAATTTGCACCCCATGTGCAGAATCCCTTTTTTCCCTTTATCCACCTTAGAAAACCAAGTTCAGAGGCTTAATTCCACCTAAGCCCACTGCTTGCATCCCACTTGGTGCCTACGTTGTGCATCGATGGAGGAATTTTTGTGGAGGATGCCTGTGCAATGGACAAAGATACGCGCAATGCGCTTACGTCCCTAGAAGATTCTTGTGGTTGAACCTGCAAAGGCATTACTCTTCTCATTGGAGGTGAAGTTGTAACGCCCCCTTCGGCCAACCTACTCAAATATTATAATTTTCTTCCATTCTCTCGTCAAATTCATTCTTCCAACATGCATTCCAACTCTACACAACACTTCACCACTTCAGGCTTCCATTCTTACACTCTCACATTCACTTTCAAGCTCTCAAGTAGCATACTAGCACCCCATTACAGTCAAAGCAACACTCTATCACTTCAATAGAGAAATTTTGGGACCACACCATTGCAACAAAGGTTTGATTACTCTCATTTTTTCCCCTAAGAAGCCTTGAGTGCTCTTGGTGGAGGAGGTAAGCTTCCCTCTCCTCTCCTCTATCACTTGGTTGAGTAGCATAACAATGTTTTGTAGTGCTTCTTTGCTCTTTAATATATTATTTCCTTTATCTCGTTTCCTTTTCTATCTATGGAGGTGGAAACACCTACATGGGGGCTTGACTAAGGTATGCCCCTATACAACCACCCAACATTTTCTCTCTTTCTATGTGTAGGTGTGTGTACTTCTCAAAGGACTAGCTGGAAAACAAATTCCTTGGTGAGATCCTCCTTATTCTCTTCACTCTTGCATATTTTATTTATAACATTAGAGAGTATTTCATTTACTTAATCACATAATTTTGACCCTTTAGTTGATTAGCTAGGCTATTAGCTAGTTTTATTGGTTTGACCTCATCTTCACTGTTTTCTGGTCGTACGGACAATAGTGCACTTTTGATATGCCAACGCATTGCACTGACGTCTAGAGACCCCACTTCTATCCTCAAATAGAGAGCTTTCTAAGGCATAGTGTTAGACCTAAAAACCAACTCGCCTAGCCTCTTCTTGTGTTTCAAGTCTATAGAGTAACTAAGAGGCCTCACAGTCCTTGTTACTCTCATCTTGAATTCCCTTACATTACACTTAGTTGAGGTAAGTTAGGGAAGCCTCTCACATCTTGACCCTTCGTGACCTGGGGTCTTGCATGTGGTAGTCCCCCTCTCACATTTTTGGTGAGCTCGACATGAACCAATGTCTATTTATCTATTGGTGCTAAAGCTTCCCTTGAGTACTTTGTGATTCTTGTGCTCCTGAGTTTTGTCAAGGTTTATGAGCATCACAACCCAATCCACAAATTATGGGTATATCATTAGGAGAAGTGTGCAACACCTCCCAATGGAAAGGAAGAAGGTCTCTATTGGGTTTTCTATAGGCCTTTTCTTTAGTCCTGCTATTAGTGTATCCATGCAGGAGCAATTGTCAAGGAACAAGATGGGATTCATTGATGAAACTGATCACATTCCCACTCCTCCTGCATCTCCTACGCCATCATTAGTGGATGAGCATGAGGCCGTTCAGATCCTTGCAGAATATGTGTCCTCCCTTTCTAAAGGATTGAGTGACTTAGAAAACTACTTGGAAAGAAATTTGAAGATGGCTAGAGCCACTCGGGTTGTTGGTGAATTAAAACATATGATCAAAAAAGATCGAACAAGTATAGAGCTTCTAAGTAGTCTCCTTGGTCTTGTTGAAGCATGTGCTCCTTTGAGTAACCCTAGTTTTGCACAAGGAATCACTTTCAAAGAGAATGAAGGATAGTTAGGAGTATCGATGCCCCCCACATCCATTTATATGGTTAACATAGTCCTTTCTATCAATATCCCTTCTGCCTCTAAGCAACCTAAAACTATGAAAGTAAATAAGGTCCCTTTGGGTTTTAGCTTCACCCCTCCTATCAGATCTAGTGGTGGAGGCTTTGGTAGTGGCGATGGATTCAGTGATGGAGGTGGTGCTAGTAGAGGAGGCTCTGACAAAGGTCACAGTGGTGGTTCCAACAGAGGCCCTACTGGTGGTGGTGGCTCTGGTAGCAATTCTGGTGGAAGTCACACTAGTGGCAGTTTTGGGGGTGGCCTTGGTGGTGGCTCTGAGGGAGGTTCTTCTAGCCCTATATCTTCTAACAACCCTATTCTGAATACTCTTCTTCAAAATATGGGTAAGATGCAAAGCTAGTTTGAAAGCCTTTCCCAAGCCTCTACTCAGACTATCTTCCAGCCCTTCTTTTGGCATAGCCCATTATCAATTACAATCTTGAACACTCTTTTCCCTCAAGGAATGAAGATCCCTAAATTTGAGAAGTGTTAGAGCCTTTTTTGGTTGTCTTTCAGGTTCTAGTTGTGTGCCCTTGTTTTTCATTGCAAATCCTTGGCTTGTGAGTTTTATCTTTCATTTTAGCACGTGGGTTAAATGGGCTCCCACAAGGGTTGAGCCCAGCGTGCTAGTTTTCATCTCTCCGATGGGTCAGCCTGTGTTAGGGTTTTTCCTAGCTTTTCTTTTCCCCGTTTTTGGGCTTTTAGTTCAGTTCCCCTTTCTCTTTGCTTGCCTTGGCTTTTATTTTATTTTATCAGAGGTGGAATGGATGTTTGAATGGAACTAGAACTTTTCCAAATTCTGAAGTTCTAGTTCTCATTCATGCATCCATCCCGGTTCCGATTCCGCATGATTCGAGTTTCTTTTCCTTTCTACCCTGCGTCGGTCACTGGTCGTTTTCCTCTCCGCGCTCTTCCTTTTGTTTTTTGCTTTGTTTCCTTTGGCGAGTGTGGGATCGGAATAAGAATAGGTTTTGGAACCTTTTCTGGGTTCCAATTTCGGGTTTTGTTCCTCTCCCGTCTCCCTTCCTTTGTCTTTTGTGGAGGCGGATCCGGGTTGGGTTTTGGTCTTGGGTGGTCATTTTGGTTTTCGTTTCTTCCCCCGCTCCGGCTCTGACTCCGTCTCTTTCCTAGTTCGGTCCCTTGGGTTTGGTTCCCTTAGTTTAGTTCCATTTTTCTAAGTTTGTGGACCAACCTGAGATAGATTAGGATTTGGTCTTAGGTCATTTTTGAGTCTATAAACTGTAATGTTGAATTCCTCTGTAAATGCAATCAGTTAAGCAGGAATACATGAATATGCTTATCTTTCATGTGTATCATCAGATTGTCTCCACATTTGTAAGCTTTTAATCATTTGAATAAATGCATAAGGTGTTTTTGTTCATCTTCTCATACTTCATGGGACTGTGTTATTTGTTGATAGGTCTGCTTCAAGGAAGCAGTTAAATCCTTTGCATAGATAGCAGTGATTATTTGTTTACAGGTTGGATTTGGTAAGAAGAGTCTAGTTGATATAAGAGTCAGATTGTCAGTGTAAGGCACTGATAGCTGATGTAAGGCATTAGCAAAACAAAATCCACTAATTGAGTCCTGTTTGCAGATGAATTCCATCTTTTTGTGTGACTCAATGACCCTGGATTAGGCATTGATCTGTCTTGCACCCTGTCTCTCTCAAAAAACAATTCACATAAATCATTGAATATATTATGCTTGATGTCTTGTCCTGCCTCCTTATTACTTCAAGTTTTTTGTAACTGAGAATCTAGCCCTATTTGATGTTCTCAACACTTGGCATCAAGAGTCATCTGTTATAAAAAGCAATGTCTAGTTTTATTTGAGGCATTGTGTGGGTATACCCACCCTGTGGGTATGCCCGCCCTGGTTCTACAGAGCCTAAAGTGTAGAAGATCTCTTGATCTTGTCAGTTGGTCCAGGTCCTCTGAGCTGCCCTTGATTGGAGATGGCTACTCCATAGGTAGAATAGAAGACCAACCTGGTTTACAAGAAAAACCACCAACAAGATGGCGACTCTGTTGGGGATATAACAAAGAAAATTTTAATCTGAGATTCTAGTGTGAGTTCTCATTTGCCCATCTGAGTCACCAACAAGATGGCAACTCCACTAGGGATATAACAAAGAAAATTTTAATCTGAGATTCTATTGTGAGTTCTCATTTTCCCATCTGAGTCACCAACAAGATGGCAACTCCATTGGGGATTAACTAGAATCTTGCCTTATCAAAAGAGTCATATTTTTTTTCCATGTCGGTGTTGTTCAAAGTTTGAAGAATCTCAGGCCTGGAGAAAAGTTTTGTTGCAGTGAACCTGAAAGCTACAAGATCTATGGTGCTCCGTCGGATGGAACTCAGAGAAAGATTTACATGTAAGTGAGCTTCATACCATTTGAAGTTTTGTCCTCTACAAAGAGGTGGTGACTCTGTCAAGGTAAACCCATTGAAGATTCAAAGAATAGTTCCATGGCTGCAACGTTTCTAGGTATTCTTCATGCTTTTTGAACATTTAAAAAAAAAATTATTCCCCTTTATTTGGTGAGATCAAGCACTAGCATCAAGGGAAGTTTGAATATTACAATTGGATAGTTGTAGAGGGATAGGTTTCATTTGCAAAATGCATTGTTGTCCTATTTCTCCCTCTACAAGCTATGATACCATGCTTAAGGCACAGTCTTGTCTTCATAAGAGAGCATATGATAGTGAAAGATACAGCCCTTTGGATTTTGATAAAATCCAGGGTTACTCACATGATGCCCCTAGGGGAATCAATAAATATTTACCCAAGTTTAAAGGTGGTGTTGAGGAATCAACATCAAGACATATGCAGCTTTTTATTGATTTCATTGGATGCTATCAGGTTGAAAAAGAGGATGTGGTCATGAAGCTATTTTTCAGATCTTTAGAAGGTGTGGCCGACGATTGGTTCACTTGCTTACTAGTGCACTCCATTGTTTCATGGTATCAGCTCAAAACTTTGTTCCTTGATACATTTGGTGATGTATCTAGTCCTAGTAGAGGTCAAGAAGAGGAAGAAGTGGTTGAGAGGGTAGGACAGAGCATTGACCTACTAAGTTGTAAACAAATATTAGATTTTCTAACCACAGAATATCAAAGGTGTGCACACAACAACTCTAGGTTGTTGTGGGAAACTCATATTGGTCTTGATGATGAGGACCTGCAGGATGCAAGGTATGATGCAAGTGATTCTGATGCCCCTTCTAATGGTGATCTTGCAAATCATGATGACACCGATTTTAGTCTAAAATAAGATTGTGCTTCTGAACCAGAGTTGCTCAATTATGAGCAAGATTGGGATGATGATGACAGTTGGACAGCCCATGAGGATGATTTAGAGTCCTTTAATGACTCTCATTGCTAGCATGATGAAGAACAGAGCCAAGTGAAAAGAGGAAGTGGGAGTAGTAGTTTAAACCATCATTGCACTAATGATGTGCCTCCTCCTACTAAAAATGATATAGAGCAGTTGCAAGATGTGTCGAATGGTGAGTGTATTCCTTTGTATACACTTGATGAAGTTTTCACAGAATGTGACAATATGCAGAGCACTGGAGCTAGTTGTTTTCAGCTTCAGGGTAATGTAAATAGTGAATATGATAGCTTGTTGTCACATAATAGTCAGCATTTTGAAAGTATGCCTGACTTTCAAATGCATAAGGATCATGTACATGTTTATAATGATGAATATGATAGCCTGTTTAGAGGTACTAACATGTTTTATCAGGTATCTATTTGTGATCAGACTATGTTTTCATATGGTCTTGATCAGTATTCATAGGTATTGCCACATGACACAAAATCAAACAATGAAGAGTGTGGCAATGATAAAGTTTATTGGATCTAGTTGCCAGTTGAAGATAAAACTAAACACAGGGAAAATTTTCACTTGCACAAGGGCAACCTAACACTTATGTTTGCAGAGGTACATTCATTTATACTATTACAGATTGGTAGGGGCAAGCACAAGTTAGGGAATGCCAGCTCATTTAGCAAAATTGTGTTTGACAGAGGAAAGTTGTGGCTTCACATTTTCATTTGGTGGCCTAGTGTCATCAAATGAAATAAAGAATCAACCATGTGACTCTTGAATTGCCTGTTCATGGACAATTCTCAAAGTGGTGCTTCATCTGAAGCATTTCTTTTTCCATGAACATTAGGTTAGGTTTTTTCTTTTCTGGTCAGTTTTGTTTTTCTGTGTCTGCTAACCTTGTCTAGTTAGCTCCTCACTATTTTGGGTTTCCTTTTGTTCTGGTCTGCTCTCCCAATGATCTAGAATCTTGCTATGCCCACAGGGGGCATACATCCCCAACTGGAGCCTATGTTAGAGCCTTTTTTGGTTGTCTTTCAGGTTCTGGTTGTGTGCCCTTGTTTTTCATTGCAAATCCTTGGCTTGTGAGTTTTATCTTTCATTTTAGCATGTGGGTTAAATGGGCTCCCACAAGGGTTGAGCCTAGCGTGCTAGTTTTCATCTCTTTGATGGGGCGGCCTATGTTAGGGTTTTTCCTGGCTTTTCTTTTCCCTATTTTTGGGCTTTTAGTTTGGTTCCCCTTTCTCTTTTGCTTGCCTTTGCTTTTCTTTTGTTTTATCAGAGGTGGAATGGATGTTTGAATGAAACTATAACTTTTCCAAATTCTGAAGTTCTAGTTCCCGTTCACGCATCTATCTCAGTTCTGATTCTGCGTGATTAGAGTTTCTTTTCTTTTCTACCCTGCATCAGTCGCTGGTCATTTTCCTCTCCACATTCTTCCCTTTTTTTTTGCTTTGTTTCCTTTGGTAGGCACAGGATCGGAATAAGAATAGATTTTGGAACCTTTTCTAGGTTCTAGTTTTAGGTTTTGTTCCTCTCCTGTCTCCCTTCCTTTGTCTTTTGCGGAGGTGGATCCAGTTTGGGTTTTGGTCTCAGGTGATCATTTTGGTTTTTGTTTCTTCCCCCACTCTAGCTCCGACTCCATCTCTTTCCTGGTTTGGTCCCTTGGGTTTGGTTCCCTTGGTTCAGTTCCATTTTTCTGAGTTTGTGGACCAGCCTGGGATAGATTAGGATTTGGTCTTAGGTCATTTTTGAGTCTGTAAACTGTAATGTTGAATTCCTCTGTAAATGCAATTAGTTAAGTAGGAATACATGAAGATGCTTATCTTTCATGCATATCATCAGATTGTCTCCACATTTGTAAGCTTTTAATCATTTGAATAAATGCATAAGGTGTTTTTGTTCATCTTCTCATACTTCATGGGACTGTGTTATTTTTTGAAAGGTCTGCTTCAAGGAAGTAGTTAAATCCTTTGAATAGATAGCAGTGATTATTTGTTTGCAGGTTGGATTTGGTAAGAAGAGTCTAGTTGATACAAGAGCCGGATTGTCAGTGTAAGGCACTAATAGCTAATGTAAGGAATTAGCAAAATAAAATCCATTGATTGAGTCCTGTTTGTAGATGAATTCCATCTTTTGTGTGTGACTCCATGAGCTTGGATTAGGCACTGATCTATCTTACGCCCTGTCCAACTCAAAAAACAATTCATATAAATCATTGAATATCTTTTTCTTGATGTCTTGTCCTGCCTCCTTGTTGCTTCAAGTTTTTTGTAACTAAGAATCTAGCCCTATTTGATGTTCTCAACACTTGGCATTAGGAGTCATCTGCTATAAAAAGAAATGTCTAGTTTTATTTGAGGCATTGTGTGGGTATACCTACCCTGGTTCTGTAGAGCCTAAAGTGCAGAAGATCTTTTGATCTTGTCAAATGGTCCAGGTCCTCCGAGCTGCCCTTGATTGGAGATGGCTACTCCATAGGTAGAATAGGAGAGCAACCTGGTTTACAAGAAAAACCACCAACAAGAAGTATGGTGGTAAGGGAGATCCATAGACACATGTGTCTGCCTTTAACACCCTGTGCACTGACTTCCTCCATCACAATGCATTGATGGATAAACTATTCCCCCGTTCCCTTAAGGACACAACACTCGAGTGGTATTGTTCCTTGCTTGATAACTCTATTTTCTCATATGACCAACTTGTTAATCAATTCCTTAGATAGTTCCAAGCAAACATTAGGCCAAAGATGACCTTTTCAGATCTCATCCGATGTAAATAAGGAGATAATGAAAAAATCACTTATTTCATAGCACACTATCATGAGCTCCTCTCGCAAATCTCGTATTAGCTTCCCGATTCTGATGTACAAAAGGTATTCATAGGGAACTTACAAAGGCCCTAGCAAGAGAAGTTCACCCTTATGAAGTACCCTTCTTTTGTGCACTTGTGTGCAACATTATGAGAATACCAGTAGATAGTTGTTCAGTCTGGGGGATTGTCCGTGTGCTCCCGTTCTGAGGGGAAGTCTATCATATTAATCTCTGGGAAAGGTAAAGCCATTACAAATGTAGTAGCCACTGTTGATGACAACGAACTCAAACATAATTGAAAGTTCACAAAATTATCAAAATCTTATACTTTCATCTTACAAGAGATTTTGAAGGATAAGATCATAACTTTTCTAACCCCTAAGCTTGTTAAAGAACCCCACTCTAGTTGGCATGATGGGTGCACTTATTTCTAGTACCATCATGTTAATGGAGATTATACCAAATGTTGTATGTAGTTGCATCATGAAATACAAGACCGCATTGAGGAAAATACCATTTGTCTCGATGGGAATAAGAAAAACACTAACAAATCAGTGGCAAAGGCTAATAGTCAACTATAGACATGCATCGACCCGTTTCCATCACACTTTGCAAACATGATTATTGATCCCACTGATTATGTTGCCCAAACTAAGGCCTATGTCAATATGGTCAAGGTAACTTCCACTATTCCACCCATAGTTGGTTCACTAGACATTACATTCACATCACAGGATTTACCCTTAACCAACAAACCTTTGCCTCTCTACATTCCCACTCATGTCAATAGTAACATTGTGATAGGAGTCTTAATAGACCCTACGAGCTATGTGAATGTTATCACTGAAGAAACATTAGTATTAAATTCAATGCAAAAGGAAAAATATGAAGAAATAAAATCTACCATTTGTGTGCATGATGGTATGAGTCTTAAACCCTATGGCTTGATAACCTTGTTTTTTCTAGTTAGACCTAGAACTATTGACATGATTTTTTATGTTATCTAAGAATTGGATCTATTCAGGGTTAAGCTAGGCATTCCTTGGCTAGCATCCATTAATTAGATTGCCTCTATTATTCAAAAATGTTTAAAGTTTTCCCAAGAAGGTGTTGTACACATAGTGCATGACACTGGATACCAACCCTTGGTGTCCTATGGTGGATACTCATTGGATCACTTTTGGCCCTCTCTAATTGGTCTGCTTCCTCCAAGAACAAACCTACTTTACAAGAACTATGTGAAGTATAAAAATGGGGGCAAAGGGGAGCTAAAATTGTCCCTTCCAATGATAGAACAATCAGTCACCTCCTCTTCATGAGAAGAGAAGAAGGAGCTTGCATCAACTACTCTCCCTTCCATGAAAGGGAAGGAGAAGTCCACGTTGGCTCCCTCTCCTTCCAATAAAGGTAAAGAGAAGGCTACCTCCTCTCAATCTGCCCCATCCTCTCCCTATTCTTGGGAAGAGTATTGGATGAGTTAGTCTAGTGGTTACCCACTCAGTCTAATGATCCCTCTTTGGCATAGGCCTAAGGTCAGGCTCACTGACCTTCCTAATGAATACCCCAGACCATGGTATTGTTTATATGGTAGAAAGAAATATTCTCATAGAGAATTCACTTTGTGGCCTCCAACTACCCCTTCTCCTAAGGCAGTGAGTGAAAAGAGGCCTATTGTCGAGGCTCTCGAGTCGACTCCTCCTGTTGCTCCTTAGCCTGCTCCTCTTGCTCCCATGCAAGAACCTATCCCCCCATAGGAAACAACCATGATGGGAATTCCCATGGTTGAGTAGGAACCTTTTGTTCTTCAAAAATCCTAGCCTCTAACTCCAAGAGCCGTAGAAACTACTTTGCACCTAAACACAAGCACCGGCGAAAGGCTCTTTTAGCTAAGCAAGCCACCTCACAAAGGAAGGAAGAAGAAACAATCACCCTTGCTTTAGGGCCTCTTGCAACATATTCTTTCTCCCTTCCTTCTGCTTCTCTCCAGTCTGGTCCTATACTGCTCCCAGCTTCCATTTTGAGTATGAATGTGCCTAACCCTAAATGGGTACAGGTTTTCATTGCTCTCTCGGTGGAGCTGCCTTTGTTGATGTTCATTCTAGATATCCAGCCTTTCCCGAAGCCCATAGATATGATTAATACCTCAGTTGTATCCACTGTAGTTATCTCCTCTTCTTCCTTTGCACCTCTATCCTTGTCTATGGGGAGTTCATTTCCTTCGACGAAATAGGAGGCAAAGGATGGTCCTTTTGACAATGAAGGACATAAGAAGAATGTGCCTCATTCACAAGGAAGCCTTGCATTAACTTGTTGTTTCTTAGTGATGGAACTAGTCCCAGCTTCCCCTGAGTTTTTCGCCACTCCCAAGTCATTTTGAAAGCTTAGCGGTGAACCTCAGGAGCAGCCCATCCCATCTGTTGAGGCTAGACATGGTGCCCTTGTGGGTGCATGTTTAATTCTGTGGATGAAGTTTCAGCCTTGTCAGCAATCTTCGCTAAGTTGTTGACCTTCACTCCAAAAGAGCTTAGTGGAGAGGATCTCAAGGGGCCCACTTCCTTGGCCCTTGTTGCAGGAGAACTAGATGCTCCTCCTCTTAACATCGTACCATTGTAGGCTCATCCTCCTTCCCCTTATGAGGATTTAGATTGGGAAGCGAATGACCTCTTGGTTGATCAATGTTAGGAGGAGGCCCCTTTTCTTGATCTTATGTGTGTGTGTGTGTACTTTGTGATGTGTTCCCTAGTGCTCATGCTATGTGTTCCTAGATAACCCTTCTCACCCCTATTTGTGCTTAGATACAGGCATGGTTTTTGTATCGTAAACCTTCTTCTATTTGTATCATCATTCTTCCATGTTTGTGCTTGATTTTTGATAAATTGGGGACGATGCAAAGTGTTGGGGTCATTTAGGCTTCCCTTTCATGTTGACCCAATTTTTCATTTGTACTTTTTTTTTCATGCATTATTCCTAATTTGGATGGCGATTGATGATCTTTCACCTTGCATTGCAGTTACCTATTATTATGAGCTCGGACATATCTAACCCTGCTAAACTAGATCCCCTATGCCCTTTGTTTCTCTTTTTCTTTCCCTTTATCTTTCTCTTTTCTTTTCTTGAGTTGTCCCTCCTATGTGTGACAACATTCTCTCTTTAAATTCTTGGTTTTTAGAAAATGCATTCATTGTCAATGAATCTTTTCTCAAAAATTGGCACAAACTTTTCTTTAGAATCAAATTATCAACTTGGAACCCTAATGGAATGTGTTTCCTTCATCACGGATTAATAAATAAAGGACTTGAAGACCTTCCTTTGAAGTGGGAATAGCTTTGACCTTCCATGTACATGGAGACATATCCCGCCTTTCAAATTCCTTGACGAAGTGAACATATTCGAAGGATTGCTTGATGATGGATCACTCTAAGGAAAGAAGAATATCTACTTTCAAATTGTGTGTCCCTTGAGAGGATTCCTTCTTCCTCATAGTGGGCTCCCAAGGGACCCTTATTTGAAAGCCTTTACCTCAAATGGATTCCTTTGTGTCTAGCCTGGGGGTAACCTGACTAGACTTGTTTGATTCCTCTTTTCACGTCTAGCTCTGGGGCAACCCGACTAGACCCATTTCACATCTTTGTGTCTAGCTTGGGGGTAGCATGACTAGACCTTACCTTTCAAACAACATGTCCCTTGAGTGGACCCCTCTCCTTTTTAAGGGTTCTCGAGGGACCCATTTTAAATACTTCCAAACCATCGACGGTCTGTGTGACTATCCACCTACTTGCCTATTTGGTCACTTCTTAACTCTGCAGAGTCTACTTCCTTGGGGTTTCCTTCATGCTAGAGTATTGGGGGGATACCTTCATTTTAGGTCTATGAGATTGTAAGACACTCACTTCACGTGGCTTCCTTCCTGAGAAATATCTTGGGGGTTGCCTCCTTACAACTATGTAGGCCTATAAGACGCTTTCCAACTTCATAGTTCCGAGCAGCTATGGAGTCCTTTGCTTTCCCTGAACCTTTAGGCTCACTAGATCATGGTCTACTTCCTCAATAGTTTAGGTATACATTTCTAACCCTACACTCTTTCTTGATCTACTTTACCAAGCACTCATCAGTATTCATGCTCACTAAAGTGGGGGAAAAATGTATAATAGTGAATTTGCACCCCATGTGTAAAATCCCCTTTTTTCCTTTATCCACATTAGAAAATCATGTTTGGAGGCTTAATTCCACCTAATCTCATTGCTTACATCCCACTTGGCACTTGTTTTGTGCATCGGTGGAGGTGTTTCTATCAGGGACACCCACACAACTCACAAATTTCCATGTGGCACACTTACATCCTTGGTAGATTCTCATGGTTGAACCTACAAAGGTGTTACTCTTCTCATTAGAGGTGAAGTTGTAACATCCTCTTCGGCCGACCAACCTAAATATGGCCATTTTCTTCAATTCTCTCTTCAAATTCATTCTTCCAACATGCATTCCAACTCTACACAACTCTTCACCACTTCAGGCTTCCATTCTTGCACTCTCACATTCACTTTCAAGCTCTCAAGAAGCATACTAGCACCCCATTGTAGTCAAAGTAACACTCTATCACTTCGATAGAGAAAATTTGGGACCACACCATTGTAGCAGAGATTCGAGTACTCTTGGTTGAGGTGGTAAGTTTCCCTCTCCTCTCCTCTATCACTTGGTTGAGTAGCATAACACTATTTTGTAGTGCTTCTTTGCTCTTTACTATATTATTTCCTTTATCTCATTTCCTTGGCTTTCTGTGGAGGTGGAAACACCTAAACATGGGTTTGACTGAGGTAGGCCCCTATACATACACCCAATATTTGTTCTCTTTCTGTGTGTAGGTGTGCATGCTTCTTGGAGGACTAACTAGTGA
Organism: Sequoia sempervirens; assembly: GCA_007258455.2. NCBI lineage: Eukaryota > Viridiplantae > Streptophyta > Pinopsida > Cupressales > Cupressaceae > Sequoia > Sequoia sempervirens. The sequence goes on along the minus strand of VDFB02179234.1, from coordinate 47,004,264 downwards.
ATGAATTCCTTGGTGAGATCCTCCATATTCTCTTCACTCTTGCATATTTTCTTTATAACATTAGAGAGTATTTCATTTACTTAATCACATGATTATGTCCCTTTAGTTAATCAGCTAGGCTGTTAGCTAGTTTTATTGGTTTGACCTCATCTTCACTATTGTCTGGCCATACAGACAACAATGCACTTTTGAGATGCCAGTGTGTCGCGCTGACATCCAAAGACCGCGCTTCTATCCTCAAACAAAGATTTTTTTAAGGCATAGTGTTAGACCGAAAAATTGGCTCACCTAGCCTCATCTTATGTTTTGGGTCTGCAAAGTAACTAAGAGGCCTCACAGTCCTCATTACTCTCATCTTGCATTCCTTTACATTACAATTAGTTGAGGTAAGTTGTGTCAGCCTCTCGCATCTTGACCCTCCATGACCTGGCGTCTTGCACATGGTGGTCGCCCTCTCTTACACAAATTTTGTTATGTCTAATTATGTTTCTTTGGTTGATACTACAATTGATTAAAATCAAGATTTGGTTTTGGCTGTGGCATTCCCACCGGTTCTGTAATATATTTCATGTAATTCAAAGTTTTCTATCTTATGTATGGCCTATTCATGGGTCCCTTGAATATATTTATGTGTGACCTATCTTTTGGGTCTGGTGCTAGCGTGCCAAGCCTTATTTAATATTTCAAGGTTGTTCTTCAAGCCAACATGTTTTTTCTTGGATGACTTAGGAGATTATAAATATATTGTGTTTGTCCAACTTAGGAGTTTATGGAAGCATGGAATGGTATAAGTAAAAGTTGTTTTTGTTCAATGAAGTAAGAAGTGTGGTGTATGTTGTGTGTGAGTAGATAAAAGGTGTGAAGGATTATGCGATAAGAAATCTGAAATCAAGTATTTGGAAGAAGTAATCTAATTTGTAGAGGTTATGCAAGGAAGGTGTGCAGAAGATTCTTGACCAGATCTACTATAGACAGACATTGTGCTGTAAACCGAAACTGAATTCATGCATATGTAGATGCACCTTAATTAGTTCATTTTTTTCAGTGATACTATTTTGTAATTAGATATTTTAACTGGGAATTGAGCCCACCAACAGTGAGCTTTACCTACAGTGAGCAATTTGGTAATGATTCTTTGTAAAAATCACATTAATTAGTTTCACCTTAATCGGTGCTTTATAATTGAGAATTAGTATTCTTCATGGTTTTTCCCTTGGGTTTCCACGTAAATTATGGTGTTCATTTTTCTTGGAGTTTTTATGTACTTTGATTGATATAAGCTTTCTTTGAATTAATTAAATTCAAGAAAATTGATTAGGATAACTAATTCACCCAACTCTCAGTTATCTAGACTATTCAACACATAAATTTTGTTAAATATTGTATCTAACCTTAGGGGAATAGACTTTCTTACCTAAGGAGTCTTCTCTTTATTCTTCCCCTTACCTTTAGTAGACTTTTCTTCTTTTTTAGACATTGACTTCTTCTCCCTCACATAGATTTTGAATGCTTCTTTTTGTTTTTCAACTTCTTATTCACTATCAATATCAATAATGTCCACTTTGGTTCACTTTGCACTTGCCCCTACTTGAGAGACACTAGATTTCCTTTTTTGGATCATCTAAGGTCCTTCTTATATGTCCTCTTCATCCTCACAATTGATATATTGTTCTCTTGTAGATTTTTCTTTCCTTCTATATAGAGGATTATATTGTGTTGCATGAGCACTAGATGTTGCTTTCTTCTTCTTCACAACAAGAAGTGTAGTTCTAGATACTTTCTTCATACCAACAACAAGCATAGTTCCAAAGACTTTAGGAACTACCAAAGATGGGGTAGAGCTCATACTTGACATTATATGCTAGGAATTCCTTTTGAGGGACTAGATATTCCTTTCGTATTTCTCTGTACGACACTTTGATATACCCATCATTTCCTCAACTAGTTCCTTCGTCTTCTCAACATTTTTCTTTGTATCCTTTTTCTTTTTCTCCATATGTACTGCTCTAAATTTTTATTCATATTTTTTATATCTTTCTTCTATAGGATCTTTAGGAATACTGAACATATTGTTGCAAGTATGAATGAGTATGGTGGTGTTGTCATTAATGTTGTCATTGATGTCAACACTGTATAGGTTGTTGCAGAGAAAGGAATCAAGTGGCTGTAGGTTGTGCATATATAGTTGAGATACTTTTGAGATTTTTTGATTACATAGAGCTATCTTTATGGTGTTGCAGGTGTGCTGATATGATGAGTTACCAAGTGCATTTGAGAAAATTAATAAAGTGAAGTTGGGATTGTATGTGTGTTTAGATTGTGCTCCAATATTTCTTCAACATTTCTTCTATGTTGATCCTATACTTGTGCAGATCTAACATTTTTTTTATGGTCATCCTTTGGTGATATATCCTATATTATAGCTTTTGGTTTGATGAAGAGTGAAAGTTGTGTTCACCGGTTTGTGAACTAGTCTAGTAGAGTTGTTTGTCTATGGATTGGGAGAAATGTATCTACGCCAGAATCCTCCGTTGGTTTGCTTCTGGTCTTGTGGATTTGAAGAAAGGATTCTAATGATGTTATCTATTTCCTGTCAAAGGAGTTTGTGGTTTGGTGCTCCAGAAGACTTGTTTTAGAATTTCTATGTGTTTTTGTACAGTTCAGATGGACTAGTCGAAAGTGTTCAGTGTATGAAGGTTGTTGCAGTAGCTATGGATGAATTTGAAGACATATAAGATGAGCTCTAGTGCATGGTGAAGCATTTTTTTGTGGCCTGCATGTTATTTTCTTGTTATGGAAGCATGTACTTCAAAGTTCACTGGTATTTTCATTAGGTTTGGCTAACCTGGTGTTTACACATCATGTGAAAGATAAGTATCAATGTAGGAAGTGTGTGATTGATTTGAGAAGTTGTTTAGGTTCTTGGTTAAGTGTTGGTTTGGTCCAATCTCATTCTCTTCCATCGTGGGAATGTTGAGTTCCCGACCTAATTTAAATTTGTAAAATGAAGAGTATGTAGCTAACCTTGCAGAAAGTTTCTAAGGTTGAAGATGGTATAAATACAAGTTGAGATGTTATGCTTTGCAAGCCACAAGTGTGAGAAGAAAGAGTGTGTGAAAGTCAATTGAGGAAACAATAATTTAATGTGTTAGATTCCTGAAAGTAGTGAGTTGATGTGTCTCTAATTCTATGATCAAGGCTACAGATGTGTGGAAGTTGTTGTTGTGGATCTTATGTTGCATTGAGAAAGTGTTAACTGTGTAGCATTCTTCTTTCTATCTTTATATATCTATAGGTAGTGAGCCTCCCTATTGGATAGTGAGTCCTATTTTGGGTAGTGAGCCCTTTGGCAATGAGCCTCTTGTAATCGGTTTTGCAATTACTCTATATTGTGAGTTAATCCTCACCATGGTTTGTCCCTTATTCGGTTTTCCACATAAATATGGTGCTTCTTGTGTTGATAATGATTTCTACTATTTTCACCTCATGCTCATACTTAATTACAAATTAAAGTGGATGTGGAGTTAATAATTGTTTGAGATTTGTGAATGTGATTGGTGAAAACTAATTCACCCCCCCTCTCAATTGTCTTGTGCATTTCAAAAATTGGTATCAGAGCTTAGCCGCTTGAGGTAGATCCGATGGCACATAAATTGACAATCCTTTTATTTTATGGATCTGAATATAGTTTCTAGAAAGTGCAGATAAGAGGTTACTTGATCTCTCTTGGTTACAATACTTGGAAAGTTGTTGAGACAAAATATGTTGAACCAGAAAGTGGTCCTTCTTCTGCAGATGAGATTTCTACCTATGAAGAAAATGAAAATAAAGGTATGCAATCTATAGTGCTTTATCTAAGACTAAGTTGACAAAAGTTATTTCTTTAGGCATTGCTTATGAAGTTTGGGAAAAGTTGAAAGATACCTATGAAGGAAATGATAGAGTTAAATTGTCAAAGAAGTTAATAGCTAAGCACAGATATGAGAACTTGCAAATGGAAGAAGGTGAAGACATTGCAAGATATTTTCAGAGGGTTGATATTATAGTGAATGAAGTCAAAAATCAAGGTGGTACTCTGATAGATGAAGATGTAATGGAGAATATTTTGATGACTCTACTAGAGAGCTACAGTGATAAAGTCTTAGTTATTGAGGAAGTCTATGATCCAAATAAATTCACTAGAGAACAACTATTTGGCACCTTGACTACATTTGAAACGAGGAAATTTTTAAAAGAAAAGGAGAAAATAGAAACATCCTTCAAATCCACTAAAACAAAATATGATTTGGATGGTGACAATTTAGAAGAGTTGGAAGAAAATTTTACAAGTTGAAGAAAGGTACTAATAAGTACAAAGGTATGTTACCTTTTAAATGTTTCAGCTATGTAAATATTGGTCACTATGCTTCAAGATGTCCAAATAGAGCCATTCAAAAGAAGAGAAGAGACAATAAAGACAAAAAGGATAAGAAGTTCAAGAAATTGTACTATGTTAGAGAAGATGTTGGATTTTCTGATGATGAATCTAATTTTGAGGGTGATAATGATAAATGCTTTTTTCTAGCCTTGGAGAATAAACGCTTATATCTACTAACCATGGAAGATGTGCAAGGGAAAGTGGTCCAGAAAACAAGTAGGAAGAGATGGAAGGTACTTTGGTTACTACCTTTCATGCTAGACAAGATGAAGACTATTGGGTGACTAGAGACAAAATTAAGTTTTGAAAAGTATTATGGAGGATAAGTCATGTTTGGGGATGATTCTAGTTGGAAAAGCAATAATTAATTTTTATGGAAAACACAGTAATGATGATGTATATTATGTTAAGGGCTTAAGGAATAATCTATTGAGTGTTGGAAAAATGTGTAGCAAAGGATTTAAACTTGTGTTTCAGGATAATACTTGTGAAATCAAAAAAGGGTTTGGAACTATGGTATTTGTAGGAGAACATATGGAAACATTTATCAGCTTAAGGGTGTTGATGGTCAATGTTCTATAGCTCAAGCTAATGAAAGTTGGATATGGCACCAGAGGATGGGGCATGTAAACTTTGATAATCTGATCAAGATCAGTTCAAGATAAGTTGTCAGGGATTTTCCTAAAATCACAAAACCTACCAATATTGTTTGCAAAAGTTGTCAGTTGGTAAAAAAAAAGATTCATCTTTAAAGGAAAATAACAATCAACTATTGGAATGATAGAATTGATTCATACATACCTTTGTGGTCCCACAAGAACAAGAAGTCTAAATGGTGATAGGTATTTCATTCCCCTTATTGATGATTATTATAGAATGACATGAGTTACTTTTCTTAGGGAGAAAGCTCAAGCTCTGGATAGATTCAAAGTGTTCAAGGCTATGGTGGAAAATGAAGTGGACCTAAAAATCAAATGATTAAGGTCTAATAGAGGTGGAGAATTCACCTCCAGTGAGTTTAATATGTTTTGTGAAGAGCATGGTATAAAGAGACATTTTTTTTCTCCAAGAACTCTGTAGTAGAATGGACTTGTTGAAAGCAAGAACCAAACTATTCAGGAAGTTGCAAGGACTATGGTGAAAGAGGCAAGTGTACCTGATGTATACTGGAGAGAAGCAATACACACTACTGTTTATATTCTTAACAAATTTCAAATGAAAGGTAACAACACAAAGACCCCTTATGAACTATGGACTGGCAAGATTCCCACTGTTAAGTACTTTAAGTTGTTTGGAAGTAGATGTTATATTAAAAGAGATGATGAGAACCTAGGAAATTTTGATGCAAGATGTGATGAAGGTATTTTCCTTGGATACCTAACAAATAACAAAGCTTATAGATGCTTCAATAAAAGATTGAGAAATATTGTTGAGAGTGCAAATGTGAAAGTTGATGAAGATATGCATAGATCAGTTGAAATAAGTGAAGTTGAAATGGATGAACCTATTTGTGGAAAAACACAAGAAGAGAATAAGGAGGAAGAAGAAGCTCTAGAACATGCTCCTAAGACTCCAAAATATGTACAAAAAATCATCCTGGAGAACAAATAATTGGAGACAAAAGTGAAGGTGTGAAGACAAGAAGCAAAGTGGTAGCAGCTGAGGTAAATTTGTGTTTACTTTCCAAGATAGAACCTAAAACAATGTGTGAAGCATGTAAAGATGAAAATTGGGTTAGATCAATGAAAGAGGAATTGCAATAGATAGAGAAAAATTAGACATAGGAATTAGTTCCTAGACCAGTAAACAAGAATGTAATTGGTACAAAGTGGGTATTCAAGAATAAGTTGAATGAGAATGGTGAAGTAGTAAGAAATAAATCAAGGCTTGTGTGCAAACATTATTCATAGGTTGAAGGAATAGACTTTGAAGAGACATTTTCCATGATGGCAAGAATAGAGGCTATTTGGATATTTTTGGCATTTTCTGCTCACAAAGATTTCAAGGTATACCAGATGGATGTCAAGTATACATTCTTGAATGGAGAATCCGAAGAAGAGGTGTACATGGAACAACCAGAGGAATTTCAATTATTATATAAACTAGACATGGTCTATAAGTTGAAAAAGGAATTGTATGGAATTAAACAGGCTCCCAGAGCATGGTATGCAAGGTTGGATATGCATTTGACACATCAAAGGCTCAAAAAAGGCTTTGCAGATAGTAATATCTATTTCAAAGTTGAAGGAAACAAAATTTTGATAGTGGTTTTGTATGTTGACGATATTATTTTTAGAGGAAATGAAGGTATGTGCAAGAAATTTGTAGGGGAGATGCAAAAAGAGTTTGAAATGTCTATAATTGATGAGTTGAATTTATTTCTTGGACTTCAAGTAAATCAAACTGATAAGGGAATATTCATTTCACAATCAAAGTATGTTAAAGAATTATTGAAGAAGTTTTGAATGGATGAATCCAAACCGGTCTATACCCCTATGGTGATGGGATGCAAACTAATTAAGGATGATGAATCACCTAAAGTTGATCAGAGCATGTATAGATCTATGATTGGTGGACTATTATATCTTACTGCTACTAGATTGGATATCATGCATGCAATATGTTTGGTTTCCATGTTTCAATCAGAACCTAAAGAAACACATCCTACAACTATGAAGAGGATATTCAGATATATAAGAGGCACTCTATATTATGGCATGTGGTATCTTAAGGATATTGACTTCACTTTGAGTGCTTACACTAATGCAGATTGGGTTGGTTGTATAGATGATCAAAAGAGTACAAGTGGTGGTGCATTCATTCTTGGATGCAGGTTGGTTTCATGGCTAAGCAAGAAACAAGATTCAATTTCTTTATCCATTATAGAGGTTGAATACATTGAATCAACATCTTGTTGCACACAGGTATTATGGATGAAGAAAACATTGAAGGATAGAGGAGTGATGTGTGATGACCCTATCCCTATCTTCTGTGATAATACAAGTGCAATAAATATTTCAAAGAATCTCCTAATGGATTCAAGGACAAAGCATATATCTATAAAATATCATTTCTTAAGAGAGAAGGTATTGGAGAATGAAGTTAGACTAGAATATGTGATTACAAAGGATTAGATTGCAAATATATTTACTAAGGCTCCTATAAAGGATACTTTTGATTATCTTAGGGAGAATTTGGGGGTTGTTGCCCCTCCTTCTTTGAACTAGATGCACATTGAGGAGCATCAGTCCAGTGGATTTACAAATTCATCATTGGTTTAGACTGATGACTGAGGTCTACACCTCAGGGGGAGGAGGCAACATTATTTTTGTAGTATGAGACATGTGGGTGCACTCCTAAGAGGGAGTGATCAAAATTATGTAATTTTCTTTTCTTTTCCATTGATGTCAAATAGGGAGAGAGAGGGTCATGTGTTGCCATCAATAAAAAAGGGAGATATTGTTGCAAGTATGAATGAGCATGGTGTTGTCATTAATGTTGTCATTGATGTCAACACTGTACAGGTTGTTGCAGAGAAAGGAATCAAGTGGTTGCAGGTCGTGCATGTATAGTTGAGATACTATTGAGATGTTGTGAGTACATGGATCTATCTTTATGGTGTTTTAGTTGTGCTAATATGATGAGTTACCAAGTTCTTTTGAGAAAATTAATAAAGTAAATTTAGGATTGTATGTGTGTTCAGAATGTGCTACGATATGTGCTCCAAATTTATTTTGTGCTGATCCTATGATTGTGTGGATTTGGAGTGTTATTTATGGGAATCCTTTGATGATATATCCTAGATTATAGCTTCTATTTTGATGAAGAGTGAAAGTTGTGTTCACCAGTTTGTGAACTGGTCTGGGAGAGTTGTTTGTTTGTGGACTAGGAGAAATGTATCTTCTCTGTAGTCTTTCATTGGTTTTTTTTTGGTCTTGAAGATATGGATGAAGGATTTTAATGATGTTATCTATGTCCTATAAAAGGAATTTGTGGTTTTGTGCTTCGAAAGACTTGTTTCAGAGTTTCTATGTGTGTCTATATAGTCTAGATGGACTAATGGAAAGTGTTCGATGTATGAAGGTTGTCGCAGTAGCTACAGATGAATTTGAATGAATCTAAGATGAGCTCCAATGCATGGTGAAGCTTTTTTTGTGGTCCACATGTTATTTTCTTGTTACAGAAGCATGTATTCAAAGTTCATTGGTGTTTTTGTTAGGTTTGGCCGATCTAGTGTTTACACATCATGCAAAGGATAGGTATCAATTAAGGAAGCATGTGATTGATTTAAGATGTTTTTTTGGGTCTTGGTTAAGTGTTGGTTTAGTCTACTCTCATTCTCTTCCATTGTGGGAATGTTGAGTTTCTGACCTAATTTGAATTTGTAAAATGAAGAGTGTGTAGCTGACCTTGGAGAAATTTAAGGTTGAAGATGGTATAAATACAAGTTGAGATGTTATGCTTTGTAAGCCACAATTTTGAGAAGCAAGAGTTTGTGAAAGTAAATTGAGGCAACAATCCTTTAATGTGTTAGACTCCTGAAAGCAGTGAGTTGATGGTGTCTACAATTCTCTGGTCAATGTTGCAAATGTGTGGAAGTTGTTGTGGTGGATCTTTTGTTGCATTGAGAAAGTGTTCTCTATGTAACATTCTTCTTTATATCTTTCTATATTTGTAGGAAGTGAGCCTTCTTGTTCGACAGTGAGTCCTATCCAAACAATGAGTCTTATTTTGGGTAGTGAGCCCTTTGGCAGTGAGCCTCTTGTAATTCATTTTGCAATTACTCTATATTGTGATTTAATCCTCACGGTGGTTTTTCCCTTATTGGGTTTTCCATGTAAATCCAAAATTTCTTGTGTTGATATTACTTTCTATTATTTACACTTCATGCTCATACTTAATAATAGATTAAAGTGGATGCGGAGTTAATAATTTTTTGAGATTTGTGAATGTGGTTGGTGACAACTGATTCACCCCCCTCTCAATTATCTTGTGCATTTCAACACATATCAACATATTCTCTACTAGACTGGTAATAACATCCTTTGCTACCTCATATCCCATTTCAAGAATCTGCATTGTCCTAGGTTCAACAACTTCCACAATGCAGTAATATTTGTTAACCGTGAAGATAATATCATTTTTGTACTTCTCAATGACACTTTTGGGAATCCTTTCTCTTGCTTGCATGTTTTCTTGAAATATTTTAAAGAAACCCCACAAAGAAATTTTTTGACTATCTACATCATCCAACCTTCTCAACTCATCTCTATTTTATATAGCAACTAGAATATCGCTCAACCACACAATGTTCTTTGTACTGGGAACTTCTCTAATAAAGTAAAAAAATAAGCATATAACTAGGGTACCATATTAGAAGGGGTATTGAGAATATTTGGTATTTTTAAGACTCTCCAATTACTAGTGTCCCAGTAATTCACACAAGTCTACATCCATGCCTTTCTTCACCATATCATAGGTAGTGTTAATCATGGTGGAATTTTTTTATTATCTATTTTTAAAGAAAATACTATATCCTATCATCCTAGACACATACTTTACTATTGGATCTTCTATATCCCTTTCTATTAGGGCACACTTATCAAATTTGGCATCGACTAACTTTATTACCACTTCATTCTTTATAGATTTGAGACTCAAAACTTTTCTGGTGGAGCATAACCCTATCGCAACCCTAATGGCTTCCTTGTTGATCATGTGTGGCAGGTCTAACCACATGATTCTATCATGAATTATGTTCAACACATATCTAACTCATTCATCCACATAGTAAAAGATAGGGAAGTTTTTTCACACATCTAATTTATTTTTTATCAAGCCCGCATACTCTAGTTTTAATTCAAAATCATCACCATTTAACTTGTCTACCCAAAATTCTCCCAACTTTTCATGATTATAATCATCCAATTTTTCATGAATATAAATCCTCACATCCTCAGTATGCAATACACCATAAGGAGTATGTGAAAGTGCACCTTCTAGATTTGTCACCATGAATTTATCAGGGTGCTTCTTAAACTTAGGTCTAGGTTGGTTCAAAAATTTAAGTACTTGAGGTGTAAACATTTTGAGCAACTTCTAAAATAATGGATAAGAAATAAACTATAAATACCTTTGAATTCTTGTTGGTTAGGGTTTCTTGTGAAACTTTAGAAACATTTTACTTTTCCTCTACTCTACTCTTCACTTTTCAATAATTCAATCCCAAATAAACTTTTCATACATGAAACCACTTATAAACACCATTTGGATGACCTAAAAAGAATTGATTACATTGATCCAAAGGTAAAAAAGCTATCAAACCTTAACTGCATCATCACAGTAACCTTCAAATACTTCACAAATCTCTACAAAAAAACATTTTTCACTGACCATTTCACCAATAGATCAAGCATATCAAACCAAACCTTGTATAAACATACTAAATGCATCAACACCATATCTTTGGTAGGGGCTTAATTATTTTTTTTAAAACTCCCTCTGAGAAAAATCTCTTTATCTAGTTTTTGGATGAAACATCTGCACCAAGGGCTGACATAGAATTATTCTTCTCTTTTCTCTCTTATTTCTTCTTCCAAATCTTGTTCATTTCATTATTCATCTCAACTGGATCCATTTTCAAATACCAAATTAGCCTTATTTTGTGAAACAGAGGGTTTCACATTCTTGCTTTTGCAAAACTTAGCTATGTCTTCATTTGTTGCATTTGTAACAAGTGACACCTTTTTCAACAAGATCACTTGTATCAATTTTAGATCTACATTCATTAGCCTTATGCCAAAATCCATTGCATGTATAAAAATAGCCATTGAAATATTGAAATATCATGCCATTATTGTAACCATTCATCATCTGATTTCTACATTCACTAGCTCTATGACCAAATCTATTGCATGTATAGCACTAACTGGGAAATGATTAGAAATTATGATTCATTCTAATTTTACACTATATAGCTTTATGTCCAAACTTATTGCAAGAATAGCAATAACCACTAAAAGATGGGTACCTTTGTGCATTTGGTTATCTGATAGGAGGCCTTTTCAAATATTTCTTCTGGATCTAGACATTTTTTCCATTGTTCTTCTTGTCATTATTCTTTTCAGAAATATTTGGAGTTTGATTTTCCTTTGAGCTCTCCCCTTGTAAACAAAGATTTTGGCACCCAAGGGTCTTTCTTGCACTTCTAGGGTTTCTCACCTAAAAGAAGAAAGATGGGCCAAAATGCAATGTAAACATTCAAAATCAATGCAAGGATGGATGCAATATGTCTAAATATGATGTATAAATGCAATAAACTGATAAAAGAAATGAATTATTAATGCAAAACCTAAGAAATGCAAATTGTTTGAAAACAAAGTGATCCATGCAAAATGATAGATTAAATCCAATAAAGAACAAGATAAAGATACTAAACATAAATTGTGTACCTGGAAATTGATGAAGAATAGAATGAAGACTGTAAATGCTTCTGAAATTCTAGAAAATCTAACTTTTTAGCCAACTTGGACACTTACACCAAGCTAGGAAACTTAGTCCCAAATCTGGAAAACTGCTCTAGAGCTCGTTTCAGCCAAATGTGTATCAAATCTTCTTTTTTTTTTTTAAACATGTGAAGTGGGACTAAGTCACCACTGTTGGTGACTTAGTCCACTTTGGATTTTCTGAAAATTCAAAAATGGAATCTATAGCTCTCGGTTTGCTCTTTTTGTTCCTCCAGGTGTCCAGTTCTAAAACCTTGATTTTTGAGGTTGTAAGTGACTTTTTGTGTAGATTTGAACTTTACAATAGGAAGATGACTTCAACAAGTTTGAAACCTATTCTTCAATCATGTTGAAGCCATCCAAGCACCTAAATCTACAATCACACAAAGGAAGAGAGAAAATTTTGATTGTTAGGGATTGGGGGTTTTCCTAGGTTAAACCCTATTTAGGTAATTAAACCAAAATGATGAAATAAGATAATGAAACATGAAACATAATGCAATTAGAAACTTTACATGATGAAGGATCTTGAATTTCTGCAACAATGGATGAATAATCTTCTCTTGAATGCCTTAGAAGTGAGCTTGAATGTTATCTTGAATGCTTAAGATGTTAAAGCCCTAGCTTGATTGACTTGATAACATGGATGAATGAATTAGGGTTTAAAGGTCTCCTTTTATAGAGGAGAGTTGAGTGAATGGCTAGAATAAGGATCATGATCAAGGGCCAAGATTAAATTAGAAAATAATTTAATCAATGGTGGAGGTTAATTGAGAGAAGAAAGACATGGATAGATAAAGACTTGAGGTGGAAGATAAGATTGGCATGGACAAAGAGGTGATGGGAGAATTAAATAATAAAGATTATTTAATTTAGGTGGCCAACATAGGAGAAATAAATAAAATATTAATTTTATTTATTTAAAAAGAAAGATGAGAAAAATAAATAAATAGTTAAAATAATTATTTAATTGGGGAGATATTTATTTAATTATAGAGAGAAAAAGATAATGAATAATTAAATAATTGAAATAATTATTCAATTATAGAAGAAGAGGGAAAAGATAACCTTTGAATTAAAATAATATTTAATTCAAAAAGGGGAAAAAGGACCATTGGACTAAAAGTCTAGAAAAGTGTGAAAGTCATTTACAATTCTTTACAACACCTTTACAAGACATGCATTTTATTCAATTTGCAAGGGCCTAAGACCTAGTGTGGATGTGTAAAAAACCTCACAACACTAAATCAAGACCTCATTAAGTCCAATTTATCATCAATTATTCATAAATCAAGCAAGCAAAAGGGGATACTTTTTTCATGTCCACAATTAGCCCCCACTTTAGTGAGAGGATGAAATTGCTTCACACTCACAATAAAGTAGACATTCAAGAGGGGTCCAATCTACTTTTGGTAGATGATAAAGGATGGAAAAGATCAAGGAAACAGTCAAGCCCCTAGGATCCAAGATCCTAAGTCAAACCAACATAAGCACAAAAGGACACACACAAGGTGTATAATATGCAATAAAATAGGATACACAATCATGCAATGTCAATAACTAAAAGAAAAATGAATAATGAAAATGACATGGATCAAATATGTGCTCACTCTGGGGCCATAGAACATTAGGTCATCCATGAGGTGAGTTGTCCTAAACAAGTGGTTTAGTGAGAAATCCATGCCAGTGTGTTAGCTTCCCGCCATATAATGAGAAAGCCATGGCAGTGTGTCGGCTTCCATATACAAACCATACCAAAGTTATCCTCCTGATAACTTTGATAAGGTACCACAATGAAAATTCTTTTATAAATGTTTTTGAATGTCATGGTAAAAAATTATTTAAAAGGGATTTTGCTTTGTTCAAGTAAAGGTCTTCTTCTTACGAAGTATTATGCCTAATGTCTCCAAGAGAGGACAAGTTAGGGTGTCAAATCATTTCACATGGGATGCCTCATTCGCATCATGCCATGCCAATTGATCATACACTCTTGGAAGGAATCAAACCCAATGACACCACCAAGAAGAAGACACGCCACAAGAAAAAAAAAAATCATGCCATAAAATTTTGTCAAAAGATGCCATCTATGTATGCCCCCACTTTAAAGTGGTTGCTACACCATCACTATGAGAAATTTCTTTAAAGTGGTGAATGAAAGAATACATGAGAGCCAATTTTGAAATACCTATGCCAAGTCATATGTTTCTGAATTGAGATACATCATGAATGAGTATGTCACATGCAAGTCAACTTAAGACATGTCGTCCACATCCTAAGCTTGCTCTTATATGTTCACGAAATGTTAACGACTAGCCAAAAGAGACAACTACAAGTGACATACAGGACAAGGCAACTTGACCCCTTGCCCCCACTTAGTGCAAGATAAGGGTGAGTTAGGAAGTGATGATGATATGTTGCTCCTTGTAATAGTGAGTATGCTATGATCCTATAACTATTATATGGCAAGGAGCAGCAATTAATGTGATTTATGTTGATAAGAAAAAAAAGTTTTTTCTTGATACATATTTAATGAAATGTCTATCAGTTTAGGATGTACCAAGGATAGAGTTTTTGTGGAAGAATTGTTTGTGATGAAATTGGATGAAGGATTTTGTTTTGAAGGACAATAACCAAGATCATTATTCCTTTCTTGCATTTTAGGCTTTATAGGGATATGGATACCTTATTTTATAGCATCACATCCTTTCCCAAGTTGTCTTCCAAAAAAATTTGTCACTTGTTTTGGATTTGGTGGTTTTTTTATTGCTTCAAAGTTTTTCTTGGATGTTTTCTTTTCTTTTAAAGTGGGTAAAGTTGATGTGTTGGAAAAAAACCTTCTTACCTCTTCCCTTTTTATATTCTTTTGTTATGATCATGTATTCCCCCATGGATATAGGTATGAAATCAAAGGTTTTTGAAGCCTCTTCCAATAACTTTGTGGCTTCTTCAATTTTCTTTTGTCTTTCTATATCTTTTATCTTCAAGGTTTCATGATTGTAAAAGCATTCCCATGATGGTGGTAAATCTATATCAAGAAATTTAGGATACTTTAGAGTGAGGTTAATTTTTTGTTTGCACGTGATAGTCTACCTAGCAGGAGAGTTTTTAGGAGAGAAGAAAACAATATGTTGATCACATTCCATTTCAAGAGAAGAAAAAGCATCACATTCTTGTTTTTCAATAATTGGATCCTCTTGCTCAAGTATGTATTCTTGGATGGGGGAAACATTAGGAAAGGGAGCAAGAAGATTCCCATGATTTTCAATGAATAGTTCATCTAATCCCAAAATATCTTCTTCACTAGAAGAAGAGACATTAGGAGAAGAACAAGTATGATTATCTGTGATTACATCCCTTTGTCCAACAATGTCTTCCAAAATAGGGGAAGAAAAATAAAGAGAATTTTCATGGGTCTTAAAGGTTTGATCGTCTAATGCCAACATATCCTCATAAATAATGTGATTGTCATGATTGCTTACAAAAAAATTCTCACAAATAGGAGAGGAGTTAAAAGATTAATGTAGACTAGGGAGAGGGACGTTAAGAGATGTGTTTATGATTTCATTCTCTTGTTCCATAATATGTTCCAAATTAGGAGAGGTTATAGAAGAGAAGCTTTCAACATTGTCATGATTCTCAATGGGTGTATCTTCTAGCTCCAAAATACCTTCATCACATGTAAGAGAGATATTGGGAGAAGAGGAACTATGATTATCATGATTGTCTATGCTTTCACATTCTTCTATCACATTATTCCCAAAAATAGAAGAGATATTAGAGGGTGTGAAATTATGGAGTGTGTCAACATTGTTATTCTCTTGTCCTAAAAAACTCCCATAGATAGGAAATAGATTGGAAGGATGACTAGGAGTTTCATGGTTACCAATGATTGGAATTTTTTATTCAAATAGGTCTTGCAAAAGGGTAGGGGCATCAAGGAAGGGAGGAATAATATTCTCATGAGTCTCAATAAGGATATCTTCTAACACTGAACTATCTTCATGTCTAGAGAAGATATTAGGAGAAGAAAAGGTTTAATTGTCATGATTATCTACGTTTACATTCCCAAATCCTATAATGTCTTCTTGAGTAGGAGAGGTAGTATTTTCATAGCTCTCAACTATCAACATATATCCTCCACACAAATGCATTTTTCATGATCATTCACGATTGTATCCTTATGCACTAAATCATTTTTAGAAGTATGGGAGGTGTTGGGAGATGAATGGAGACTAGGTAAGGTAGTGACCTTGATTTCTTATGTCATAAAGTCTTTGCAAGGGGGAGGAGAAGGAAGACAAGAAAGACTTTCATGATCTTCAATTATTGTGTCTTCTTTCATCAAGATACCTTCATCACCAATGGGAGAGATATCGAGAGAAGAACAATGATGATTATCATGATTATCGATGCTTTTGTCCTTTTATGTCAAATCTTTAGTGGATGATCTTAGTGAGAGGAAGTCCTTAAGGGATTCATCTAACATGTCTAAATTATCACTACTAAAGGGCTTGGATGTTATGCTTTTTCTAAATTGAATTATTTTTTCAATTGGTTCTTTCAATGTGTTTAGTTTTTTGTTTTTGTTCTCTGATGAATTTGATCTGAATGAATTAGGAACTAATGTTGAAAAGGAAAATTGTAAAAATCTAATGCTAGCCATAATTGCCATGAATGTAAACAATGCTTATTTGTAATGATTCAAATGTAATAGAAGCTATGCAAACTTAAAATTCAATGTAAAGACATAGGATGAAATGCAACTTTTCATATTTCAAACAAGGTAATGTACTGATTATATTATGCGATGATCTAAAAATGAAATGTTGTGAATGCAAAACTGAACATGAAATGAGCCAAATTAAGCTAGATTTAGTGAAATGTGTGTTACAGGAACTCAACCAACTGATACAGATAGGTTGGGGCAGCAAACAAAAGCTTAAAAATAGGGTTTTCAATGTTGTGAAAGGCAGTTTTAGGGGTGAAAAGGGACTAAGTCACCCTAGGTGGTGAATTAGTCCCTGTAGGGTTTTTTTTTTAGAATTTCCAAATTGTTTTGATTGATTTTTATGTTTTCTAAGTTCTATAATGTAGACCTAAGTTAAAAATGCAGAATTTTAGAAATTTTCAATGATTAAAGATGCTAAAAATGCAACCTATATGAACTTTCACTATTTGAATTCCAAATTAAGAGATAAATATGAATAATGTTCAAAGCTTGAACAAGAGATTGTAACTTTAAGATAAGATATGGAGAAAGCAAAGAATCAAGAGGACAAGTTCAAGAAGAGTTCCAGAAAACTTAATGAGAAGATTGCAAATTAGAAGGCTTCTAAAGAAAAAGAAGGTTTAGGGTTTGAGAAAGGGGTGTGGACACGAAAAAAGTACCCCCTTTTTCTTGCTTGATTTGGGAATAATCAATGATAAATTAGACTTAATGAGGTCTTGATTTAGTGTCATGAGGTGTTTTACACATCCACACTATGTCTTGGGCCCTTGCAAATTGAATAAAATGCATGTCTTGTAAAGGTGTTGTAAAGAATTGTAAATGACTTTCACACTTTTCTAAACTTTCATTCCAATGGTCCTTTTTCCCACTTTTGAATTAAATATTATTTTAATTCAAAGGTTAGATTTTCCCTCTTCTTCTATAATTGAATAATTATTTCAATTATTTCATTATTCATTATCCTTTTCTCTCTATAATTAAATAAATATCTCCCCAATTAAATAATTATTTTAATTATTTAATTATCCCTTCCCTCTCCATTATTATTTTTTTTAATTATTTAATGTTTAACACTCCACCTTTCCTCTATAATTGAATAATTATTTTTAATTATTTAATTTGTGGTGATAGTCTCATTTGATTGCTTTAGCTTCTCATTTGTTTCTTTGACTCTTTTTGTAGATTTCTTGAGTTTCTCTCTTGACAACTTCTTGATACATTTATGTACATCATTAAGATCCATTTTTTAGATCTCTATTCTCGTCTTCTTCTTTATCCAAATCATCAAGGGCTAATTTGAGTTCTCCTTACATGTCAACTTCACAATCTTTTTTAGTAAACCCTTCAGTTATTATCTCTTCCAAAGGAATAGGATAATTCCTTGTAGCCATGTGTTCAACTCCAAGGTCTACCTCAATGATCAAGACAATTGAAGGAACCAATATTTGATACAAATTGTTGAACACCCAAAATGTTGAGAGGGGGAGGGTGAACAAGTATTCACTGAAAATCATTCACTTTATCAAATTTAAAAATCTATTCTATGCATCAAATTAAACTTACAATAATGGAAAGGAACATATAAAGCATGCATCACCTCAAAGAACACAATAACACTAGATTTACATGGAAAACCAAAAAAGAGAAAAACCATGATGAGGATTGGCTCACAATATATATTGCAACCGATTACAATGTTTGATATAAAATGGTGGAATCAAAATCCAAAAGAGAAAGGATCATTTTTTGGTGGATCATTTCCTAGAATAGAAAGAGATAGAGAAAGTGGTGGCTCATTTCTAAATGCAAATTGCTAATAATGCATCTAACCTATTTTCAAGATATAGTTCCACTAAAGCTTAGAAAATTGACTTGACACACTTCATACTTCACCTCTATCACAACTTTCACTTCTTTGCACCAAATATCACACAAACTATTAATTATCTTGTATCTCATCCATCCACACAAGGAATTAACATTGTATATATACCACATCATGTCAAAACATTAATTGGGTTAAGCCTAATATATGTACTATATATCCTTGTAACTTGTCAGATGAAAACTTAACCACACATGCCTCACAAAATAAACCAAAATGTGTGACACATAAAAATAGGTTGGCATGACCTATAATTACACTCATAAGTCTGATCTATACATCTTTAATTTTTCATGGTCTCAAACACTTTAGGTTGGCACCAGTAGTTAAGTAACAATAGAATGAACCAACTGTTCATTCAAAAATTGATACATTCAATTCCAAAATACTTTCCACTTGGATCATACATGCTTTTCACACCTCTAAACACATCCTAAAAATTGGATAACATAACAATAATTTACGATGGAATGTGGAGAATTCCAATAAGGTACTCTATCACTATAACTCTTCCATATCCAAGTGATGCACTGTCAACTCTAATTTCATCTACAGAGGGATTCAAATCTTGAAACTTTGGATTTAGATTTCTCGGACATATACCAAAACTACCTTAGAACCACAAGACAAGATTCTTCATGGTAGAGAAATTTGGACCAAAAAATAGGTTCTCTAAACACTAAAAACTCCATTTAAGAATTCAACAATTTATAAAAAATATTTGATTTTCTCTAGGTCAACACTTCTTCAACTATGCAATGAGTTGAAATCACTAACAACCCCATATTCAATCATTCTTATCAAACATTAGCTATAAAACAATGTTGACATCAATGATAACACCATAATAACATCATGTACCATACATCCACCAATATTCTCAATGACAAACACACTTCCAACAAAGCTTCAGGAAATGATTTTGATTCTAATTGGGAACTAGGGTTCTAGACTAGGGTTTTAGGGTTTTTGAAAATAATTCACAAAAAATTACCTATAAAACCATAGTTCAATGCCACCTAAACCTTTAATTACTTTTATGAATCTAAATACAAGCTTCTAAAATTAAATTTATGGAGAAAGAGCCTAAAATCACTTACTATTTCTAAGATTCTTGTGAACCCTAAAAATCACATCGAACACCCTATTGTGCAATTTTCGCACACACGCCCCGCTGAAAGCAAGGACCCTCTTTCGGTTTGGTTTTGCTTTCTTGGCCCTTTATTTTTTAGGTTTTGTCTTGTTTAGGCATGTGCTTAAATGTTTATTTTGACTGCCTAATTTTTTCCCCAGGTTATTCATTGAAAATATTTGATTTTCGGCTAAGTTCGGGTTTTTACTCGAATTCAAGATTTTCCACCCTGGTCGGATTTTCCCGGATCCTGCTTGGACTCCTGCTAGACCTTGTTGTTTAGGGATTTTCGGTATTCGTGGATTTCCGCGTGGGCCAAATTTTCCTAGATTTCACCCTATTGTCGACTTTCCAGGTTTTCTAACTGTCCTATCAATTGCATTAATGGCTTCGTACGTGCTTTGAAGGATGTATTTAACTTGATTTATGGGATATTTTGTGCCATCATGCTTACTAGTTTCCATCATCTGAGTTGAAGGGTGCTTTCTTGCGAGTGATTGATTGTTTGAGTTTTTGGGGTGTTTGGGTTTGAATTGATTGATTCAGTGGTGATTTCTTGCACATTCTTGTTGATGTTCTTTGTGTGCACCTTTTACTTCGCATCTGTTGATTCTAGGGTCAATTTCCACATTATAATGGTATGTGTTTGATTACCCTACTTTTGATGAATGATTATGGATGGCACATTGATGTTATGAGAGCCTATGGGATTCGAATTCCTACGTATTCAATCATTTCATGCTAGGGTTGTTCTGTATTGCATCACTTGTCATCTCCTAGGTGAGTTTTGAGGTCATTTGTCTATCTGCATTTTGATGAATCTTGTTTGAGAGTATTTAGTAAACCCTAGTAATGACTTAGCAGTTGAAACAACTGAATTCTAAGCTTCCCTATGTGCTAATGGCAGATGAATAGGGTTTCAAACCTAGGGCAGTGCCATGTCAAGTTATTTCATCTTAAAATTGACCTAGAATGTAAAAAAAATCTATGAAAGGTCCATCCCTGACTTGTCCTAAGTTTAATGTTTCAAAATTCATGATTGATTTGGTGTTTGGGTAAAATTGTGACTCTCCGTCCCTTTCAGATTTTCTTCGTCGTGACCCTTCAAAGTCAGGGAGATGTCATATCGATCACCCTGTATTTCATCGAGAAGCCTTACTTAGGTCATATTTGATCACTGTGACAGTGTCATTTCTCACACCGATAAAGTCTTCTATGTCCGTCGGCAAGACAAACATTCATCGGCAAGAGGTCATAGCGGGCTCCATTAGTTATACCGATATTCATTTATGTTGGTGAGACCTTGCTTGGTTAGTGAGACCTTTCGGCGAGCTCACAATTCTTGCTGAGACCTTCACTTTTGGCGAGACTACCAATAGTCGCCAAGACTTCATGATGAAGCCTTCCTTTCTTGGCGAGCTCGGATCTTCTTTTAGGGAGACCACATGTTGTCGGCCAGAGGTTATACCGATGGGACTTCATGTCGGTGAAACATTACGTAGTCGGCAATACCTCTTGCCAAATTCAAAACCTATCACCGAAACATTCATTTGCTTCATTGATACTCCCCCTAGTCGGCGAGACATTGCACCAAAACCACCAAGTCTTATCGAAACCTCTTTGGATGACATCCTTCAGCATGACCTCTTAGAAGTTGCCAAGACTTCTTAGCGAGATGACTGACTCTTGCCGAGACCTTCGTTCCCAGAATCTACATTTCTTTCAGAGTTTTGACTTATCCGTGAATTTCTGTCAAGTCTAGATTTCTCTGAAATTTGGCATCTCTCTGATTTTTTGAATTCTCCTATCTAGCTTGTTCTTCGTGGGAATCCGCCCCTCACAGATTTTTCTGAAATATGATGAAATATAAAGGAACATGAGATAATTGGATTTGTTTATGATTTGTGATACATTTAATGATTATTTCATGTCATATTTGGATTTCTCGTGTAATTTTTTGATTGATCATGATCATGTTTAATGGTTAAGTAGGTGTTTCCTGGTTATTCCACTAGAATCCGATCAGTCTAGAATTTCTCAAAATTCCTCTCTGGCTCAGATTTCGCGGATGGTCTTGAAACCCAAAGTTTAGTAGGATCATTTTATATGAATTATAATAACACCTTGACTGTATGAGGCTTATTCTAATGGTGTTTTGATGGATTAACATTCTCTTTCCTATGGTTTTTATTATGATGTTCATGTTGAGTGCAAGTTGAACCTAACAGGGCAACAGCTGGATCTTCAATGTCTAATGCAGAGAGGATTAAGCTGGACATAAAGAGAAAGATCCTTGAGAGTAAAATCACTTCTGTCTAGTCAGAAGTGACTGATACAAATGTTGGCATCTGGGATTATGAGGAATTTAAAGAAAGAATGGCAACCAAGGATCTTCCTTTGGTGACTAGAAGAATGAATGAATCGGGCTTGTCCCATGTTGTTGGTTTCCCTTCTACGATGCAGTGTTATGATTTGGTCCTTGAGTGTGCCAGACATTATGATCAAGATACACAGAGGATAATTGGTCCTCAAGGGAGAGTGGTAGCAAATCTAAACCCTGTTTCCATTTCCCAAACATTTTATATGCCAGGCAGGTCTTATGTGGTAGGATTCAACATGAAGGAAGCTCAAGAGTTCTATGATGAGCAGACTGTGAAGTCACAACAATTTATCAATTCTTGGCTAGAGAATCCCAAGTCACACTATTCCAAATTTCCCAAGCAGCTATTCAGGATAAAGTTCAAGAAGGAGTACTATGATGCCATCACTCTTCTTAGCAAGGTGGTTGGATTGAGGAATGCTGGCATGTTTAAGAATTGGATGTGCCATGTGATTGTGAGGATGGAACAAGAGAAGATTAACTACCATTGGGCAGGGGTCATAAATGGAGTAATTCATGAACAGTTGTCCAATGTGTTGCAAATGAGGACCTTCACAATAACTTCCTATTTGGTCTATGCACTTGCAAGATTCCATCCCTACAAAGGATTGGATACAAAGGGAATTTTTGGACAGGATTTTATTTATGAAGTTTTCCCTCAATTGCATTTGGGAAGCTCAAACTATAGGAGGGAAAATGATGCATTTACCATGTGTATCACCAAAATGCTTTAGGAAGAAGAGAATGTCAGAATTTTAGATCAAGCCAAGGAGCTCATCAAGAAGTATGGAGCTTGGTTTATTCAATTCCCAACCTTCTATATTCGGATTGATGGCTGACAGAAAGCCCTATATAGACTTCCAAGATACCCTACCGATCACATTCTACTATTGGAGGTCACTAGGCAGATCTGTGACTTCGATGCCATTGTCAAGAAAGAAAAACACAAGACTGGTTTAGGTGGAGACTTCCCCTTGAGGATTGGTACTGGAGAGGCTTGTCCTTCCACTATTTCTACCCAGGCTTCAAAGGAAGAATTGAATACCCTCAGTCTATCTATTCATTCTAAGAGATCAAGGTTTGATATCACAATCGAAGCTCACAAGAAGGCCAGCAAAGAGTATAGCCATAAAGTAAATTTGGAGGACTACTGGGCTAACTACAGTGATGAATTTGAAGTTAAAAAGAGGAAATTCTCTTGGCTTCCAGTTGAGTTAGTTTGATTGTATAATGTAAGGGCAGTTCCCGATCAATTGGAAGATGATGGAAACTTGATCTAGGATCATGCTTATGAGGCCATAAAGAACAAACCAATTGGTGATGTGGATTGGTTGGAGGAGGAAAAGATAGAATTAAAACAACTAGTGGATCCAGTTATCGAATTTACTAGGATGTGGCTAAAGCATAAGCTATGGGAGCTAGAAAATAATGGTGTATAGTGCACCTATGCACTAATGGGAGATTTGGATCCCCACTCCACCTCTGAAGAATCTACCAAGCAGGATCCTGAGGGCAAGGGTAAGTTGGATTCTCTGTCCAAAATCAAGGTTAAAGGTGTTCAGGAAATAGAGGCCCAGGAAGCAGAAAAGCAACGAAAGCCAAAGGCCAAGAAGAGGACAAGAACTAAGAATTCCAAGTAGAAAGGGGCTGAAAATCAAGGTCCTGAGGTTGATGTGTTGGTGACCAAGAGGAGAAGAATCATAAAATTGTAAGAGAAGGCTAGCTCCAAGGCTAGATAGGAAGAGGTTACCCCACCAGTGGTTAATATTGAAAGTTCAGAGGAGAAGGCCAAGGTGTATACAAGGAGGTCTAGGACCCCTTCTCCCAGGGATAGTGTGCCTAAAGCAGATTTCCCTCTGGTGGTTTCTCATGAGGAGGAGCATGATGATGTGCCTTTCACTCATGAAGCTCAAGGAAAACCTAGCGAGTCAGAAGATGTTGCGGATCATCCAGACACTGAGGGAGAAGAATTTCATGAAAGTGATCTCCATAGTGTAGAGGCGGAAATTGAAAAGATAATGCAGTCCCCTATGGTTGCATATGCGGATTCCCCTGTTAGAACAGAAGAAGTCCCTCCACAAGAAGAGGAAACGGTGAAGGATCCATCACCTAAACAAGAAGAAGAGCATGCTAAGGAGAAGGAAAGCAAGATAGATGAGACTTCTGATAAAAAAAATTTGGGTGAGGAAGCACCTAAAGGTCAACAAGAGGAGGAGAAACAAAGTGAGGTGAAATTGGAATCCATTGTCCCTAGTTGGTTGGACAAAGAGATAAAGAGAAAATAGGTTGTTATGGAAGATAGTCCACCAAATTGGGATGCACTACTAGCCAAAATTGGAAAAGATAAAGGTAAGAAGAAGGCTAGGGTGATCTCGAGGATTGAAAGAGATGAAGCTCATGATAGAGTTGTTCACATTGCCACCCCTACTCTAAATCAGAACATAGATAATGTGGCTGGAAAGGATTATAATATGCAGACTTTTAGCTTGGGGCCTACTTCTGTGGAGTAGGATATTGAGGATTACTAGGCTTCTAGTGCAGTCATCATGGGAAAGCTAAGAAAGGAAATAAAGACCAAGCATGAGTTGAAGAAAGAGAATTAAAATCTCAAGAAATGCTTGGAGGAATTAATGAAGCCCCTGCAATCCATTAACCCTTCGATTTCTACTGCAAGACCTTTTCCTTAGGAGACTATCACGGAGCTTGAAAAGATGAAACCCTCCACTCTTGCCACTAAAAATTGGTTGCAAGGGGTGAAAACTAAAGGAGATGATGCTATTAAGGACATTCTTTCATCTGGGAAGGATGCTATCAGGGCTACTGATTGGTTGAAGGCAGTGTTGGTGCAAGATAAGGAAGATACAGATCTCCTTCTGTAGAAAACTAGAACTATCATAGAATACACCAAGGATAGGTTGGTAAGTGATAAGATTATTCCTTCTTCTAGAGCTGCCGAACCATGGGAGTGGTATGAGGCATTATAGATTAGGCAGAAAGTGTTGAAGAAGATTTACAAACAAAGGAGGCAGATTGATGACAACCTAACTGGGGTTTACAATGGTTCCATTTCCTTCTTTGAAATTATGATGGGAAGAAGGAAGATCGCGACCAAGTACTTGAGCTTGGAATAGTTGAGGAGTGGTGGCATGATGTTTATGCCCCAATTAATGATGATTCTATTTCTGAGGATCAGTTAGATGATGCGGCCACATACATTGTCGTCATTGAAAAATACCTAACATATAAGATGGATTGGGATAGGTCGGTAAGGAATTCAAGGGAGGAGATTGCGTCAATTGAAAGATGACTTAGGGTTTTGAAGTTACCACCTATGGCCGACTTAAATGGGGTGCTCTTGAAAGTCCATGAAGGGCCGGATCAGAATTGAGACAAAGGGGAAGGCAGTTAATGCCCAACTACTTCGAGATTTGTGCTTCCCCATTATCACACCTTGCATTGGTCGGAGCTGCATTGGGAATTCTGGGCTGACCTGGGTGTAGTTCATGCATTTAATGCATCCCTTCATTCCATTTTGACTTTCTCTAGGTTGACTGGTGGTGCCTAATTAATACTGTGAAACTCTTGCTTGGCCGATGGGTTTTCCTGGGGATTCTATATATTTGGCATTTCACCTCATTTGTAAGGGTTAGAAGGTAGAGTTAGAATATAGAGATTGATATAGAGAAGAAATAGTTAGAAGCAGGTAGAGCAAGTTAGCAAGTAGTTTCTCTCAAGCAAATATTCTAACAGAAAGCTTGAATTGTTGCTACAGTGGACAATTTGAATGCAAGAAATGACATTGTGATTTGGTGCTATACTTGTATTCTCTTGTCTTGCATGGTTCTTGCTATTCTATCTTTAAAATTGCTTTGAGGAGGTTAATATTTAGATTTGATTTGATTCAATAATGTTTGTGATTTAATACTTGAATGTTGCAGCAATCCTTCAGTCCATACTTTTCACAACCAACTGATTGTTAGTTTCTTTGCAAAGTTAGCCTGAACTTCATATTCAGTGTGCTTAGTTCAATTTGTGAGGATTTGTTCATTTCAATTGCAATAGGGTTGTTGAATGAATTTTCATGATTTGAAAATATTAACACCTCAGAAGATTGCACTATTTTCTATAAGATTGCAGATTTATCTGGGTCAAGTAGAGATTGGTTTTGAGGGATTGGTCCATTTCGAGTGTTGGTTATTTTCATTGTTAATCTTAGGATTAGTATTAGATTTAGAAATCTCTTTGAAACCCTTATATTTTTTCTATTTATTTGATTATTGGGTTAGATCTAGGATTAGAGTATTATCAGATTGTTAGATCTGATAAAATCGATTCATTATTTTGCTTGTAGTAAGGTCCCATGGTGATTACTAGCAATTCACATTTTATCACTGAGTTGTTTATGCATTGTCAAGACCTGACATTAGAGACCTTGGGGTTATCTCTTGAGGCTTGCTAATAGAGATTTACCTTTCAAGTGAGATAGGATATTATATTCTATCTGAGTTGTTGATGTGCAGAAAACACCATCAACACACCCTAGCTCGTTTTGAAATTTGCAAAAAAATAACTCCACACCATTTGCTTTATGCTTAAAATTAATTGAGGATGAATAATTAACTCAATTCATATGGAAAATTAGGTAGTTGAAGATGAAATCCACCATCAATGCTTAGATGTGATCAAATGTGCAACTAGTACTAGTCATTCTTGATTTTGAATATGGGTCTTTGATCTTATAAAATTAATAGTGATCATAAGAATTCAAAACCCCCTTTGTGAAAAGGAGGACCTCTATTCTCTACATAGCTTTTTGGACATGTGTTGCAATTTTAGGGCTTCATGAAAAAAAAAAACAAAACAATTTTGATGCTTCCCGAATAATGCATTCTCTCATGAAATACAAAAGGTGTTCTCTTTCAGACATGTGTCATGATTTCAAGAACTTGGGGAATGACAAGCTCAGGAAAATATTTCTCCACAAAGGTTAAATTTTGCGCAAAATGGAAGAATATATATAAAATATGGAATGGATGCATTTCGCTTGTTTGTAAAGATAAAAATTTATAATTAAAGGCCTCTATGAAGCACAAATCAAGTGTGAAATGACCAAAAGTAATTATGGTGGGACTCTTTGAATTACTCTTTGGGAGAATTAAAATAAAATTATAGCACATGCACTTAAAACAACTTAAGTCACTAGGAAAAAAGGGGGCCTTAGGGCATGATAAGATGGGGGATTCGATAGGAACTTTAATACACTACATAGAAAGGAAGTCATAATATTTGATTGGCTATACACCCCTACACATCACTTCATCGGGATCTCAAAAGGAGCAGTTCACAATCTCACGAGAGGAAGCCAATAAAAATTCTTAATTCTATGAAGTGAAGGAGTTGCAGAAAATTCCAATGTGTGCCTCGTGGGATCCAAGAAAGTGCAAGAATTTTTAAAGGCTTATTAAAATATTCAAGAAATGGGAACACTCAGTGACCTAATCAAAAGGAGTTGATAAAAGAATGAATTAAAGGCCTCAGGTTATAACTTAAGGGATCTTGCAATGGGGTTTAGATAGTCAATGCAAAATTAGAAGAAAAGTGCAATTACATTTCCCAGGCTTAGGGTTTTTTACATGAAACCATAGAATTATTCACTTGTCTCTTTTGGTGTGAGAAAATAGGATCTTCAGGAAATTAGTTAGAAAAAAACTAGGAAAAGACAAAAATAGAGCAAGGATAGACCCAAGGAAAACTACTCAATATGAACATATGATACATTGTGCATGGATATGCCCTACTCATGAGAAATAGTGCTTGAGGAATTATCCATGGATTGGGAATTCCAACATTTCATCACTCATGTTGTACAAGAAATTTGAGATCTCTCCATGATTTTTGAGTATAATATAAGGGCCAATATAGATGGCATAAAACTTACCGTATTTTACATTATCCTGATATTAAAAAGGTGTAAAAAAACTGAGAAGGGGGGTGAATCAATTGTCACCAAATTCAAATACAAAACTTCAATCACTTATCAACTTGACAACCACACTATTTTTTTATTAAGTATGAACATGAAATGCATATAACAAAAAGAAAAATCAACACAATGAACACTAAATTTTATGTGGAAAACTTAATAAGGGAAAAACCATAGTGAGGATTAACTCACAATATAAAGTAATAGTAAAACTGAATACAAGAGGTTCACTGTCAAGGGCTCACTTCCCAAATACAAAGGCTCACTACCTATAGAAAGGACTCACTATCCAATAGGGAGGCTCACTGCCTATAGATACAAAAGATAATAGAAAGATCCACTGCAGCAATTTACACACATCCATAGCCTTGATTAGAAGATTGTAGAAGCCTTCAGTTCACTGATTTCAGGAATCTAACACAATAAAGTACTACTGCCTCAACTCACTTTCACACAACTATGCTCTTCACTTGTGGCTTACTTGGTTACTTTGTATGTTTTCATCCTTCACATCTTGAATTGCATTTAAACCATCTTCAACCTTAGAAATTTTTTCCAAGGTCAGCCACATACACTTCATTTCATAAATTCAAATTAGGTCAGCAACTCAAACATTCTTGTGGTGAAAGGAATGAGAGTTGACCAATTAAACACTTAACCAAGACCAAAAGTAATGTCTAAAATTAACCACATGCTTCCATAATTAAATTTTTAATTCTTCATATGAAGTTTAAACACCAGGTCGGCCAAACCTAACAAAAACACAAATGAACATTGAAGTACACTCTTCCTAGCAAGAAGACAACATGCAAATGATGTAACAAACTTTATCATGAATGAGAACACATCTAAGATATTTTCAGATACATCAACAGTAAGTGCAATAGCCTTCAAACAAAAAACACCTTCCATCAGTCCATTCAGACTATGCAAACACATATAGCAACTCTGAAACTCAACTTCTGGAGCACCAAACCATGAACATGTTTGCCAAAACCCAAAGAACATTATTACAAGACATATTCTAGATCTGCAAGACCTGAAATAGATCATTAGTAGAGGACTACAAAGTAGAAAAATTTCTCCTAGTCCACAGACAAGCAACTCTGTCAAACTAGTTCACACACCAGTGAACAAAAATTTCACACTCCATCAAACCAAAAGCTACAAATCAAGAAATAACACCAATAGATATCCAAAAACAACCTTTCAGATCCAAACAAGCATAAAATCAACACAGAAGAAACACAAAGCACAAACCATAGCACATTCTAAACACATAACTCTAACTTCACTCTATTAATTTTCTCAAAAGCACTTGGTAACTCATCAGTTTAGCACATCTACAACATCATAAGGATAGCTCCATGTACTCACAACATATCAACTATACATGCACAATCTGTGACATTCTGAACCGTGTTGACATTAATGACAAAATTAATGAAAACACCACCAAACTTGTTCATACTTGCAACAATCTCCCCCTTTGTCATTGATGGCAACACATTATGTGAAAAACCATCAAAGACAACACTCTCCTTTATTTTCTAGATTAGACATACATCCTCAATATTTTGGGAAAAGACATTCTCTTCCTCTTCTACTATTTTGCACATGAATCTCTCTCCCCTTTTGACATCAATGACAAAGATCAAAATCTCTGATCACTCCCCCTTAGGATTACACCCATGCAACTCATACTGTAACAATTAAAACTTTCTACTCCCCCTATGGAGTAGACCCATTCATCAGTCAAGATAAATGAATAGTCTGTGGATCCACTGGACTGTTGCAACTTCATGTGAGCCTAGTTAAGAGAGTCAATGACCCCCAACCTCTTTCTAAGATAGTCAAAAGTATCCTTAAAAAGAGCCTTAGTAAATATATCTACAATATGTTCCTTTGTAGACACATACTCCAGCCTAACTTTATTCTCCAATACCTTCTCTCTTAGGAAATGATATCTAATAGATATATGTTTTTTTCTTGAATGCAGTACCAAATTCTTTGAAATGTTTATAGCACTTGTATGGTCACATAAGATAGGAATAGCACATCACATATCACTCCAATACCCTTCATTTTTTTCTTCATCCACAAAACCTATGTGCAACAAGATGCTACAACAATATACTCTACTTTTGTAGTGGATAAAAAAACTGTTGATGATGTTTTCTACACATCAACAGCTCAGACAAAATATAATATCCTATCTCTCTTGAAAGGTAAATATCTATCAGCAAGCCTCAAGAGATAACCCCAAGGTCTCTAATGTTAGGTATTGACAATGCATAAACAACTTAGTGATAAATGTGAAAATGTTGGTAATCACAAAGGGACCTTACTACAAGCAAATATTGAATCTTTAACTTATTAGATCTAGAAATATGATAATACTAAAACCCTAAATCTAACCCAAATGATGAAAGAAATAAAAAAGTATTAATGTTTCAAAGAGTTTCCTAAGATTAAAACTACTCCTAAGACCAACAATGCAAATGATAAAATACTTGAAATGGACCAATCCCTCATAAACTAATTCTTGCTTAACCTAGATAAACCTGCAATCTCACAGAAATAGTGCAATCTTCTAAGGTATTAAATATTTTCAGATCATGAACATTCATCCAAGACAAACCAATTGCAATTGAAATGGATAAACTTCAAAATTGAACTAAGCACAATGAATATAAAGGTCCAGGCTAACTTTGAAAAGCAACTAACAATCAACTAGCTACAAAAAGTATGGACTAGGAATTGCTGCAAACACTTCGAGCATCAAACCATAAACACCATTGAATCATGTTTGATTCTAAATCTAACATACATCTAATAACCTTGAGAAATTTCAAAAGATAGAATCATAAGAACCATTCAAGATAAGTCGACACAAAAGAGATCACCAAAAAATCACAATGCCTTCAATTGTATTGAATCACCCAATATCAACAACAATTGTAATGTTTTGTGTTACAACATTTGCTCCAAAATCAGCTAATTTATAACCCTAATTCTTACTTTACTACCCTAATTGATTCTAAGCCAAGAACTATCTCCAACAACTTCTACTACTAATCCCCTTACAAATGAGGTGAAATGACATATTTATAGGAAACCCCTAGAGCATGTCGGCCCAATTTAGATTTTACAATAATAAATAGCCACAGATAGGTCAGCCAAGAGAAATTAGAAATAAAAAAAAATATGCATTAAATGCATGAAATCAATCCAGGTCAGTCTGGGATTCCCAATGTAACTCGAACCAATGCATGTGAAAAACAAAAAACTAGGTAGAAAAGGCTCCAGATAAATAGGAAGCACAACTCCCAATGCAATCAATCATTAACTAGCACCTCCATCCTTGTATTGATCTAATGTATTTGGAATATTAAGAAAAATACTCTCCAGGTCTACCACAGGTGAATTAATAAATACTTTAAACCATCCATCAATCGAAGTAATCTCCTCCAGAACTTCCTAGACGACCCTGTTAAATTGAGCCTGCACTCAGCAAAAACCACCATTAATAATATCCATTATAACATGAAGATCAAAATTATCCCATCACAAATAATATATTCATCATTCAAATAAATCCAAGCAAAGATCAAAATCAACCCAGAAATATTGTTAAAGCACCTTCTTCACAGTTCGAGATTTCAGGCTAACCGGGGAAAACCAGTCTGGGAGGAACTTTGGAAAATTCCAGACCAGGTGGATTTTCCCGAAGAAGGTACAAAATCAATAATACATTATCAAAATGAAGGAAGGATGCATGAAACATTATGTAATTTATCAGTTAAAATCATGGAATGTTAAACATTTATCATTAAATTCATCCAATTCACCCAATCTCTAAGTTCCACAACACTTCCCAAAGAATCCAGAAAAATCCGGTCGGGCCGGAATTCTGTGAAAATAACAATACCATATGAACTTTAGGGAAATGAGGGGAAGAAGGAGAAACTGACAAAATCCGAGATCGATGAAGATTTGCGAAGAAGGCAGGATTCCAGGTTTTTAACACATTTTGAGAAAATAGAGGGGACAAGGAAACTCGGGGAAATCCACCAGCGCATGAAAATCCTGAAGCTGAAGGAAAACCCGAATATCAACAATCTCACACAATCTCACTCAAATTGATTGAATGATCACAAATTTGAGGACCCTGGGCTCAAATGCATCAACATTCATAAAATGACAGACCAAACCCAAATCCAGGAATTCGACAAGGAGACAGAATTTCGAGAAAATTTGATCCATGCAGAATTTTGTGAAAGATCAAAATCTCCATAAAATAGTGCAAAACATTAGCCACCGGGCTTTGAGCGAAATCCGGGGAAATCCGGATAGGGCGGAAAATCCCGAGCAGTGAAAAACCTGAAATGAGCTCAAAACATCATATTTTCAAAGTACTTCCTAGAAAGGGGGCATATGCACAAATAAGATAATCATTCAAGCATGCGTCAAGGCAAAAAAACCTCAAAAACAAAGGGCCAAAGCACCAAAAATCCTAGCAAAAGAGGGTCCCTACTTTTAGTGGGGCGTGTGTACGAAAAATAAACAACAAATGGTGACTCTGCTGGGAAATGCTCCAGAGCATTTGATGACGAACAGGAATCAAGAACCTAGAATCTCTAGTTTCGATCTCACTATTAGACAAACAAATCAAAATGAAAGATGAAAGAAAATCATAACCAAAGGTAGACCAAACCTTTCATAAACTAAAAATCTGAGTGTGTGCACATGAGTTCATTTCCTTCCTTGAGCTACTGTAGAAACCAAGCTCAGTCAGAGCAGGCTATGTAAAGATTCTAACTTCAAAGGCAACCTGGATAGAGCCTCATTGCCAATTAGGCATCTATAGCCCCGACAAGGTAATCATTGTGAGCCTCCCAAGCATAGCTCTACTGCTAGCCAGGCATCCATAGCCCCAATAGAGATACTAGGATACTCCTGATGAGGTGAAATTTCTTTTGATTTTTCAATATTCTCTTCTTCTTTTTTCTTTTCTTTTGATATTCTTTTAGGGTCTTTTAAACTTTCCCTTTCACCTTGTAAGTAATGAAGCTTACACTTAGGGCTAAGAACCATAGAGGCGCTGAAGCAAAAATAAGATTTTTCACCTACCATGACCTCACAAGGACCCTGCTGCAACCTCAGGATTCTTACGATGTATGAAAGATATAAGATTTCAAAATACTTTAGGTTCAAATCAAACCAATGACCCATCCTCTTCGAATCAAACATTTAGACTAGTTGACAATAACAAAAGATCTTGACCATCCATTCAAGATACATGATTAAAGTCCATCAATGAAATACTTAGAATAGTCCTAGATAAGAATATAATTATTGTGCAGGAAAGACACTTCCCTAACAAGAAAGCATAAAACCCAAGCCAGAGAAGCAAAGCAACAACCAAACGAAAACCCAAAGAAAACCTAAACTAACCAAAGCAAACTAATTCTAAAGCAATCTATCCCAACTATATACAAAGAGACTCACAATAACTCATCATTAGATAGGGTGAACTGAGACCCACCCCCATACGATTCATCAATGCATGGACAAGCAACAAGGTAATGGTAACAGTCCTCAAAAATGCAAATTTATCTTTATACTCAGCAAAGTAAACCTAAAAAATGCAACATTCAAATTCAACCTCATTATCAGGAATAATCAATAACTAAGGTGACTCATTGAAACCATGATCAATTCATATGCAAGTTGTCTTTCTTAAACCTCCATAATCAAATTGATAAGATTTAAAATTCATAGTAAGGAGAGAAACAACTGGGTTTTGTATTGCTGTAAACTGAATGTTGTGTTCATCCTACACTTGTGAAGAGCTGATATCTATGTCATCAGGAGGTCTCAACTAATGATGCAATATCCCTCTTGCATGCAAACAAAATTGGAGTCTTTAATGAACAATTCAGGGTGAAAATCAAATTGAACAGATTTAGAAGTGTAAACATGGAACTTTTCACCTATTTGCATTTCATTGCGAGGGGTCGATGTTGAGAATGTAAAATCCTCATGACGTATAGTAACTTCCTTGACAAAATGTTCATCAACAGGAATCATAGACTAGTATTCAAGTACATCTTCACCTAAAGTAGGATGATCAAGCTCATTAGTGATGGCTACAACATTGTTGTTCTCAACACCATTTGGATCTTCCTGCACATCCATATGAATCACATCAGCTATCTTGTCATTAATACACGAAATCTATGAATTTTCTTTACTGAA
This sequence comes from Sequoia sempervirens, assembly GCA_007258455.2. Lineage (NCBI taxonomy): Eukaryota > Viridiplantae > Streptophyta > Pinopsida > Cupressales > Cupressaceae > Sequoia > Sequoia sempervirens. The sequence goes on along the minus strand of VDFB02179234.1, from coordinate 46,969,972 downwards.
TTGATCAACAAAAAGAGGAAAAATAGAATGTGATGAGTGAAGGGACTCCTTGAATTCCTCTCCTATTGGAATTTTTTCTGGTTCTGGATTGTGACTGCTTAGAATATCAACTCTTTCATTAAGTTCTTCTTCACATCTTGCAGGACATTCATCTACAGGTTGTTGAAGTTCCTGTATTGAAAAGTTAATCTCCTCCAAAGTTGCCTCAGTGTTAAATGCTATGACTTTCTCAGATCCAATGCCAGTTGACTCTTCTACTAGACATTCACCAGTAGCTTGTTGAAATTCCTTTATTGGAAGCTCATTCTTCGTAGTTTGATGCACATTATTTTTATTATCTGACAACCACACTTGCTCTTGTATCTCCTTTGTTAATTCTATCAATGCTTCAACACTGTCAAATTTATGAATAGGTTCCTTAGGCATATCATGTAACATGAGGATTTCCTCAGCCTCCCATCCCTGAGGGTCAACTGTTAGTGCATAATTTCCCAATCTTGTTTCAGACAGGAGTACCTCCTTAAAGGTATTTGTATCAACATGGCTTAAAGCACCCTTTTGTTCAAAAAGCATATCTCTTTCAAGAGACCTTAGTACTGCATCCCTAATGGTAGGATCCCTTAACAACTCATGAGCAAAGATACTTACTTTGACTTTCTTGAGTTCTTCTACCACACATTCACCTATTTTCTCTACCGTCATGGTAGAATAGTTGCCTTCAAAGCCAACCACAAGTTTATCCCTACTGCTTTCAATGCTTCTTCCTTCATCAGCATTAGATTGTTGTCCATTTATGAAATACTGAGTAGGAACATGGTGGAGTGCTTGAACCTCTTCAGTTGTATACTCTTCTTCATCTAGTGGACCATTGTCATTCTCCTCATTATTTCCAAAAGTTTGAACTATAGATTCTTCACTATATACATACCCTATTTCAACACTCTTGTCTGGTTCTCTTTCTGGTCCATTTTCTTCACCTCTTGGAAATGGGGCATGATTCACCACCATAACTAATATTTCATAAGGATTAGATGGTACTATCTCTATCCCACTCGAACTATTGATGACATGTTGGACTTCTGGCTGGAAAATGGACACAACAGTCTAGAATTCTTGACAGTCTGACTCAAAATGTTGATTAGTATTATGAAGCCTACACCATCCTGACAAAGCTATTTTTGCTAGATAAACTTCACTAGATTTCTCCTAATTGTTTGGATGATCCAGAGAGCTTAAGGCTCCTCCATTATTCTGAAGTGGTGGTTGCATTCCATGATCTTTATCGAGATGTTGTCCTCTATCAAAGTTCTTCCCCTAAGCTTGCATCATATCCCTGTTGCTTTGATCATAATTGGACTGAATCCCGCTTTGGGCTGCTTGGGATTGATTATTCTGGTGCCTTAGGTAGGTGACTTCGGTGTTCAACTTCTCAACTAGCTCTGTGAGTGCATCCAGACTTTCCTTGTCTGCACTGTTTGATGGAGGAACAACACCAACTAAATTCTACATATAATTAGTATGGAACCTATGGTTCAAGGGTTGATTAAATATCTTAGAGCTCTACAAGTAACTGGGCATATTAGCTTGTTGATGAAAGAATGTAGGTTGGTTCATATCTAGAGGGTAATTTGGCATGGGTGGAACTTGATTCAAGGGTTGACCTAGATGTGAAACGAAGGGTGATTGAGGAACTAGACTCAACATAGGTATTTGGTTAGCTAATGGCAAGGGTGCAGACAAGTGTTGCCTCAAGTCCATACTCACTTTAACGGCCACATCATAAGCTTCAAATAGGCTATTAGGAGGGTTTTCTTTCCATTTGATGAAAGTAGATGTTAAACTATCCAAAGCCTCATAGTAAACCTCCCTGGTAGAGGCATCATCTACATCATAAGGGGGTTGCAGCCTAGCATAAGCCCTATGAAATCTATTATTGAAAGCTGCTATTGGTTCATTCGCCTCCCTCTTGACTCTGGTAAACTGTAGAAGTAACTCATTAGCACTGATTGGGATCTCAAATTTCTATAAAAACACAGTTTCTAGCTGCAACCAAGTAGTGATAGATCCAGCAGGAAGATGGTTATACTAGCAAAATGCCTCATCCCCAAGGGAATATGGGAAAATTATACATGCAACATCCTCATGATTAATTCCCCTATCTTTAAGGGTAGTTTTAAAAATCCTAATATGCTCCTCTGCAGTCCTTTTGGGATTATTAATGTGAAACTTAGAGCATAAAAGCTTAGGATTTTTAGGCATAGGATTGTAATGGTTTTAAGATAAGGGAGATGGGTTGTTCGCCAAGAACGCCATTGGTGAAGGTGTAGGTGGTAATGGCTGATTTATGACTAGTTGAGGTTGTCAAATTAAAATGGCTTCAAAATCAGATGAAGATGGACTTGATGAAGATGAAAATGATGGAGATGATGGAAGTGGCTGGGTGGATGATGATTCTTCCCTTCTATCGGCCCTTCTTGACCTAGTAGGGGCTGGTAACTCTTGAAATTCCTCCTCCCTTGAAGTAGATATGGTTCTTCTTTTGAATATTTCAGGAGAAATGGCAGACAAAAATTGATCCAGCTTCCTTATTCAGGCCATCCTAGCACCAATCTGTTGATGATGTTTTCTACACAACAACAACTTAGACATAATATAATATCCTATCTCTCTTGAAAGGTAAATCTCTATCAACAAGCCTTAAGAGATAACCCCAAGGTCTCTAATGCCAAGTCTTGACAATGCATAAACAACTTAGTGATAATTGTGAAAATGTTGGTAATCACAAAGGGACCTTACTACAAGCAAATACTGAATCTTTAACTTATCAGATCTAGCAATATGATGATACTTCAATCCTAAATCTAGCCCAAATGATGAAAGAAATAACAAAGGATTAGGGTTTCAAAGATATTCCTACGATTAAAACTACTCCTAAGACCAACAATGCAAATGATGAAATACTTTTAAATGGAACAATCCTTCATAAACTAATTCCTACTTAACCTAGATAAACCTACAATCTCACAGAAATAGTGCAATATTCTAAGGTATTAAAGATTTTTAGATCATGAACATTCATCCAATACAACCTAATTGCAATTGAAATGGATAAAATTCACAATTGAACTAAGCACAATGAATATAAAGGTCCAGGCTAACTTTGTAAAGCAACTAACAATCAGCTAGCTACAAAAAGTATTGACCAGGAATTATTGAAAACACTTCAAGCATCAAACCATAAACACCATTGAATCATGTCTAATTCTAAATCTAACATACATCTAATAACCTTGAGCAATTTCAAAAGATAGAATCATAAGAACCATTCAAGATAAGTCAACAGAAAAGAGATCACCAGAAAATGACAATGCCTTCAATTGTATTGAATCACCCAATATCAACAACAATTCTAATGTTCTGTGTTACAACATTTTCTCCAAAATCAACTAACTTCTAACCCTAATTCTTACTTTACTACCCTAATTGCTTCTAAGCCAAGAACTATCTCCAACAACTTCTACTACTAATCCCCTTACAAATGAGGCAAAATTCCATATTTATAGGAAACCTCTAGAGCATGTCGACACAATTTAGATTTTACAATAATAAAATAGCCACAGACAGGTCGGCCAAGAGAAATTCAAAATAAGATAAGATATGCATTAAATGCATGAACTCAATCCAGGTCGACCTGGGATTCCCAATGTAACTTGAACCAATGCATGTGAAGAATGAAAAACTAGGTAGAAAAGGCTCCAGATAAATAGGAAGCACAAATCCCAATGCAATCGATCATTAACTAGCCCCTTCGTCCTTGTCTTGATCTAATTTATCTGGAATCTTAAGAAAAATACTCTCTAGGTCAGCCATAGGTGAATTAATAAATACTTTAAACCATCCATCAATCGAAGTAATCTCCTCCAAAACTTCCTGGACGACCCTGTTAACTTGAGCCTGCACTCAGCAAAAACCACCATCAATAATATCCATTATAACATGAAGATCAAAATTATCCCATCACAAATAATATATTCATCATTCAAATAAATCCAAGCAAAGATCAAAATCAACCCAGAAATATTGTTAAAGCACCTTCTTCACAGTTCGGGATTTTAGGCTAACCGGGAAAAACTAGTCTGGGAGGAACTTTGGAAAATTCCAGACTAGGTGGATTTTCCCGAAGAAGGCACAAAATCAACAATAGATTATCAAAATGAAGGAAGGATGCATGAAACATTATGTAATTTATCAGTTAAAAGAATGGAATATTAAACATTTATCATTAAATTCATCCAATTCACCAAATCTCTAAGTTCCACAGTGCTTCCCAAAGAATCCAAAAAAATTTGGCCAGATCAAAATTCTGTGAAAATAACAATACCATATGAACTTTGGGGAAATGAGGGGAAGAAGGAGAAATCAGGAAAATCTATGATCGATGGAAATCCATGAAGAAGATAGGATTCTATAATTTGAACACATTCTAGGAAAATGGAGGGGACAAGGAAACTCGGGGAAATCCACCAGCGCAGGAAAATCCTGAAGCTGAAGGAAAACCCAAATATCGGCAATCTCACACGATCTCACTCAAATTGATCTAATGATCACACATTTGAGGACCCTGGGCTCAAATGCATCAACATTCATAGAATGAAAGACTAAACCCAAATCTGAGAATTCGACAAGGAGACAGAATTTCAAGAAAATCCGATCCATGCGGAATTCCGCAAAAGACCAAAATATCTAGAAAATAGTGCAAAACATTAGCCATCGGGCTTTGAGCAAAATCCGGGAAAATATGGACAGGGCAGAAAATCCCGAGAGCAGTGAAAAACCTGAAATGAGTTCAAAACATCAAATTTTCAAAGTACTTCCTAGAAAGGGGGCATATGCACAAATAAGATAATCATTCAAGCATGCATCAAGGCAACAAAACCTCAAAAACAAATGGCCAAATCACCAAAAATCCTAGAAAAAGAGGGTCCCTACTTTCAGTGGGGCATATTTGCGAAAACTACACAACAAAAATTGAGTCCTTTTTCTTACTTAACCATGAGACCAATCTTCCACCAAGAAAGAAAGCACCTTCACTGGTACTTTTCTATTCATCCACACAACCAACCGAATCTGCATTAATATAAGCACTTAAAGTGAAATCACTACCCTTAGGATACCATAAGCCATAATTTGGTGTACCTTTAAGATATCTAAATATAATTTTTACAATTACAACATTGGATTCTATAGGTTCTACTTGAAATCTGGAAATTAAACATACTACATGCATGATATCCTATTTGGTTGCAGTAAGATACATCAGTCCACCAGTCATAGATCTATATTTGCTCTGATTAGATTTAGCAGATTCATCATCTTTACTTAGATTACATCCGGTCACCATAGGATTACTAATTGGTTTGGAGTCATCAATTCCAAACTTCTTTAACAACTCTTTCACATATTTTAATTGTGAAATGAATATCCCCTTATCATTTTGATTTACTTGAAGACCAAGAAAGAAATTCAACTCACCAATCATGGACATTTCAAATTCCTTTTGTATTTCCTCTACAAATCTCTTACACATACCTTCATTTCCTCCAAAGATGATATCATCAACATATACTACCACTATCAACATTTTGTTACCTTGCACTTTGATATAAAGATTATTGTCAGTAGAGCCTTTTTTGAATCCTTGATGTGTTAGGTATCTATCCAATCTTGTGTACCATGTTCTGAGAGCTTGTTTTAGTCCATACAATGTCTTCTTCAATTTACAAACCATATTCGATTTGTACGATAACTAAAATCCTTTAGGTTATTCCATGTAAACTTCTTCTAGTTCACCATTTAGAAATGCAAACTTGACATCCATCTGATATAATTTAAATTCCTCATGGGAAAAAAATGCCAAAAAAATCCTGATAGCTTCCATTCTTACCACTGGGGAAAATGTCTTCAAAATCTATGCCTTCAACTTATGAGTATCCCTTGCATGCAAGTCTTTCTCTGAACACTTTAAACCTATCTAGATCCTGAGTCTTCTCTTTAAGAAAAACAACCCATGCCATTCAAGAATAATCACTAATAAGGAGCATGAAATAGTTGTCACCATTAGGCTTCCTATTCTAGTAGGACTATAGAGGTATGTATGAATCAATTCCAACATTCTGATAGTAGTTTGCTCTTTTCCTTTCAAACTGCATCTTGTCTATTTCTCTAACTGACAACTTCTACAAATAGTATTAGCAATCTTTATGATTTTAGGTAGACCTTGGACAACATCTCTTGAACTAATTTGGACCAGATTATCAAAGTTTACATGTCCCATTCTCTGGTGCCATAACCAACTTTCATTAACTTGAGATACAAGGCACTGACCATGAACACCCTTAAGCTGATAGATGTTTCCATGAGTTATTCTTCCTATAGCAACCATAGCTCCGGATCCTTTTCTAATCTCATAGGTATTATCTTGAAACACAAGTTTGAAACCTTTTCTACACATTTGACCAATACTCAGAAGGTTATGCCTTAGGCCCTTTACATAATATACATCATCAGTGCTATGAATTCCATCAAAAATAATTGTACCTTTCCCAACAATCTTTGCTTTAGAATCATCACCAAACATGACCAAACCACCATCATACTTTTCAAGTTTAGTGAACTTAATTTTATCTTCGGTCATGTGATTAGAACATCTATTGTCAATCACCTAATAGTCTTCATCTTGTCTAGCATGAAAGGTGGTGACTAAAGTACCTTCCATCTCATCCTTCTTGTTCTCTGAATCACTTTTTCTTGCACATTTTACAAAGTTAGCAAACACAAATTTACTATCCAAAGCTAAGAACAAGCATTCACTATCATCACCCTCATAATTAGATTCATCATCAAAGGTTCCAACTTCTTCTCTAACATAGTACAATTTTTTGTATTTCTTATCCTTTCTATCTTTATGATCTATGTTATTCTTATGTACAACTCTATTTGGAAATCTTGAATCATAATGACCAATATTACCACAATTGAAACATTTAGAGGGAAAAATACCTTTATACTTATCGGTACCTTCTTCAACTTCCTTGTAAAGTTCTCTTCCAACTCATTTGAACCATCACTATCTGGATCATCTTCAATATTTGTTGCTTTAAATGTTTTTTTTGTGTTTTCCTTTTTCTTTCCAAACTTTCTCATCTCAAATGCAATCAAGGTGCCAAATAGTTGTTCTTTAGTATATTTCTTAGGATCATACATTTCCTCAATAACTGAAACCTTGTCACTATAACACTTTGGTAGGGTCATTAGTATCTTCTTAATTATATCTTCATCAATCAGAGTGCCCCCTTGATTCCTAACTTCATTTGCTACTAGATCAACCCTATGGAAATATCTTGCAATATCTTCTCCTTCCATTTTAAAATTCTCATATCTACGCTTTGCCGTCAGATTCTTTGTCAATTTCACTCTATCATTTCCTTCATAAAGATATTCCAACTTCTTCCAAACTTCATAAGCAGTGCCCCAAGAAATAAATTTTGTTTGCTCAATCTTGGATAAAGCATTGTAAATAGCATACCTCGCTTTTTCATTCTCCTTATAAGCAGAAACCTCATATATAGTAGTAGGACCACTCACGGGTGCAATATACTTCATCTCAATAGTCTTCCAGGTCTTGTAACCAAGAGAGATAATATATACTCTCATCTTCACTTTCCAATCACTATAATTAGATCCATCGAACATAGGGATCACCAACTTATGTGCGATCAGATCTACCTTAAGCGGTTAAGCTCTACACCAAGAAACTAGAGCTCTGATACCAATGTTTAAAAAGGAACAAGACAACTGAGAGGGGGATGAACCAGTTGTCACCAAATTAAAATACAAAACTTCAATCACTTATCAACTTCACAACCAAACTATTATGTTATTAAGTATGAACATGAAATGTAGATAACATAAAGAAAAATAAACACAATGAACACTAGATTTTATGTGGAAAACCCAATAAGGGAAAAACCATGGTGAAGATTAACTCACAATATAAAGTAATAGAAAAATTGAATACAAGAGGTTCACTGCCAAGGGCTCACTTCCTAAATACAAAGGCTCACTGCCTATAGAAAGGACTCATTGTCCAATAGGGAGGGTCACTATTTACAAATACAAAAGATAACAAAAAGATCCACCATGACAATTTACACCTTGATTAGAAGATTGCAGAAACCTTCAACTCAGTGCTTTCAGGAATCTAACACAATAAAGTACTACTGCCTCAACTCACTTTCGCACAACTCTACTCTTAACTTGTGGCTTACTTCGTTAATATGTATGTTTTCATCCTTCGCATGTCTTGACTTGCATTTATACCATCTTCAACCTTAGAAACTTTCTCCAAGGTCAGCCACATATGCTTCATTTCATAAATTCAAATTAGTTCAAAAAATCAAACATTCCTGTAGTGGAAAGGAATGAGAGTGGAACACTTAACCAAGACCAAAAGAAATGTATTGAATCAACCACATGCTTCCTTAATTAAATTTTTAATTCTTCATATGAAGTGTAAACACTAGGTCGGCCAAACCTAATGAAAACACAAATGAACATTGAAGTACACTCTTCTTAGCAAGAAGACAACATGCAAATGATGTAACACACTTTATCATGCATGAGAACACATCTCATATAATTTTAGATGCATCTGCAACAAGTGCAACAACCTTCAAACATAGAACACCTTCCATCAGTCCATCCGGACTGTGAAAACACATACAACTCTGAAACTCAACTTTTGGAGCAGGAAACCATGAACATCTCTACCAAAACCCAGAGAACATTATTACAAGACATATTCCAGATCCTTAAGACCTGAAATAGATTAGTGGTGGACTGCAGAGTAGAAAAATTTATCCTAGTCCACAAACAAGCAACTCTTTCAAACCAGTTCACACATTGGTGAACACAAATTTCACACTCCATCAAACCAAAAGATACAAATCAAGAGATAACACCAAAAAATATTCAACAACAACCTTTCAGATCCACACAAGCATAGGATCAACACAAAAGAAATGTGGAGCACAAACCAAAGCAAATTATGAACACATACATAACTCTAACTTCACTCTTTATTAATTTTCTCAAAAGAACTTGGTAACTCATTATTTTAGCACATATGTAACATCATAAGGATAGCTCCATGTACTCACACAATCTCAACTATACATGCACAATCTACAACATTTTGAACCATGTTGACATCAATGGAAACATTAATGAAAACACCACCAAACTTTCTCATACTTGCAACACCTGGACTCTGGCATTCTACATTAGGACGATATCTCTTATTAATAATTTTTTGTCAGTTGCCTTCTTGTTAAATAAGTACTTGACCTACAACTATTTCTTGATATTTGTACTTTTTTCTCTTCTCCTAGATTCATCCAACTCTATAAGTTGTTTGATCCTATCCAACAAGGCATCATTGATATTGAATCCTCATATTCTTGAATGAACTTATAAACTGGTAACAAATTATTTATAGGAAATCTAGCATCCAATCCATAGACCAATTCATAAGGGGATTTCTTTGTAGCTTTTTTAACTATTGTTCTATTAGCCCATAGTGCCAACTTTAACTTTGAATCCCATGAGTTTTTATTCTTTCCAATCACTCTCTTCATGATCTTCATCATACTTTTATTGTTGGATTCAACTTATCTATTTCCTTGTGGGTGATAAGGAGAAGAATATGATATGGAAATACCATAGTTGTAGCCAAATTTTGTGAACTCAACTGATCTAAAACACATAGTATTGTCCACAACTAATTTTAGAGGAGTTCTAAACCTGATAATGATATTTTCCATGACAAAGTCTATGACAACTTTGTTAGTTTCCTTCATGTTTGGAACAACCTCTACCCATTTGGTAAAATAGTCTATAGCCACCAAGATCCATCTGTGACAACCATTAGATATCTCATTAAGCTCCCCAATAAAATAAATACCCCATTATTGAAAAGTGTTTTCAACATTCACTATTCTCAATGACAAAACACTAGAAAAGTTTAGCTTGCTGAATTTTTTTGGAAAGCAACACATTTCCTTATCATTTTGTGTTTATATGCACACAAGGAAGGCCACTAGTATCTAGACCTTAAGATAGTATTATTAGTGATCTTGGCCATGTCATTTTCTTTATAATCCCCATTATGTATTTCTTAGAGGATTCTTGCAGCTTGTTCCTCATCAACACACCTAAGTAGAACACCAGCTCTGTCCCTCTAAAAAAGATGACCTTGAATCATGATATGCTTTATGGCATGTAATTTTAAAGTTAACTTCTATTTTTCAATCATGTGGTATAGGAAAGACATATTTTGTAGATAAAATGATATCCTTATACCAAGCAAAAGACTTCATGTCACACTTTGAAGATTCCATGCTTATTTCAACATTGTTGATATGATTAGCTTCTAAGTTTGATTTGGCCATGAGCCTAGCTAATCCCTTTCCTTTGAAAAATTTAGTAATCTAGATATCAATATTAAATTATTGGATATTATTGATCCATCTAAAACTTCTCCTAGTCACTTCCTATTGAGTAAATATGTCCTTGACTATAGCATTGGGACCATATGCATTGATTGTAGCTCCAACTAGATATGACCTAAAATTCAAGACTTCCTTGGCTAGTGCATATGTGTGTTTCTTCATCATGTCATTTTTGAGCTTAGTAGCTTGTATGTATTTACTAAAGAAGGAAATAGGTTCCAAACCCTTAATTGTTCTTCTACAACAATATTGCAACAATAGTATGTAATGAGGAAAAATAAAATAGTTGGAAAGTCTTTGAGAAATTAGGAGATTTCAAGAAAAGATCCTTTTTTATTTCCTATTTTATAGTCTAAAATACCTTAGTTGGATCTTCATTCCATGATATATATTACCCTTTCTTCAGCATCTTTGAGATAGACCTTGTGATCTCTACAAAATTTGTTACAAAGCTTCTCGCAAAGTTCACTTGTCCAAAAACTGGTTGAATACCTTTGATGATTTTAGGCTAAGGAAATTTTTCTATTGTGGAAAACCTCTATGGATATATTTTGGTACCTTCCTTAGAAGTAATATGACCTAGTAGTTTTCCTTTTGTCACCCCAAAAACATACTTCTTAGGGTTAAGGGAAATACCATACTACAAAGCTCTAGCAAAAAAATTACAAGGTGCATAATATGATCTTCTTCCTTTTTGGTGTATGTAGTTAGGTCATCATGATATGCCACAATAAAAATATCTATGAAATGTGAGAATGCAACATCCATAGCTCTCTATAATGTTTCTCCTATATTAGTTAATCCAAATGGGATTCTTATATAGACATATGTGTGCCATGGTGTAGTGAAAGCAATCTTGTATTTCTTAGACTCCTTCACTTTGAGTTCGTTGTAGCCTGAAAATCCATCCATAATTGATATAAGCTCACAACTAGTTACTTTATGTAACATTTCCTTCAAGTTAGGAAATTTTTAATTTTCTTTTAATGAAGATATGTTCAGATTCTTGAAATCTACACATAACCTTATATCTCCATTTTTCTTTCTCACTAGCACCAAGTTTGAAACCCAAGTGGAATGTATGATTGGTTTGATAATCCCCCATCTCTTAATTTTATTAGATCTTGCTACATCTTGGGTGATAATCTTGGGTTGATAGGTCTCTTCTTTTTCCTAAAGGGTGTGGCATTTAAACTGAGAGAAATTTCATGCTAAAATAGGTCTTCTCTATAGGCCTTGAGGTCATCATATGACCAAGAAAATACATGCTTATATCTCTTGAGCAAGGAAATAAGCATTATTTTGAATTTTGGGTTTAATTTTCTCCCAATGTTCACCTTGTTAGGTGCATTTTCTCTTCCTAAGTTTATCTCTTCTAGGTCTTTCTCATTCAAAGGAGTTGGCTTAGCATTACTCTTATCAAAATTATCAGGAATCTCTTTCTAAGGCTACTATTCCTTTGTAAATATTATTGGTCTTCAATTGAATTATCTCATTCCCAAAAGTAGTATCCTTACCACCAATTATTTCCACAAAACTCTAGAATTCAATCTCCTAGTTGTGGTATTCATCAATACCATGTAGGAAATTCAAAAAATCTGAATAATCATTGAATACTTCCCAATTTTGAATATTATTTGGAATGGAAGGCCCTATCTGGACCTCAACTTTATTTATACTAGAAAAATTAATATCATCTAGTGTTAAGGAAATGTTGGCAAGCAAATATGCCATTACATTCTTTGCTCTTTCCACCTAGTCTATTGAAAATATATCAAACATTTCAATGGTATCCCAAACAATAGAATAATACTTCTTTAGTCTTTTATGCTTTGACACATATTTTTCCTTAATTTGGGATACAACTAGCTCAGAGTCCCCAAAGACTTTAAGCTTCTTAATTTTATGTTAAGTCCTAACAACAAAGCCTCATACTCTATAACATTTTTTGTACACTCAAATTTAGTAAGAATGAGTATTTTTATTACTTACCTTTTGGTGATATGAGAATCACCCTACACTTGATCCTTCCTTCGAACACAATCCATCAAAATATATAGTCCAAAGATCATCATTCTGAGCTTTTTCTTTCATTTCCTCATCTATAGGTTTAGTTTTGTCTTCTATTTGTTGTGACTCCATAACTTTGAAATTATCAATGCCAACATCCACAAAATGTATATGTTTTGATGGCTACAAATATTCAATAAGATTGGTGGATCTCTTCACTCTATTTATCTTGATATCTTTTCCATTAATAGGGATAATTCCATATGAGAGATCCAATTGCATATTACTTCCAATTGTTGGTGACCACTTTCTGGAAAAGAGAATTCCATATTGAGGCACCAATAAAAGTTATATTCATTATGAAATCTTTCTTAGGGAAAATTTCTAGTTTGAAATGGGTATCCTTCATCATTCCAATGACTAGAACTTTCCTAGAATCCATTGCACAACATTTTCCAAATTATTTACTCTCTTGTAGTCCCAATTACTCCATAATAGCTAGAGGCATAATATTTGTGGATTCCCTTGAATAAATTGTGCATTATTTTACCAATTTTTTGTTTACTTGCAAAGTCACATGGAATGGATCAACTTAATTTGGACAGGTAGTCAAAGTAGTGCCCAAAAGAACTTATAGTACTTCATTGTTTGTATTTTTTAGGTTCAATCTTTCTTAATTTGTCTTTAATTTTTTAGGTGGGGTAATCACCTCTCCAGAAAAGGCTATATCTACTACATTGATAAGGGAAATTTCCTTCTCCTTATGCTCCTATATCCTCATAATTTCCAATAGAGTAATAGATACCTTGATTTATGACAATATCCGAGTCATGTCAACAAAAGTTTAATTTGGAATTCCACGCATTAGTGTTATTGGATCATTGATTTTTTCTTACTTATCATCTTACTTTCTTGGAGACAATTGGCATCCTTCTTTTCTTGCTCTAACTTCATCTTATGATATATGAATTTGATAAGAGGAGAAACAACCTAATCCATAGGCTTTGAAACTAAATTCGTCTTGCATGGTGTACCATTTCCTATTGTCTTAAGCTTATCCTTTTGTTTATAATAGTATTGATCTATCTTATCATTGTTATACTCTTTAATGAAGATTCTTATATATTTTCCTTAGTAATTGTTGATCACTATGTTTCTCAAGTAATAATTTCTCTTAACCTAAGCATTTACAGTAGCATTCAAATCTTTGATCTCTTCCTCTCAAGGTCTTCTAAGCTTAACAACCAAATTTGATGTTTCAACATTACAGATTTTTTATAGCTTCTTCTTCTTCATCCTCAAAGAATATATGTTGGTGGTAAGCACTTGACTTGCATATTATTTCATCAAAATCTATCTTTGGACATCCTTCATCAAAAGACTATTCATCTATAGTAAGATATAATCTATGAGACATCATGTTCACATCATCATCCTCATTATAGGGATTTTCACAATCATCACATGGATCTTGTTGTTCTTCTAAATATTGTGCTATTATGTACTGCTAAGGAGAATGAGGCAATTGACATACTATACACCATAGACTATCATCAACAAAATTGGCATTATTTTTTCTCAAGATCCCTTGATTTTCTCTATTTCGTAATCCCTTTTGATTATTTTGTATTGGATTACCATTATCCCAATTTTTGTTATAAGGTTTGTCTAACAACCTCAACATTCTTTCTTGTCTCTAATATTTTGGTTTATCTTGAGATAAAACGTTTTCATTGTTTGCCACCTTGTAACTCAGATATTTCAATGCACTTATGAATTTTTCAAGCTTATCTTTAGATGATGCAACTTTAGATGGATGTACCTTAGGATTTTGCAAAATTTTTACATCATCTCTTTTGAAAACATTACTAAAATATTTTCTATTATTTTCAATGTGCATTGTAATTTTTAAAGCATCCCTCAAAGATTGAGGGTTTCTCTCAAATGATAACCCATTTTGGGATAATAATTATTGCAATACAACACCAAACACATTGGTTCACTAGCTCTAATGTTTTATGTAATTTGGTTCATGATCTTCATAAACCTAGTGTTAAAATTTGATACTGACTCATTATATCCCTTTTTAATGCTTGCAAATTCATTAATGACAAATCTAGGGTCAACCTTTTTACCATATTATTCCCTAAATACCCTCTTAAACTCTTCCCAAAACCCAATAATAGATTAAGGTAAACTTCTGTACGAATACCTAGAATCATTTATCATATATTACATGAACAACTTCATTACAACATCCTCATCCTCAATTTTAAAGTCATCTATCAAGTTCAAAAAGTATCTTAGGTTATCTTCACCTAATATTGCATTATTTCTTAAGAATCTAAAAAATACATTCCTAATGTCATTTGGGATGTGATTGGGGTATCTAGGGATACAAGTAAAATCCAATTACCTATACCTTTGGAATTGTAATGGCCTCCTTGTAGGGAAATTTCCTCCAAAAAGATTCACTTAAGGATTACATTTAGAATTTTTTTGTTTAGCAACATTACATCCTTCTTTTGGATTCACTTTTTTTCCACCCACTTCAACACTTACATTTGGGTTATATTGCTAGCAATCTCCATATAATCCATAACCACATAAATTCTATTTTGGATGACTTACTTGAGGCTGACGGTTAGACTAAGGTATTTTTTAACCCATTTGAGTACTTGTGTGCAAAAATTTTCCATAGAATAGGGGCTAAAGTTACAAAGTTCCTATTGAAGCTCAAAGGACTAGTGAAAAATGTAAATGCTAAGGTGACACATGATGTCTTGGGACATCTATTTTCCTTGGGAATTCCATGTTCCCACTCTTGCTTCAATGCCACGTGTCAAATTGATGTGTTATATTGATGCATATTGGTCAATCCCTTGAGTATTGAAAACAATCTCTAGTGTGATATTGGCTAGAACCACTAGCATAGTCTCAAGCCTTTTCCTATTCCTATGGACTGATCTTTGTTTAAGTTCTAAATATTGTAAAAAATGAATAGTTTCCAACATAGAAGTCACAACTTTCATAGTAGTGAGTGTAGAGGTGATGCTGACTTCCATTAGTAGTATCTAACTCGAAGCTGTGTAGACCCTTAGGTGAGAATTTGTTGTTTCCTACATGCCCTTTGATGCAAGAGCATCCAGTGGTGTAAGGGTAATACTGCATCACCCAAAAATATTTTTCCTTTCTATTAGCTTTTTGGTAGATGTTTTTTCATTTTTGGATACCCTTTTCGTCGAATAAGAAACTACAACTTTCAAAACTACTTTTCCATTTTTTCTAGTCAAACTACTACTTTTAGTAGGTATGAATTTGAAGGCGTAAGGAGGAAAAAAATTATGGGAAACTTCAGGACAAAAAAATAGACACTTTGATGATAGACTCGAGCCAAGATCATTCTCGATTTGAAATATATTCAAGTTTTAGTTTCCCAAAATTTCCATAAAGACTCTTCCGAGTCTGGTTTGAGGGACTAAATGGTCCTGTATAGGCCAAGAAATTGTTAGAATTGGAAAAAATGGTTCTTAGCATGTTCTACACTCGTGATCAAAATAATGGTGAACAAAGAGGAAGAGGAAGAGGAAGAATTAGACAAGGATCCAGGAGAGTTGGTTTTAGAGGAACCTGTTTCCAATGTGGTGAAGAAGGGCATCGAGCCTATGAATTTCCACAACACCAAGGAAGGACAGACAAAAGACTGAAAGGCCATGCAAGAGTTGCACATGCAGATGAGGAAGTTCAGTTCAAGCATTCTGATGATGCTAAAAGGTTAGAAACCCTATTTGTTAGGAGAACCCTTTTGAATGAGGAGAAGGAACCAAACCAGAGGAAGAGTCTATTCTGTACAAGGTGTAAATGTGAGGATAAATGTTGTGCTGTCATTATTGATAGTGGAAGCATTGGTAATTTGCTATCAAATGAGATGGTCATGAAGTTGAAGCTGAAGAGGGAAAGGCATCCAAATCCATATCAGATTGCTTGGTTATAGGACCACAAAGTTCTGGTCAATGAGTAATGCTTGGTGAAATTCAAGATTGATAGTTATCGTGATGAGGTACTATGTGATATCATCCCTATGGATGTGTGTCATATGTTGTTGGGGAGGCCCTGGCAATTTGATAGGCATGTTGTACATGATGGCCATGCTAACACCTATTCCCTAACGAAGGATGGAGTCCACCATAAATTAAAACCCCTGAAGGAGGTGGAAGAAAAGGTATGTAGTAGTGCTAGAATTTTTTTTGTTGATGGAAGAATTTTTTTGGAAGGCATGAAGCATGAATGCATGTGTTATGCTTTAATTCCTAGACTAGATATAGAAGATAGTAAAGAGATTCCAATAGAAGCTTCAAGTTTGTTGAATGAGTTTCAAGACATTTTGTTTGCTAATGTACCTGAAGGTTTACCACCAGTAAGGAAGATTAGTCATCAGATTGATCTGATCCTTGGGGTCAATTTGTCAAATAAGGTAGCTCATAGAATGACTCCTGCAAAGAATGGAGAGTTGAACAAACAAGTTCAAGAGTTGTTAAGAAAAGGATTATTTCAAGAGCCTGATTCCATGTGCAGTACCTGTAGTACTAGAACTAAAGAAGGATGAGGAATGGAGGATGTGTAAAGACTTTAGGACCATAAACAAGATAACAATCAAGTATAGATCTCCCCTACCAAGGATGGATGACCTTATGGACTATTTGAGTGGAGCTCAGTAATTCACAAAGATAGATCTAAAGAGTGGATACCACTAAATTTGGATTAGACAAGGTGATGAATGGAGGGCCACCTTCAAAACCAAAGAAGGCTTGTAGAAGTGGTTATTCATGCCTTTTGGGCTAACCAATACACTGAGCACATTCATGCAACTCATGAATTAGGTACTAAAAGAATTTTTTGGAAAAAAAAATTGTGTATTTAGATGAGAATTTAATGCATATTTGTAGAGTCTTTCAGAAGTTAAGAAAGGAGAAATTGTTGATTAATTTGAAGAAGTGAAGTTTTGTGAAGAGATATTTAGTGTACTTGGGGTTTGTTGTCTCGACAGAAGGTCTTAAAATGGACCCAAAGAAGGTGAAGGCTATTTTGGAATGGCCTACCCCAAGAAATGCTACTAAGGTGAGATTTTTCCATGGTTTGGCCATCTTTTATAGAAAGTTCATTACAAACTTTAGTAGTATTTGTGCACCCCTAACTGAAACAATGAGAGGGGATATAAAAGAGTTTAGGTGGAGCACAGGAGTAGCGAAAATTTTTTACATGTTGAAGAAGAAGGTGAAAAAGCAACCTATTTTATCCCTTCTAGGTTTCAATAGGTGTTTCAGTTGGATTGTGATGCCAGTGGTAATGCCATTGGAGCTTTATTGAGCCAAGACGGTAAGCCCATTGCATATTTCAGTGAAAAATTAAATGATGCAAAGAAAAGGTATTCTATGGATGATTAGGAATTTTATGCAATAGTTTAGGCATTAAAGAAATGGAAGCATTATATTTTTCCAAAATATTTTTTTTTGTATACTGATCATCAAGCATTATAGTACCTAAAAAGTGAGGGAAAATTTAATCAAAAACATTTGAAATGGGTATAATTTTTGTAGAGTTATACTTTTTCTTTGAAGTATAGGAGTGGGAGGTCTAATAGAGTTGTAAATGTCTTGATTAGGAGGTAGATGTTGTTGATAGAAATGAAAATTGAGGTGGTCAGGTTTAGTGAACTCAAGACCTTGTATCTTGAAGACCCTAATTTTGTAGACGCTTGGAAAGCCTGCAAGGAGCATTTTACATTAGACAGAACAAAATGGCTGGATTTTATAATCCAAGGTGGCATGTTGTTTAGGGGAATCCAATTGTGTATTTTGAGGAGTTCCATGAGAGAGAGCTTGATCAAGGAGAATCACAGTGGCTGAATGGAAGGACACTTTGGTTGGGATAAGACCTATTCCATTATTAGTGAATATTATTTTTAGCCTCAGTTATCACAAGATGTGAAGATATTTGTGCAAAGTTGGAGAGTATTTTAGATGGCTAAAGGAGTGAGCCAAAACATAGGGTTGTATCAGCCATTACCTATACCATAGAGTCTAGAGTCCATGGGAAGGTATAAGTATGGACTTCATTCTTCGTTTACCAAGGACACAGAGAGGAAATGAATCAATGTTTGTGGTGGTTGGTAGGTTTTCAAAGATGGCACATTTCATCCCATGTCAAAACACCCATGATGCTATCCACATTGATTTATTTTTCTCTAGAGAGGTGGTAAGACTACAAGGTCACCAAAAAGTATATTTTCAATTTGTGACACCAAATCTTTTGGGAACTTTTGAAGGACCTAGTGGAAGAAATTGAGGATAGAGTTTCAACTCTACACACAATCCATAGACGTATAGGCTGACTAAGGTAGTGTTTAGTAGTCTGGGTAACCTACTGAGATGCTTGGTAGGAGATAAACCCAAGGGACAAGACCTGATCTTACCCTAGGTAGAATTTTCTTACAACAATTCTGTCAATAGGAGCACTAGTAGATGGCCATCCAATTTATGTATGGAGGTAGTCCCAAGACTGCTCCAGAGTTAGGGAAGATGGACCAAGAGAAGTAGACAAGTACCGAAGCTAAAGAATTTGTAGAGAACATAAAGAACCTACATGAAGAGGTAAGGGAACACATTAACAAGATGAATATGTAGTATAAGGCTAAGGAAAATCAAAAGAGAAGGTATAAGTAGTTCCAAATTGGTGACAAAGTTATGGCCCACTTGGGGAAATAAAGGTTTCCAGTGTGAACTTATAATAAGTTGAAGATGCAGAAGTTGGGTCCCTATAGAATTTTGAAGAAACATGATTCAAGGAATGCATATGAGGTAGATTTTCTAGATGGAATCAATATTTCCCCCATGTTCAACATTGTAGATTTGATAGAGTATCATGAAGGTGGCACAGAGGATGGACAAGCAATGAAAAAATGTGGCATTCCTACACCCAATTGAGAGAGGGAGGAGATTGAAGCAATCCTGGATAGTTGTGTGGGAAGGAGTACTAAAATAGGCAGTATGGAGAATATCTAGTGAAGTGGAGAGGATGACCTTTGAAAGATTCATCCTAGTTGTCTAAGGCATAGGTTGACTATTTAAGTTTTCCTCAACCATCTAAGATGTGATGGGGTCACTTCTCAAATTAACCTAGGTGTCTGATGTAGGATCATCGAGTGGTGTAAGGGTAGTCTTGCATCACCCAAAAATATTTTTCCTTTCTATTAGATTTTTGGTAGATGTTTTTTCATTTCAAGTACCCTTTTCATCGAATAAGAATCCCCAACTTTTAAAACTACTTTTTAGCTTTTTCTAGTTAAACTGTTATTTTTAGTAGGTATGAATTTGAAAGCGTGAGGAAGAAGAAATATATGGGAAGCTTTAGGACAAAAAAATACACTTTGGTGAAAGAATCAAGCCAAGATCATTCCTAGTTTGAAAGATATTCAAGTTTGAGTTTCCTAAAATTTCCCCAACAACTCTTCTGAGTTTGGTTTGAGGCCCTAAATGGTCCTGTACAAGCCCAAAAATTGTTAGAACTGAAAGTTGGTTCTTAGCACATTCTATACTTGTGATCAAAATAATGGTGAACAAAGAGGAAGAGGAAGAGGAATACCTAGACAAGGATTTGAGAGAGGTGGTTTCAAAGGAACCTATTTCCAGTGTGGTGAAGAAGGGCATTGAGCCTATGAATTTCCACAACACTAGAGAAGGACATAAAAAAGAATGGAGGGCCATGCAAGAGTTGCACATGCAAATAAGGAAGCTCAATTTGAGAATATTGATAATGCTGAAAGGGGAGAAACCCTAGTTTTCAATAGAATTGTTCTGAATGAGGAGAAGGAACCAAACTGGAGGAAGAGTCTATTTTGCACAAGGTGAAAATGTGATGATAAGTGTTGTGGCGTTATTATTGATTGTGGAAGCACTGATAATTTGGTATTAGAAGAGATGGTCATGAAGTTGAAACTAAAGAGGAAAAGGCATCCACATCCATACTGGATCCCCTAGTTATAGAGGGACCACAAAGTTATGGTCAATGAGCAATGTCTATTGAAATTCAATATTGGTAGTTGTCGTGATTAGGTACTATGTGATATCATCCCTATGGATTCATGTCATATTGTTTTGGGGGAGACTGTGGTAGTTTGATATGCATGTTGTACATTATGGCCATGCTAACATATATTCCCTCATGAAGGATGGAGTCCGCCATAAATTAAACTCCCTAAAGGAGGTGGAAGAAAAGGTATGTAGTAGTGCTAGAATTTGTTTTGTTGATGGATCAATTTTTTTGGAAGGAATGAAGCATGAATGCATGTGTTATTCTTTAATTCCTAGACTAGATAGAAAATATAGTAAAGAGGTGTCAATAGAATTTTCAGGTTTTATTGAACGAGTTTCAACACATTGTGTTTGATAATGTACCTAAAGGTTTACCACTAGTAAGTAAGATGAGTCATCAAATTGACTTGATCCTTAGAGCTGGTTTGTCAAACAAGGAAGCTCGTAGAATGAATCCTACAGAGAACAAAGAGTTGACAAAAAAAGTTCAAGATTTGTTAAGAAAAGGATTGATTCAAGAGAGTCTGAGTCCATGTGTAGTACCTATAGTAATAGAAGCAAAGAAGGATGGGGAATGGAAGATTTGTATAGACTCTAGGGACATAAACAAGATAACAATCAAGTAGAGATTTCCCCTACTAAGGATGGATGGCCTTATGGACAGTTTGAGTGGAGCTCAATACTTCATGAATATAGATTTGAAGAGTGGATACTACAAGATCCAGATTAGAGAGGGTGATGAATGGAAGATCACTTTCAAGAGAGTCTGAGTCCATGTGTAGTACCTATAGTAATAGAAGCAAAGAAGGATGGGGAATGGAAGATTTGTTAAGAAAAGGATTGATTCAAGAGAGTCTGAGTCCATGTGTAGTACCTATAGTAATAGAAGCAAAGAAGGATGGGGAATGGAAGATTTGTATAGACTCTAGGGACATAAACAAGATAACAATCAAGTAGAGATTTCCCCTACTAAGGATGGATGGCCTTATGGACAGTTTGAGTGGAGCTCAATACTTCATGAATATAGATTTGAAGAGTGGATACTACAAGATCCAGATTAGAGAGGGTGATGAATGGAAGATCACTTTCAAAACCAAAGAAGGCTTGTACGAGTGATTAGTCATGCCTTTTGGGCTAACCAATGCACTAAGCATATTCTTGCGGCTCATGAATGAGGTACTAAAAGAATTTATAGGAAAATTGGTTATTGTGTATTTAGATGATATTTGTATTTTCACTAATACACTAGAGGAGAATTTAATGCATATTCGTAGAGTCTTTGAGAAGTGAAGAGAGGAGAAATTATTGATTAATTTGAAGAAGTGTAGTTTTGTGAAGAGGGAGTTAGTGTACTTGGGGTTTGTTGCCTTGGAGGAAGGTCTTATAATGGACCCAGAGAAGGTGAAGGATATTTTGGAATGGCCTACCCCAAGAACTACTACTAAGGTGAGATCTTTCCATGGTTTGGCCAGCTTTTATAGAAATTTTATTAGAAACTTTAGTAGTACTTGTGCATCACTAACTGAAACAATGAAAGGGGATAGCAAAGAGTTCAAGTGGAGCACAAGAGCAACAAATTTTTTTGACATGTTGAAGAAGAAGGTGATAGAGCAACCTAATTTATCCCTTCCATATTTCAATAAGGTGTTTCAGGTGGATTGTGATGCCAATGGTAATTCCACTAGAGCTATTTTGAGCCAAGAAGGTAAGCCCATTGCATATTTCAATGAAAAAATAAATGATGCAAAGGAAAGGTATTCTATGTATGATTTGGAATTCTATGTAATAGTTCAGGAATTATAGAAATGGAGGCATTATCTATTTCCAAACAAAATTGTTTTGTATAATGATCATCAAGCATTACAGTACCTGAATAGTCAGGGAAAATTGAATCAGAAACATTTGAAATGGGTAGAATTTTTGCAGAGTTATACTTTTGCTTTGAAGCATAGGATTGGGAGGTCTAACAGAGTTGTAGATGCCTTGAGTAGGAGGTAGACGTTGTTGATAGAAATGTAGATTGAGGTGGTTGGTTTTAGAAAACTCAAGATAATGTATCCTAAGGATCTTGATTTTGCAAAAGCTTGCAAAGCCTATAAGGAGCCTGTTACATTAGACAAGACAAAAATTTTGGATTTTATAATCCAAGATGGCATGTTGTTTAGGGAAATACGATTGTGTATTATGAGGAGTTTCATGAGAGAGAACATGATCACATAGAAGCACAATGGAGGAATGGTAGGACACTTTGGTTGGTATAAGACCTGTTCCATTATTAGTGAACATTATTATTGGCCTTAGTTATCACAAGATGTGAAGAGATTTATGCAAAGTTGTAGAGTATGCTAGATGGATAAAGGAGTGAGCCAAAACACAAGGTTGTATCAACATTACCTGTACCAAAGAGGCTATGGGAAGATAAAATTATGGACTTCATTCTTGGTTTACCAAGGACAAAGAGAGGAAATGACTCAGTATTTCTGATGGTTGACAGGTTTTCAAAGATGGCACATTTCATCCCATGCCAGAAGACCTGCGATGTTGTCTACATTTCTGATTTGTTCTTTAGAGAGGTGGTAAGACTACATGGTCTACCAAAAATTATAGTTTCGGATCATGACACCAAATTTTTTGAGTACTTTTGGAGGACCTTGTGGAAAAAATTGAGGATAGAGTTGAAGTTTAGTTTTTCACACCATCCATAGATTGATGGGTAGAATGAGGTAGTGAATAGGATTTTAGGTAACCTATTGAGATGCTTGGTAGGAGATAAACCAAAGCGATGGGACCTAATTTTACCCTAGGAAGAATTCTATTACAACAATTTTGTCAACATGACCACTAGTAGATCACCATTCCAAATTGTCTATGGAGGTTGTCCTAGGACCACTCTAGAATTGAGGAAGATGGACCAAGAGAAGAAGACAACTGTTGAAGTTGAAGAATTTGCAAAGCACGTCAAGAACCTACATGAAGAGGTAAGGGAACACATTAAAAAGATGAATATGTAGTGTAAAGCTAAGGAAAATCAGAAGAGGAGGTATAAGGAGTTCCATTTTGGTGATGAAGTTATTGTCCACTTGAGGAAGGAAAGGTTTTCAATGGAAACTTACAACAAGTTGAAGATGTAGAAATTCAGTCTATATAATATTTTGAAGAAACGTGATTTAGGGAATGCATATGAGGTAGATTTGCTAGATGGAATCAATATTTTCCCTATGTTCAACATTGCAAATTTGACAGAGTATCATGAAGGTGGCATAGAGTATGGACAAGTAATGGAACAATGTGGCATTCCTACACCTAATTCAAAGAGGGAGGAGATTGAAACAATCATGGATAGTCATGTGGGAAGGAGTGCTAGAAATAAGCAGTATGAAGAATATTTGGTGAAGTGGAGAGGAAGGTAGAGGTTGACTATTTGGGTTTTCCTCAACCATCTGAGATGTGATGGGGTCACTTCTCAAATTACCCCGAGTGTTTGATGTAGGAGCATCTAGTGGTGTAAGGGTAATCCTACATCATCCAAAAATATTTTTCCTTTATGTTAGCTTTTTGGTAGATTTTTTTGCATTTTAGGATACCCTTTTCATCGAATAAGAATCCCTAACTTTCAAAACTACCTTTCCTACTTTTTCTAGTCAAACTGATATTTTTAGCAGGTATGAATTTAAAGGCATGAGGATGCAAAAATTTATGGGAAGCTTCAGGATAAAAAAATAAACACTTTGGAAAAAGAATCAGGCCAAGATCATTCCCGGTTTGAAAGACATTTAGCTTTTAGTTTCCCAAAATTAACTTGAAAACTCTTTCAAGTCTAGTTTGAGGCACTAAATAGTCTCGTATGGGACCAGAAATTGTCAAAACCCGTGGAGTTGGTTTTTTAGCATATTCTACAATCATTATCAAAGTAATGGTGAACAAATAGGAAGAGGAAGAGGAAGACCTGGACAAGGATCTAGGAGAGGTGGTTTCAAAGGAACATGTTTCTAGTGTGGTGAAGAATGGCATCGAGCCTATGAATGTCCACAACACCAAGGAAGGAAAGATAGAAGACTAGAAGGCCATGCAAGAGTTGCACATGTAGATGAGGAAACTCAGTCTGAGCATTCTGATGATGCTAAAAGGGGAGAAACCCTAGTTGTCAAAATAACCCTTTTGAATAAGGAGAAGGAACTAGACTAGAGGAAGAGTCTATTCCGTACAAGATGCAAATGTGAGGATAAATGTTGTGAAATCATTATTGATAGTGGAAGCACTAATAATTTGGTAATAGAAGAGATGGTGATGAAGTTAAAGTTGAAGAGGGAAAGTAATCCACATTTGTATTAGATATTCTGGTTATAGAAGGAACACAAAGTTCTATTCAATGAGCAATGCCTGGTGAAATTCAAGATTGGAAATTACCGTGATGAGGTACTATGTGATATCATCCCAATGGATGCATGTCATATGTTGTTGGGGAGGCTTTGGTAGTTTGATAAGAATGTTGTACATGACAGACATGCTAACACCTATTCCCTAATGAAGGATGGAGTCCCCTATAAATTAAAACTCTTGAAGGAGGTGGTAGAAAATGTATGTAGTAGTGCCATAATTTGTTTTGTTGATGGAAGAGAATTTTTGGAAGGAATGAAGCATGAACGCATGTGTTATGATTTAATTCCTTGACTGGATAGAGAAGACAATAAAGAGGTGCTAATAGAAGTTTCAAGTTTTTTGAATGAGTTTCAAGACATTGTGTCTAATAATGTACCTAAAGGTTTACCACCAATAAGGAAGATCAATTATCAGATTAACCTGATCCCTAGAGCCAATTTGCTAAATAAGGTAGCTCATAGAATGACTCCTGCACAGAATGAAGAGTTGAACAAAAAAGTTCAAAATTTGTTAAGAAAAAGGATTGATTCAAGAGATATTGAGTCCATGTGCAGTACTTGAAGTACTAACACTAAAGAAGGATTAGGAATGGAGGATGTGTATAGAATATAAGGCCAATAAACAAGATAACAATTAAGTACAGATTTCCCCTACTGGGGATGGATGACCTTATGGACTATTTGAGTGGAGCTCAAAACTTCACGAAGATAGATCTAAAGAGTGGATACCACTAGATCCAGATTAGAGAGGGTGATGAATGGAAGAACACCTTCAAATCAAAGAAGGACTGTATGAGTTGTTATTTATGCCTTTTGGGCTAGCCAATACACCAAGCACATTCATGAGGCTCATGAACAAGGTACTGAAATAATTTTTGGGAAAATTTGTTATTGTGTATTTCAATGATATTTTTATTTTTAGAA
Organism: Sequoia sempervirens; assembly: GCA_007258455.2. Taxonomy (NCBI): domain Eukaryota; kingdom Viridiplantae; phylum Streptophyta; class Pinopsida; order Cupressales; family Cupressaceae; genus Sequoia; species Sequoia sempervirens. The sequence continues at coordinate 46,944,001 of VDFB02179234.1, read as the reverse complement.
GACACTAGATGAGCATTTAATGCATATTCATAGAGTCTTTGAGAAGTTAAGGGAGGATAAATTGTTGATTAATTTAAAGAAGTATTTTTTTTTGAAGAGGGAGTTAGTATACTTGGGGTTTGTTGTCTTGGTGGAAGGTCTTAAAATGGACCTAGAGAAGGTGAAGGCTATTATGGAATGGCCTAGCCCAAGATTTTCTATTGAGGTTAGATCTTTCCATGGTTTTTCTATCTTTTATAGAAAGTTTATTATAAAATTTAGTAGTATTTGTGCACCCTTGACTGAAACAATGAGAGGGGATAGAAAAGAGTTCAAGTGGAGCACAAAAGCAATGAAAATTTTTGACATGTTGAAGAAGAAGGTGATAGAAAAACCTTTTTTATCCCTTCCATATTTCAATCAAGTATTTCAGATGGATTGTGATGCCAATGGTAATGCCATTAGAGCTGTTTTGAGCTAAGAAGGTAAGCCAATTGCATATTTTAGTGAAAAATTCAATGATGCAAAGAAAAGGTATTCTATGTATGATAAGGAATTCTATGCAATAGTTCAAGCATCAAAGAAATGGATGCATTATCTATTTCCAAAAGAATTTTTTTGTATACTAATCATCAAGCATTACAATACCTAAATAATTAGGGAAAATTGAATTAGGAACAATTGAAATGGGTAGAATTTTTGTAGAGTTATACTTTTTCTTTGAATCATAGGAGTGAGAGGTCTAATAGAGTTGTAGATGGCTTGAGTAGGAGGAAGACATTGAAAGAAATGTGGATTGAGGTGGTTGTGTTCAATGAACTCAAGACCATGTATCCTGGAGATCCTAATTTTGTAGAAGCTTGGAAAGCCTGCAAGGACCCTATTACATTTGATAGGAAAAAATGGTTGGATTTTATAATCCAAGATAGCATGTTGTTTAGGGGAAGCCAATTGTGTATTCCAAGGAGTTCTATGAGAGAGAACCTAATCAAGGAGAAGCATAGTGGAGGAATGGTAGGACACTTTGGTTACAATAAGACCTATTCCATTATTAGTGAACATTATTATTGGCCTCAGTTATCCCAAGATGTGAAGAGATTTATGCAAAGTTGTAGAGTACGTCAGATGACCAAAGGAGTGAGCCAAAACATAGGGTTGTATCATCCATTACCTATACCAGAGAGGTTGTGGAAAGATATAAGTATGGACTTCATTCTTGGTTTACCAAGGACACAGAGAGGAAATGACTTAGCATTTGTGGTGATTGATAGGTTTTCAAAGATGACACATTTCATCCCATGCCAAAAGACCCATGATGTTGTCCATATTACTAGTTTTTTCTTCAAAGAGGTGGTAAGACTACACGGTCTACCAAAATGTATAGTTTCAAATCGCGACACCAAATTTTTTGGGTACTTTTAGAGGACCTTGTGGAAGAAATTGAGGACATAATTGAAGTTTAGTTTTGTACACCATCCATAGATTGATGGGTAGACTGGGGTAGTGAATAGGAGTCTAGGTAACCTACTAAGATGATTGGTAGGAGATAAACCCAAGGGATGAGACTTGATCTTACCCTAGGAAAAATTTTCTTACAATAATTCTATTAACAGGAGCACTAGTAGATCACCATTCTAAATTGTGTATGGAGGTAGTCCTAGGAATGCTCTAGAATTGAGGAAGATGGACCAAGAGAAGAAGAAAAGTGTTGAAGCCACAAAGACTTTGTAGAGAACATCAAGAACCTACATGAAGAGGTAAGGGAACACATTGACAAGAAGAATATGCAGTATGAGGCTAAGACATATCGAAAGAGGAGGTATAAGGAGATACAAATTGGTAATTAAATTATGGTCCACTTGAGAAAAGAAAGGTTTCTAGTGGGAACTTACAAAAAGTTGAAGATGTGGAAGTTCGGTCCCTATAGGATTTTGAAGAAACATGATTCAGGGAATGCATATAAGGTAGATTTTCCAGATGGAATCAATTTTTCCCTTGTGTTCAATGTTGTAGATTTGATAGAGTATCATTAAGGTGGCATAGAGGATGGAGTAGGAATGGAATATTGTGGCATTCCTACACCTAATTCAAAGAGGGAGGAGATTGAACAATCCCAGATACTCATGTGGGAAGGAATACCAAAAATAGGTAGTATGAATAATATCTGGTGAAGTGGAGAGGAAAGCCTGTGGAAGATTCGTCTTGGTTGTCTAAGTTAGAGGTTGACAATTTGGGTTTTCCTCAACCATCTAAGACATGATGGGGTCACTTGTAAAATTTCCTTGGGTGTCTGATGTAGGAGCATCCAATGGTGTAAGGTTAATCATGCATCACCCAAAAATATGTTTCCTTTTTGTTAGCTTTTTGATAGACTTTTTTGCATTTCTAGATACCCTTTTCATTGAATAAGAATCCCCAACTTTCAAAACTGCTTTTCTACTTTTTTTGGTCAAATTGTTATTTTTAGTAGGTATTAATTTGAAGGTGTGAGGAGGAAAAAAATTATGGGAAGCTTCAAAACAGAAAAATAGACACTTTGGCAAAAAGATCGAGCTAAGATCATTCCTAGTTTGAAAGATATTCAAGTTTCAGTTTCCCAAAATTTCCTTTAAAACTCTTCCAAGTTCAGTTTGAGGCACTAAATAGTCTTGTACAGGTCCATAAATCATAGAAACTGGCAGAGCTGGTTCTTAGCACATTCTACACTCGTGATCAAAATAATGGTGAACAAAGAGGAAGAGGAAGAGGAAGACTTGGACAAGGACTTGGGAGAGGTGGTCTTAGAAGAACTTATTTCCAATGTGGTGAAGAAAGGCATCGAGCCTATGGATGTCCACAACACCAAGGAAGGATAGATAGAACAACATAAGGCCATGCAAGAGTTTCACATGTAGATGAGGAAGCTCAATCTGAGCATTCTGATGATGTTTAAAGGGGAGAAACCCTAGTTTTTAGGAGAACCCTTTTGAATTAGGAGAAGGAACTAGACCAAAGGAAGAGTTTGTTCCACACAAGGTGAAAATGTGAGGATAAATGATGTGACTTCATTATTGACAGTGGAAGCACTTATAATTTGGTAAGAGAAGAGATGGTCATGAAGTTGAAGTTGGAGATGGAAAGTCATCCACATCCGTATTGGATTTCTTGGTTATAGAATTACCACAAAGTTCTAGTCAATGAGCAATCCCTAGAGAAATTCAAGATTGGAAGTTACCATGATGAGGTACTGTGTGATATCATCCATATGGATGTGTTTCATATGTTGTTGGGAAGGTTGTGGCAGTTTGATAGGCATGTTGTACATGACATCCATTCTAACACCTATTCCCTAATGAAGGATGGATTCCACCATAAATTAAAAACCTTGAAGGAGGTGGAAGAAAAGGTATGGAGTAGTGCTAGAACTTGTTTTGTTGATGGAAGAATTTTTTTGGAAGGCATGAAGCAGGAACGCATCTATTATGCTTTAATTCCTAGAATGGATAGAGAAGACAATAAAGAGGTGCCTATAGAAGTTTCAGGTTTGTTGAATGAGTTAGGATATTATGTCTGATAATGTACCTAAAGGTTTCCCACTAGTAAGGAAGATCAATCATCAGATTGACCTAATCCCTAGAGCTAGTTTGTCGAATAAGGCAGCTCATAGAATAACTCTTGCAGAGAATGAAGAGCTAAACACAAAAGTTCAATAGTTGTTAAAAAAATGATTGATTCAAGATATTCAGAGTCCATGTGCAGTACCTACAGTAATAGCACCAAAGGATAGGGAATGGATGATATGTACATACTCTAGGGCCATAAACAAGATGACAATCAAGTACAAATTTCCCTTGCCAAGGATGGATGACCTTGTGGACTATTTGAGTGGAGATCAATACTTTACGAAGATAGATCTAAAGAGTGGATACCACCAAATCTAGATTAGAGAGTGTGGTGAATGGAAAACTTCCTTCAAAACCAAAAAAGGTGTGTACGAATGGTTAGTCATGCCTTTTTGGCTAACTAATGCACCGAGCACATTCATGCGGCTTGTGAATGAGGTACTAAGATAATTTTTGGGTTTTTTTTATTGTGTATTTAGATGATATTTTTATTTTCAGTAAGACATTGGATGAGAATTTAATGCATATTCGTAGAGTCTTTGAGAAGTTAAGAGAGGAGAAATTTTTGATTAATTTGAAGAAGTGTAGTTTTGCGAAGAGGAAGTTAGTTTACTTCGAGTTTGTTGTCTTAGTGGAAGGTCTTAAAATGGACCCAGACAAGGTGAAGGCTATTATGGAATGATTTTCAAGACATTGTGTCTAATAATGTACCTAAAGGTTTACCACCAGTAAGGAAGATCAGTAATTAGATTAACCTGATCCCTGGAGGTAGTTTGTCGAATAAGGTAGCTCATAGAATGACTCTTGTAGAGAATGAAGAGTTGAACAAAAAAGCTCAAGAGTTGTTAAGAAAAGGATTGATTTAAGAGAGCCCAAGTCCATGTACAATACCTACAATACTAGCACCAAAGAAGGATTGGGAATGGAGGATGTGTATAGACTCTGGGGCCATAAATAAGATAACAATCAAGTACATATTTCCCTTCCTGAGGATGGATGACCTTATGGGCTATTTGAGTGGAGCTTAGAACTTCACGAAGATAGATATGAAGAGTGGATACCACCATATCCTAATTAGAGAGGGTGATGAATGGAAGAACACATCCAAAACCAAAGAAGAATTCTATGAGTTGTTAGTCATGCCTTTTGGGCTAACCAATGCACCAAGCACATTCATGCAGCTCATGAACAAGGTACTGAAATAATTTCTAATAAAATTTGTTATTGTGTATTTTGATGATATTTTTATTTTTAGTAAGACACTAGATGAGCATATAATACATATTCATAGAGTCTTTAAGAAGTTAAGGGAGGATAAATTTTTTATTAATACAAAGAAGTGTTGTTTTTTGAAGAGGGAGTTAGTATACTTGGGGTTTGTTTTCTTGGCGAATGGTCTTAAAATTGACCTAGAGAAGGTGAAGACTATTATGGAATGGCCTAGCTTAGGAACTGCTACTGAGGTGAGATCTTTGCATGATTTGTCCAACTTTTATAGAAAGTTCATTATAAACTTTAGTAGTATTTGTGTACCCTTGACTGAAATAATGAGAAGGGATAGAAAAGAGTTCAAATGGAGCACATGAGTAGTGAAAATTTTTGATATGTTGAAGAAGAAGGTGATAGAGCAACTTGTTTTAGCCCTTCTAGATTTCAATAAAGCTTTTTAGGTGGATTGTGATGCTAGTGGTAATTCCATTGGAGCTGTTTTGAGCCATGAACATAAGCCCATTGCATATTTCAGTGAAAAATTAAATGATGCATAGAAAAGGTATTCTATGTATGATAGAGAATTCTATGCAATAGTTCCAAAATTATTTATTTCCAAAATAATTTGTTTTATATATTGATCATCAAGCATTATAGTACCTGAATAGTTAGGGAAAATTGAATCAAAAACATTTGAAATGGGTAGAATTTTTGTAGAGTTATACTTTTACTTTGAAGCATAGCAGTGGGAGGTCTAACAGAGTTGTAGATTCCTTGAGTAGGAGGAAAAAATTGTTGAAAGAAATGCAAATTGAAGTGGTTGGGTTCAGTGAACTCAAGACCTTCTATATTAAAGATCTTCATTTTATAGAAGCTTGGAAAGCCTACAAGGAAACTATTACATTAGACAAGACAAAATGGTTGGATTTTATAATCCTAGATGGCATGTTGTTCTGGGAAGCCAATTGTGTATTCTGAGGAGTTCCATTAGAGATAACCTTATCAAGGAGAAGCATAGTGGAGAAATGGCAGGACACTTTGGTCAGGATAAGGACTATGCCATTATTAGTGAACATTATTATTGGCCTTAGTTATTATAGGATGTAAAGAGACTTGTGCAAAGTTACAAAGTATTCCAAATGGCTAAAGGAGTGAGCCAAAACATAGGGTTGTATCAGCCATTACCTATACTAGAGAGGTAGTGGGAAGATATAAGTATGGACTTCGTTCTTGGTTTGCCAAGGAGAGAGACAGGAAATGACTCAATATTTATGGTGGTTGATAGGTTTTCAAAGATGGCACATTTTATCCCATGCGAGAAGACCCACAATGTTGTCCACATTATTGATTTTTTCTTCAAATAGGTGGTAAGACTACATGGTCTACCAAAAAGTATAGTTTTAGATTGTGACACCAAATTTTTTGGCTACTTTTGGAGGACCTTGTGGAAGAAATTGAGGATATAGTTAAAGTTCAGTTCTACACACCATCCATAGACTGATGGGTAGACTGGGGTAGTGAATAGGATTCTAGGTAACCTAATTAGATGCTTGATAGGAGATAAACCCAAGGGATGGGACCTGATCTTACCCCATGTAGAATTTTCTTGCAACAATTCTATTAGCAGGAGCACTAGTAGATCGCCATTCCAAATTGTGTATGGAGGTAGTCCTAGGACCACTCTAGAATTGAAGAAGATGGAACAAGAGAAGAAGGAAAGTGTCGAACCCAAAGACTTTGCAGAGCACATCAAGAACCTACATGAAGAGGTAAGGGAACACATTAACACAATGAATATGTAGTATAAGGCTAAGTCATATCAAAAGAGGAGGTATAAGGAGTTCAAGATTGGTGACAAATTTATGGTCCACTTAAGGAAATAAAGGTTTCCAGTGAGAACTTACAACAGGTTGAACATGCAAAAGTTTGGTCCCTGTAGGATTTTGAAGAAACTTGATTTAGGGAATGCATATGAGTTAGATTTTCTAGATGGAATCAATATTTCCCATATGTTCAACATTGCAAATTTGACAGAGTATCATGAAGGTGGCACAGAGGATGGACCAACAATGGAATAGTGTGGCATTCCTATACCTAATTCAAAGAGGGAGGAGATTGAATCAATCATGAATAGCTATGTCAGAAAGAGTACTAGAAATAGGAAATATGAAGAATATCTGGTGAAGTGGAGAGGAAGGCCTATGGAAGATTTTCCCAGATTGTCTAAGGTAAAGGTTGACCATTTGGGTTTTCATCAACTATTTGAGACGTGACAAGGTCACTTCTCAAATTACCCTAGGTGTCTGATGTAGAAGCATCCAGTGCTGTAAAGGTAATCCTGCATCTCCCAAAAATATTTTTCCTTTTTGCTAGCTTTTTAGTAGATTTTTTTGCATTTCTATAAACACTTTTGTGAAATAAAAATCCCCAACTTTAAAAACTACTTTTATAGTTTTTCTAGTCAAACTTATATTTTTAGCAAGTATGAATTTGAAGGTGTGAGGGAGAAAAAAATTATGGGAAGCTTCAAGATTAAAAAAAATAGACACTTTGGTGAAAGAATTAGGCCAAGATCATTCTCAGTTTGAAACATATTCAATTTTCAGTTTCACAAAATTGCCCTAAAAAGTTTTTTGAGTTTGACTTGAGGCACTAAACAGTATCGTACATACCCAAAAATTGTTGGAACTAGAAGATCAAGTAATTAGCACATTATACACTTCTATACCTTTCCAACAATTCAAATAGTGCATCAAACAAAGTCCTGGATCAAAAGTTATGGCTTCCAAAAGTTGGTCAATTTTTGGAAAATTACCAATTTTTGAATTGGGACTCAATTTCTGAATTTCAAATTTCAAATTTCAATGCCCAACCATCTACACTTAAAATTAAAATTGTATTTTTGGCTCCAAGCCAAAAAAATGCTATTTATGACTCATTTTGGAAATTTTTGGGGGATTAGAATAGAGGAAATTGTATTGGGAAAGGGGGAATTTCTTCTTAGAAATAGTAAAAGTTGCATGTATTGTAGTCTGTGAGGATTTGATCCTCTAGAATGTAATTTCTCTATAATGAGAGCATATTGCTAATAAATAAATAATAATTTTGTGATTACCTATATTGTGTGCTTTTTTGAGTCTCGGGTTGTGGCTCTCATCACCCTTGATGGTAAAGCTTGCATTGAGAGAATTTGTGTAGTTACTATCAAATTTTAGAGGCCCAAAACAAAAAGAAAAAGTGATGAGGCAACACATGGTTCCCTTAGACATCTAGTGTTGCTTGGACATTCCACGCACCCCTCGGCACCAACACCATGTTCCAAAGTGGCACAAATCATTGAAGGTCTTAAGCATTGCAAACAACTCCTAGTGTAATATTAGTTGGAACCACTAGCATAGTGTCAGGTCTTTACATTCACTCATGGTCCACTTTTTGTTTAATTTTTGAAGCTATAAAAAATGAGCAGTTTTCATCCTAGAAAACATAGTTCATAGTAAGATGTGTTGAGGTGCCACATGGCAGCCATGTGCACCACCAAAAAGGTAAGTGATGTGTTTTTCTTCAATTTTTCCTTCTGCACCAAACCACATGTCATGATAGTGCAAGGTATGAAAGTTTTTAAATATTTCATATAATCTATGTTGCGTAACTAGCTAGGTCTCTTGGTGGGACCACCCCATGGTTAAAAAGTTGGAGGTTGCAAGGCGCTTTTGTGCACTATTTGACAAAAAAAGGCTCATTGTTTATAAGCTTGACCAATTGTAAGTTTCTAAGTGTGTCATAGAAAAAACTTCCCTTTGCTTGACATGGCATTAATTCATGATAAATTGGACTTAATGAGGTATTGATTCAGGTGTTGTGAGGCATTTTATGCATCCACACTAGGTCTTGGACCCTTTCAAACTAAATAAAATTCTTTTAATGATGTCTTGTGAAGGTGCTGTGAAGTGTTGTAAGACATTTCTACATTCTTCTAGACTATATTAATTATAATTCACCTACAAATCACCTTTTCATCACTAATCAAGTCCTATTTTGAAGTGTTATAAAGTCTTATAACAAGCTTTCATGCTTTTCTAGGCATAACTTCACTATTTATCCCTTTCTCATACTTTATTTGACCCCTTTATGCCCTCATATGTCTTAATTAAGTGTATTTTTGAATGTTAACTTGACAAACAACATTAAATACAACATAATTCTTGACACCCATTTTTCAGGTCCTAGGTGGGACCAATTCGCCATGGCCGGTGAATGAGTCCCCCTTGGCCCCAAATTCAAAATATTTCAAAATTCCTTTCAGGTTTTTATTCAAAAGCACTTGATATTAGCCTATGATGAGGTATCAAAGGGTTACTAAGGCACAAGTGTGTATAAATATGTGTTTTTCTCCTCATTTCACATCTCCTAATCTCTTATCATCATTCATTCATCATTCTTCCATCTCAAGTCAAGCAACTTAGGGTTTTATCATTACAAGATATCAAGAAAGCTCCTTAGGACATTCAAGGGTTGAATCTTCCTCCATTGCTGTAGAAATCCAAGATCAATCATCATGGAAAGGTAATCTATTCTCTTATTGCATGTTTCATTCTATTCTTTCATCATTTTGGTATAATTACCTAAAAGGGGCTTGACCAAGGCAAACCCCCATGCCCTAACATTCACCATTTCTTCTTCTCTTCTTGTGTATTTGTAGACTTAGGTCTCTTGGAAGCTTGTATATCATTGAAGATCAAGTTGCAAGGTTTCTCAAGTCTTCTTCTCATTCAACAAGTCAAACTATCAATAAAATATCATTTTCAGAACCATCAATCAAAGTTTTGGAAGCAGACACCTGTAGGAAGTCAAAGTGCAGATTGGAAGCTTTGGAATCCACCTTTGAAAATCCAGAAATTCAAAAGTGGAATCATTCACCATGGGTGGAAAATGAGTCCCATTTACAGGTCAATTTTTTATTTTTTGCATTTTCTAATACCCTTTTGACAGAAATAGGTTTCGGCTCAGTTTGACAGAACTAGGACCGATTTACCTAGAATAGAGAATGAATCTCACCAGGCCTAAAGAACAACATCAACAGTGTTTCAGAAGTAATTTCTAGTCTCCTTCAAGCTTTCAGGTGCACACTTCAAGTTTCATTCATTTTTGTTTAGCTTTACATTCATTTCTAGTTCATTGTTGCATTACACAATGTGTTTTCAAACATCACTTGTTGCGTAAGTTTTGTATTCATATTTGATTAATTTTATAGCTTAATTGCACTTAGTTCATTCCATTTTTTTCTAAACAACATCATACACATCCTAATTTGAATGAACCCCTTAGCATTTTTGGCCCTACCTCTCTCGTTTTAGGTGAAAAATCCTAGAAGAGCTAGAAAGGTGCAAGGTGCCAAAAATCTACGGTTCATTTTGGTGAACCTACTTTTTGAACATCATATTTTTTGATCTGGAGTCCATTTTCATCCTAATCCTAGTTTGCATTGAATTTGCATTAGAGTTGCATTGGTTAATCTGCATCTAGGATTTCAAATTTTTGTATTAGAAAATAGTGCATTTAGCTTGCATTTTTACATACAATTTCCTTAAAAAACTCTGAAATTCTGCATCTTATAGCATTAAACACATCAGAAACACTTCAAAAATTTTGAAAATTTTACAAAAAAACTAGTACTAGGACTCATTCACCATATTGGGAAAATCAGTCCCTATCCAGATTTTTAATTGTTTGTCCCTACATCAAAAACCTCATTTATGTGCTTCCTAAGCCTCCTAGTATCATATAGTATAAGTCTAGAAAGTTTTTGGAATGTTTGTTTTATGCATCTAGCTCAAAAAAATCATTTTAGATTCCTCATTCTTCACATTCCTTCATTTGCAAACACCATTCGATCTAAAAATGCTTACATTTCTGCAATTTTGCATAACATTAATAAAAGTACTTTTTACTTTTGCATATACAATATTTCTATTCCTAAAGCTTTGCATAAGTTTGATTAAAGTTATTTTCATTCTTACATGTAGATTGTTTGCATTTTTCAAATCTTGCATATATTGGATAAGAGTGTTTTGTATCTTTGCATACACATTGTTCATCTTGTTGAAACATTGCATGAGATGGTTACATGTGATTTTCATTCTCATTCAAACAATTCTAGTACCTTGCATATGTAGACATGTTAAGAAACATTTTCTACCCTATGAGAGTGTTTTCATGAAAGAGACTACAACTTGGGCCATTCCTAACGATCATACTTGTTTTTCTCATAATATCTCTCCTCTTGGTGATGAAGATATTTTAGTAGAAGAATCAATTAATGAGAGTTTTGAGAATCCTAGTTGTTTCTCTCCTTTTACATCTCTTATTAGACAACACATTCACAACTCACATAACACAACCTTAGATGATCATGAAAACAACATTTTTTCTTCCTCTAGTATCTCTCCTAGTTGTGAAGTAGATACTTTGATGTAAGACAACACAATCAATGAAGGTCATGAATATCTTAGTTGTCCCCCTTCACCTAGGGAAACCCCTCTTGAGAAACAATCTTCAACCATTGATCATTCCCCTACTTGCAATGAAGTCCTTTTAGAAGAACCAACCTAAAACTATCACAAACATTTCGCTTGTTGTTCTCCTACAAACTCTCCTCCTAGGGAGAATCTCATGGTGCACAAACATATGAACATTGACACATATCCTTCAACCACTAAACCTTCCCTAGATGAGGATAATAAAATGAAATTAGACTCCCCTTCACAAACATATCATGCCAATCAAGACAAAAAATTTCAGGTTATGACAACACAAGTGGGATCTTAATTAGTGAGATTCCTAAATCACCTTCCATTAGTGAAAAACACACAAAAATTAGAGTTGTCTTGAAATCCATGATGCAATCTTCTCATAGCAATTTTTTACAGCTACTAAGTTGTAACTTAGTGGCTCAAACATTTAGGGGACCACACAACACTCCTACACCATTACCTTTTCCTCAAAAAGTGCATCATGTTGAAGATCTTAAAAAGACTCATGCTAATATATCTGTATGGGAACTCATTCAACTTTCACCGACAATCAAAATTCTCTTCCATGAAATGTTGGAAATACAAAAGGAAGAGATACAATCTTACATAAAACTGAATCATGTCACATCCTCCTCTCATCCCATGCAGGCCACTTAGTTAGAAATCACATTCCCTAAACATGAATTACCCCTACTTGAGATTCAACACAAAAATGATCCCTTGATAATAAAGGTGATCATTAATGAAACTCTAGTTAGGCACACTCTCATTGACAATGGATCAGAAATTAATGTTTGTAGCATGGACCTCTTACACAAACTTGACATGGATAAAAAGGTCATTTAACTTAATGATGTTCATATTCGTGGCTTTGACAATGTTCATAGGAAACCACTTGGGATGATCACATTACCTATTGAGGTCGGACCTATAGTGTTGCCTACCTCTATTCATATCATGCAAAGACCCCTTCCATACAATCTTATCCTAGGGATACCATGGATTTATGCTATGAAAGGAGTCCCATCTACCCTTCACTGTGTCATGAAGTTTGAATACAAAAAAAAGATATACACGATTGATGTGGATGATCGAAGTTATACATCGACTAGTCACAACACTTTCAACTCCCATAAACCTTCCCTTCCTAGATCAAAACATTAACCTATACAAGTTGGTCCTAACTCTTCACCTACAAAAAAACTCTTTTGGGTATGTGCAGGATCATCATGGAAAAAGCAGGCCCTTAAGTGGCAAAAAATTTAGAAAAATCAGTGTTAGGCAACTTGACGTAAAAATTTGAATAAGTTGTCTATATTATTTCAAAAATATGTAAGAATAGAATCTATAGAAAATTGAATGTGGTTTCTAAACTACTAGGTTTATTTAAAAATAAATAAAATCTATTTGGTGAAAATTTGAAATTTCAATGCAAGAGTACTTAAATTTTAGGGAAAAATAAGAAGTAGGTGTCTGACCACCCTAACCATAATAAAATGATAATATTTTTTTATAAGATTTGATATATAAGTAGAGGACTCTTGTTCCCGATGTGATGCATATTTTTTTGTAATTTTTTTCCAAGTAAATAATTAATTATGAATTTTTTATTACAACTTTTAAAAAATATAAAAACTTGTATGTCTGACCACCTTAACTTGATCAAAAATTCATGAAATTTAATTTTTATTTTTTTAATCCTATAGTATGTGAAGCATAGAATGTGACGCATGTTTTAGATTAAAAAAATGTGATACCATTTGAAAGTTATAGATGTTTTTCAATCAGCCTATCGATCTGGACTTTACTTGTAATTCTAATAGAAAATAAATAATAATTATTTATTAAATTAAAATTAAAGCATAATTTATATTGGTGGAAATATGAGAATCTCCTCTAAAAACCCTTTTTGTATCATCAATTTTGGGTAAAAAAAAAGTCGTTAGCCACATACCCTACAAATACCTATAATATTGCCACTTTTTGGCCCATCATGATCCTACACATACCCTTTTGTGATACTTGGGGGTAATTAGATTCTACCCCTCCTTCCCATAACATTTCCAAAATCTCACCCTCATGCTCCAAATAATCATATACAAATGATTCATTTTCAGACACAAGCCCTAGTAGGGATTGGAGTTTCACAACTCCCTTTCAAGAAGGGTTTGCAACATCCCAATCTCAACTCAAACAACCTTGTATTCCATTCACTCAACTTAGTTCTACCAAATCACCCCATGGTGGTGATGGGGTAAATATAACTCTCATCCCTCATGAAGCAACAAAACATACAATTAACAAGGATTTGTGTTCTTGTAAATCAACCAATCCTTCTCACAAACACGCACCCCCTTCATCTAACTTGGAAGATTATTATGGTATCAATTACAATCTTCCTCCTATACATGGATGCACTGAACACATGAACAAAACCAACATATCATACTCTTTCAAGAAAGATCTAGGGGTATCTCCCTCATCTCCACTCTTATCCAAGAATTTGAACAACAATAACATTCAACCTCTCAAGGAGTTTGGTGATCTTCCTTGTGTTGGAGCACCTAATTCCTCTACTTGATACTCACTTTCATCCATTCCAAGCCCACCTTTGTCCTACACTAAGTGGGGGCAAGGGGTACGATAGCCTTGTCCTCATATGTCACTTGTTGCTATCTCTTTTGACTATTTGTTAACCTTCTATGAACGTATATGAGAAAGCTTGGGATGTGGATGACATGTCTTAAGATTGACTCACATGTGACATACTACCTTTCTTCATGACATAGCTTATCGGAAACATATGACTTGGCATAGGGCTTTCTAAGTAAGCTCTCATGTCCTCTTCTTCTACTTTAAAGCAATTGCTCATTTTACGAGTGCTCACAACCACTTTGAAGTGGGGGAATACACCACCACTCACATTTCATTGCGTGTTTTATTTCTTCTTGCGATGCATCCTCTTCTTGGTGGTGTCATTAGGCCCGATTCCCTCCAAGAGTGTGATACTTCTTTTGCACTTATCCTCTCTTGGAGACATTAAGCATGGTGTTCCCTCATATGAGACCTTGCATGAACAAAGAAAAATCCCTTTGAATAATTCCTTACAATATTTTGCATTAACAATGTCTATGAGTGTCAAGCATATGAATTTTCGCTTACCTCATGGAGCTCAAAAACCATTTTCCTTTGTGGTGCCTTGTTAAATTTATCAGGAGGTATAACTTTGATATGGTTGAGCGGGAAGCCCAGCCAGCGGCATGACTTTTCCCCATAGCCACCTTTGTTTTTGTGAGTGCATACCAACTAGCGTATGTATCTTACCTTTTTGGTATTTCTCACCCCACAGATGATCAAAAGTTTAATGGCCCCAGAGTGAGTATGTTGTGGCCTTCTCACCCTACAGATGACTTGAAGTTTTGTGGCCCCAGAGTGAGTACATCTTTTCCACCATGTCTTTCCTTCCATCTTTCCTTTGCATGATTTTGTATCTTGGGGGCTTGACCTACATGTGGATCTCTCTTGAATGTCTACTTTAGTGTGAGTTTGAAGCAAGTTCATCCTCTCACTAAAGTTGGGGCTAAATTTGTTGTAGAAAAAAGTTCCCTTTGCTTGACATGGGATTAATTCATGATAAACTGGACTTAATGAGGCCTTGATTTAGGTGTTGTGAGGCATTTTATGTATCCACACAAGGTCTTGGACCCTTGCAAACTAAATAAAATTATTTTAATGATGTCTTGTGAAGGTGTTGTGAAGTGTTGTAAGACATTTCTACATTCTTCTAGACTCTATTCATTATAATTCACCTAAAAATCACCTTTTCATCACTAATCAAGTCCTATTTTGAAGTGTTGTAAAGTCTTATAACAAGCTTTCATGCTTTTCTAGGAATAACTTCACTATTTATCCCTTTCTCATGCTTTATTTGACCCCTTTATGCCCTCATATGTCTTAATTAAGTATATTTTTGAATGTTAACCCAACAAACAACATTAAATACAACATAATTCCTTACACCCATTTTTAGGTCCTAGGTGGGACCCATTCGCCATGGGTGGCGAATGAGTCCCCCCTTGGCCCCCCAAATTCAAAATATTTCAAAATTCCTTTTGGGTTTTTATTCAAAATCACTTGATGTCGGTCTGTGATGAGGTATCAATAGGTTACTAAGGCACAAGTGTGTATAAATATGTGTTTTTATCCTCATTTCACATCTCCTAATCTCTTATCATCATTCATCCATCTCAAGTCAAGTAACTTAGGGTTTTATCATTGCAAGATATCAAGAAAGCTCCTAAGGACATTCAAGGGATAAATATTCCTCCATTGCTACATAAATCCAAGATCAATCATCATGGAAAGGTAATCTATTTCGTTATTGGATGTTTCATTCTATTCTTTCATCATTTTGGTTTAATTACCTAAAAGGGGTTTGACCAAGGTAAACCCCCATGCCCTAACATTCACCATTTCTTCTTCTCTTCTTCTGTGTTTGCAGATTTAGGTATCTTGGAAGCTTGTAAATCATTGAAGATCAAGTTGCAAGGTTTCTTAAATATTCTTCTCATTCACCAAGTCAAAGTATCAACAAAATCTCATATTCAGACCCGTAAATCATAGTTTCAGAAGTGAACACTTGTAGGAAGTCAAAGTGCAGATCTGAAGCTTCAGAATCTACCTTTGAAAATCTAGAAATTCAAAAGTGGACTCATTCGCCATGGGTGGTGAATGAGTCCCATTTCCAGGTCAATTTTGTGTTTTCTACATTTTCTAATACCCTTTTGACAGAAATGGGTTTCAGCTCAGTTTGACAGAACTAGGACTGATTCACCTAGAATGGTGAATGAGTCCCACTAGGCCTAAAAAAAAGCATCAGTAGTGTTTCAAAAGAAATTTATAGTCTCCTTCAAGCTTTCAAATGCACACTTCAAGTTTCATTCGTTTATGTTTAGCTTTGCATTCATTTCTAGTTCACTGTTGTATTACATAATGTGTTTTCAAACATCACTTGTTTCTTAAGTTTTGTATTCATATTCAATTAATTTTATAGCTTAATTGCACCTAGTTCATTCCATTGTGTCTAAAAAAATTCATACACATCCTAATTTGAATGAACCCCTTAGCATTTTTGGCCCTACCTCTCTCCTTTTAGGTGAAAAATCCTAGAAGAGCTAGAAAGGTGCAAGGTGCCAAAAATTTACGGTTCACTAAGTATCTCTAAAGGTGGTACTAAACTTATATAATCTCTTTCTATCTTGACATATAAACATGTTCCAACATCACGCTCTCTCGAGTTACGTCTAGTTGCATCAAATTGACATGTAGCAACATTGGCATTAGGCTATGTGTTTTCCATTCAAAAGAAAAAATTGGTGCAATTTTACAATTTGGTTGATGGGATGTGATTTTAATAATGTTAATCAATTTGATGACATCACTATCTAGTATTTTCAGTATGAACAATCATTTAGATGAATTTTGTCACAAGCCCCATCTAATTGGTAGCTTCTTAATAGTTTTGTCATTAATGCCAAGGCAACTATGTAGTACCACATAGGTGAGTTGACATGTATCAAAAAAATGGAATTAAAGTGCTTTGAATTTTCTCTAGTTCCTCGCCTAATAGGAAGTAAATATAAAAAATAATTCCCTCTCGCTTGAAGAATGGGAGAATGAAGTGGCTTGCTCTATTTAAAGTGGAAGGGTGATACCCTCATTATTCTATCCTTTACATAATTTCCTAAAGCTCATTTTGACAATGGACACTCCTATATGCCTCACATGGTCACATCATCAGATGGCCTTTGTAGGTTCTATTTCAGACTAGTGATTTGAGGTGATAATGAAACATCCAATTGGAAAGAACTTAAAATTTGTTAAGTTGATACTTGACGATGATTTACTAAGGGATGCTAACTATTATAGGGTAAACACAGATATCACTTCACATTTTGTGGCTTCCCTCCTAGATTTAGGAGAGAAAAAGGGGCTAGTAGGGGTACTAATGTCAAAATTGTTTAAGAAGCACAACCTATGTGGGATTGAGGTAACCCTAGAGCTAGCAAGGCATGGGGTTGGCATCCCAGGGCCACGAGATATCAACAACATTTATGAGGTGGGCTTTGATGTGGAATGACTCCCATTCCTTGGAAATTTTCACACGGTGTCACTAGCACAACACAAAGCTTTGGTATGCATGGGTAGTTGTTTCTTAAAAAAGGTAAACAATCTAGAGCCAATGTCTGATATCCAATGGATAGTGGATTTTGATGCCACCCCTAAAGCGGTGTGAGGAAAGAACTCAATCTCCTATAAAAAATCTATGCATCTCTCTCACTTTAGATAGTATGAGGCTTTTATTCTATTTTGGCCTCCTTGCACAAAGTAACTAGTATATGGGAATTTTATGATCCCCTATCCATCTTTACTTTGTAATATTTTTATGTTTTATATATGTAATCTCAGAACTTTTATTTTATTAATAATATTATAGGATTCTTTCCTTTTATCCTAAAAAAAATCATATAATAATTATTTTTATCATATATATGTAGTTATGTAATCCTAGGTTTAGGTATCTAAGTTAGCCTAGGTCATACCCATAGCATAATTAGTTATATAGGAGCTAGAGGTGAGTATATTATCATCAAAATATGAATTATTTTCTCATTGGATATATTTGGATATTTTCCCACTTTAATTGGTTTATGATTATTAATTATTATCAAGTATTTTTAGCATATTTCTTATTATATCTCTCTATTGAACAATTTTTTAATGACAATCTCCCCAAATTTCTTAAGTTTTTTAAGAAATTAATAATTTATGACCATGCCATAATAAAAATTGATGAGAATAAGCTTTTTCATACACACATTATGAGTCAATTAAAAGGTTATATCATGAAACATGATCAAATTAACTCATATATTCTATCCATATTTTCATTCATAAGAAGAATATTTTGACTGTAAAAATGTGAATTTAAAAGAAAACATAGTAAAAAGTACAAGTAATAGTACTCCTATGTTTGTTTACTTTGGACAATTAAAATTTGTCTAAAACAAGAACTACTCTTGTGAATTACTCACTTAACCATTCTATCTTGTATAAAATTGAATAGTTATTTAATTATATGTTAGAACCTTATATATAACATAAGATAATAGTAGAAATAAAAATTCAAATTAATGAAATATTATGATAAGTGATTTATTAATAAATTAGCTTTATATGGGAGAAAAATCTATTGAATATAATTCAATATAAATTAATGTGTATACTATTTCTTCTACTATAAGGGACACTAAAATATCAACAATAATTCATCTTGTCACTTTAACCTAGTAAACTTAATAAATAAGAATGATAAACTTATAAATCAAAGTTCATGGGCTTCAACCTCTAATTGTAAAAAATTAGTGATCTAACACTTTAAAATAAATTAAAAATTAGTAAATGAGATTCTTATAATCCCTTTGTAACCTCTTAAGTTATAGCTCAATGGATATTTCAATTCCCAAGAATGGTCAAATGAGCCAAAACAAGTAATAAATCAAATCCCTAAAAGTGTCTTATACATTGAAGAAAAACTAATATACTACCCAAAAAAATAAAAAATAAAAAATTAACTAATCTTTTTCCATGTCATGATATTATCATCCTTAGATTAAATTTTAAGAAGTTTTAAGTCTTAACCAAAATTCATATTGATAAAATGTTCTAAAAATTATAAAAGTTATAAGATTGAAATATGAATTCAAAAAAGAGGTACTTAGTTTCAAGTTCAATAATTTTTAATAAAAACTCTAAAAATTGTATAGAAATTCAAAACATGAAAATTGTGAATTTAAATGCACCATATTTTTCATTAAAAATTCTTAAATGTTTATCTATTGATTTCTATATCAAATCAAAATTTTATGTTTATGTTTATAGTATTCTATACACACAAATATTTTATTCAGATACCCTCATCTTCCTCTAAGGACAAACACATTATTGGCCACTATGATAACACTTTGAAGAGATTTTGACAAAAAAAAATTATAAGGATTTATTTATGAATATGATATAAAAGAAAGAAAAATGTAGGGTAAAATCCCCAACAAATTTATAATTTGATCAGCCATATATGAATACATATTCAAAATGTATACCTTCATAACCAAGTGTAAACATCTACCCCCTTAATAACCAAAATAAAATATTTAAATAATATAAAATGTATTTAGTGGTTCTAATATATATTTATTTTATTATTATAGCCTATAAACTATAATAAATATAATATTTGTATATCAGTACCTTACTCGGTCTAGGCCTTATTATTTATCTTGGGCCTCCATTTTGTCCTTGCCCTAAGAAGCTCTAATCCATTATCTTGCAACCGAAGCAAGTGCATAAAGTGTAATGTACGAGAGGATTTACAAATAGTTGGAGGGTCATTTGTACATGTACTTGGAGTAGAATCCATCACACTACAAACTTGTGGACTTGATAAAGACTGAAGAGTATTTGATAGAATGCATTCACGCCTATACTCCAAAGTTACATCAGCAAGTTCGTTGTCTTGTAGAATAGAAACTGGCATACTCTATAAAAATTCATAAAACAATAAATTAGAAAATATTATTCTTGTGATCTAGTGCATAATTTACTTTTCATCAAAACTAGAATAAAATCAATCACTATATTATTTAAGCATATAATTATATAATAAAAATCTAGCAATTATATTTGAGAGAAATAAATTAATCCCTTAAAATTATGAACAACTTTAAGAAATATAATTAGAGAAATCAACTATACATATTTCATAAAAAAGAAAATCCAATATTTACCTCCAAAATCCAACTAATATATTTGATGTTGCTGACATGTTGATTTGCATCTAAATCACTCCAACGTGGCTATAAATAAAAACAAAATAAAATCAAGTTAAGAAACTCTAAGGTTGAATTTTTTATTTCATAATATCTTTCTAGAAATTATGTAACTTAAAAAACCTTTAAATTTATTAAATTAGGTACATACTTTTAAATTTGAGCATATATATGGAGTAGTGCTATCCTCAAGCTTCCTTAACTTTTGAGTCCCTTCTTCATCAATAGATATTGTTTTAGTGAAATGAGGTTGTATTTCTTCTCTAACTCCATTTGGAATCCTTGAAAGTTTTCTTGTATTTTTATTCATCACTGCCCAATTGCTATATGAAATGTATGATCAAATTAGACTCAAGATTGTGCTCATATATTCACAAAAAAATGCATATGCAAATTCAAACGATATAGAGAATAATACATGAATAATTTTATAACCTCACCTAATTCCTTGTGCTAGGACAATATTTGTCTTTATATCACGAGCAATCCAATTCCTTTGCATACTATTTTTACCTAGTGTATTCACCCATGTATCTATCTCCATAATATCACCCCTATAGAATGAAAATATTAGTCTTGAGAAATTATGATAATGCAACATTAATGAAATCAACCCTTTTCTCCTATAATTTTAAATAAAATTTCAACAATGACCACTTTGGATGATAAATATGATATAAGGAAGTAATTAGCATAAAAATTCCTTAAAAATAAGGATCAAAATTATTAACAAGAAAATTTATTAAAAATTCAAGAATCATATAATTATTTTCATTTGAGTAAAAATCCTACAATTAAAATGTTTAAAATTTAAATTTTAATATATCACTCTTCAATCCTATTAATCAACCATATCTCTAATAATGTATTAATAGTAATAAATCTAATAGCAATTTAATTTTTATCATAAAAATTGCATGAACTTAAGAAAAATTGAATATACAAAGATATAAATTAAAAAAATTAATAGAAAGAAAGACAACCATAGTAGAAAACAATACATAAAACTATGCACAATGAAAGGAAAAAGTGAAAATAAATTACATATTTCCATTTATTCACACAATCTCTAATTATAAAACTTTAAAATTATTTAACTTATAATTGTAAATAAAAATATATTATTCCTTACATTAATAATCTTAATTGATCTAAATGCTTAAGTATTAAAATTCTCATTAACCATCTACACCTAAAAATTGTCATGTCTACATTTTATTATGAATTTCTATTTTAAAAAAGATAAGCATACTAAGATCCAAAAAATATTGAGAAAAAATACATTTATATTACTAAACACAAAAAAATATACATATACAAAAAATACAAATAAAAATAAAGGACATATTTCAATACATTCCAACATAATCTTTTCTAATAATAAAAAAATAAAATTATTGACCTTACAATTATAAATAGCAATATCACATTCCTTAAATTAATAAGCCAATAAATTCAATTGCTTTAAATATTAAATCATCTTTCAACTAACTAACAATAAACAAGTATACACTTTTTTAATGAATTTTTACTTTCAATCAATCATAAATAATATGTAACATAAAAGGAATTATATCAATCATAAATAATATGTAACATAAAAGGAATTATATGTTGAATGTGGGAATATATTTAATATTATAATTATAAATAAATGTTCTAAAAATTGATTAGGTTTGCATAAATTTGAGAGAAAAGTTAAATCTATTGCGATTAAAATTTAAGTATCTAATAGAAAAATATTGTAATTTAAGAAAAATATAAATACAATAAAAGATACAAGTATATTCTAATATATTCAACTTTGATCTTTTCTAATCATAAAATTTTAAAATTCTTAAAATTATAATTGAAATAACATTATCAAATTCCTTTCAACCCAATCACTCTTCAACCACCCATATCTAACAATAAGGTTGCAAATTTCTAATAATTTTTTACTTTCAATTAATCATAAATGCTTATATGTGACATAAAGAACTAGATCTTACATGGGGGAATATTTGACATTATATATTTTTTAAGGAAAAAAAGCAATCATACTAAGATCCAAAATAAAATATTAAATGCAAATAACACAATCAAACTACCAAAAAAAATAAAAAATTAGGTCCAATAAATAATAAAAGTAAAAATAAACTAAATAGGGAAAAGGCTCTAGTTACCATCCATGTTTCACCAACTATTCATTGATACATACTAATTAAAAGCCCACTAAAAAATTCCAAATATACCAATAGTTGTCTATTTTATACCTACTAGTTACAAAAAAGATACTTAATTGGAGGAGTTATGCAAATTTATTCGTACCAATAGCACACAGTTACTATGGCATTTGTGCATGTGTATTGGATCAATTGTACAATTTTTTTGGTGGTCAAAGCGAATAATTATTGAGCCAAATATAGAATATGTATGGATGTCGCCTTGAAATGACCATTTTTCACCTTTGTGTACATAATGAATCCTCTTGTGTTCATCGTAACTACCCAAAAGTAGAACCAATAGCTATAAGCTCTTAAGTCACATACAAAGAAACATATTTTTTTTGGTCAAAATCTGACATACCATTGATCTAAATGTTTTATGTGTTAAATCACCCTTCAACCACCTACACTTGACAATCACCAATCTACAATTTTTTTGTGAATTATCTTTCAATGAGTCACAAATATTCATGTGACTTAAAGGAGTGAGATCTTACATACTTGAATATTTGACATTATAATTATAAAATACAACTTATAAAAAAAATGATAAGTTTTGTAAGCTTGAGAAAAATTTAAGATACTAAGATCCAAATCAAAACAAAGAATAGAAAAAGTCAATCATACTACCAAACAAAAAAAACTATATACAATAAAAACATAAGTAAAAACAAAATATGTAGTCTAATATATTCACACTTAATATTTTCCAATCACAAAAAATAAAATCCTCAAAGTTATAATTACAAATAAAAATACTACATTCCCTACATTAATAAGCTCAAAGATTTAAATATTTAAATATTAAATCACCTTTCAATCACTTATACCTAAGAGTCACCAAGTCTACCAAATTTTTACAAAAGTTTTCTTTCAATCAATCATAGATATTCACATGTGACCCTACGAGTAACCAAGTCCACTAATTTTTTATAAAAAAATTCTTTCAATCAATCATAGATATTAATATGTGACATAAATCATGAGAAAGCTTTCGTTATATCAGATTTATCTTCAAAACATTTACCTATGAGTCACCAAGTCTACCAAATTTTCATAAAAGTTTTCTTTCAATCAATCATAGATGCGACATAAAATATGGGAAAGTTTTCATTAAATCAGATTTATCTTCAAAACATTTACCTACGAGTCACCAAGTCTCCCAAATTTTCATAAAAAAATTCTTTCAATCAATTATAAATATTCATATGTAACATAAAACATGAAAAAAATTTCGTTATATCAGATTTATCTTCAAAACATTACTAACTGCCTTTGTAAAAGAAATGAAGAGAGAAATACCATGAAGGATAACTTTCCACTTGCAATTGAGAACGAGAAACAACCCATATAAGATTGTTCCTACTCATCTCAAGGGTGGTACCAAACCCATCTCCTACTGACCCAGAAAGCCTAATGGAGTTCAGAGCCGTCTCCTGCTTGCCCGGAAAAACAAACAATATATGATTAGTCACAACTATCTTTGTCTTAATAGTATAAATCAGCTTCTCGATTAAAACAATCACTAAACCATAAATGGAATTGGATTATCTTAAGTCATAAGAAAAGGCCTTAAACCATTCATAATGGTAAAGTCTTCGGTTACCTGAAGATGGCTCATCAAGGTTTCAACAGAGACCGTTTTATCTGGACCAATCTCATATGATCTTATCGCAAAACACTGCCTGAACACCAAACTGCCTTCCACAAACCTTCCCACCCAATCTGGACTCAACTCTATCCTGCTTTTTTCTTCAACAAAATCATTCAACCCAACATTAATATTATTCACGTTCAAGCTATCAGTGGCAGTTCCATTGATCTTCACATCACCGTGAGAATTAGGGTTGAGTTGAACTCTCTTGTAGAGTGCTGAAGATTTCTTGGGCTTCACGTCGAAAGCCCCAGAAGCATGCACCCTCACCATTCCATGCAACGAAGGAGACAAAGAGATCTTGTTTTGTATATTGTATTGATGAGTTGTAGAAGATATCATCATTGCTGGTGCAGTTACTGCCATTTTGGCCCCTTCAAAGTTCAGAGCTTTAGCAGAGATAAAAGAACATTGACCGTGTTAATATCTAGTTGAGTATAAAAGAAAGAATATAGAAGGTATATAAAAGAAAACTCAAGCTTAGGTGGTTCAGGTCGATAATGACTGATTAGACTAAAAAGATTTGGAAAGTGAATGCATCGAAGGAGGAGGAACTGGTACCAAACACTTTTCAGGCTACAGCGGTAGCAATTATTGAATGTGGTTGGACGTGTTATCATAGCTTCTATTTTTCTTCTCCATATAAATAACGCCTCTCTAAAGAGAGTGATTGAAGTTGAATTTCAGAGCATTACGGACCAGATCACACGTTTTTTTTTAACTTCTCCATATAAATGACGCCTCTCTAAAGAGAGTGATTGAAGTTGAATTTCAGAGCATTACGGACCAGATCACACGTTTCTTTTTAACTTCTCCATATAAATGACGCCTCTCTAAAGAGAGTGATTGAAGTTGAATTTCAAGCATTACGGACAATACAATAATGTACTTAAAATCTGACATTTATTTCTTGGGGAATTGATTAAGTATACAAGTGTTTGAAGCTAGTTATGGGATATACTAAATTTTGTTCATTACAAGATGATATTTATTCAATCATGAGTCACATTATTAATTATAAAGAAAAATGTAAATGTGTTCGATTTTTACTCACATTAAAGTGGGGGAAAATATTGGTTGTGTCAGCACATCAAGATTTTTTTTTTTATGGATCATATTGAAAGTTTTTAATATATGTATTTTAATTTGCCTCAACGAAAAGTACCTTTCACTTATCAATACATATTTGTTATTATTCTCAATAAAAAATACTTTTTTATTTATTGAAATGTTATCCTCAACATAAAATATCTTTTGTTTATTGAGATGCATTAAATTTTATTCATTGGTCTTTCCTAGCAAGATGACACTTAGTTGTGAGCCAAGAAATTGTAAAGGAAAATCCAATTTCCTAGAGTAAATCTTGATTACTAAACTAGTATAATGTTTTTAAAAGTCTACCCAAAAGATATATTTCTAGAAGCATGTATAACTTATAACAAAATAAATATAAGTGGGTCAAGAGTGATATCTCTCAACATCTTTTAGATAGATTCATATGAGATATTTATTTGAGTAGTTGTACTTGCACTTCATATTAGTTGAGAATGTTTATGTAATTTGAAATAAGTGATCATGTTAGACTTGTACACACATCAAAGCAATGACAAACCACTCTTGTGTCAATATATCAATTTGTTATACCTAATTTAGTTACATGCTTTAGTTTACACCAACAAGAAATTCCTTTTATTTATTGATACATATATTTTGCTAACCTATAAAAAATAAATTGTTTAATAAGATGTACTAAATTTTGTTCATTGCTCGTATCTAACAAGATTATACTTACTTGATTATGAGTAATATAAGTAATTGTAAAGGAATATACAATTTAATAGAGTTAATATAGGTTAATTGAACTAGCATAAATACCTTAAACATATCTATATAAAGTATTATAAAACATATAAATCTTGAAACCTATCTAACATAAATGGAAGATTTAATATAGGTGTCTTGATAAAGATATATTTTGACATATTTTTTATATATATTTGAGATAATATGCTTTTAGTATACTTTATTTCCATGTTAACGAATACTTTCCATATACCATAAATACATGATTATGTTAGATTCACACACACATCAAAGAGGGGACACGATACTCTTTTTCCAACATATCGACAAGATTTTAGTATATGTGTGTTTCCAATTTGCTTCAAAAAATACCTTCTATTTATTTTTTCATATTTTGTGTTGGTCTAAAAATACGCATTCTATTTATTGCAAGGTATTCATCTTTTTATTTTTCTTATCTAACAACATCACACTTTCTCAATTGTGAGACACATCTGAAATTATAAAGGAAAATACATATGCCTAGAGTTAATATCGATTAGTTAAACTAGGATAAATATCTTAAATATATGTCTAAAATATTTTGATAGATAAAACTCCCGAATCCTATCTGACCTATTCAACATATTTAATATAGGTGTTTCAATGGTGATATCTCTTGGTATATTTTAGATAGATGTATTCACTATATCTATGCTAGTAGTTATATTTACTTTTCTTGTTAGTCAATAATTTCCATATACTTTGAAATGCATGATCCTATTAGATCTACACACACTAAAGTGGGGATAAAATAATATTATAACTACATACATTAAGAAAAATTGTATACATTTTCTAGTTAACCTCAACAAAAAATGTCTTATATATATATCCTAAAAAATAGCTGATATTTATTTAGATCTATTAAATATTATTTATTATTCTTACCTGAAAGGGCCGCATTTTCTCAATCATGAGCCACATTTTGTAATTGTAAATAAAAATATAATTTCCTAGAGTTACTTTTGGTAATTAAATAACTATAGATATCAAGTGGATAAGGACTTAATATTTTTTCATTTTTAGGCATGTAAAATAAGGCTTCCACAATTTCTCTTGTTCAAGGATGTAAATTCCAATAGGACAAATCAAGTTTCTAGAAAGTACTTAGTGTATCATTTTCCAAATATACTCTATTGGATACGACACAAGTACTAACCTAGATTAAGGTCTTAGTGCCATTAATGGAAATGATAAGGACACTAGAGCATAAATTAAATAATACAAAAAAGGTAGAAGTGTACACTCGAAGTACACTAAATAAATATCCAGCATAGTGGATCATTTTTATTTAACACTCCCAATAAATGGAAAAATAATAAGTAACTATATCATTAACTCTAGAGATTCAATAATTGTAATACCTATACAAGTAATAAATCAATTAGGTCTACAAGTCACAAGATCATTTGGAAAGTGTTTCACTATAGAATCAAGGGAGGTCTTGGTTGTTGGGTTCATGAAAGATCTTTGCTCAAATTGGTGGTTTGTCCAAATAAGGAGTACAAAATGAATTTGATAATGGTAGACATTCCACCCCTATATAGAATTCTATTATCAAGAAGCTAATTTATAAATATGGAAATATTCAAATGGATTATTCCTATGCTATGATTCATTTTAATAGGATTCATATGAGATTGAACAAACAACTAAGATCCTAGGGTAATTTTGAGTACCTTAGTGAGGATGATTAGAGCATTTAATATGCTGACACAAACATAGATAATTTAAGGTTGAGAATGTTGCAAGTCTGAGCAGTTGGTGTTGTCGTTGATGTCAACAAGCATATGTTGTCATTGTTGTCAACTGTATGAGATGGAAGGAAACTCTTATTGAGATTGTTAAGAATGAGCAGTTTGTGTTGCCTATGCTTTGATTGGTTGCATTATTGATGAAGATGAGAAATAAACACTCTCAACTAAAACCTCAAAACTTAGATTACATTAGATTCCATGATCGATTCATTCCAAAATTGACAATAACTAGTGTCAATTTTAATCGAATTACAACTACATGACTATAAACACCAATTTGAAAAAAAATCAAATAATTCTATTATTCTAATTTCATGAAATTTACATTGCAATCATTAGACTATTCTATTGCTACTCTGTATTTTGCTTCTGCTCTTCTCACATTCTATGAATTCTTCTTCTTTGTCCTCTCATCATCATTAACCTTCCAATTTTCTCATGCCATAACAAATGCCATCCTCCCTCAGCAGTCGCCTCGTATTCACTCACCTTTCTTTACACTCTTCACTTTGTATTCATTTCCCATTACTTCTGGTGAAACCCACCATATCCCACACGCCATCTCACTGTCCATATTTTGTTTCCTTCTACAACCCGTTACACTTCTTTCCTACTAATTGACACGACCTGTCTTCTAGTACGCACAACCTAGAAAGCTTTTTTCTACCTCTGAATTGATTTTATCAATTTTAATTGACACAACCTATTACTTGGCAATTTCTCATCTGTTCCAACAAACAGATTTCCTATCTTTATTTGCGGGGCTTTCTTCCACTATGATGCGATTATCTGTCTGCATTCCATCAAGATACATTATAATTTTAGACAGTGTTAATTATGTCTCCATACTCTGAACTGGGTGTGGGCCTTCCTTCTCACCCAGGCGTGCTTCGTTTGAGTGATCCCCACTACATTCTCATCACTGCCTTCTTTAAATATTAATCTGCCTTGATTTCAATCTTCCTAAGAAAATATAGATGTAATGTCATCACCTCAACCTTCAATTCAATTCGTGGCGCTAACAAGGGAGGTTCCTGTTCTCCCTTTCTTTCTACCACGGCCTCCCTGTCTTCTTGGCCGCATCCTCCCTTTGACTGCGTAGAGTGTCTTCTCTCCTCTGCCGCCCCGCTTCCTTTTCCATGTTGCCCCTTTAAAATCGAACAATGCAAAATATTGGGAGATCAAGCATCACCTCTCATCGACCCATCATCTTGTTTCCTTTCAAGTTCTTTATGATCTTTTGATATTCCACAATTGATTAGATATCATATTTTGCAAAGGTAAAATATGGATATTGTTTTCCACAAAATACCAAAGGAGCAAACATTGAACAATATAATGCGTCCACTATCAATGAAGCTGGAAAATAACTTTAAATGTCTAAAACTATTGATTGCTTGGACTTCAAAACTTTTACCATCAAATTTGGAATACAATCTAAATTATGCCTGTAAAATTGCTTTCATGAAACCTTACAAAAATTTTAAAACAACAATTTCTTTTGGGTGACATAGGATTACGCGTGGACCCAGATGCTCCAGCATCAAACACGCCAAGTAAGAGATTTGTGAGCATGGTCTCACAAAGGTGGAGTTAGGTAATAGAACCACTTTTTGAGATTGCAAACATCTCCAACAAACTCTATTATTGAAAGCCCAACCTCCTCCACCAAATAGCCCGATCTCCTCCGCAAAGTAGCCTGACCTCCTCTACCAAGTACTCTTCCTCTTCTCTCCATTCCCTCCTCTAGTATGTTCTCACAACAACTCTACCCTTACAAGCCCAATATTGCAATCATGCCTCGATCTCACAAAGATTCCACTTTGTCTACTGTAATCTACCATCACCACAACACTTTTCTATACGCTTCCCCACACTCAACCATTCAGGACTCTTCACACCTACAATGGTACTTTTGATTTTAACTCGCACTTCCAACTCTGTGCTTTCCAACCCTCAATTGTTCAAGACTCTCCACACCTATAATGATACTTTTGGGCTTCACTCATGCTTCCTCAATCCACTAGTTCTATAACAAGCTACCTTATGTTCAAAGATCTTCTTGTGCCCCCAAAACCTCTACTCACTTCCCTCTCCACTTGCAAGTCCTGGTGTGAACCGCCTCTCTCTCGACACTCTATCTGCACACTCAGAATGTCTAGCTCTAATACCACTTGATGAAGATGAGAAACAAACACTCTCAACTAAAACCTCAAAACTCAAATTACATTAAAGACTCCATGATCTATTCATTCCAAAATTGACAATAACTTGTATGAATTTTAATCGAATTACAATTACACAACTATAAACACTTTGAAAATAAATCAAATAATTCTATTATTCTATTTTCATGAAAATTACATTGCAATCATTAGACTATTCTATTGCTACTTTGTATTTCACTTCCAACAACCTTTGCTCTTCTCACATTTTATAAATTATTCTTCTTTGTCCTCTCATTCATTATTAACCTTCCAATTTTCTCATGCCATAACAAATGACATCCTCCCTCAACAGTCACCTTGTATTCACTCACCTTTCTTTACACTCTCTTCACTTTGTATTCATTTCCCATTACTTCTGGTGTAGCCCACCATATCCCACACACCATCTCTCTATCCATATTTTGTTTCCTTCTACAACCCATTACACTCCTTTCCTACTAATTGACACGGCCTCCTATATGCATGATGTTATGTTTTTTTTTTCTCTATATGCAATTTATAATTTCAAATTCACACAACATTAGTGCCCCGTTGTACACCCCTATTCTTTCAAAACCTTCCTATCCACACACTAGCCTTTCCTTTTTATTTCATTCAACACAGAC
Source organism: Sequoia sempervirens (assembly GCA_007258455.2). Lineage (NCBI taxonomy): Eukaryota > Viridiplantae > Streptophyta > Pinopsida > Cupressales > Cupressaceae > Sequoia > Sequoia sempervirens. The sequence goes on along the minus strand of VDFB02179234.1, from coordinate 46,913,497 downwards.
TCCCTATTCTTCCATAATGGTGTACTTATGCTTTTTCTATCAAAATTTTGAGAGATTTCCTCAGTTTTCCTTCTCTTCTAAGATGTGAGGTATCCCTCCTTTCATCCAGGCACAACTTCCACAATCTATCTCCCCCTATTGGCCTTCAAACAACCATTTAGTTGCTTTATCAATTTCATAAACCTATCTTCTAGCAGGCATGGCCTACAAAGCTTCTTTCTACCTTTGAATTGATTTTATCAATTTTAATTGATACAATCAATTACCAAGCAATTTCTTATATGTTCCCACAAATATATTTCCTCTCTTTATTTGTGGGGCTTTCTTCTAGGGTAAGTTCATGGATCTCTAACACAATTTTGGCTCTTAAGATGCCACTTTTTTTTTTGAAATCAGATAAATCTGATTTGCATGAGAAAACGAAAATAGTTACGCTCAAAATTTCAAGATGCAACAAGAAAAAAAGTTGAAGCTCTCCGAGTCTAGTTTCTAAGCTACTAATTCTTTTTTAAATTAATAAAGACTGAGGGTCTCAAAAAGGGGGGGCCCAATACAAGTCTTGTTTTTACCAAAAAAAATAGCATAGCGCCTGAGGGCTCCCCCATTTTTTATTAACTTTTTTTTAGAATTTCAAAAATCCGAACGGTAAAAAATTAGCTAACACCATGTAATTTATCCTTGTTTTTTCGAATAAATTTTTTAATAAATATATAATATTTTATGAATTTTGAAAGTGGATAAATCCTGAAAAGCTGAAATTTGAGTGTGATTCCCCCTTAATTTTTTGAAAACTAATTGAAAATTGAAAAAAAAAATTCATCATGTGTATAATGGAGTCTAGTTTTAAAAAATGTAATGTCTTTCATGTTTCGATGAACAAGTAAAAATCTATCCTAAAACTAGCACATGTTGGTTTTTGACTAAAAATGGAGGCATTTACAATAGAATTTATGGATCAAAACCTTAATTGAATCAAAATGAAAAAAGAATTATATATTTAGATAGCTAAGAGAGGTTAATGCCATCATGTTTTTTTAATAAAATTTCATTGAAATATGTGCAAACATGATGGTGAGCACAGACAAAATTATGATGAAATTTGGCAAATCCTGTCAGTTCACTCGTCCAAAGCAAGCCATTTGGCGAGCGCAAAATTTGGTGCTCGCCAAATGAACTGCTTTGAACAAAATCTAACTTTCCCCTCTCTTTGGTCAACCACTTTGATAATGCTAAGAGTGCAAGGTTTATGATCGTAGATGGATAGTTGAGGTTTTACCTTCATATGCTCTATGCCTCCTTACCCTAACTAGATAACTCTCCATCCCTCTAAAGTCTCTCTCTCTCTCTCTCTGAGGTCTCACTCCCTCCCATGCTAGCTAGACTACTCTCTCACTCCAATCCCCTCTCTCAGCTCTCGTTCTCTCCCACCCTACCTAGATAAATCTATCTCACTCCAACCCCCTTTCTCACACTCCCTCTCTCTCTCCCCCTCTAATCTTCTTGTTTCTCTCACTCCATCTCCCTCTCTTAGGTCATTAT